>JAEAOA010001917.1:1790000-2990000 GCA_016746295.1 Potamilus streckersoni
TTGTTGCCAGAATGTTTGCAGGGTTCCCCCCCTTTGCATGAAATTAGTCAAAGTCAGAGTGCATAAAATTTAGAAATATGTGTACCAGATGGCTGTCACTTGGCCCATGCATTAACAGGTTACTGGAACAATGGGAACCTCTCACAGCTTTTTCAAAATGGAGGCAAGTGTTCATCTCCAAGTAAAGCAGAAATCCAAGCCAAATACTTCTACCAAGACACCTCTTCCAGCACAAAATGAATCACTTCAGAAATGTTTATTTAGTAGCCAAATGCAACTGTATAAGATACCTAAAGTTGCTGTAGATGGTAGTTCAAATGGGAAAGTCACATGTGCTGTATCTTATGACACACCAAGTCAACTTCAGCACAGAAGTTACTATGATACATCAAACTGATAGTCATGACCAGAAAAAATGTGGCAGACATCATCAAAGATGAAGCCTGAGCTATTAGCAAACAAGGACTTGTCAATATATGAACGATTGATAAACAAGGAGACAGTTGCATATGCACTTTTCCTTAAGTCAGTAATTCCTATCTTTGAGGTCAAAAATGTGCTATTACAGGGCAATTATCCACAAAATCATACATTACAAGATTGTATGTTAAATCTTTTCAAAGACCTGGTCTGCAGATTTATTAAGCCTGCAGTCATAGTTGTGACAAATGATATCACTACCCTTGATTTCCATGATGAAAATATCATAATGAAAAATGACGATTTTGATGTTGGGACAGAGTGTTCTGAGACTTTGAAAGCCTTAAGTACCTGGGATCAAGAGGAAGTTTTTTCAGTGCTGTGTAGAGGTATTTCATCAATGCTTACACCTATATGCAGAAGAAGTTCCCCTTAAAGGATGAGGTTCAGACACATGCCCGAGTTGCAAATATTAGCTCAAGGTCTTTTATGCAGACATCCAGTTCTTTCTCAAAATAATCTCCATGTAACTGCTGAAAAACAGATGATGATTCCAATGTATCCATCTTCTAATGCTCAGGACAATCTTAGAGCACATGTTCCTCATATTAGGTCAGCTTCCTGACTGAAACAATACTCTCCAGTGATAGTGTTGATGGATTCTGATGCCCAAAATGAAGAATTCATGTGGAGACCTTCTTTACAATTGTCTGAGTTATTTTATGTTAGGAATTCTGTCTTTACCACACTCTAATGCTGATTGTGAGAGGATTTTTAGTTCAGTAGAAAGAAAAAATTCCACACAATTCAGATCAGCCATGAAAGATGATACATTGGAATCAATAATGATTGAAAAGACAAGGTGTAGAAAAGGGTCATATAAACATCCTGTGTTTGATGACTTAATTAGATGCAAGAGTGCAATGTGTGCATCTTTGATATTAAATAATTAAGTAACTTACTGACCTACTTTAGTGACAGATGTAAATCTTGCAAATAGTTATATATGCAGTAGAATTTTAAAAATCAGTATTTCTTCCTGAAAATTAGTATTTTTAGCATAAAATGTCAGTACTTTTGCAGTCCAGGGTTGGCAGCTATGGGTCATCACTAGAAAAGGTTCATATCACACAAATCACTTTGCTTCTGTAGTTTCATTAAAGTTATTGCAATTTTTGTATTGTAGCTATAATCTAATTAGCAGAACTATTCCCAGACTGATGGATTGCCATGAAACTTGAGAAATATAAATGGTCATTATCTGAAGATGAACAAAATAATTTTGCTCCTGCAATGTTTGAGTTTTAGCAGTTTTTCTGGTAGCTTAATGCCAAGTATGACACAATGTCACTTGCACAACTAGTCCAACATTTTGTCTGAAGTATTTTATAATTGCTGCAAAACTTGGTACATATTATCCTAATCTATACATGCAAATCTTTTTGCTTTCTTGATGTAAGTTTTTGCCGTTTTTTACTTGCATTTGAAAGCAGCATATGATAGAATTTGTAAATGCAGCTTTGCTGTGAAACTTAATAAATGTTTTGGCTTCATCAGAAAATATGTATATTGAAAACATTTTTGCACTAACACTATTTTCGGAATTGTTTGCTTTTTTTAAAGGTGGATTCTCTATCATGGGTGTGCAAAATGCATGGGTTTATTTACAAGAACATTTTCAAACCACCTCCTTTGTTAAATAGAGTTTCTTTACTTAGGTGTTCATCAGTTTTGTAAAATTCTGTTGCACTGTTCCCTCTTTATGAAGCTGTCCACTGAAGCCCTGACAGTGACCCACATTGTAAGAGATGCAGTGTTACAGTGACCCACATTGTAAGAGATGCAGTGTTACAGTGACCCACATTGTAAGAGATGCAGTGTTACAGTGACCTACATTGTAAGAGATGCAGTGTTATTCAAAAATGTAATACAGTCAAATTATCATTAGCTAAGAACTAAAATTCAGTTAAATGATTCAAACAGTGTTGATAAGCAAAATTCAAAGAATTACATTAGGTTTGTGACTATATTCTTGTTACAGGAAGGGCAGCAGTGTACCAGGAGGCTTTGTTGTGATGAACCCCTTAAGTTCACTGCAGAAGAAGGCTTTAAATATTTGTAGCAATTTACTGTCATTCTGTTTTTCTTGCATACAGAATAAAAGAGAGCACAAGAGATATATCAATAGCTTAACTATAATATAGTTTATATACTTGTTAGGAAACAAAATATTAAAAATTTTTTTGCAAGAACTTTCATTGTTTATGGTTCACTGTTATAATTTCAGACCCTGATAACTGCATGTGAGGATGAGGATGTAGATAAATTCACGGATGCAATAAAAGAATATGACAGTATTTCACGGCTTGATCAGTGGATGACCACCATGTTTTTAAGAATAAAGAATCGCATAAATCAAGATGACCTGAAATAATGCAGAACGCTTGCATAAGAAAGATAGTGCAAGAATATTCACAGTTGGGGGTACAGAAGAATTAAACATGGTTCATGCAACTTTGCAAAATCCTTGAGAACATCTAGAATTTCCAGAAAGTTCATTTTATGCTTTAAAAAACCTTGAATTTTTTCAAAATTCCCTTGAATTTATGAAAGTGAATGCAAAATGTTGAAACTGAATAAAATACAACACTTTTTTAAATATAGGGCTTGACTTTTTGCTATTACATATTATTAAACTTAATGAATAAATCAAATGGGATAGATCTGGTTGGATCAAATGGCACATGACACAGGTAGGTACCAGAAGGAGTGTTGGGCTTTTGCTATAGTGGCACACTAATCACATTTACAAATGGATAACTAATTTAATCGGGAATGAGCTGTGTTTTTTATTTTAAAGTTGGTGTGACCCACATTCTATCATGAAACATGTCTTGAAAAATTTTGGAGGTCATTGAATACTCTTTGAAAAGTTGTGGAAGAAAAATAGTTATAGGACTGTATGAACCATGATTAAATCTCTTCCTATGTTCCTGATTCAGTATCTAGTGTTGTTTTGTTCAAAATGTACCTTTGAAAATGATATTGCATAATTTTTTCTTTGATAGTACAGTGACCCCTCTCATAACCAAAATCCCATGGGACCAAGTTCTGGTTTTTTATGGGGTTTTAGTTTATCTAGGTTCACAGATTTCACCCAGAATCAGATGCAGTTATGACCTCATAGTTATAATGCCTATATTGATTTCTTTAGGTTTTGTTAATATTAACTTATTTCTGTTGACATATCAGGGCCAATAAAATCTAATAGCCCAATGCCCAGGGCCTCTCTTAAACAAGATTAGGTCCCACTTGAATTATAAATGAGTTGCCCATGGAGCCTATCCAGAAAAAAAATGTGTTTAATTTATCTGAAAAAAATCATTGAGTCACTAATAAAATGCTGCCTACTGTTTAAAAGTTCTGGAAGGAAACAGGTAAATTATTACCATTCAGCTTCCATCTTTTAATACCACCACATTGTGAAGATCATATGCTTAATGCATCAAAAGATGTTCCTAAACATAGTGAAAAATGTGACCTATGAATGGGGAACAGTACTGTTTCTGTTCTCTGTATTTAATTGGTTACTTGTAATTAACTCTCACTCACTTGTACTAAAAGAAAAATAATAAGCCATTCCTTGCTCATGCTCACTTGATTATGTGTTTCTAATTATGAAACAGTACCTATGCAGTTATTTGACACTCAAGCTAAGCTAGTTGATTAGTATTTTATAAAAGCGCCCAACACAATGTTTTTCACTCTCAAGAAACAGATCATTACATTATATCCATTCATTTCAAAGAGTTGGTAGACATTACTTCAAAAGAAATGGAATAGGTTTTTTCTGTTTTTTTGAGACATTATTTGTACTGTAACATGAATTACAAAAATTAAATCTGTTGTTTTAATGATTGATATAAAAAAGACAAGTGGATTTTAAACTAGGACAGTTGATTTATTTTTTGTCTTAAAGAGACACATGCCCTGAACTGTGTCTGAAAAATTCTTTGTGCACTAGAATGATTGGACAATGGTTGATATCAGGCCCTAGAGGAAGACATTGCTTTTAAATGAAATATTTAGAGAGCCAAATAAACATTAGAGTCAATTTAATATGATTGGGGGGGGTCAGATTTAAAGTACTGCAGTTTCAGTGTTCTGTCAAAATAATAGAAAATCCTAAGGCCCTTTCAGGCAGACTGAATTGGGTCAGATTAGTGGAATCTGAGGTGTTAATACTGCAATTGCAAATAACTCTCTACTACACCATCTTAACTACACTGCAACCTTCAATTTTGACCACACATCATTTGAACTAATACAAGCCACTGTCACATTGGAACAAAGAACAGTCCATTTATTGTACCTCTACTTACTGCCATCATAGTTAAAAAAAAAACAAGCTGACTTCATCTGTTTTGGATCAGTTTCCTAACCTCCAACATTTGATAGGTAGCATCCTGATCATTCCTGGAGATACCAACTTTCACTATATATATAACTCGTTGATTCCATTCACATTCTCAGCCTTAAACAGTCTGTTAGCCAACCCACCTGCTGGGTCCTATTTTATACTGAATTCTTCATAGACCTGATGATAATATTCTACAGTCTTCATAATTGTCACACAAACTTGAATCAGATCATCACATTTGCCATCTTGACATATCAGTCCCTAATCCTCTATTTATGCTTGCAACTCGGAGAAACCTCCATATGATTCCTGATGAAGATAACCCCAAAGTCATGTGAATTTTATTAATTCCAACATCGCTGCTACTTGAGTGCATAGATTCAATATTGCCTTCACTAACCAGTGTTATTAATATTTCTTTCTTAACTGGGTAATTTCCATTTTTTACAACTGCCATCACAAAACTTTTGTTGAAGAAACTAGTGCTTAACCCTTATGATTATAAAACTACTAACCCATTTCTAACCTTTTATTCATGTTGAAAAACTTAGAAAAAGTTGTTCTATCCCAACTGGTATCATCTGAATCTACATATAGTCTTTTTACCAATCTACATATCACACTCACCACAGTATGTAGTCGATAAGACATTGTCCAGAAATGAAAAACATTCCAGACCAGCTGACCTAGGTGTTCCAGTGTTCTGTTCTTGGCCCATTCTTTTCACTCTTACCCCTTATCTGTCATTGATCATCATCTGGTGTCTCACCAGTTGTATGCTGATGACACCCAAATATACAAATTTAGCCACCAAATGAAATTGAGGCTTCCATCCATGGTGCATTTCCGATATGAAGTCATGGATGAAATGAAACTAGCTCCAGATTAATTATGATCAAATCAAAGCCATTTTGAACACCAGACAATGACTTCGTCATTCCCATCCTTTACCTCAAACAATTAATATCAGCAGCACCAACAGTAAATTCACACAAGCAGTACTAAACCTAGGTGTCGCTATCAAGTATTCTCTCATAGCAACCAACATTTCATGAACATATGTAATTCTTCTCTCCCTGGTTCATCTCTCTATTGTCTACATAACCTCAACAAGTTTTAAACACACCTGCTCCAATCATCTTTAGCGTACAAAAAAGTTAGCACTCCTCCCACCCACCCAGCTATGTACCCTCCACTAGGCCTGATGTCAGGATAATGTGACTGGGTGGGGCATGATGTGCTACACATCACTATAAACTGCCACACTGCAAACATAGCAATATGAGGTGACAAATTGTTAAAACTATGTTAAATGTCCATATCACACACACACACACACACACAATAAAAAGCTGTTTGGGGAGGCAAAGAATTAAGATTAGCCTGTTGTTGAAACTGATTATTGTCAGTGCATATGTCAGTTATTGTATTATTGGGACTTTTTTTTTGACTGATAAGCCTATAAGTGTTTGCTTACTGCAGATAATCTAGTCCAGTATGTCTCAGGACTTTATCAGCTAAAATTTATTTTGTAGTGAGTGAGTTTCAGTTTTATTGGGGAGATAGAGAACAGGTAAAGTTGAAATCTTGAATTCAGTTTTCCTGTTTTTGGAGCTGAGAAGTTTCATTTTTCTTGGGAAAAAGTTTGATAAATAATAACAAATTCAGGACCCCAAAAAAGTCTTAATCTTGAGGGGAGTCCAGTTTTAACAAGAGTTCAGTTTCTAAGGGTTTCACTGCAAAAGCAATGAACAAGTTTTGTTGATCCTTTTTCATTCAACTTTGTTGTTTATAAATAAATATTTATGAAGCTCTTCAGCACAGAGTTCTCAATATTACAATATTAAAGTTCGGACTCCATCTAAGAGATTTCAGATTGTCTATTTTGGAATGAGCACAGCTTTCAGGCATATTTTCTGATGATACAAATTTTAGTTACTCCTACACAAGATTGAAATGCCAGAAGAAAAGCATTTTGGGAGAACAAATTGGGAATTGTTAACTTGAATAATAATATGCAGACAAACTAGTCCTACATTGTAATACCTCAATGCTGATATTTGTTTTGGGTATCTGGTTGTTACTGCCTAAATAACAGTGCCTTGTAACATAATTTTGATGTTAACTAACATTGTAATGAAAGTCAAATTTTCAGGAATATCTCACAACTGGCAGCCAATAATGACGCTTTTCTACAAGTAAAGTCAACATGTTTTAGTCAGACTTTACCTAATGGACCCGTTTTCATTGGCCAACATTTCGTTTGGCTGAAATGTGATGGAAAATGGGAATGCCAAAATCAAGTTATGGTGAAGTATACTTCTTTAACGAAATGAATAAAAATATTTTAATATTGAAGAAAGTGTTTTAATAGCTTAGTTTTGTTAAAGAATCTTATCCTTTTAACTGGTTTCATTATTCGTGGCTCCATCATGGTCAAGCCAACTGAAATGTAGACCAACGGAACTTGAAAGCATGTTCATCTGCTTGTGTGGAAATTTGGATTTAGTAGGAAAAGACATCAGAGTAAGTAAAGTCTGACTAAAACATAATTTTAATTTGTAGAAATGCGCCAATATAGGATGCTAAGAGTTTGAGATACTCCTGAAAATTTAACTTGTTCCAATGTTAAATGACATCAGAACACTATTATTTGAGCATTAATACCTAGTCATCCAGAACATAAATATCAATGTCAAGGTCTTACATTGTAGGACTAGAAGACAAATCTGCCTTAAGGGTCAGCTGTATTAAGAAATCACCTGTCTTAAAAAGTTAATTTTTGAAAACGTAGTATTTCTGAAGCAAACATTTTCTAAAGCTGTCACAGCCACATAGAATTGATAACAACACAAATTCAAAAAGTTTCCCAATACTTTGAGCTAAACAAGCTCTTCATGAAGGAAAAAACATGTACAAAACACTTAACACAAGATCTACAAAATAATCTGGAATCCTACATGTTAGAATCACTAGGGGCAATTTAAAACAAGAGATATAACAATATATAGTTATATGTAGTTTTGCACATTGAGCCTGAACTAATTGTTTCCAGACAATTTTTGTCCTAAATTGTTCAAATCTTGACTCAGTGCACACCATTAGTCATGGATTTATTGTCAGTTAGTTGACATTCATCAATGTATCTGTTGCCTCAAGCAATGGCCAAAGTTGTGAAAGGCGATAAACACTATTAGATGGCAATGAATATCTATTTTAAAACCAATGTATCTGGCAATTAAAACATTCAAGATTTATGGTAGTCAAGCAAGTTGTAATGTAACTTGTTCATTGACTGTTAGTATAATGTATTTTCACAGTTTAAGTCACTCCTATGATGAGGAAGTTTTATTTTTTAGACAAAGAGGCTGAATTTATGCAAATACACAATTTTGCATTTTAATAATGATTTGTTTGTTTAGAAACAAAGTAATTCAGAAAACAAAGGCATTTATTATTGTAAGTTAACCATATATTCAAACATCCTTAATTTTTCAGATATTATTTGAGCAAATGATAAAATGTTTATTATAATAACGTAAGTGCTTAAGCAGAATATGTCAGTAGTGCAATATGCAAAATTAAGGTAGCAAAACTGTTGAAGCAAATAAGATTTATTTTTATGGCACTACTAGTCAATAATTGTTCTATTATTTTCCTTTTTTCCTATAAAATGTTGTGTACCACCCCAAACTTGTAGGGTGCGAAGATACATTGTCCCCATTTCTTAGGTTCCTGTATGCAACACTGACATATATTTCAAATTTCAGCATAGTTTTAGAACTGCATTGAGTTTTATATATCCATTTCTCTCACTACACAGCTGCAACTCTACATTGCACAATATACATTTGAATCAGCTGACACTATACTTTAGCTTTGGTGTTAAGACAGTTGCAGTGTGATCTAATTATTCCAAATAATTGCAATTTTTAGTTTCTGCTGTGCTGTTTGATGTTGTGTATCCAAAATATGTCATGTAATGAGCAGAATGGGAACATATACCGTATAATATGTTAGACTACTAGTTATCATAATACTGTACATACAAGTCAGAATCAAACCACAAACTGCAAGGACTTGGATCTGCTGTTGCATAATGCACTGGTAGATCTATGTCTATGCAGTTTATTAGTTGAAATCAGTAGAATGGTTCTACAGACAACATTGACCCTGATCTGCCAGTGCATTTTGTGACAGCAGATCAGTCAGTGTTGTTTGCAGTTCAACTAGACTTACAAGAGAATAAATGGTATTTTATATAGTGAGATGACAGGCTTCCATGTTTCAATGACTTTTGCCTGTAAGCTGTCTCAGCAGTAAAATGCAGTTATGTACACTTCTATATTTGTTCATTATTTTCTTCATAAATGCATAATTAATGTATTTCGTTTTCATTGGGAGAAGGTAATTTAGGCATTGTTGATTGCCTAGTCCCTTTTAATATATTAAATGAATTTTGTTTTCTCATATTTCCAAAAGGGCAGAGAAAATACTTAACAAGGACTATGTTTAAATTGTATTTCTGTAAATATATTGCATATGTTGTTATATTCCTTTTTCTCAGGAAATCTTCTGACAAAGTATTATTTAAAGCTAGTTTTTTCATATCTGTGCATTTGATAAATCAAGATGCTAGATGATGCTTAGAATTATTACCCAGTACATGGTCATACAGGTAACATCAAAATGGTATATTGACCATGCTTAGAAGTATCACCTAATATATGATCATGCAAGCAACATCAAGTTGTATATTGGTCATACTTTGCTCTGTTGCCCAGTACATGGTCATGCAGGCAACATCAAGTTGTATATTAGTCATACTTAGCTGTGTTGCCCAGTATATGGTTGTGAAGGTAACATCAAATTGTATCTTTGTCATACGTAGCTGTGGTGCCCAGTACGTGGTCATGCAGGTAACATCAAGTTGTATATTGGCCATACATAGATGTGTCGCCCAATCCATGGTCTTGCAGTTAAAATGAAGTTCCATGCTGGCAGAGTGCTGATGAAAGATAATGGAATAAATGCTAGACAAAATAACAAAAATGAAAGAAATCCGGGATAGGACCAAAATCAATGCAGACAATACAGACTGTGTCATGACATGTAACTTGTATTTGAACAGTAACAAAAATGGATTTTTTAGGGCACACCAAGTCCATGTAATGGTCCATCTATTTAGAAACAGTCTATGAAGTTCTTGTTTCGGCTTTTCAATGACTAGCATTTTATTGCATTCATCAAAGATTACAGCAAAAGACCATCTAAAATGGATGCAAAAGTGATACTGTTTGCATGATAAATTAGGTTACTGCTTTATATGTCATACCTTTTACAATACTGGTGAATATTTTATGACTTTGAAGTTTTGTTGTACATTTTTACCTTCCTAAACATCTATTTTCTCTCTTGAACACATATTGACTTAAGTCCAGAAAGCTGTCTTTCTGAGAGAGAAAAAAAAAATTGAGATTTTGGTCCCATATTCAGTGTCAACAGTATGTGACGAAATTTAACTGCTTAGCTGTTGTTACTTTTGTATATTGATGCTGTTATTAATGTTTACGAGCTGTAATGAGTTCTTACCAAATAAGCATTTTCATTCCAAACCTTATGTATAGTAATATCTCAGCTCTCTGTAAGTGGTATCTAAAGCTTCTTACTTAAATATAACAAATCTGCCAGTTATAAATTAAAATATAAAAAATCTGCCAATCTTTTTTGTCTTGCTTTTTTAGCCCCACAATGAACAGATCATACATGTCATAGATGTCGAAAGCTTAAAAATCATGAATTCAGGAAATTTAAAGTTTTTGATACTGTATTAAAGTTACAAAGTCTTAAGTTACCCGAAGCTATGGTTGGTGTATTTTCATGCAAGTCTTTTGATAACAATTAAACCAAGTCAGTTGTTATTATTTGCTGGATATAGGTATTACTGTTCAGGCAGTGATATTAGTGGCAATGCTAGTGTTAAAACTTTGTGTTAAAATTTACAAGTCAGATATAGTGGGAATACAGTATATCATGGTGTTTAAGCAGGTAGGTCTCGTGGAACCATTGGTAGGATCTTTGCATGTTTTACTATTGGAAGTAGTACCTACAAGTAATGATGACATTTATTCAGTGCTATATTGTTTATATCTACATTGTTGGGATCTTTGAACAAAGGCAGTACAGACATGTTTCATTGGAACCCTACAAAAATTGCAGTGTCATCATTTAACATTTTTCATGAATTAAGATTTTAAAAAATGATGTGCTTGCAAGTAACCAGAGGCATAGATACAAAATCAATCCAAATCAGATTTACTTGACTGGAGAAAACTTTTAAATCTTTAGTATGAATTATGTTTACACACCTAGTCAATTACATTAGAAAATCTACTATTGTTTTACTTTGGCCCAATATTGTTTTCACTCTTAATTGGATTTTTCAAGTCAGATCAATTCTCAGATGCATTCTGCAATCAATGTTAAATATTTTTTTATCCTTGGATTAGTTTTATATTTTAATATTTCAGTACTGATTCTTACACTTCTATATTTTCATTGAATATTGTCTTAATTTGACTTAAATTATTTCACTTCTTAATTATTCTGTACCAAAAAAATGATTCCAGAGAGGAAAATTTCACACATTTGTTGTTTTTGGGCTTAACGCCATTTTTCAGCACACGATAGGCTATTCATGGTGGCCAGTATTAATGGTGGAGGAAGAAACCGGGAAATCACTGGAAAGAACATCCGACCCACGAGAAGCTACTGGCAAGCTTTTTCACATATCCACATTCGCCGAATCCTAGACTCGAACCCACGCAGACAGAGGTGAGATGGCAGAGGTCCGTAACGGACATCGCTTTAGACCACCCGGCCACATGGGGCCCCTCACAAGATTTGTACTAGCTGTAAATATTTAACGGAGAATGTGGGTTAAATATCACATTTTGTATGCTGGAAAATTGCATAGATGCCTATCATCCCAGTTATAATGGAATCATTCCTATGTTTAATCACTGGTCAGATAAAATTATTTGGAGGCACAACACATTATGAACATCATATCTAGACCACAGAAAACCTTGTAATGGTAGTCTCTATTAACAAGACAAATCCATTACTCCATTAGACCATTGCCACATGATGACTTTAAGAGAAAATCCCCATTTTCTTTGCAACACCAGAGCAAGGCTTTCTGAAAGATGAAGTGACTTGATAGGCTGATGAGATAAGGGGATGTAATATATCATTGAGATAGCATGTTTCTTGACAATGGATAGATTCACTGGCTGATTGAGACAAACCCTGCATTGTCATGTACATAAAATGATTCTACTGGTATCTTTTTTAACTTATAATAGAATTTCAGTTGAAATGTTTTTTTTAAAAAAAACCTAACACAAACTTTTATGCAATGAGAAAACTACTCCAGTGACATAGTTGTTAGAGTGTTCACCTCGGAAGCAAAGGTTGTTGGTTCAATCCCCAGCCGAATCGTACCAAAGATATAAAATGGTACTAAAAGCTGCCTCGCTTGGTGCTCAGCATTAAGTTGTTAGTATTAAGACTGGTCAGCCTGGTGTCAGGATAATGTGGCTGGGTGGGACATCATGCTACGTGTCTGCAGCATAATGCCCCAACTAGACATCACTATAAACTGCCAAACACACTGCAGACATCGTAGCGATATGACTGAAAAATTATTAAAAGCCATGTTAAAAATCATAATCACATCTTTTGCCTTGGTTGTGAAAACATTTACAATATCGAAGCTGAATGGTAGTTCAAATCAGTGTTGGCAACACGTGGATCAAAATTCTGGTTATGCTGCACAATTTCTCTCAAAAGCATTTGTAAAACTACTCGTATATATATGTGTGTGTGTGTGTGTGTTCTTTTATGTTTACAATGTTTTACTATATCTGTATTTTAATTGTATGGACTAAAGTATTCTTATATATATATATATATAGATGCAATAAACTGACGATGACCAGGACGAAACTAGTAACTAACTAGCCTAAGCGCTTTCGACTCTTAATGAGTCTTTTTCAAAGGCAAATACAAAACATATATATACAATAAACAAATAAACACAAAAACGTTGTGTTTGTAAACCTCTACATGGCTGTCTTCACATGTGCTAAAACTATAAATACAACCAGCTTGTATAGACTAGATGCAGAAACTGAAAACGTATAATTCCCTAAAAGTCTATAAGCCAAAGCGACATCTATTTTTACTTTTTGTACATATGTAACGCAGAATATATCCTGGATAATTGATTCTATACCGGTTATTCTTATAGTAAAAATTGAAGGATAATAAGAAGATTTAGAAAATGTTAAATTTTACTAGTGCATAGTTTTCATTTTCTAGTCTTCTTGGTTTAGACCGCTTGGTTTCAATGTTCTAAGGCGGCGTATCCAGTATGATTCCTTTTCCTTCCTGGTTTCGGAACTCCAGCTGTGGTTGTTAGCAATAGCGATAAGTATTATATCACTGAAAGTGTGGCATGGGGAGAAGTGTTCTGCGACCGGGCTTCTGTACAGATTTTTTGTCATCCAATCAGATCTATGAAGGTTTATCCTTTTGTGTAGCTTTTCAGTTTCTCCGACGAACTGAAGGCCACAGATCTTACATGTGATGAGATAAATCACATTCTCTGTTTTGCACGTTTTGTTTGGACCATGTATGTTTAGTTTTTCTTTAGTCACTGTGCTAGTGAATGTCTTGGTCTCTATCATATGTTGAGACAAGTTTTGCATCTTTTTGCCACAGGGTCCAGATTGACTAGGTTGGTTTTGACTAGCGATTGGCGTTAGCTTTGCCCAGACTAGGATGTCCCTGACACACGTGATCCCTTGGTGGATCCAGTACGCTTTAAAGGGTTGTTGTTGTTATTCGCCATATGATTTGTATTCTTTATATATATATATATATATATATATATATATATATATATATATATATATATATATATATATATGCTACCAGGCCAAATGTATCAATTGGCTATAGTTCTACAAATATCGTGACCAGCAATTCCAGACAATTTTGGCAACTGCTGCTGATATCATGACTAGCACTTAACAAGAAATCGGTTATTTTATTAAAGTTTAAAAGTAGTTGAGAAGTGAGAAGGGTTGGCAGTTATGGTTATGAAAAGAGGTAAATATTTAAGGAGTTGAAAGGTCAGAGTCAAATGAGCAAAACTTTTTAGGGTTAAACTCTTAATCTGAACTTGTTTTAACTGACTCTTTACAAATCTAGGAACCTGTATGCATTGTTATTTAAGGGTCACTAATCAGTACTATAATTGATCCAATAATTTATTTTATGTATAAAACTTCATTTTTATTTCTGTTATGTACTATATCTGAAATTTTGTGCAAATACTTTTTCTAAGTTGACTTTCATCAATTTATTACAAAACCAAAAGAATCTGGAAGTGACCATATAGAGCAGATTGAACTGACTGCCTTACTTTCTCCAAGTGATATTTTCACCCTGTCTACTATGAATGTCTAGGTATAGGCATCACTTTTCTAGCAAGTGTCAACAATGTCAAGGATTCATTATTCAAATTAAACACAAGTTTGTTTGGGTAAACTAAGGCCTCCATATTTTGCCTGTGTAATTAAAATGTTACAGTATAATATAAAGTAATTCACAGCCTAACACCAGTATTAATAATGGATTTCTCACATGGCAATATGAAAGAAACATATATGCTTTTCAATCTGCCAATATGCTATGTGCAAATGATATAGGTGAAAAATGTGAAAAGGCTTGTTACATAAGGGCATTTCACACTGATAATAGCAACCTATTACCGATTTGAGTGGTACTACTGTAGATTGTTCTGCACAGCATTGCAAATGATATCCACGTCTGACTTTGGTGAATTATCAGGCTAGTGTAAATAAATACAGCTAAAAGTAACTAATTCACATTGCGCATGAAGAATTTCAACATTATTTGAATTGACATAGATTGTAACACAACTCATTTAATACATCTTAAAACATACCACCATGACCTGTGCAAAAGTCAATTTGTTCAACCAAGGAGTGATCAGCTTTCCTACTCTGCTATAATGTAGCTGCCTCCCTTTGATTTCTTTGCAGTATCAAAACTGGACTCTTCCAGAACTCAGGATGAACATGGTGGATTACATGTACACAGACCAATAACTTTCAGCAAGTAACAATTGAATGGTGTTGCACTCTACGTCAAATTAATATGAATTGTTTAAATCATTCATGCATGAAATAAACTGATAATTTCAGCTACATTTTGAGACACCGACATAAAAATTCAGATAGAAACAGACGTAGACATCACTCATGATGCTGTGCAGAATGAACTAAATTAAATTTTTCTTCAAAATTCACTTGCACATTAAAGTTCTACTACTCTAGCATTATCAGTATATGACAGATATAAATACAAAAAATGAAAAACCTCCTTATTTTCACCAGATTGCCAAATAAAAACCAAATATATCTTTATTTGGTACAGATGTCAATGCATATATCTTTATTTGGTACAGGTCAATGCATATATCTTTATTTGGTACAGGTCAATGCATATATCTTTATCTCGTACAGGTCAATGCATATACATATATTATATTCATGGCCTGACTGGGAAAAGAACCAGCTAATAAACCAGAAAGTAAAATTGACATTGTAAACAATAAAAAGCTCTATATGCTGTAGTATGCTAGCATATATTTTAATATTGGTAGCTCTTCTGCAATTTCTATGTAATAAAGACAAGAAACAAGGCGTGTTGATTTTTGTTTTATTTTTTTATCCCAGTATAACTAATAATTTACATGGCCATAAACATATTGAAAGATTCCCGATATGTAAATAAACATAAAGAACTGTTCATGAAGCAGTATAACAATTGGATAAAATATATCCACATCTTATAGCGAAAAATGTCACATTAAGTAAATATAATTATATCATTTCCTAATTAATTTCAGAAATATTACCATATTTGAGCTTTAAAGTATGTCTGTCTCACTGGTAAAGCAAGAATCTTCAAATAATATGCATGCAAACTTAACAAATCCAATTCTCGGGTATTTTCATGAACTTTGAAACCTGAATTTCTTTCTGATTCAGCAAGGGATGCTTAATAAGACATGAATTAATGACATAAAACATAAAATTCTGATAAACAATTTGAAAGAAATTAAAATGTATTACACAAAAAAGCGTTGTCCTATTTCAGCAGATAACATTTCAGCATTCTCCACAGGGCCATTTTACTGTTGTGGTTGCAATACACCATTTCAGACCACAAATGCTTTTCAATCTGCCAATATGGTATGTGCAAGTGCCAATGTGCTTTTGTTTCCAGCTATCCTTTACAAATTGTTAACTTTAGACATTCCATCACTCCATTCCAAACTGTATCACTCAAATGACAACTTTCTTACTGCTGAATGACATCTAATTAAGATAATTATCTTTTTTTTTCAAGCTTGGCATGACTACTGGTGCATGACATTAGATACTGGTTCAACCTTTGCCAGATCATAGTCATGAGATTGGTCTGTAACGATGGTGTCAGTTGGTAGCGTTATGTTTCAGTTATTCTACTACCAGTTCAAAAGGTGTGATACATCTTTTTTTTTTTAATTTTATTCATTAAATTGGACATACCACCATGAAAAATGCATAATTATCCATGACCCAGCAAACGCCATGTTAAACAAAGATCAGGTAAAATAAGGAAAATAAGAATACCAAGAAATGAAAGTCAGATTTTAAAACTAAATGGAAGATTTTCTGTCCTTTGGTAGAAATTGTTTGTAAATTGTTTATTTAAGGAATAAATCTTATTAGCAACAGGCGAGGTGAATGGGCTGCATGATGGGACTGTGTCAAATTTCTTGGGTACTATTATATTTGTGGTTTTACAGTAGCATTAGTAGTTGTTGTGACTGATGTCATTGTTATTACTTTCAGGAACATTTGACCAGTAAAATTTTGTGAATGAAAACTGCATCTCACTCTTAAGTTACACATACATTTAAATAGTTGTAATATACTCTGAGGTAAAAGAAAAAAATAGTTTGATCAAGAAATCTAGGTTGGGTTCTGCCCTATGATTTTCTTTCCTAGCTTATCCAAGTAAATAAAAGTAAATAAAAGGATTAATTTTTATCCTTTAATTTTACCTGTTTGGAAAATGTTAGAAAATTTCAGACCATGAAAGGTCCTTTTCAATCATAAAAATGATCAAATGTGTGTTATAGGAACACGCTGTCACAGTGTATGGTTAGTACTGCTCCAGGGAGTTGTTTTGCAAGGACTTTTCATGCCCTTCCAAAAGTGTTGAAGGGCTATTTTTGTCTTAAAGAAATTTAACTTTAAATGTTATTTTGTGCTTATCACAACAAAAGTAGGTTAAAATGAAAGAAAGAAAAAGTGTACCTCCACAGCAAATGGATGCTCTTCTATAAGGTAACTATCAATGTCACATGTCATCATGCCAATTGTATCACATTCAATCTATACAATTGTATTCATTACTTTTGGAAAATAAGCAAATAACAAAATTCTGAATTTAACAAAAAGCTATATTTTATCCAGTTTTAATCTTTTTTATTCACTCAGATTCATGAGTTGGATAAAAAAAAATTAAACAAATTCAAGAACTTTTCAAGGCTGTACAAATCATGCATAGGGTGGTCATTACTTTGTAACCATTAGCTCAGTAGAACATTGCATTGAAGCCTTAAGAATTCTGACTTTGATGTGAAAGTATTAAAGTGATGGGAAGTGATGAACAGAAAGACTTTAATGAATTTTGGCATGAAAATATTATTTAACTTAAGGAAATATTTCTATTATACATTGTTCAGTTTCTATGTTCTCACTTTTGTTAAAAAAATTCCTGGGGAGAACGCTGGGCATGTGTATTTTCATGTATAGCCTAGAAATTTTGTCAAATTGCAAAAGTTAATACATGATATTGGGATACCCCAGGATCAAAGATGGGAGCCTTGGATATTGTAAAATTCTGTGTACATCTAAAAACTAGCATTCATAAATATATATCTGTAGTGTTAATCAAACCTTCATGACCATACAAGTAATTTGGGACATAACATTTTATAAAATTATCCTTGATTTAATTACTACTTGAACATGTAAGATGCACACTTTATTGATCTAGAGAAACAAATCAGTATAATATATACTGAAAGCATAGTGAACAAAATCTTTTCTACACAGGTACACAATCATCAGGCTGGTCAAAACATCTTAATGACTTGCTATAAAGGCATAGTTTTCTGCAGTACAAGGAAAGAAATGAGAAACATTACATTCAGTTCAAAATGTGTCAACACAAGCTGTTGAGACAATGTTATTTACAAAAATAATCCTTACAGTTTTAAGGAAGGGTATTTCATAAAAAGTCAGATGAACCTGGATTATTTTCAAGAAATCACTAACAGAGAATGTGTGGCTTATTTCACAATCTTTTTTATGTATTGATAGTAGTCAACTATAATTAGTGAATGTCTTTATGTATTTAAAAAAAATAAAAACTTTTTCTCAAAGTAAATTCTTAAAACAATCTAACATAAAGCACAAAGCTGAATCAATACACTGAAAGGTGAATAAATACATTTAAAGGAAGCTATACAGAATCATTCTAGAGTGCAAAAATAAATAATGATGGTAAAGTATATAATGTTTAGTCATATTTCCAGATGATTACTTGCCTCTTTTGGTGGGCACAGAAAAAAAGCTGGAGAAATAAAATCAAAAGTATTGAAATTAATGGTTCCTTACAAAGATTGGTTAATACAGTACATTAAACAGCATCAATGTGGTAAACATAAACTGTACGATACAAGCAAATGCTATTATCTTTTATAAAAACGAAACCTGAATTTTAAATAGTTTAATGTTTTATGACTTTTGCTTTCTTTAAATATTTAAGCAATTACCTTATGAGTATTTACTCCAGAAACTGTACTGCAGTTTCAACTATTACATAGAATCTGTCAAACTATATAAAGGCATCAACCATGGTTTGTAATAATTTCCTCTCAGGATAAAGGTTTGAGCTGCTTCCCTTTACATAACTTCTCTGATTTTCAAAAGAGCTTAAAAATAATTATGTCTTATAATAAAAACACAAACTGTTCTTGGAGGGACTGAAATTCCTTTAAGCTAAAAACATTCTCTATTTTTTCCTCACTTACTAATGACTGATAACATGCATGGATGACCTTTATTAACCTCAGTCCTGATTTTTTGGCATACCTTCAATTGAAACGAGCTTTCTTTGATTGGCATTTTCATGAAATAGTATCTTCAGCTGATTAATTTAATGTAGGTCATAAATGGTAGCTGGTCTCCAAATTTCATCAGACTTATTGTGTAGACTCTTCCTGTGCAATGTAGTGTCACTCGCAGGTTTGTATATTTAATTGTGAAAATTCTGTTATCTGATCATTTACAGGTAGAAACATACATTTAATTGCAAACCCAGTCATTTTATCATTTCCAGGAATAAACCTGTATCTTTAACTGAAAATCAAGCTATCTAATCACTTGTGGGTAGAAACTTGTGTGTTTAATTGAAAATCAAACTATCTGATAACTGGCTGGTAGAAACCTGTATGTTTAAAAGCATATCTAGTTTTCTGAACTTGGACTAATCATCCAAGTTGAGGACAGACTTTCATGTAGCTAAGTTCCAAAGTTTATAAAACTAAATGAGAAAAAAATTTTAACTTAACCCTCACAAGCAAAATCTTTGAAACTGCATGTAAATATTGACAGAATTTCATGTGTCCCAACCAAAAACATTTCAGAATTTGTTTAACATTACTATTGTTTTGCAAATTTTAAACACAACTGTTTAATAGTGAGCCTATGAGCAAATTATGCACTTTAATTTTTTGTGACTGTCAGTAGCTGAATATCGTCTCCACAATGAGTCCATGATTATCTGCCTTATGGTGGAGAATTCTTTTGAGGAAAAGGTTCCAATGGTGAATTATCATGACCACCATGAATTTCCGGTTGGTAAGTTAACAGTACTATCATCACCCACAGGTGTAACAAAACCTGAAACCAAAAACAAAAATACAATTATATTTTGAAAGTGAATGCAAATTGCATTCTAATGAATTAGTATGGGTCAATAAATTATAATACAGTAAAACCAGTTATGAAAAAACCACCCCTTCTGCCAACAAAAAGCGGTCTCTCAAGACAGGTGGTCTTTCAAAGCAGGTATGGACAAAATTATACGTTTCCAAGGTCCAGTTTTTGAAATATTTCAAGAAGAAAAAAAAACAATCACTGTACCTAGATTCCTTTCTATATTAGTAGTTGTTGCTTAAATACTGTATGTATTCATCTAAAAACAAATTTATATTGTAATAAAGATATACTTCTATCATTAGACATGAAATCACATTTACATGTGAAGATAATATATTTTAGCATATGAAATTGTTTCTGAATTACTTGTTTTCCTTCATAACAACCTAAAATTGTTTTACCAACATTTAAACAGCTTTTCTGTGAGTGGTCTGCACTTTTTCACTTCTTTCAGTTACAATAATTAATTTCTCCAGCATTAAAAGTTGTCTCTTTTTAGTTGGAGGTTCAACCATTATTATTAAAAGTTCTAGGTGTTAAAAGGTTTAGTGCTCAGTTCTAATATCAAACATAAAGACTGTGGCTGTGGGAAAATGTGAAAAATCTATACATGTACATTGCATTTCTAACAATTAATAAAAAGAACCCAAACAATTATCTCATCCAGAAACAGGACCATTTATTCAGTGACAAAAGTCAATGGCTTCATTAAAAGATGACATACGTGGATTAACTCTGTAATAAAAGTGTGTAACCCAGTTGCAGCAACTTGAAAAGACGACAGCTTTGTGATAGGGTTGTCATCACTTAACATGGGAAAGAGGGAATAAACATCACAAGTCTTGAGCACTATCAGTCGAATCCCACATCTCTTGCTGTTTAATAGACAATGACCTTATTCACTCCCTGCAATACTGATTTTTGAGACAACCAATATATGCAGTCACACTGTCACCTTTGGCATTTCAAGACTTGTACATTAGGCTGGTTTACTGGACTGTAGCCTCGATTACTGGTAGGAATAATCCTTTTTTTAATATTCCTTTCATGTTTGATTTTGATAAGAACAATCTATACTAATCAAGCGGTCATTGCAATAATTGATTACATAAAATACATTGTTGTCTGTCTATTCCTGCGATAAGTGATACAGTCGTCATAGGGATGCCAGATATATACAATGGCCAGGAAGCAAGTTAAGTGCAGGAATAATTAGTCTGGTTCCATGCTATGTATGCTTTCTGCGTTCCTCACCCCTATATGAATAACAGAGAACAACAAGGAGAATAAGAAGCAGGGAACCAGGCTAGGAAATAATCTACATATACTTTAGTCTGGTTTACGACAAACTGTAAATCACTAAAAACCTAGCTAAAAAACTCAGAGATCGGTAGCCAGCCTACTTTTTTTTTAATTTTTTTTTTTTATAAATACTTAGAACGGTTATGAGCAGTCATTATTACAGGGACATGGATTAAATAAAGGTTGGTGGAGTTTATCCTTGTTTTTTTGTAATGTGGTCGTTTATAGCAGTATTGAAATTTCATATTTTGCCAAGAAATTGTGGTTGCTGGTCGCATTCAGCAGGTGGTCACCCAAAGCAGAGCATTTATATAATAAAATTAATTCATGCATTATGATTGTGGTCATAACTGACAGGTGGTTGCTCATAGCAGAGGTTGCTCATGACAGGTTCTACTGTATCTTGAAAAGTTTACAAATTTAGCAATTCAAAAATTTTGTAACAAGAGACTGCCATTAAACCCGACAACACTTTTACATACTTGTTTTGTTTTTACCACTTTGTAAATCACATATCCCTTAACTAGTATTTTGCTAGATATAAAGAAGCAAAAGTATCTGTGCTAAGTGACAAAAAGACCTAAAAGGTAAAGTTGGTCAATTAAAGGTGATTTCATACTCCAACAAGGACTTTCATTATAGGTAGATACATTCCAGAATCTCTGGAGACCTGTAAATAATGATTTGAACATTTTAAAGTTTCAGCTAGCTGAAATCTGCAATTTAAAATGACATTTTTCATTAAAAACATTGAAATCACTATATGAAAACATTGTTTATTTTTTATTATACTAAAAGGTTTGGCTCAACATTTTCTAACATACTTTATATTTTGCTTTTTATCTTGCTTTTCTGAATCAAGTAATACACAATAGATGTTTTCTTTTTAACTTAATTCTTTTTCATACAGTCAATTTATGAGTTCATTTTTCTTTTAGTAATAAACAAACTTCTGAAAATAAAATTTGAAATTTTGTCAATATGGGATTCTTGATAGGAAATGAAAAATATGTTGTTTATTGGTATAACAATTTGTTTTTGTACAGCTGGATACTCTTATACATCTTATTATTGTCTTTTACTTGGGCATCTGTGCAAAAGAAAATGACATTAAATATCTACTTCTCATGACAACATACATACAAGGTTATAAATTCTCATACTTTACTCTTTAACCAGCTATTTTTTGTGGGAATTTAATCCTCACGATATTTCTGATCAATCATTCTGCAACAATTTTCAACAATAAAACATTTTGTTTTCTTCTAAACATAAATAATAACAAATAAATAATAATGTCCATGAGACAGCAGCAAAAATAATTAGATTTTAAAAAAAAATATTACAATTCAATGCACACAATCTTTGCAACCCAAATTCAGTCTTATGATTCTTTTTGTTGACTAGAAATTAAACATATGTGCCCTATTACTAGTAAGTATATATTTGTCTGACAATTGGTTTGGACTGGACAATTATTATGCACTTTACTTACCATGTAAACTATAACAAAGACTCTTGCAATTGGATATCGTCTTAGGAATACACCAAGTCTTATGCTGAAACAGAGAACATGGTTCACAAGGTAGATTATTTGAAAAAAGGCACTCTACTAACTGGAAAGGCTAGACAGGAATTCAAGATCATTTATTCTTTTTAACTTCTGAGCGCTTAAACTTATTTCTGACAGTCTTAAATGATAACAAGATTTTCAAGATGGCCACAATGGTAGCCATATTGGATGTCAGGCATTATTTCATTCAGGCTGAATAGACAATATGAGAGTCCTTGGACGAAATGTGAGTATAAGGTTCTGGACATGAGAACAAAATTCATGTTTTTGCCCTAATTTCATAATCCTTGTTCGAAAAACAGACGACCTCATTCTCAGGTCAAACAGGCACATCATGTTTGAAGCAGGAGTAGACAAGAACAAAGTTGGTGGGAAAATGTTGAGGGTTGATCTGCCATGTTAATTTGTTCCAAGATCAACTTAATTTGTATGTACATTCAGAAACAAGTGAAAAGAACATGTTCTCAGAGTTTGGGCAAAATCCGATATCAAGTTACCCAAAGATGTCCTATTAAAAGTCTTTTAGTGAAAATCCTATCTCAATATAACCGTCCTTTCAGGAGTAGTAGCATTTAATGGAATTCCTTCAAGTTGTTCTGGAGGAGTGTTAATAAAAACTCCTTATAACAAACACGTCCTAACATATGGACAGAGGGCAGACATCAGACCATCACATGAAAGCAAAAAATATAATTCTAATAACAGTGATTGCACAGCCATGGAACCATTCTTTATTGTCTGCTAATGCAAACAGTGAAAACACAGAAAACTGGTGCCAATGAAAATTGAAGTAACATTACTGCTTCTGTATGGTTATTTGATGTATTATCTCTACTTGCCTTTTGCACTGTGGAATCTTTTCAAAAGAATCATCTGCAACCAAATTTAAAACCGCTATTGCACAGATTAGATAAAATATTAAAGAAAGCTACCAGCTTAGTAAATACCTCAGTATAAACATTATAAATCTGACTTGGTAGACATCATGTATTTAAACAGCTCCCTAAGATGACTTTATTATATCCATAACTGGTTATATCCATTGTTATGAACCTATGGTAATAAATTAAGTAATAGACATAGATGATCTCAAATGGGCAATGATTTAATGTTGAACTTATGAAATGAGTTGAATAATGTCCAGCTTTTGCAAGCCTTGGTGAGCAAAAGCTGACATTATTCAAAAAGTTTCTTAAATTTAATATTTAATCATTACCCATTTGAGATTCTTTTTATCACTAAATGTTTATTTCAGAGGAAATTATTTATATGGATGTGATGTGATTAAATTTATTTTTAAACGTAGCTTTAAAAAATTTTCAGTCATATTGCTACAATGTCTGCAGTGTGACAGTTTATAGTGATGTCTAGCACTGGGGCATCATGCTGCAGACATGTGGATAACACTAACCTCTCAATGCTGAGTGCCAAGCGAGGCAGCTGTTAGTACCATTTTTGCAAGTCTGTGGTATGACTTGACCGGGGATCGAACCCACGACCTCCCGCATTTGAGGCGGTTGCTCTAACCACTAGGCCACTGGAGCGGTCTATTTATATGAAAAGAGGAACAAATAATTTTGTTCATTCTGGAAGACATTGCATCTTTCATTTGTTTTGCGTAAAAAATAGTCCCAACCAAACTTGTATTTTAGTATTGACATCGAAAAGTAGATTTTAAATAAAAAAAATCATCGTTCCAAAAAAACTGAACATTTTACACAGACAAAATCATTTTTCAACAAAGAATGTCCAATGTCACATTGATTCACTACCTGTATAGATGATGATCCATGTTTATGTAACCTTAAAGTGTCACTTTCCAAGCTAAACATTACATTGAAATTGCGATCTTCATGTGAAGAAAGTTTACTGGATGCAGAAATTGCCATATTTACTTAAATTTATTTGTGACCAGATATTTACAGTGTTTGATATGGAACAGTAGACTACAGAATATGCAACAAATTTCAATTTGACTTGGAAATGCATCACATATTTACTGTTATATATATATGCCATTGTTGGACATACTTCTGTCAATTTGGCAACCAGTTTATGTCCGCATTCTTCTGTGAATAGAGGTGAATTTATTTACTTCTGTAAGTTAATATTTAAACCATGCTTGTATATACGGTGGATTCTATGCTACAGATATACCGCTTCCCTCCACCCCCACCCAGCAATAGCAATACCCATAGTTTAACTTGTTGTTATTGTCTCTGCTTTCTGGTTTTAGCCATTTTTAATGTTATATGTTATACATGGTATAAGAAAAACTTGTTTGGAGTATATAAGCCATATTAAAGCAGATGAGACCATTTTCCCCCAATTCCTTTCACAAGTCGATTAAAAAACTAGTGGCAAAAAATGTTCACTGAAAACAATAAATTCCAGAAGGCAGGGTTAAAAAATGTTTCCCCATGATTGCAGCCAATCAATAAAGAGAATACTGCACAAAAATTTCATGGGTTTATTTTGACCAATCAGAATCACATAAAGTGATTTTTCGAGATGCAGTAATATCCAAAATATGAAACTGTTTGTATTAGAGGAAAACTATATCTACTATGTAATAAAGAAGCAAATCCATCAAGTTCTGTAAAACTTAACAAATAATATAATCATGAAATAAAGATTTAAAAAGAACTTACAGTATTATGAATTAAATCCAAAATAATTCCAAAAGTTCTATCACAAGTCCTAAAGGAGCAAATGTTCTGAATGAATTACAGATCCTCAAAAGTAATGGTCTGCCAACAGTCCCAATGTATCACAATGGCACTATCCAGAACTTGTTTGAATGAATACACAATAGTCCCAGAATAATATTTTAGTCCAATAAGCACTATCTAATTCCAATGAACAATCCAAACAAATGTCTCCTCTCAAATTATATCTCAATGCAACATCAAATATGTCTGCAGACTGATATTAAAACAAGAGTGTATGAAATAAGAATTTGAAAAAGGAATCAATCTGAAAATGGAACTAATTGCTCAATTCTCTCTTTATATACATCTTTAAGAGTCTATTACAACTATCTGTCCCAATATACCCAAAGTGACAGACCCTATTTTTCAATCAAATATTTCATGATACCTACTCACGTACACAAGAAACTGACTAACCAGCTAACCACAAGGAACTCCAAACTTGTAAATATGTTTATTGTTAGAAATATGGTAACACCTATGTAATCTATGAGCCAAAACTGAAACCTATCAAACAGTTATTCACCAAAAGCTACACAAATATAGATATACATAACACCATATATGATATTACAACACAATTATTTGAAGTAAAATTCACTTGTATCCATGTTTGTACTTTGTTGGGCTGTATCTATCTTGATCAATTACCACCTCTTAGGATCTATGTTATAAATATTCTTTTGACTCTTAGTGACTGAAAGCAAATATTAACATCGTTGTTCATGTAGAGATCTGAACTAATCCCCCATACTACCTGAATTTATCTATTATATTGGCAGCTCTCTTCATCTTTCTTGTGACAGGTGTATCTGTTGGCCCTTCCCTCATAAAACCTGGAAGTCGTGGACGAACTGAAATCATGAAAAATATATGTAATTTATTCTCTTTGCCACAATGTCCAGATGCAAAAGAAGCTTTACCTTACACATCCATGCGCATTAAATTTATGCTAAGTCAATAATTTGATACTCCATACATGATGGAGAATACTGAAAACTGATTTCCCTGTAACATATTTCTGATTAGAATGTGCAACTTCTGTGTATGATTTTATAAGTGCATGTTTCTCAATTTGTGTGTAAGATTTAATAAGAGTATGTTTCTCAATTTGTGTCCAAGATTTTATTAGTGTATGTTTAACTTACATAATGATCTTGTATTTGAAAATTTAATGACAATAAAGGTAGTTTCATCAATGTCAATTTTTATTTTACATGTTCACCTAGTGCAGTACCTACATAAGTCTATCAGATGTGTAACTTTAGAATTTTCATCTTCAAATCCGAAAACAATATACTGCTATCGATTAAGTTTCTCTAATAACTGTAATAATGTGCAAATTAGTATACTGCACAATATTAAATTAATCAACCTTATATAATAAAATACACCCAAGTCAAGAAACTCCACCATATTTTACAATAATAAATGCTTAAGTCATTACACTCCACCATATTAAATTAATCTACATATATAATAATAAAAGCCCAAGTCATTACACTCCACCATATTAAATTAATCTACATATATAATAACAAATGCCCAAGTCATTACACTCCACCATATTAAATTAATCTACATTATATAATAGTAAATGTCCCAGTCTTTACACTCACCATATTAACTCATTAACCCCTAGCGCCGCGTTTACGGGGCAGGAGGTGGTAGCCTACTTCTGAGCTCTGTAGTGTTATGGTCATGTGCGACACAATAAAGTGGGTGGTATTAAAGAAAGGTAGACAGATGTAGCTTTACGATGATACCAAATAATATGGATGTTCTAGTTGCACTACAAAATACAAAGGAAAAAACGTCACTTTCTGGACTTGAGCTTTTTCCAGCCTCACTTCGCCAGATCCGGTTTTATGTCTGGATTTTAAACCTTTTGGCCTCAGATCTTAAACAGACCAACTGAATTGCACACAGACATGTGAACCTTTGCAAAAAGTAAGATAAGATGGGCATTTAGAATGAAGAGTGGTCTTGACACGAAAATGATGGGTCTGTTAAGCAAAAAAAAAAAACTCCAAATTTTTAACCTTCTGCTCATGCTCAGGTGAAAAGAGCCAATGAAAATCGACGTTTCTAACACAAATAGGCATTAAGTTAACCGATAATGTCTTCCAAGTCGATTTATTATAATGTATTCAGAAATATCTCCCAAAATTGATTTCCTACTCGCACTTCAGGCGATCATGACAAAAACCTCCAGGGGTTAATGGGTTAATCTAAATAATAATAACAACCTAATTCTTATACTCCACCATATTCCATTATCTAAAAATATAATAAGAAATACCCAATTTGTTAAACTCCACAATAGTAAATTAATCTATGTTATATAATAAATGGCAAATTCACAAATAACCTTCATCTTCTTCATGGACTGGAATGACTGCTGCATTGGTCCGTACACTGGAAACCTGCACATCTCTATACTGTTGCTGAAATCAATGGAAGAAAGAGAATGACAAGTAATAGTCCTTGCCAAACTGATATGCACATATGTGCTCTTCCATTTCATGGTAAAGCAACCAATGATTGAGTTTTGAGTATATATTCAACTTACTCGTAATATTATCTTTACGTATTAGTCAAAATTAGATATGACAATCCTAATGAAGTATTCCCTTCTTCCTCAATTTGTTTTTTATCGATTTGCCAAGAAAGTAGAGACTCATTTACAGTAGCATTTATATGAAATGGACAAAATCTGATAGATACAATTTCTTTGGGAAAAATGGCGGACCTTCATATAATTTCATTTGAGAATGACAAACCTACCAAAAAATAATGTGCACACTTGAAATTTTTCTCTTTGTGGGAAAAAATGACTATTTAGCTGCCAACTCTACTATTACAATTCTATTTTTTGAAACTGCACTGAAAATGCTAGCTAAAATTGTAGAAGTTCAGTCAATATGTCTCATTGGAACTCCATTTTCTAAATGTGATATGCCGTGTCAATTATTAAAGCTCCTTTTCTTCACTGGTGTCTATGATCTGGTAATATGCAATTAAAAAAGACAAAACCTCAGAAGAATGAAGAAAAAAAAAACAATAAAAATTAACTCTCTCAGGGTGACAACTATGAAAAAAATGTGTCATTACATTAATTAGGCTATTGTTTATATATTGTCCAACATGCTACCAGCAATGCATTTATCATAAACAGGAAAGTGTTTACGAATCAGAGTTACATTCTGCTGGTTTTAATTTTAAATGATCCCATGAGCATGGGTGTGTAAGTGAAACAGGGTGTCCAATTCAGATGATAATTTGATATTTATAATGTAATCTGATCATGGGACAACATTTTCTGTTTGTTATTTCAAATTTGTTTCCAAATTTGGCATTTTAGTATGAAGCACACAGTGGAAAACATTTTGGGCTTTAAAAAATCCTCCATTATATCAGAAACTCCAAATGTTCCCAAATTTATTAAAAATGAGGATGGATGCATTTCTAAAAGCATGTTTCTTAAGCAAAAAACTTGATGCAGATCTGTGTCTGAAACCCACTAAGAAGCCAAATGCAAAGGCGCTGGCCAAGAAATCTAGCTTAGTTTGATGATTTCTGGCATTTACAAGTTTTTGCATCATTTTTGCCTAGATCCTTACTTTCAAATTCTGTTTCTGAGACACTTTCAAAAGGATTTCCTATTTTCTTTTAATGGCAGACTTGCACCACCAGTACAGGTATAAAATATATTTATGGTGGGTGCTTTCTGTCAAACTGGTCAAATTCTGTTATTTTTCTGTCAAATTTTGTCCTAATCTCTCAAGTGGCTTTGAGAAGTCATTAAATGTCTGTCTATTCTGAGTGCCACATTTGATAATGGATAGACATTAATTGTTCATATTGGTGAAATATATGTGCCAGGATGCTTACTATCAAAGTTTGTTAAATTTTATCCAACTGTTTTTGAAACAGTCCTTTTAAGGTTCTTCTAGTTTTAGAAACAGTTCTGCAACAAAAAAATCATAAATTCTAATGCTAGGATGCTTTCTGTCAAATTGGGTCATAATCAATGTAGCAGTTTTGGAGAAATTATTTAAACGGATGGGGGGGGCATAATTTACATGTAACTGAGAGGTCTTCATCTCAAGAAGCTTATTGTCGAGTTGGGTCAAATGAAGTGATGCGGTTTTGAAGGAAAATCCATTTAAAGGTTTTTCAAATTTTAACAACATAATTTACAGACTCAAAAAGGTCTAGATGCCAGAATATTTTATATCAGATTTGGTAAAATTCTGTCAGGTGGTTTTAGAAAAGCAGTCATTTATACATTTCTTCTATTTTTAGTAACTTTGTCCATATTAGATCAAAATTAGTTGCATAAATCTGAAAATCTTGCTATGCAAAGAAAATCCCTCCATTTGTTATTGGTTGAAATTGGTCCATTGACAATCTGACAACTGGTAAAAAGCAACTGCTGACAAACAATACATAACATATGAAGCAGGCCACATGATGTGAAACACACCACATACCATAAACTCACCAGACTTAATGGCCAAGTGAGCAAAAAATGTAATATGCTAACACATGCTGCTTTTTAACAAGAAATTATTCTACATGTCATACAGGGGCCCAGAGTGGCTGAGTGGTTTAAAGTGCTAACCATTATGGATAACTGCCATCTCACTTCTGTCTGCGTGGAGTTAAGTCTCAGATTCAGCCAATGTATGTATGTGAGAAAGCTTGCCAGTAGCTACTCATTGGTTGGTAGTTCTATCCGGGGGTTTTCCATGGTTCTTCCTCCACCATTTGTACTGGCTGCCATGTATAGCCTATCTTGTCCTGAAAAATGCTGTTAAACCCTACAACAACAACAAGGAGTGATACACAGGTGTGGAAATGAAAAAGTCTTACAAGCATGAACTGCAAAAGAATCAAAGTGAGACGAATTTTACACTCACTACTGCTAATGAGTACTAGTAAAATGATCTTTATGCTCATTTTAATAAAATAAAATTCTGATTGTGGGCTGCTCCTTTTAATGTAAGAGTTTCTAAAAGCTGCAAGATTATTTTTAAAATGATATCATTATACACTTGGCAAAAAGATAATTTGACAAAGGGATTTTCACCACAGTGGACAATGCTTGAATGCAGTTGGTGAATTTTTCTGACTTTAAAACTGGGCTTGTCATATTTTAATAAACATTGTTTGCATTTATAAAAAGTTTGCTAAGTCAATATTATCAAAAAAATAGATCTAAATACAAGCTGAGTAAGCATTCAGGGTAAATCACACACTTATCTAGGTTCTCTATGCCTCTGTTTACAAATCTTAGGTGGCCAGCTTTTCTGTGAGTGAAACAAGGTATGCATGCATTTCTCTCTGCAAGTCACATTCCTCAACTGTTAGCTTTTGTTACCTAGTACTATTCACTAGCAACCTGGACTGTAGAATTGTTTGCACTTACATAATGCTAGCCATACTGAATGCAGTACAAAATCTTTAGATGGCTTAGCTTAACAATTCAAGTATCAATGCAACTGGTTGAAAAGTCTTGGAAAAACATAAATCCAAACTTCCTTGTGTTTTATTCTATATTTATTTTTAACTGAGATTTATGTAATTAGCGCAAAGTTTACCTCGAGTCTTTCTAGCTGGAGTGATAGGGAGTTCTTCTCTGTGCTCAAAGCCTCTACAATGGTCTGCTTCTGAATCAAGCTCTCTGTCAATGCACGAACTCGTGACTCCAGCTCATATTCTGTTGTACTACTCATGGATTTGGTAGATAACTGCAATAGTGAGGTTGAAACTTTGCCATTATGGGTCAGGGATACCATTTGCTAGTTTCAAGGTTTACATTAACAAAATGATCAAAAATATTCAACATTTTTATTGCTCAATATTCTTAACTCCAATGAACTATGGCTGGAGTAAAAAGTCATGTCACAATGATGATGTATTAATAATAGTTGTTGGCAAAAAGAGAAAAAATCTTGAAAAAATAAAGGAAATCACATCATTGTGTATGATGGTAAGTAGCAAAATACAGTGAAAAGTGTATTGCAAGTAAAACAAAATACAGTGAAAAGTAAATTTTTTGTAAATTTTGTTTCTCCAAAAATACTTATGTCATCACACTAATATTAGTAAATATACCCAGCTACTTTCTCAATTCCAATTCTTCCTGGGAAGGGGAAAAGAATACAGAGGGAAGAAACTCTTACCCACTACCTGCCTTCAAACAGGCTAGGTTGCTACCCAGCAACCAGATGCTCACCTATTTACACTAAATAAATACATCATCAAGGATTCTCTCATTTATGGGAAGAGAAGAAGTGGATTGTTTAATAATAACATTATTGGGTAAGTATTCTGGGATAAACATGAGAGATCATTCTCTCCTCCAGCATTCACTGAAAGAATAAAAAGTTGTAGCACTTCTCCACACACTTCAATCATGATTGAGTGCATGGACAACATCTTACATTTCTTCAATCAATGAAAAGGAGCAGCTGATCATTTTTTGACTATGCACTGACTGGGACCAATTCTTAGCAACAAAACCCAGTTACTTCATTAGGATCACAGTACCATACAATCAGAATTGAAAATTGTTTGGGTCCGATCAAAGAGAATACAATTTGCCAACAATACATACTAAAGCTTGAGTTAAACAAACATGTTTTATTTGACAGCAGCTTCAGTATAGTTTTAGCTAAAGGTCTGAACATATCCTACTTGAGCAGATCAAATAAAGAGAAGATTTCATTTATGCAATATGTTGAGAGATGTATTTTCTATTCAACTCAAAATTGGCAAGCAGCTCTAATAGACCCTTACTGTGACCAATATCCCCTCTACCATGATGCCTGAAAGTGATGGACATCATGGAGTGGAAGCCTTTGAATGAATAAAAATCACTGTCACATTCAGTCAACTGAGCAGTTGTAACAACTCTGTCAAAGAAATCCACATTCTGTAGGAAATCAACCTCACAAGTTCAATAATCTGTGCCACACATACATGAAGATGATGAATGAGGTTGAGATTTGTAAAATGCCCCATACTAAGATAGTCAAACTGCTGGGATGGGTTGATATTCAAGTTCACTATAAACCCTAACTGACATAAATGGAAAAAAATGTTCCTGCCCTTTACCAAAGATAAAATTACTTTGTGTGTTTGAAGCATGTTGTGCAGATATGCTACAGTCACTGTAGACATTGTCGACCTGAAGAGAGTGACAATGCAGATGATGGTTGTTGTAAATGCACATGGACTCATGTTGAAACTAAACAGGAGTACAAAAAGATATGTATTGTTTTTTGGAAGACAATATGTTAGTTTGGTCTTGACTAATTTCCAATTCATTCCTCATTATGGAAAACAATGACTGGCCTTTAGTTTTCCACTGGCTTTGTTCACTAGAAGGCTAAAGTAAAAAGCCTACTTGAAGAGTAATGCAAAGTTCTTTGGAAAATGACTGCCATATATAGCCTATCATGTGCTGAAAAATAGCGTCAAACTCTGCAACAACATATTAATTTCTTGAGCTGATAGCTGTTGTGTAACTTCTTTGAATATCTTTTTGAAAATTAATATAATTTACCTGATTTCTGAGCTTATCAATCTCAGTCTCTCTGTCACTGAGTCGACTCTGGAAAGCACTCTTCTGTTTGTGCAGCTCCTCTATTGCGTATTGAAGCTCCTGTAAAATATTAATGGATAACAATTAACTTTGACTGATGCTAAGTTGTCAATAACAGTTATTCTAAAAAAACATATTTATAGTTAAATATAATATTCAAAATTCTAAAGCACTCACCTTTATGGATCAATGTCATCTCATCTATATCCATGTGGGTTCAAGTCTCAGGCTCAGATATTGTGGGTACATGAGAATGCTTGCCAGTTGCTTCTTGTGGGTAATTGGTTCCTCCTGGGGTTTTCCAGGGATCTTCCTCCACCAGTTATACTGGCAATCATGTATAACCTATCTTGTACTGAGAAATAGTGTAAATCCTACAACAACAACAACAACAACAACAATAAAAATTCCAATCATACTGCAAGAGAAATCTTTTCACTATCTTGTACTCCAGCCATCCCAAATAAAAAAAAGACATTAATACATCTTTTGCTTGTTTTTGCATTTGAAGTGCCAAAACAAAATTTACCAAGATGGGAGTTAGAGAAAGGCCTCCAACTGGGCCAAGGGACTGTACTGAATCCTGGAATTTGTTAGTAACTAATGGAGAAGTACAGGCTTTTTGGGATGTAACAATGGAGTGGCCTTGGAAGAGATTATGTGTAATATGACTGGGTAAGTATTACTGAAGAAATATTTTTCTGAAAAAAAATTGTTTTTATTCTTCAAATACATTATCAGATTGTAACCTATTGGACAAACAGATAATAGGCTGAAGAAGTCACATCTCCATAACCCCAGTGTCAGCCCTAATGACATTTGAAAAGCAGCATTAAGTTTTTGTATGAGATGTTAACAAACGATTGAGATGTTAACAAACGATAGCATAAATCAATGAAAAGATGTGATCTATGGAGGAAATATACCCCCCACTAATCCAACAAAGTACTTACAAAGATGCTGATACACACCTTTTGTAGTAAGAGATCTCTTACTGATGCTTTAGAATACTGTATTGGACCTCCTTCACACAATTTGAGTAAAGGCAATCAAAGAGTATTTTCACTGAAATGCTAAGTTTGTTGAAACTGGCCTAACCTCACATGCTATCTCCTGTGATGGTGGTAAGAACTCAACAGAGAGAGTAAATTATAGGATTGTAAACCAAGCTCCAAGTCCATCCTTTTTATGAAATGGTACTTTCCATGTGTTGGCTCCAAGCATCATCAATGATTACTGTGTCTTTGAGGAGAGAAAATAACCTTAACTGGTACTGTGATGACATGTCATGACACAGAAAGAACCAGTAATGGAATCACCCAATGTTGGTCCCCAATTAGTACAAGATATCACAGAATCCAAAGCTGGTTGCACTATGCATTAATGAAAATGCTTAGACTGCAAGCTGCATGTCTGGATATTGGATGCCATCAACTTCATTAGTTCAAAACACGGTTATAACAGAAAGACTGTTCATGCCTAGAATAGGTTACAGAGGAAGTATGGCAAGTTGATATTGTGTTCTCCCTGACTGGTCTATACTGGCTACCATACCATGGCAGTATTATGTTCTTGACTGGTCTATACTCTATTCATCAACCTTAAGGATAGAGTAAAATTCAGCACAAACCGGATGGAGCATACTTCCCTCATAATGAGAAAACTTCTTCAATCACTCAAACTTCAGAAGAAGAACCAAACTCTAAATGGTATTTGTGAGTCTCTGAACATGCAGAAGTAGTAACTGGTGATAATGCTCCTTCTCAAAAAGAGAGATCACTCTCATCTGACATATATATCCATAGGGAAATGCTTTAGCACTTCTAAGACTAAAACAAGTTATAAAAGATTGTGAAAACTTTGGACTGGTCCTAAAGGCAATACCAAAACTGTGGTCAAGGAGGCAAAGAAACACATAGGCATGTGTGTGACAAATGAGCTAAACAGGTCAACCTATTTTTTGTTTACACCAGTGACCTCTCCACTTTCAACATTTCTACCAGATAAAATTGGTTCATTGAGATATCAGCATTAGCAATACTAAATGTGTCTCTTCCTTGGTGCACTTCTATGCTTTCTCATAATTCCATGTGCTATGTCTGGCCAAGACCACAGCCCATTGATTCTCTGTCCATTGTGTGCACATGTTGTATATATAGTTTGAGACACACCATGTACATTCAAGACATATAATATGGACATCCTCTGCCAGTTTAAAGTGCTTGCACTCTGAGTACTTGGACCTTAGCATTGTGTTGAAACCCATTAAAATAGAGAATAAAATGATAGCCTCTACAGGTGAAATAAATCAAGTATCCCATAAAACTTACTCTGAAGTGGATTCTAATAAACAACACAAATGCATATAAGAATTACATACATAACTTTTCTGGTCTAGAATTTGGCAGTCCAGATTGAATTTGTATATTTGATCAAGTATGCATTATTTGCACGAATAAATTAGTGTGTGTTTGATTTAAATTTTTAATATAGTTTTTACAGTTTTTCAGTCATATCGCTACGATGTCTGCAGTGTGACAGTTTATAGTGATTCCAGCACTGGGGAATCATGCCGCAGACATGTGGCATGATGTCCCACCCAGTCACATTATCCTGACACCAGGCCGACCAGTCCTAACACTAACCTCTCAATGCTGAGCGCCAAGTGAGGCAACTGTTAGTACCATTTTTGTAAGTCTTTGGTATGACTTGGCTGGGGTTCGAACCCACGACCTCCTGCATCCGAGGCAGATGCTCTAACCACTAAGCCACCGGAGCCGTAATAAATTAGCAAAGGTGTGACATAAATCACATGCCAAAGTTTGGTTCTCATATTTAGAAACTTTGTCTTGGATAGAAAAGAGTAAGAAAGTGGTAGAAACAGAGCTGCCAATCCTCCAGACTTACAATTAGTTAAAAGTAGGATAAAAGTGAATTTTGAACACAGTGAATAATTATATCATGATGCTAACTTCATCCACTTTGATGGTCAGTACTGCATTATATGAAAATTCCCAAATAAAACTAAAACATTATTTACACTGATAACATGTACTACTATATTTACAGCCAAACATTTACTGATATACACAAACTTCACACTATTTGTCATGATATGATGCTGTGGCAGTCTTGAACTTCCTCAATCATGCTATAGTAAATTTGTTTTTGAAATAGTTCAGGCTTCTTGCTTACTGGTTTATCTTGTAGACTAAAACTGTTGCAAATTTTTAGCACCTAAGGAGGCACTTACAGTCTGTCTTATTTTTCCTCACAACAGGAAATAATCATTCACAGTCACTGTTGCTGATCTCCAATTGAGAAAAAGACAGGTTATGTACAAGAAAACTCACAATGATTCAGCACTGGTAGCATGCAGGACTTGAGTAGATGGCTTTACATACTCCAAAACTGAAATCTGCTGGTGGTGCTATAGCAGTGTGCTTTTTTCACATCATTCTGCAACATGACCACAGGGGCTTGTAACACTGCTTACAATTTATGTCATAAATGTACTATATAACAATACTGCTACATGGTACATGTATGACAGGTAAATTGTAAGCAACAATATCAGCCTTTGTGCACATTCCAAATTGTAAAATTCAAGGCACACTAGTGTGCAAAAAGCATAATATACATTGATGTTTGCTGGCTAAACACTATGCCAAATTGTGGTGTACTCCAATTTATACTTCACTTTTTGTGGAATACAAATCTTTTTCCTTGGATGTGAAAACATTTTAGCTGCAGTGTAGCTTAATTACTAAATGAGATTAATCAAGAGGATGAAATGTCAAATTTTCAAGGGGTCACACTTTTTACCTTAAAATCCAATCAATAATGTATTTTTTTCATGGTAGACCAAAACAAATTCCTTGATGAATATTTCCATCTTAAAGTATGCAAAAAATATGAGGTTAAAAATTCTTATAAAGGAAAAATTCTGGAGAACCCATATGACTTACATGTCAAAAGCATATCAATGCACACCATATTTTTACCTATCAATTGTGTAATGAATAATGTATGCAGTGCCAACCTTGTAGCAATTTGTTAAATTTCTCACCCGAGAAACTGAAACAATTTATGTCATTTGTTACCTGCCAATTGTGTAGTTGATGCATGTCATATGACTTGCTACCCATGCAATGATGTAATATGACTTACCCGAAAACTGTGTAAAAATGTCATGTCATATAACTTACCTGCCAACTGTGCAAGGATGAATGTTGCAGAATTTTGAAAACTCTGACATAAAACTTGAACACGTTTAAACAAGATACATTTGCCACAAAAAAAAACGCAGCTGGTGATGTGACTCCATTGACATGGAAACTGTAAATACAGACATATAGAAAATTTCTTCTCTCACCCTCTTTTGTTTGAGGATTTCCTGTTCTGCATCCTCTCTCCTTTGTTTTTCTTCTCTAAGGTTATCCTCTAATGTGTGAATCTGATCCTGTGAGGAAACTGTCTCCTGTTGCAGCTGGGCTTCCATTTCCTAATTAACAGAAAACCAAAAGATACTGTGAATTAAATATTTTTCAATTGGTATTGCTTATCATTGAATATCATTTTTATGCATTTTGTAGCTGCAGCATGCCATGAATTTAAAGATCTACCAAAGTATGGTGTTTATGCAAAACCATTTGGGCATCATCTAAACGAGTATCTTTTGTTTTGATGAAAATATCAGAGTTCACAAAATCATTAAAACTTGTATTTATGAAAATAAATAAACTCACAGTACATCATGTGCTATTCTGGCACATACACATATACATTGACAAGTAATGTAAAACTATAACAAATAAACATATGAACTAAAAAGAAACTTTGGTAACTTTATTTTACAGTAAGTATTGCCTTTTGACTGTTTTCTTTCCATCAAATTTTTTTGGTATTATTTTTTCAAGGTATGAGTACATGTAATTTCATTACATTTTACTGTACTGATAAATGTAGTTATATTACTTTTTAATGTATTAATACATTTAGTTACAATAAAAAACTGATAGATGTAGTTATATTACTTTTTATTGTATTAATATATTTAGTTAAATAAAAAAACTGATAGATGTAGTTATATTACTTTTTATTGTATGAATACATTTAGTTACAATAATTTTTATTGTACTAATACACATAGTAACAATACTTTTTATTTTACTAATACATGTAGCTGTATTACTTTTCACTCTTCTAATACATGTTGTTATATTACTTTTTACCATACCAATACCTGTAGTTACATTCCCTTTTTCTGTACTAATACATATAGTTACATCACTTTTTATTGTACGTAGATATATTACTTTTTGCTGTACTAATACAAGTAGATATATTACATTTTGCTGTACTAATACATGTAGTTATATTTATATAATTTTTATCATACTAATACATCTAGTTATATTACTTTTTAATGTACACATAATTATATTACTTTTTGTTGTATGACCTTGGGAGTGCAGTATATCCATCCCACAACACAAGTTCATATTTTCCATAATATTCAGTAATATTTTATTATATGCTCATTTTCTTATTCAAACAAGGTTTAATTTGATAAACAAAAAACACTACAAGAAACAAAGTAACTGAATGTATGCTGTTTTCCAAACTAAATACACAAGTGCAGATTCATTATTAAACAACAGCATTATTAATGCACACATAACTCTGCCCAGATATATGTGAACTTAGTTGTGTGCTAGACATAACTTTTGAAAGAAAATACCATTTTGGTCTACTTAAAATTGAAATTTGGAGTAATATTGTGAATGAATAAGCATTGCAACAATTTTCCATTTCAACTGGAATGAATAAATTTTATTTTTATTGAGATCACGAAATTTCATGATTATGGACTGGATTTTGTATGTGCCAATTCTACATGAAGTACATCAGATTTCAGCTGAGTGTTGACATCTGCAAGTGTGTTTCTGTTCTGTCATTCAATGTTTGAAATCATAATGTGTGAAAAATATGAAGTCTTTCAATTGCAATTATCAAAAAGACACTATGGAATATATTTCATTCTGAGTGCAGTAAGGAGGATGTAACTGCACTTGGACAATTTCAAAATTTGTAATCAAATTTGAGAATCTATGACATTGCTCATGGTAATTCAGATTTGCAAAACTAAGAGAATACATTCTGAGGAAATTCAAGATGTAAAACTGTATGTATATTTTTGTCATTCTTATTACCAGCTAAATAAGACAGTTTATGCCTTGTCACTTGCATGTTATTTGTAAGGACCCTGTCTGGCATCTATAGCTAGCCTAAATCACTGTATCAAAAAAGTTAACATGGAATGTGGCCATGCAGCTGGTATGCGGCAGTCCATGAAACACCTGCATTAGTTCATTCAGAAACAAATTTAATCAACCAAAACGTAAAGCATCTACTACATGAGTGTACACAATTTGTTTACACAGTATTTCCATATACACTACTGGGCACATGTGAGTGCAATATGAAGTGTGCATGAGTGCAATGTTGTAAAATATTGCACAATTTTGACAAAGTAAAGTTAATGGAGAAAAAAATTAACAATCACACAGACTGTAAGAAGCAAATATCAGAGTTCAGGAACTTCAAATGACTTGTAACGCACAAGTGAGTCCAGAATAAAGAGAATACAAAAGAAATACTGCATAGTATTTTTAAACTGCACACCACAGTAATAAAAGTGTTGTTTTTCATGCAAGTTTCTCTTTTAATGAAAGATCCATCAATCATGCCTTACCTGTAGTTCCATGCGGAGATTCTCAACAGCAAGTTTTGTTTTATGTAATTCTTCTTTAAACATGTCTCGTTCCTGTTTAATAGCATCAAACTCCAGTGTTGATACTCCTCCTGCTTCCCCTAATGATTCTGACCCCTCTCTCAAACTTGTAATTAATCTGTCTTTTGACTGAAATAAATATAGCAAGCATGGTCTGAAATTAAAGTTGTGATCTGCACAATCATATGTGCATTAAAAGTCAGGGTACAAGTATATTAATTATTATTATACCTTCGAATTAAGATAAATATACATGATTCAGAGTAATATTTGACTAGGTTCCTGCCAGTGCAATACCAAATAACCATTTGTCTCACATCAAGTACTACTGCCCTTGCCTGACAATCTCTGCACACTTAGCTTATTTTCTGGTATAGAGAAAGAAAACAGCTTGCATGGTATATATGATTATCCACTCACCTGAGTTGTCTGACTTCATTAAATTGTAGTGAATCTTTTCATTTTAGCAGATCAAAGACATACAGCAATAGCAAATGAAACAGGATCAACAACAGAAACTTTTGGTAGTAGAGAAATGTTATATGCTTGTATGCTACACCAAGTCAATGTGTACAAAATGAAGTGTGGTCATTTCATTCTGGCACAAGATAGTATGAAACAACTAAGCATAAATAAGGATTTTAAAATAGCATTGCAGAGAAATCATCAACTGGAGAATTTCTTCAGTGAAACATAAGTCCATCAGTTCATTCATTGGCATTATATCCTTAGTAAACATTGTGCTTCAGTGCTATTGAAATGGTGGATGGTAATATCTACCACCACACACACATACACACTCTTCCGGAACAATCCATATGAATAGATCTCACATGTGTATCTTGATCAAGTAATTTTTTTTAATGAGCATCAAATTTATATGAAACTTACATTTGATTGCTAAATTACCAAGATTACAAATACTGCCTAATATTTTGTAGTACACAAGTCAGACACTTACAATTATTAAAATAAGTGGGTGCTTTATTCAAAAAGTGTGATGCATTTTAGCAACTCCATAAAATGTGCCACAAGCACAAGTTTAAAACTTCAACCTAATAGTGCCATGAAAAACAAAGAATAGTGTTCATATAATTATCAGGTGCATACAGGATGTAATTCAAATCTCCATTTTGATTCCAGAAACAAATAAATTTTGTTGGTCTGCGCACATGAATGGCTAATATAATGTAGATGAAATGGGACCTAAATGCCTTTCCTACAATCAAACTGGAGGAGCATATGAATGGTCATATCATGCAGAAGAAATGGAAACTAAGTGTCCTTCCCAAGGTCACAACTGGGCAGCTGACTTATCAAACCCATGATCAAGGTCTCAACTGGGCAGCTGACCCATCACCAATGGATAAGTCAGACGCTCTACCAAAAGTTTTTCAAGGTCACAATTGGGCAGCAAACCAATCAACCTCAAAACCAATGGATTAAAAGATTGATCTGTAGTAATCTATTAACAGTGATCTACCAAAAGAGCTTTGCAAAGTCAAAATTGGGCAGCTGACCCATCAAACCCATTACCACTGGACTAGGAGTCTTAAGTTCTACCAAGTGAGCTATAACTGCAGCTCCTCAATTGCAAATAATATACACTTTGAAATATACTTACCTGTAGTAATCTATGCATCACCAGTAAACTGCAGTAATCTATGTATCACCAGTGAACTATGCATCACCATTAAAAGATAGACATGTTATGATCTATGTATCACAGTGACCTGTAGTAATTTATTTATTACAGTGATCTGTAGTAATCTATCAACAGTGATCTATCCATTACCAGTGTAGTAATCTATACATCCCAATAAAATATACTGACCTGTAGTAATCTTTGTATTGCCAGTCAAATATACTGACCTTTAGTAATCTTTGGAACACCAGTGACCTATTGTAATTTATGCATCACCAGTAAAATATACTGACCTGTAGTAATCTATTACCAGAGACCTGTGGTAATATACTCATTACCAGTTAAATATACTGACATGAAGTAACCTATGTATTACCAATGACCCGTGATAATCTATGCATCATCAGTAAAATATACTGACCTTTAGTAATCTATATATCACCAGTGACCTGTGGTAATCTAATCTATGCATTATCAGCAAAATATACTGACCTTTAGTAATCTATGTATGACCAGTACAATATACTGACCTTTAGTAATCTATGTATCACCAGTGACCTGTAGTAATCTATGTAACACCAGTGACCTATGGTAATCTATGCATCATCTGTAAAATATACTGACCTTTAGTAATCTATGTATCACCAGTGACCTGTGGTAATCTATGCATCATCAGTAAAATATACTGAACTTTAGTAATCTAAATATCACCAGCGACCCATAGTAATCTATGCATCACCAGTAATCCACATATCACCAGTGACTTGTAGTAATACATACACTACCCATAAAATATACAGACCTGAAGTATTCTCGTTGCTTTTTCTTTATACTCAGCCAGCTCATGCTTGACTGCATCTGAATTACTTCTTGCCATCTTTAACTGTGCATTCAGATCTGAAACTTTATCTGCACAAATAATGAATCATTTGTAAATGTTATGAAAAATTTACACACGTATAAAATCAATGCAACATGAATTAAATTCTATACTTTTTGACCATAGAAATCTGTTTTCACAGCAAAAGCAAATGTCCTCCCTCATCCCACCACGATAATTAATGTCACTGCATGATAATGACAGTTGACAAGAAAAGACAAAAGTACCAAAGTGAAAAAATAACATTTTATAAGAAGTATGATAAAGTCCATGATTTTTAAGGTTCTGAGTTCTGTCTCCCTTTCATTAAAACAATTGGTTCAACTTAAATAGCAAAAGGAGCACATCAGCTCTGCAAAACCTGAATGAGTCAGTCAGTCAGAGGGGTTACAAGGCAAACATTCTAAAGAAAAGACAAAAGTACCAAAGTGAAAAAATTACATTTTATAAGAAGTGTGATAAGAAATGTGATAAAGTCCATGATTTTTAAGGTTCTGAGTTCAGTCTCCCTTTCATTAAAACAGGTCAAAAAGTATAGAATTTAATTCATGTTGCATTGATTTTATACTTGTGTAAAGTGTTACAACAAAACATGAATTTGATGACTTTGTGTTTTTAGAAACACTACAGATCAAAAAAGTTTCCATTTAAAAAGCAAATAAAAAACTGCCATAGCTCGATGAAAATCTATTAAAGTCATCCACATGTTACTACAAATTTGCAAGTCATATTTATTTATTTATCTTAAATGGTATTTGCTGAATTGTGCTAACAAGGCTTTTGTCATAAAAGATTTTGTTCAAAAATGTTTAAGCATGCTTTACAAAGTTTAACAAATGCTCTAATGGCCTGAAAATCAGACAAGGATACAAACATATTAATATAAATATGTCTACCAAAACTATATTTGACTACCACAAATGTTGATTTAATTAATATTTTTGTCCAAGAAGTACAAAAAGTAAATGCATATGTCAAAATAATATTTAAAACCTGATCTGAAAATCTATTTGGATCATCTACATAATAATTAAAATAAGCATACCAAATTTCACTTATCTACCTCAGACAACACAAATTACGGAAATGAAATCGGTAACACGAGATGAATGAACAGATGGACCACATCATACCTAAATAATGCTGGCACACATATAAAAGTAGAACACAGCATCATGAAGGAACGGACACTACAGACCAAAAAGAATTTTAAAAAATTAAGATAAGAGCATTTCTTCTCTTTAACAGCTGGGTATTGAAAAAATATGCAATACTTATAATAAAGATTTTAAAGTTAACCTCTGTTTCAGCCATATTTGAATATTGGCACTATTTTGATTCTAAACAAAGTAAATACAATTATAAGTCCTTTGATGAAAACCCCATGTTGATATGAGTGAAAATATTAGAGGTCAGATTTGTACCATTTTAATTTAGATAATTTGTGGTCAGATTTGTGCCATTTTAATTGAAATAAATTTAATTTAAATAAAATACTGGTCAGATTTGTACCATTTTAATTTAAATAAAACTAGATATTAAAAGGATTCTTCTTGTTGGTCAGATTTGTACCATTTTAATTTAAATAAATTTAATTTAAATAAATTAGTAGTCAGATTTGTACCATTTTAATTTAAATAAAACTAAATATTAAAAGGATTCTTCTTGTAGAAATTAAAGGTCTATATACCTTCCATTTTGATCAGAGATAACAAGGTCATCAAGATGACTACCATGGTCACATAAGTCAGATGGGCACCATTTTTATTTAGGACCAACTGGTCACTATGGTAAGTCTTTTGAAGAAAACCCCAAGCTAATTTGATGTTTTGTTCCTCCGAAGCAGTGATAGCAAGATTTTCAGGATGGCTGCCATGGCAACCATAATGGATATCAGATCAGCATCATTTTCATTTGGAACTACCAACTAGATATCATATGAAGTCTTTTGGCAAAATAAACCATGTTGATATGACCATTCATTCAGAAGAAGTAACAAAATAAAATTTTATGGTAGCTGCTGTGTCAACCATTTTAAATATCTGAGTGTTATGATTACCATTTATGACCAAATTGGCATCATATGAATTCTGATGAACACCCCATTTCACCTTTTTAACTGCTGCTTATTGAAACCATAAGCAATATTTTATTGTTGCAATAACAAGAATTTCAAATTAGCCACTGTAGCAGTCATATTTGATATAAGTTTGGCACCATTTTCATTTAGGATCAAGTAAACATCATTAGAAGTCTTCTGTTGAAAACCCCATGTTGATATGACAATCCATCTAGGAAAAGTAGCAATAACAAGAATGTTCAAAATGACTGCCATGTCATTCATACTGCAACTAAGACACTGGCACCATTTTCAGTTAGTATGAACTACACAGTGCACAAAGAAATTGAGCAAAAACTCCATGTCAATATGACTTTCTATTCAGGAAAAGTAGCTCTAACAATATTTTCAAGATGGCTGTCATAGCAGTTATATTGGACATCAGATGGGATTAAGGAGTCTGTAAAGCTGTATGGCAATCCCCCAAGCAGTTTATCAGGAGTAATGATACTAGGATGAAATGACTCACTATAGATCTTAGGTAGTTAAAATGGGGCTGATAGATTTGTCAATATTTTTATATACAAGATATATAGCTGGAGTATTCATCCCTGCATAAAAGAGATCCTTACAATCACTCAAATAATGAAAAAAAATAATTTATTTTTGCAAAGCCAGGAAAATAAATGAATCCACAACTATTTTGAACATATTAATACATGAATACTCTGCATACCAGTGTTATTCAGAATACACTGTGCATTTTCATTAGCAAATAATTCAAGTTAGGATCAAAGTGTTACTTTTCTCTTCTGTTAGCTTTTTATTAGCTGTAGTGAGGGATTCAGCCAAACTTCTCTGTTCTTCCTCCAATCTGCTCTGACGCTGAGATGCCTCTTGCTGTAAATGGGACAGAGAATTTCGGATGTAAAATGACTGTAGATTTTTACTTTTGAGATACTCCCTCACTGTAGCCAGTAAGTTCTGTCATTTGTGTATTTTCTTTATAAAATCAGTTTGAAACCATAAATGAACTTGTAATGGTGGATATCGCTGTGTATTTACAACCTCATTCAACTGTCTGCATTAATAAAAAATTAGGCAAATAAATAGCTTCAGAAAAATATATAATATAATGAAAACAAAGTTTCAATATTATGTGATTTAGCCTAAATTTTTAATAATGTAGGTCTGAATCATGTGGCAATCTCTGTTGTGGAATTCGAAACAATACTGCAAGGTCAAGGTTGTTTTCTGACATACCGTTAATTTTCGTAAAAACATGAAAAACATATATATAGTAGTGAAGCAAATACTATTTAACCAATTCATATCATTATTACCAGTAGGTAAACAAATACTATAAAATTTGTTTTCTCCTGTTTGTTTTTGAACACCTAATTAAAGAATTTAGTATGTATTCGGACAACAAAAAAAAGTAATTATTTTTTTGCTATCCGAAAACAGGCAGTAAATACGGTATGCTGTGCTTTGTAAGCATTTTGGCAAAAACACACAGCATTTACCTCAATCCAAACACACACATATTACAACTATAAACAGAATGGGTATGAATATAATAATTTTTATACATGTACAACATGTATTGATGATAAACATATTACACATATTTTTCAACTTGAAAATAGGGCATTGCTTAAAACTGTTAAAAGTATACTGAGAAATAGAGCACAACAATAAGATAATGCTACTGTCCCTATCAATATATATATATATATATATATATATATATATATATATATATATATATATATATAGAGAGAGAGAGAGAGAGAGAGAGAGAGAGAGAGAGAGAGAGAGAGAGAGAGAGAAAGAGAGAGAGAGAGATAATGTAACAGCATGTGACAGCAAATATAGCAATTTTTTTTTGTATATTATGTTCCTCCAAGAATACTTACCAAATCACATTACATTAGGAATATTAGCCTGCTACTTTGTGAATCCTGCCCTGCCCTACAATAAGACAAAAATCTTTTCCTGTCAATTTCAATAGTATAAAAAGGCAATAACTCTTGCCCATTACCAACACATGGCAATGCCATATATTGCTATTTTTTTTGAGCAAGATACTAATGAGGATGCTTGCATGGTGGGATAGATGGGAGGGTTTTATAAGCAATGAGATTGGGAAAGTTTGTCTCACAAGGCTGTCCTGATAAAAGCCGAGCATATAGAGGAACAGGAATATCTGGATAGGAAGGACCACCCCTGCCCATGATTGCTAGAAAAGATTTGGGTTGGTTGGAATCTTTGTGGGTGTTGCCAAACAAGTAGATTGGTGAATACGGACTTTTACCATCTGAGAGGGGCTATCCAAATCATCTTGCCATTCTCAGCCCAATGGGTTGGGAGGCAAATGTTTCCAACCCCTCCCAAATAATTGACTGTGCATCCATGGTCCAAGCTTTTGGGTCTGGAACTGGAGAGATGAAGGTTGGTAGTTTATGATTCCACTTTGTTGATCATCAGATGCCCCCAAGGTGGACAAATCTAATTACTAATCAATGGAGAGACCATTCCATGTGAAGGACCTGACCCTTTCTCATGAGCATTGGCTAAGACATCGAGTCTGATTTGTACATTGATGTTGAGATTGTTACACCAATGTAGAAACTTCCAAATCATAACACACATGTCAGGTGATTTGATGCCTCCCTCTTTGGGGAGACAGGTCACCACCATAGAGCAGTCTGACCTAATGATGATAAGTCACCACCACAGAGTAGACTGACCTAATGAAGACCATTCTTGCCTCAGAGTCAATCTTTTCTGAAGTGAAAGGCATTGATGACAGCCTTCATTCCAGGAGTGGTATAAGGAGACTGATCCAACTGATCTGATATTAATCCTATGTGCCCTGTCTCACTGGGCTGCCTAAACTTGGCAAAATCAAAATTAAAATCACCAACAACGAGCCATAGATTGTCTTCCTTGACTTATTTCACCTTACCTTTCTTTCAATGCCAAATAGGCTATGGCTTGGAACATGATTTCATGCATTCTGTAAACATTTCTCCCGAAAATGACACAAGAAGAGAACAAAACACAGACAGCAAATCAGCAAGTGTCTAACTAGTCCAAAGCAAAGATTAGCAAATCAATATGTGACTAACTAGCTAATACAGTAGCCCAAATGTCCCCTGCCCAAGTATTAAAGATGCTGTATATCATAAATTGTGTATACTTAGTATAAACAGAACAAGAGTCATGGAAGACTTCCATTCTCAGAAGTTACATAAATAGCATTTAAATCACATTCTGCTGAAATGACACAAGAAGAGAAATCAAAGTATAAATTAGTAATTCATCAAGTTACTAACTAACTAATATGATATATTCCCCAATACATCAAAAAAAATCAGTCTCACATTTAAAACTTATAGCCTATGCTTTGAACTTAATGCATTTCCAGTACTTAGCTGACCATTCTACTGAAACTACAAAAAAGGGGAAAACGAACCATAAATTAGCAATGCAACATCTTGAAAACTCACTAAAATCAAGTTCATTACAAACAGAGCAAAGTTGCACTAACTCATAGTAACTTTGCAGTGGTCTATGATAGTGTTGCAGAATGATTAATCCACACAATAAATCCAAAAGGAATGTTGGTTGAGACAACTAAAATAACAAAAATAACTTGGATTGTTGGAGGATAAACTGAAAGATGTTATCCAGTACAGAAGCAAAGCTAAAAACTAGCAACACCTTGTGGTGCCAAGGTGAGGTAATGGACAATGGTTTTTACCTGTTGTTTAATAAAATGGGCAGAAAAGATGATCTTTATCTTTCACTAGAGCTGGATTCACAAGGTAGCTGGCTAATATTCCCAACATAAATATGACTGGGAAACATATTCAAAGTAGAAAGGTTAATGCCATTTACAATATTAATAAATATGTTACCTGTGCCTGTTTGTAAGCCTCTTGTTCTCTCTGGAGAGATGCCTCAACTTCTGACAGTTTCTCTTTTAATGACTCTAGGGCCTGACTGTGAACTCCACTGGAACTTGTGTGGTCACTTAAGATCCTAATAAATGCCATAGAATGATGTTTTCTTAACTGACTTGTATGCACTTTGTTTTCATTCATAAACAGAAGCATGTAAACATACACCAGTAATAACAAATATTGTTACTGGGCTCCTTAATCCCTAATATTTAAACTCTTAAACAAGAGTCCCTTGAAGGAAATGATGCTCTCCTGGGCTAAATAAATTTCTAAGAATTTAATTAAAGACCAATCAATTCGTCACTTGATCTGCCTTGTGTCGAAACCATCTCTCATATTCATTAGCAATAACAAGATTTTTAAATTAGCTGTTGTGGTGGATATAACGGAGTATCATTTTCAATCAGGACCAAGAAAATATTCTTATAAATCTTTTGTGAATGCCCCACACCAATATGACCATCCATTCAGGTGGACCAATGACTGAAAGATTTTTAAGACAACCATATTGGATGTACAAATGGCAATAGTTTTATTAAAGACTAACAACATTTCATAGCCATCTATTTGAGAAAAGAGATAATATTTTCAAGATACAACCACATTAGCCATATTGTGGGTCAGTTTACATCATTTTCATTTTTGGACCAAACAGACATAAAAACTCATCAAATGAAATTCCAAAATCTAAATGACTTTCCATTTAAGAGAAGTGGTAATTAAAAATATTATGGTGGTACGATCAGCACCCTTTTAAGTTAGGACACACAAAAAAATTATAATACATCTTCTGATGAAAACCTTATATTGATGTGACTTTACATTTTTAAGGAGTACCATCTGATTATCCTAACAATTACATGTCCTGAGCAATATATGTCCAGTAGAACCACAATATATGCTGTATGTTTATATGATTATCATGAGATATACATGTCCTATTGAACTACATATATCCTGTATATTTATATGATTATCATGAGCAATATATGTCCAGTAGAACCACAATATATGCTGTATGTTTATATGATTATCATGAGATATACATGTCCTATAGAACCACATATATCCTGTATATTTATATGATTATCATGAGCAATATATGTCCTGTAGAACCAAATTACATGCTGTAATAAAACATTTGGTTTTCAGGAGCATCATATTTCCTGTACAAACTGTAATAAAACATCTGATAATCATAAGCATTATTATCCAGTAGAACCACAATACATGCTGCAGTAAAACCTTTGGTTGTCATGAGCATTATACAACCTGTAGAACTAGAATACAAGCTGTAATAAAACATCTGATTATCACAAATACTATGTGTCCAGCAGAACCACAAAACGCTACTTCTCCTGAATGAATGGTCTTATCGGCTTGGAGCTTTTAGAGAAAGTCATCTTATGATGACTCTGTGGACAGGAATAAAAATGGTACCAATCTGACCTACAATATCACCACTAAAACAATAAAAATGGTACCAATCTGACCTATAATATCACCACTAAAACAATAAAAATGGTACCAATCTGACCTATAATATCACCACTAAAACAATAAAAATGGTACCATTCTGACCTATAATATCACCACTAAAACAATAAAAATGGTACCAATCTGACCTACAATATCACCACTAAAACAAAAATGGTACCAATCTGACCTATAATATCACCACTAAAACAATAAAAATGGTACCAATCTGACCTACAATATCACCACTAAAACAAAAATGGTACCAATCTGACCTATAATATCACCACTAAAACAATAAAAATGGTATCAATCTGACCTACAATATCACCACTAAAACAATAAAAATGGTACCAATCTGACCTACAATATCACCACTAAAACAATAAAAATGGTACCAATCTGACCTATAATATCACCACTAAAACAATAAAAATGGTACCAATCTGACCTATTATATCACCACTAAAACAATAAAAATGGTACCATTCTGACCTATAATATCACCACTAAAACAATAAAAATGGTACCAATCTGACCTATAATATCACCACTAAAACAATAAAAATGGTACCATTCTGACCTATAATATCACCACTAAAACAATAAAAATGGTACCAATCTGACCTACAATATCACCACTAAAACAAAAATGGTACCAATCTGACCTATAATATCACCACTAAAACAATAAAAATGGTATCAATCTGACCTACAATATCACCACTAAAACAATAAAAATGGTACCAATCTGACCTACAATATCACCACTAAAACAATAAAAATGGTACCAATCTGACCTATAATATCACCACTAAAACAATAAAAATGGTACCAATCTGACCTATAATATCACCACTAAAACAGTTTCATATTTAGCATAGGATTAAAATTTTAAAGACAAAGAGTTTCCCCGGGTTTCCTCACTAGTTATACTGGTTATTTAAAAGAGACTTTGTATATCTTAGGTGTTGTTCAAAGAACCTTTAATTCCCTTTATTTTGATGTATGATTGATGGGTGTAATATGGGTTAGAGAGTATACAGCTTGGCCTTACTCCAGATGTGCACCTTTCAAAAAAGTGCTAGCTCTACTTGCTCATTTTCTTTTCTCGAACTTCAGAGGTAAATTGTAAAAAAAAGAGCCGATAACTTTTTCTACATTTTATGTATTTGGTAATTCAGTCATTGCACTTTTAGAAGCTGGTATTATCTAGTTTGGCAAAATTAATTTTCCATATTTTAATAGCTGCCAAAAATAGTGTACTTTAGACAAATTTAGGTTGATTTTTGGAGCACAAGGGAGCAGTCATTTTAGTTAGCAGTGTCCTAAGATCATTTAAAATTTCCAAAAGTACAATATCCAAAGAAATTTCATCCACATTACATGAAAGTAGTATATAGGTATGCCAACATTCTCTCCACTGTGCATGTTTAAAATACAAACAACTTCACCTTACATACATCACTCTCTCAAAAGTACATAATAACTGGTGAGCGCCACCATAAAGAGAATATAGGTATTATTATTGTATGATTTAATTTTGATTGTATGACTGAAATATTTAAGTTGCAAGCATCAAAACAGTCCTTTGTAATAATTGTCCTGTATTTCCCCCCTCAGAACAGCATTTATTAGAGTCAGAGTCTTAAACCGGTACAGCCCCCCCCTCCTTATGATAAAAAGTGATCTATTTTAAAAATGCACATTGCATTTTGTCAACATAGCAACCAGTGTTATGCTGATAGGAAGATGAAACTAGCCATATTTATTCCTGAGATGTCAACAATAAATTTTACAGTTATAAAAGGGGATATAACAGGTGAGGTTCATAAAGGTACAAAGGTCAAAGGGCAAAATATTAACTAATTCTTTGATATGGAAGAAAGCAAATTTGCTTTGTTATCATTTATTTTTTAATTTCATTGCAAATAAATGAAATAAAACATTTTCACTATGTATTTCTTTTACTTAATGCAACATTTTTCAATTTAAGTTAACTTTATTCCTATATTCTAAGACTTCTTATTTCTACATAATGAAGGTCACTACTCACCTAAACATGCCTCATAGCAAATTATGTATGCTAGAGCAAAAATAAGCATAATTAGCTTATTTCCATGAATAAAATCATTGTTAATGTACCATTTTACTCAGAACATCATACATAATAATATGAAAATAAGAAAAATAATTGCATAAATGTTTATGTTTGTTTTTAAGGTGGCGCTCTACAGTTTTGTATTTAGCATAGGATTAAAATTTTAAAGACAAAGAGTTTCCCCGGGTTTCCTCACTAGTATACTGGTTATTTAAAAGAGACTTTGTATATCTTAGGTGTTGTTCAAAGAACCTTTAATTCCCTTTATTTTGATGTATGATTGATGGGTTTAATATGGGTTAGAGAGTATACAGCTTGGCCTAACTCCAGATGTGCACCTTTCAAAAAATGCTAGCTCTACTTGCTCATTTTCACTTCTCGAACTTCAGAGGTAAATTGTAAAAAAAAGAGCCGATAACTTTTTTTACATTTTATGTATTTGGTAATTCAGTCATTGCACTTTTAGAAGCTGGTATTATCTAGTTTGGCAAAATTAATTTTCCATATTTTAATAGCTGCCAAGAATAGTGTACTTTAGACAAATTAAGGTGGATTTTTGGAGCACAAGGGAGCAGTCATTTTAGTTAGCAGTGTCCTAAGATCATTTAAAATTTCCAAAAGTACAATATCCAAAGAAATTTCATCCACATTACATGAAAGTAGTATATAGGTATGCCAACATTCTCTCCACTGTGCATGTTTAAAATGCAAACAACTTCACCTTACATACATCACTCTCTCAAAAGTACATAATAACTGGTGAGCGCCACCAAAATGGTACCAATCTGACCTATAATATCACCACTAAAACAATAAAAATGGTACCAATCTGACCTATAATATCACCACTAAAACAATAAAAATGGTACCAATCTGACCTACAATATCACCACTAAAACAATAAAAATGGTACCAATCTGACCTATAATATCACCACTAAAACAGGAATGAAAATGGTACCAATCTGACCTATAATATTACCACTAAAACAGGAATAAACATGGTACCAATCTGATCTATAATATCACCACTAAAACTGCCATCTGGAAAATCTTGTTAGTTACAGATACTTATCTCAGATGGCTGGTCATATTGACATCATGCTTTCACCAGAAGACTTCTTATGATGTCTTATGAATACTGCCTGTATAATCTTTAAATGTATCATTCAACAGACTTCTCAAAAAAAACAGGCCACCCCCACAAGCTCTTTTGGTTTATGTCTAATAAAGCTAAAACAAAACTGCATCTACTGATGTTGGGATTTTCAGACTGTGTTTCTATTTAAAATGACCTTTTGAATATTTAATGCTGAATTATCAGCTTTATGTTGTGTTATTTTTGGAGAGAAAAAAAATGCCTCATTAATTCAACAAATTACTGTAGCTTCAACAATTTCCTGCAGTGATCAGGATTAGATTACTTGCAGTTCAAGACCTAAATTAGATCATTCTCATGGCTAGCTGAGGGCACTGTTTGACTGAACCTTTTGTCCCAAGCATTGGTATATTCAAGTCACCAAAACTACACCATGACTTAAAATGAATTGATTAATTTATATATTGATGAATCAATACTTACCATAGACAAGTTACTTTAATCTTCAGCAGTCACCAACAATTATTGGTCATTTACCTTTTCATTCTTGAATTTTAGAGTTCAATGAAGACAACTGTAGCAGGAAAATGTACTCATTTCTGTCAGTAACTCTCATGGTTTGAAATATACCCGAATGTTCAAATATGCCAATTCTATGCTATTTTATCCCATCAACAATGTTCAGCCACTGATAACATATATCAGTGTAAAGAAGACATTGCAAATCAGTTCCCCATGTATGATTTAGTGATCATTAATAACCACATATTGCAAAGATTTTCTGTTGCTTCGCATTTTCTCTAGTTGTATCAAATATGAGGACATACTTGCAGTGTCACCCTGAGAAAAATCATATTTAAGTTGGAGGAAAACAATAACTACCAATCATAACTATTAAGAGTGTGACACTGGAAGTATTGGGATCTAAACTAGGTCAACTGAGATACAAAGCAACAGAAAAACTTTGCACAAAAATAACTATTAAATGATCTGTAAAGTATTTAAATCTTACAAAAGAAAGAAGTTCATTTTGTTACCTTTTACACTGATAAATCTAACTGGCAAAAGAACATCCAACATAATCAAAATATTAGCATAGAACCTACAAAAGACAAGATTCCAAACCATATAAGCCATAGTCACTTTGTTAAACTGCAGCAGAGTAGGGGTGTTGTCAACAATGTTTTCTCTGGCAGAAATGAGTTTCCATGACCACAAGCTGTTTTCCATCTGCAGGAAGTACAGTGTGAACGATTTGGTTGCAAGTTATCTCCAGATGGGCTTTTATACATAATATTTCCTTTTTTGCATAAGAAAATTGCTCTATTTGTTCTTTTTTTAAGACTTTCAACTTTAAGTGAATATATGAAATTGGCAACAAGATGTTATGAAAACATTAAAGCAGTGCAAAACAAACTGCTCTGTAACCAAGATGAGTTCTGTACCTAACCAAATGCAACACCATCAAGTAACCAAGAAGACTGAATAAAAGTCACTGACACCTAACAGGCTGCCTGTTTGAATGTACTTTTGATATTTTGTCAAGGACTAGAATGGCTATGAACAGGCAACAACTCCATGTCCATCTTCAATCTGCTCACTAGAAATACATGTCAGCACATCTAAAATGGAACCATCCCACCACTAACTGAGTTTATAAAGATGAAATGACCCTCAAATCTGATATGTGTGTGTAATATATTGTATCGTAGGCTGAGTATTGTGATAAGCATCAATATGCAGCAGTGGTCTATCAGTTCATCTAAAGTCAATAACAATTTAGTAACATTCTCCAACACTATCAATACAGAATGACATAAGTATTGCTCTCCTGATAACTCAGTCCAGTTTTGCACCAAAACTTTTTCACTATGGATGGTCCTCTGTAAAAATAGTGAGTCAAGAATCTAAAACCCTAGGTCTAAGCAAACTAAAATATTAAATTCAGTTGAGAGTGCATGAAAATGGTCTTTCACCAACCTTTGTTTATCTTCTTGTAATTTTTGTAATGTCTTCTTGTTTTTCTCTATCTCCCTGTCAGCTTCCTCAAGTCGGACCCTTAAAACTGCCAACTGCGAGTCCTTGGCATGAAGGGCCTCCATCAGATCCTGCTCTCTTGCCTGTAGTTCTCGTGCAATCTGGTTTGAATTAGATGCTAATCTGTTGTACTCATCCAGTTTGGACTTAAGTCTGACCAGCTCTAAAAATGAAATTATTTAATCAAACTAACATGAAATGGTCTTTTATCACAGCCAGTGAAATTAAACCTACTGGACTTCCAGCAAGAATAGAATTAGGAAAATTAAAACTCTGCTGTAAAGTATTTTATGACAAGCAGTAAATTTTAACACTGTTAAGAGCACCAAGATTTCCTACCATATTTTTCCACTCTAGGTGTGCTTTTATTTAGGGAAATTTACATCAAATGAGATAATGAATGTTACAAATATTGAGACCCAGCAAATGTAAGAACTAACCCTAATGAACATATTGATACCAAATTCATGGCCCTGAAATCAATTAAAGCCAAGCATTACACTTACATACAGTAGAGTACATCTATATTATGAAACTTTGGCACACAAAAAAGGTATATAAAAAGGAAATATAAGAAATTGTCATAATTTAAACCATAGAAAATGTCAGAACTATTTACTTTCTACAGAATACTGTACTTGTAAACCATAGAGATAAACCTCCTTCTGATGTCTGCAAACCTGCATAAAAAATGATTTTTTGATCATTTGATATGAGCCAAGTTTGAAGGTGGAGAATCTACAAATTGTTCTAAAAGAGGATGTGATGCAAAAAGAGATCCCTCCTCAGTGGTAACTCCCTAAGGGCATCCACCACCAAGTTGGAGATCACAAATGATGGAACCACAGAAAGCTATCAGGATAAGCCACTACAATGAGGTAGTGACCCTGTAAAGGACTTTAAGGATTATTGTCAATGATGGGGAAAAGCATGTGTGTACAATTAATACTGCTTTATACTAATGGTCTCCACCCCTCCCCCATAAACTGGCACTAGCACTCTTTGAACAAATGTAACAAAAATATAATTACTGTTTGTTCAAGGTTGATAAGGGACTTCAGTGAACCCCCTCCCCATCTAACACATTGTGACATCATAAAAGTTCATAATTATTGAATCTGACCATGACTTTAAGACAAAGAAAGCTTTAAGTTACTGGACAGCTAAGGAAAGTAACCAAGAAATCTGAGTTTCATTGCCTTATATGAAAAGGCATTAGAGGAAAGTGCAGCAAATTAGATTTTTTAATTAATACTGCATCTGACCTTGAAGACAAAACCTTCATTGTGTTTTATGATCAACACAAGAAATACTATAAAACTGTGAAGTATAAGTGCAACATGGTTCATAGCAGGAAGCAAAAATCATTGAAAACCTTGACCTGTGATGACCCTGAACACACCTTTTAGTAATGATATACAGTTATAGAAAGTTACATCAAACATTTTAGTGGAAAACAAAGTTTAAAAGAGGAAATAATATACATATGAAACCAAGACAATGACCTCAAAAATGACCCTCAATGTGGTAAATATTGTTTTAGTTAATAATAACATATATGTAAAATGAGTTGCAGCCCTTAATCTCAAAATGTTCTAAAGTTACCAAGTCAAACCAAAAGTATGATGTGCAAGTATAGCCAACTTCATCCTTTAAAACTTGAACAGCTTTAAAGTTATAGAGCAATAATGAAAGTATCAAGGACAAGATGACATAATGAGCTGTGAGTGACCTTGAAGGTAGACTCCCAAATGTGGTATACAACATATCTTCAAGTGACAGTATAATAATTTTCATCCCTCAATCTTAAAAGGATGTAAAGTTATAGAGTAGAATAGAACATGCAAAATATTATGACATGCCCTTGAAGATTGTAACCCAATGTAGTGCGCAACATACCTTCAAGTTTCTATGTTGTATTAACACCATTTTTCAGCACAACATAGGTTACACGTGGCAGCCAGTATAACTGGTAGAGGAAAAACTCTGGGAAGAACCACTTGTCCAAATAGAGCTACTAGCATGCTTTCCCATGTACACACATTAGTCAAGTCAGAGACTCAAACCATCACAGACAGAAGTGAGATGGCAGTGATATGGAACAGTGAGCATTTTAGACCCTTCATTTACTTGGGGCACACATACCCTCTAGTATAAATATACCAGGTTTTATCATTAAATTTTAAATAATTTTAATGTTACAAAGAGGAAACAATAGTCATGAAAAGACAGACAGGAAAAAGCATGTCTACTATGTCTACTAAGCAATTTCTAACTTTCTGCCCATCTTGCATTACATTGTTAATTTAATTATTCTTAGCTCAATTAAGTTATTTTTATATATGAAAATCTGAAATAATATTTTACCATATATTTGATTTTCCAACTTTCTACATCACTAATTTTAACAATGAATCTTACCTGTCTGAGAATCTTTAGCTCTCTGTATCACAGAGGCCATTTCTTGATTCAATGATGCCACCTCGCTTTTCAAGAGTCTGTTTTCCAACTCTAATGAGGAGACACTGTGCTGGACCTCTGAATGGGTTTCCAGGTCTTGATTGCTGTGAATGCTATGGCTAGGTGAGTGGTCTTGCATGGCATCAACAAGGGAGGCAATGTCAGCTGTAACATCTTGCTCAGAAGGGCTTTCCCTGTCACTACCAGTACCTACAGATGATCAAAAAGACCAATGAGTCAATTCACTGCACCTACAGTGTCCTCAATATTGCAGTAGCAGATTGTAGCCCAAATTAAGTTACAAGGAAAAGAATCTAGTACCCCAGTTAAAATAATGTGGTCTAGATAAGGCACATCAATAGGAAACTATTTGTTTCCAGATACAAGTAACTGGTAATCAATCTCCACTTTCAAATATATTTAAAGAAATGTTCTGACAGGAAAATAAAACTGTACAAGTCAAACCACAGGGCTATCTAAATTCAATTTATGATAGCCCCAGATGGGTAATCTGTGAGCAAACAAATTCAGAACTCAAGTTTTCTCACAAATTGAGGGACTGGCAATTAAGTCTCAAAAATGTTAAACAGAAATCAAACTCCTGCGAATTAAAGTACTGGTAGATTTTCAAATCATATTGATTGAATACATATAAGAATTACAAAAGGAGACATCAAAACAGCCCAATATTCAAATAAGATTAGGTAAGTACAGTACAGTGTAGTACCAAGTTAAACCAAATAGGAAAGCTAACAATTTACATTTACTATTCATCCATTTTGCCAAACTTTACTTATTTTCCTTTAGTATGGAATTTTTGTTTGGAAATAATACACATAAAAAAACAATTCATTTTTTAGGGTCATTTATGATCACTACCATATTTTAATTAGTTTATATGATGATATGCCAGCTGTAAAAACATTTACCATCTCTGTGAAAAAGACTAAGATTAAATGACCCACCACTGGGCCAAAATAAGCCCAACACATCAGCAAAGCACATCTTGCATCAAAATATTTTATCATAAGTTCCATTATACATGCTGGTCTTCACCAATAAAATTTGCCTCTGTACCAGAAAATGATGAGGCAGTCGGTATTTGTGTACCAACATACTGTAAAACGGGTTTTAAGTCCTGCAAGTTAACTATCAAAGTATGTAAGAAGTTGAATTATTCTTTTCATACAATGTGATTCCATATCCCTGCCAACTTTGATCAGTGACTGTTGGTAACAATACAGTACAAGAAGGAGAGTAGGCTTATTTCTTTGATGGGTTGCAAGTTTTTGATATTTAATACAAAACAATACAAATTAAAGCACTCCTCTTTTTGTTTAATAGACATTAAACCAAGCAGTCATTTTCCGCTTCATTCTGTTTACATTAAAGAATCTTGAATATCAAGATATCTCTTTGTTATGGAGGTTTTTTTTATACCATTGGTGCTTTTGATTTACTCTTGTTCAAAAAAAATTAATAACCACATTTTTTTTTCTGTGGTCCAGATTGGTTTGGATTTTGCTTGTCTGTATTTAGAGATGTCTATAAATCATATGATCTAGTGATGCTGAAGTTGAAGGTTTTCATTCACACTGAGCCAATAAAAGTAAACATTTTATACTGTGGATGAAAACACTTTAACTACTTACTTTGTTAGTGAACTCTGAACCAAAGTTGTCAATTTTGTGTGGATAAAGTTGGTGACTGACAGTAAAGATATTGGAATGGAATTACACTATGGTTTTGCTCCACACAGCAAAGCAAATTTTATCCTGTCTGTGACTCAGTAAAGTTTCTTGCCAGTGTCCCTTAATGTAAATATCAGGGGTCATGCTACTAGGCAAAGTGGGTGAATAAGTCACTTAAAAATTAAAAAACTTTACCTTTTTCTGGTAGAAAAGTGAAAATGATGCAGCTGAATGCTGACATACAAATATTATGCAGCATTGATATTGGCATGCCAGTGACAGCAACGTTACCCCTGGATACCATGTACAGCATGCGACTCACAGCATGGTGTGTGCATCCATCCAGCCACATGGACAACTTAGTAGTAACTTACTTGATTTAAAACAGTTTCAAGAGTGCAAATCGATTGAATTATTAATATTGATGAGTGATTGTATACTATTAACCTTTTACCTCATACAAGTGCCTTTTGGCCCTCTACAATACAGGTGCCTTTTGACAATATACCCAATTCCCATATAAGTGCCTTTTGGAAACTCTGTAAACAGCAGTCATTTTAAGCAGGTTTTCATAGCACCACCTTCAGGGAAAATCCTCTATTAAATACTACATTCATTGTTGAAAATGACCATTATGTCAGATCACATGGTTAGTTTTATGTTCTGGTTAAAATCTGCTATTTAAGGAAAGTAGGTCATAACTGTCGTACTTTCCATTCGACAAAATGGCGGTCTCATATATCGTTCAGTACTTGCTCGAGTAGAATCACAACTATGAAAGCTTTAATGACTTAAGTGAAGGCTCTGATACTGATGTAAGAAGCCATTAGTTTTTATAAATTATCAAATTCAGCTGATTTAGTGATGTAGATGCAGAAAAAAAACTTGTAAATTTTGAATACATGAAATTCCTGCTACAGCTGAACACACGGCTTCACTGATTTGATAGTGAATTAGTTCTGTCAAGATTTTAAAGCACATAAAATTATTTTGTGACAAATAATTATACTACTATATTGACCATAATTTACTTATAAATCTTTCCATACATAATATATGTATACCAAAAAAATAAAATGGTTAAAATTGCTGTTAAATGTAGTCTACACTTCACTGCTTAACAGGCTTATGCATAGCAGATTGCACTGTGTAACTTTGCTACATACGTATTGAAGGGCTAAAAAGGCATACACTCTGTGAGGGAAAGGGTTAAATATACTAACAAGCCTATGCATAATGTCGAACTCAAAACACTCAAGTTTAGTCTGGAATTACTTCAGAGTAAATGCAGTCGACGAGTTCAAAGTAAATTGCACACTTTGTAAAGAATGCAATTCCAGAGGTGGAAAGGATTCTAAAAACTACATCAAATGTTGTCCAGCACCTATGCTGCAAGTACATCATCGAACATGGCCTGTTTCTGGCAGATAAGAAAGAAAAGATGCTGCACAGTTAACCTCAGCAGCTGCAGTAACTCCTTGTACTCTGACTATTGATGCCATGTGGGACTGGAAGAAGCCATTTGCATTTGATGACCCAAGAGATATTAGTTGGCACAAAGCTACTGCATAGTTCATGGCAGTAGATGTTTAATTATTTTCCGTTGTTAAAGACATTGTATTTTGACCTCTAATGGCCAAAACAGAACTGTACTATAAAATTCCAAGTCGGAAGTACTTTTCCACATCTTTGATACCTGACAGGCATAAGATGATAAAAATCAAGGTGCTTGATTTAGTTTCTGCCCACTTTAACCTTAGTCTGACCTCTGATGAGTTGTCAGACCAGGCATAGTCTTGTTGAGTCTTATAATACACTGGCTGACAGAAGACTTTCAGTGGAAACAAGTGATTTTAGCAGCAGTGGCTCTGGATGAATCACACACTGGAGAATATTTGGCAAGCAAACTGGACAAATTATGTGAAGAATAGAACATTCCCAAAACTCATATCCATGTTCTTCTACATGATGGAGGTGCAAACATGATTAAAGCAATGCATCTAGCTGAAAATGAAAGCATCAGCTGTTTTGAACACACACTGCAGCTCACTGTCATTAATGACATTTTGTCGCAATGATCTGTGAAAGATGTTTTGGCGATCTTGCGATCCATAGTCAGCAAGTTCCGGCACTCCATCCTGGCACAACAGCAGCTTGAAGAGCAGCAGGAAAAATTTGGCACTGCCCATAAGACACTTGTCCAGGATGTCAAGACATGCTGGAATTCTACATACAATATGTTGGTTTTGTTATATTAAACAAAACAAGTCTTGGGGGCTTACGCTACTCCCCATGACCTGCCTAGCCTAACAGCCCATCAGTGGGTCTTCATTAACAATATTGTGAACACATTAAGCACTTTCTTGGATATTACCAAGGAAGTAAGTGATAGCCAAACATCTGTATCCATCATTCTTCCTACGTTAAAAATGCTCCAAATACTGCTGGGTCAAAAGCATGAAGTGAGTCAATGTATTCAGACAAAGTGATGTGATATGTTGACATCAATGAACAGACTCTTTGCTGACATTGTCAGCAACAAGAAGCTTGGCTTAAATTATATCTGGTCAGCCCTCTGTTGCCATGAGAAGAAGACATATACAGTTGGTGGAATGCTCACAAGTTTCAGTTATCCCACTTGACCAAATTAGCTAGATGCTATTTGTCTGCACCAGCTTCAAATGTTCTGAGCAAGCAGCTGTTTAGTGGCACTGGCCAAATATCTGTTAGCATTACACTAAGACGTTTATGTTTCTGAACCAGTCATTGTTATAAAATAAATAATAATGAAGTAATTGGTCATATAATTGGTACTGACAATTTTAATAATCGGCTAATTGCAGTATCAGCATAATCGGCAAAAAGTGACATCAGTACAACTTTAGTTATACATGTCTCCGATTATTACAACAATTTTCTATCGCTGTCCAATTTCTTTATCATTTGATGATAAATAAAATACAAATTTGTGTTTTGAAACTTAAACAATAGAATGCATATAGCAATTTGTGCTTTAAGAACAAAATCTGTGACACAAAGATTTTTAATGCCATATGCATTTTTTTCTTCATAAAATCTGACTGAAATCATAAGTTAACATGTCAGGGGGAAATAATGGCATTCATTGTTGTGTCTGGGAATTACCACTTTGTCATACTGTCTGTTTTTGTGATTGTTTTGGCAAGCATATTAAGGAAAATATTCAATTCAAAAAGCAGAGTCTATTATGTCAGGATAAAAATGCAATTATGTAGGATCCAACATATGAGACAATACTATTTTGTGGAATTCAAGAAGCACAGTAAGGTAAGTTGTTTTCACACATTTTGGTGAAATTAGGGGGGTAAAAAAAAAATCAGTGAAATAAATATTTTTTAACTAAGGCCTAATGTTACTACATGCACATAGACAAATAACAAAAACATAACCATAAATTTGCAATCCTATCAATGGACTGTTGTAAGGATGCTAGAATATCAGTGAATACATTGATAAAAAACACTCTTTCAAAAAATAGATGCACAGAAAGAAGGTATTTATACATATACTGACTTTAATGCTTCATTGTCTTATATATGAATAGCTAAGGTAATGTTTTATCAGCAACAAGGAAATTGATATGAACAAAATGCATGAAGACATGTACGCATTTACTCATATACAGTCTACAGGGGTTATTTTAAACAAATTTACAAATATTTTTCAACTGCCATTTAATATTTAAATTTAAAAAAATAACTATAAAAAATTGTATTAAAGGAGAGCTGATTAAATATATGTATGTATGTATGTATGTATGTATGTATGTATGTATGTATGTATGTATGTATGTATGTATGTATGTATGTATGTATGTATGTATGTATGTATGTATGTATGTATGTATGTGTGTATGTGTATGTGTGTGTCTGTCTGTCTATCTGTATGTATGTATGTATGTATGTATGTATGTATGTATGTATGTATGTATGTATGTATGTATGTATGTATGTATGTATGTATGTATGTATGTATGTATGTATGTATGTATGTATGTATGTATGTATGTATGTATGTATGTATGTATGTATGTATGGATTTGCTTCAACTTTTCCCTGTTCAGCACTCACTTCTTCCTGTTCTGCCAAAAAAAAGTCATTTCTCCCAAAAAGTTAGTCTAGTTTAACCCCCAAGAAATAAATAACATGGAGCAAAATTCAAATAACAAAATTATAACACATAACTGTGATATATATATATATATATATATATATATATATATATATATATATATATATATATATATATATATATATATATATATACACATACATTAATTCAAATCTAGCATAACCCCTAAGATATAAATAACTAATTCATTTTAAATACTTTGTAAAAAAAGAATTAAATACTTTTAGCTATATTCTAAAGCTGGATAAAATTTTTGATGTTGTGTGGAATGAATTATAGTGTCATGGTGTCTACTTGTGATGCTGTCCGTTACAAATGTAGCTCATGCAAAGATCAGAAACTCATTCAAAATTTGATCTTGTACTGACTTTTTCCACCCTTTCCAATACAACACAGAGCAACATTGTGTTAATGTGATTTTAAAATTCTAAATAGGAAATTTCTGTTATTTACATTCTTTTCTTATACATATTAAGCCAAATTATTATTCCTTTAGATAGAAAAATAACACAAAACTTCCCAAGATACAAACACCAATTATTAATTTTTAAAATGAAGTTTGAATTGTCATCCCTATAGCTGCTCTGAATGCATATAGCTGCTTGTTGCACCTCATTATTATACCTAATTACCTTATATAAGCAACTTTTATTATGTTTTTTATATATATATATATATATATATATATATATATATATATATATATATATATATATATATATATATATATATATATATATATATATAAAGATTTATGCTAAAGTATGCTTTCTGGTTCCAGTAAATTGATGAAACTAATGAAAGCATGCTGATGTACATTTTAAGTTCAAAATTACAAAAATCGTGTAATGATTATGTACATGTATGTTGAAATGTCACACAACTGAGATATGTTATAAGTGTACTTTATTTCATTCAATCCAGATAATGTACTGATGTTTATAAAGCCACAAATGTTGCATTGTCCATACCATGTTTATTATGATTTTACATATGTAAAATGCCAAATTATAAAATTGCACGAGTGTTTGTATTTTAAAAATGTATTTTTGTGAATTTTCAATTTGCACAAGTTTTAGTGATAATGTACAAGCATTTCAATGTTTGCATGCATGCTTTGCCTTTTAATTTCCTGCATGTCTTAGATATAAACCTATTAATAATGTCAATGTAAATTATGCTAATAGTCAAATCCAAATTTAAATTTAAAAATTTGTTTTCATTCAGGTTTCTAGCCTGGATTTTGTCTAGGCTCTTAACACTCATGTGACCACTGAAAAATGTATTTATCTTTCAAACTAAAATGAGTAACATTATATATGCCAGTATTTTGGAGTTTACAATCCCTGTTTTATCTACTTTTCCAAATTTAATTGACATGTTAAAGAGATCTAAGTATATTCTGCAAACAGGCTCAATGGAGTACAGTGTTCATGCAATCTTTAAAAAATATAATTCCATGACTTTTCCAAACCTTTTTCAAGACCTTGATGTGATGTGATTATGATTTTTAATGCAGTTTTAAAAAATTTCAGTCATATCGCTAAGATGTTTGCAGTGTGGCAGTTTATAATGATGTCTAGCACTGGGGCATCATGATGCAGACATGTAGCATGATGTCCCACCAAGTTACATTATCCTGACACCATACCCACCAGTTCTAACCTCTTAATGCTGAGCATCAAGCGAGGCAGCTGTTATTACCATTTTTGTAAGTCTTTGGTATGACTTGACCGGGGATCGAACACATGATCTCCTGCATCTGGGTACCTACTAAGTAAATTTATGACCACTAATACTTACCTAAGACTAAATTTAACACAAAAAAAGTATTTAATAGCTGGCTTTGGGCATACTTCATGCCATTGGATAAGGCATTCTCTTTAGAGTGCCAAAAGTACAATGACTGAATGGCAGTAGGAGTCCTCGATGTAGTCAACGACGTTTTAGGGGATCCTACTCCAAAACAATCCATCGTCAAAGTTACATAGGTTGGTTATAATGTTTGCTACAGCAAATGAAAATGTGACCAGATAATGCAGAATAACCCAATTCCATGACTTTTTCAAACCTCTGAATGACTTTTGAAAATTTCAAAACCTTACAAAGACTACGAAATGCTTTTATGTAATTTACAGACTTTTCCAGGATTTCCATGACTGCCGGAACCCTGTATACATACAATGAGCATGCAATGATGTTGACATATTCAAGTATTCAAAATGTATGTATGCCATTATACTTACAATTATATATTTACACAGTTATTAGGTGGATGGCCAGCAGTGTCTACAGTATCTCACTGTGCCGTAGTTACTTTCCACATTGCTTGCTGTAACCGCCTAGCTGCCCATTGACCATGTGGTGGTTCTTCCTCGCAGTCCGATGGGTCCAGTCTTCACATGTTTAGGTCGACAGACCTAGATCACTGAGGGTTTGAGACTCATCGGCTACCCTCAACCTGGTTTAACCAGCCAGTCGAAGCCATTACCTGTGATGTGGCTGCTGCACATGCTACAGCTACTGAGAACCACAGGATAGAGTTGATGGGGACCAAAGGCAGACTAGCTACCCCATGGGAGTATGACTGCTACCACGCCAGAAGTACTACCCCTCCCTGAGCAATTCACTGCATCCCACCAATCTCCAGCTGTCTAGACTGTCTTGCCACTAGACCAAAATAGGCGAGGACGAGAGGAGAGTGAGGTCGACAAGTGTGCAACTCCTCACTAAAATCCAATTCTCACACACAAGTCATGACTTCACCAGACTGTTATTCCACTCCATTATCCTGCAAGTCCTGCGGCGACGGGAAAGGGTGAAGCAGCAGGTGTGGATTCACTGGCAGCCATATCAACAACCCTGCATGCACGAGGCTCAGGCTATAGGGTCGTCTTCCTGTGACATGGGAGTTCGGGAGCCTTTTGAGTGTCCTAGCAGCCCTCTTTTGGACTACACTGCTCGCCTCCATAGCAAGAGAATGGGACTAGAAAAGGTGTCCTAAACATTGTCTACTTCATCTTACCCTGGCCAACTTATCACAGCTGACAGGGATCCCACTCCAGCTGTAAGAAAATGAAACAACAGATCAAGGTAAAAACACCCTTGGTGCATGGAATGTGCGCTCACTTTTGGATCAGGCTGGGACTGAAAGACAGACTGCTTTGATTGCCAAAGAGCTAGCCAGGTACAAAGTCCAGATTGCAGCAGTCATCGAGACCCGACTTACCAACGTTGGTCAATTGTCAGAGGTAAATGCCGGCTACACCTTCTTTTGGATTGGACACAGCAACAAAGAACATCGTGAGGCTGTAATTGGGTTTGCCATCAAATCAAACCTGGTCAACAAGATAGTCAGCCCACCTAAAGGCATCAATGATCATCTCATGACCATTCGACTGCCACTCCCAAGAAAGCATTATGCCACACTAATCAGCGCCTACACTCCAAAAATGACATACCCCGATAAGATCAAGGACAAGTTCTATGAGGAACTAAGATCCACTATTGCTGCCGCACTCAGAACAGATAAACTCTTCATCCTTAGCGACTTCAATGCCCAGGTAGGCGCACATCACATCTACTGGAAAGGAGTGCTGGGATCAATTGATCAAAAGGTGGTTGAAGCAGGACTGGCAAGCCTTTGAATTCACCATCCAGATATTGCATGCATACAGAGGACTCTTTCGTAAGTGATTTTCAGTGTCCCAGATCAAAAATATGTGTACAAATATACATAACTGTTTTTGAGACCTCTGTTGGATTCATCCAACCATCCAAATTTTCAAAAATTACAAATGATTATGTAATAAATACTGGGGGCATCAACCTAACCTTCACTGGCTGTTGGACTATTACAATTATGAAAACTACTATAGCAGGACCGAAATCTTACTAGGGTCAAGCTAGTGGTCTACCTTTAATCTCTTTTGCATGCAACTTTAATGAAAAACTTTTGTTCTAAAGCTTTCAATTTAAAAATAAAAAACACTTTAAATAAGAAGATTTTAAAGTTGACCATAATATACAAAGTCACAGAAATGTGATCAAATGACAAGTAGAAAATTTTAAAAATTTTCTTTGCACATCAAAGCACTTTTGGAAATCTCACATGTAAAACTTGGAACAGATATCACAAACTCTTCAGGATAAACACTTGAGAAAGTATTAATTTCAAAACCCTTACTAAAGTCAAAACCAAGTCATAAATATACACAGTGCTATAAAGGGAATGTTAACAAAACTCATTAATTCAAAAAATGCTAGCTCTACTTGCTCATTTTCACTTCTCGAACTTCAGAGGTAAATTGTAAAAAAAAGAGCCGATAACTTTTTTTACATTTTATGTATTTGGTAATTCAGTCATTGCACTTTTAGAAGCTGGTATTATCTAGTTTGGCAAAATTAATTTTCCTTATTTTAATAGCTGCCAAAAATAGTGTACTTTAGACAAATTTAGGTTGATTTTTGGAGCACAAGGGAGCAGTCATTTTAGTTAGCAGTGTCCTAAGATCATTTAAAATTTCCAAAAGTACAATATCCAAAGAAATTTCATCCACATTACAGTCAAAACCAAGTCATAAATATACACAGTGCTATAAAGGGAATGTTAACAAAACTCATTAATTCTTTTCCTGAATATAGAATGAAGTAAAATACAAAAATGTGTCTTCATCAGTCTGACAAATTTTTACAATTTGGCACTGAACATGATCTCTAAAATTACACATTTTTGTATATATAAAAAAAAAACAATCAATCTTCACCTACTCAAATGAGAATCATACATTCAATTATCTAAGATTAAAATATCATACCCCAATGAGCGCAGGAGGTACCTCAATCAAAATTAAATGCTAGAATTATAGCATACATTGTATAATGTTACTAAACTAAAACCTCAATTTATGACTCGTGCAAAAAGATGTACGTTTTTAAGTTTAGAATGTCTTAATGCATAATCAGAATGCAATTTAAAACTGAAAACAAACAGGAATAAATTTATAAATTCTGTTCCTTGGCTCTAAACATGTCCTCATAGTTTGTCGAACCAATGTAATGACTTCAACAAACTAGTATTTGCTGCAAAAGAATTTTAAGAAAAAAAAGTTTTTAAAAATTAATATTTGTTTTATGAATTGTCATGCAATAAAACAAATGACCAAAATATCTGACCAGGTAATTCCACATGAACCATTGATGAACCACTTGTGGATGTGGAAGAAGGTGCATAACCCTCAGCAGTTCTATTTCCTCTACTGGAGATAACTGATGAAGTACTAGACTGTCTGGAATGTCGAGCACTACCAGCTGGTGTTTTCTTCCTACCACTATCTGTAGACTCTGGACTGTTCAAAAATTCAAAAAGAGCTTCATCTGTGTCCATTTTCTTCTTGTTCCCCACAGTAATATGTGACTGTGTTGAAGTAGCACTACTTGTTGATTCGCTCTTTGACACATTGGATGCACTCTGTCTGACTGGAATTGTTGTCCAGGATGGCGTAGGTTCAACATCTTGCTTCAGCTCATGAAGTCTTGATGGAACACTCTGAGAGGGGGTGAGGGAGGTTTGCCGACTTACTGTTTGACCACTTGTAGATGTTTGTGGTTTTGATGACTGAACAACAAAAGTACTTCTCCCATTGTCTGATTGGCTATGTCGTGCTCTCGGTTGCTGGAGCTCACTTTCTTCATCAGTGCTCTTAAGTGCATGTGCTGCAGACTGGTCTAATTTGTTGAGGTACTCCTCTGCTTTACCAGTTAGGCTGGTTAGCCAAGACATTTTGATTCACTTCATCTGAAATAAAAAACAAAACAATAATGAAAATTACAGTTTATGTATGTCAAAATGTAATGTTTATGCTCATTTTATTTCAAAAGTTATGATTCATAATGATAAATAAGATCTAGCTTAATGTCTGGGAAATCTCTTACTTATACAGTGTAATATTTTATTTACATCCAAATATTTGTTACAATTTTTAAAGATCACAACTTAAATCTAAGTTCAAACCATATGGTATTTGCATGACAGTGTTCTTTATAACAAGTTTCAGCTCAAGTGATGCTTAAGTAAATGAACAATAGAACAATAAACAATTTAAGTATCATTTTGGTCCCTATTAAGTCTCTACACCATCAGGCAATTTGTAAGTTATTCACATCTGGTGAAAATATAGCCAACTTTCATTCAACTGCCAATTCATATTAATGCAATTGAAGGAAAAAGCAGAAAGACAATATCGGACATAAAACTCACACCCTATTGTGACAGTGTCATAAACTCCCAGTTCTTGAAAGAAGGCATCTCTCAAGGATATCACAATCACAATAATTGTTTACAGTGATTAACAGTCACATAGACAGAAATATTTGTCAAAAATCCTATTATCAGGGAAATGAAAAAAAATACATCATTATATAAAAATTCCATGTGGATCTACCATTACAGATGTGTAGAGGTGGTTCTTTGTTGTAAAAATTGCTCAAATTTACAATAAATGCTTACTTTATATATTTCATAATTAAATCAGCATCCTCTATATTTTTGCTTATTTAAATCAAAGTAGTGTAACCTTGCTATAACACAGTAGTTGGGAGCTTTAGAAATGACCATGTTATAGACCGAACCATGTTATAAGCAACCAGGTCAGTTAGCTAAAGAAAATGTTACATGGGGGTAGGTAAAAAATATGTACTTCACTGGCACAGTTTCCATCTTAAATTGATGCATAGTAAATGAATTGGGATTAAAAAAACAACACAAACGCCGATAATTCCATGCAACTAGTTTCGCATATAATATATGCTTCTTCAGGCACAAAATGTTTTGAAATAAACGGATGACGTCTTTACAGGCTAAAATAACAATTACGTCATTACGTAACTTCATAAGAAATTATGTCATTAGGTAACGTCATAAAAACAATGCATAATCACAACAACTATATATATGACAGGATCTAAAAGATAAACTAGTCTCTAATGAAACCTAAATCAGTAAAATAATAAAATATAATAGAGACAAACAGTCATACATACAATTATAGTGTTATAAAAGATATACAATTTCACAATTGAAAAGAAAATTATACCATTTTATATAATACATTGGTATTAAGGCCATTTCAAAATGTGGTCTCAGGCTACCATACATAACAATTTCCCACATTTTATATCCCACCTTATTTCCTTTTTGTTAACTCATACATGTATACAATGCTACTTACTAAACAACAGATTTATTCTGAATTTATTTTTGGACTGCCATTTTTTTGAGTCTCTAACAAACCTTTATCAACACAAGTCATCACATATAAATGTATTCACAATAATTATCAGATCTAACTGTTGATAAGAATATTTCCTTAATTGAAATGGCACATAGATAATACTTTAAATTATGTGTCCCTATAGAATGAAAATAAAAATGAAACTTAAGTTTCCTGTCTTATATAGTGTCATTTTAAGACATAGGCACAGCAGGAAGCCCCTTGGTGGGCCCCAAAACAAAATTTTGGTGTTGGTTGTTTTAGCAGTTTAGTACTATATGAATAAATTTAACAAAATGACACACATACACATGGAAATGCAATGCAATACTTTATTTGTGGTAGTGGAGTAATGCTGCCTGCCATACATGCATCAGAAATTTAAAAAAAGTTGTCAATGGATGATAGAGATGCAGGTTTTCTTGCTTGATGACTGGGATTACATAAGAAAACATATGTGTTCTAAAGGATTTAATTCTGAGTGAAAAGAAGAGGAATTTTACTTACCATCCACATGTAAGTGCCAGTCTATGTAAATATATTAAGTACTAGCAAGCAGCCAAAAATCTGACAATAGATAGATTTATGAGACAATGTCTCCTCTAGTTGATCTCTGCTACCAGAAATGTCAACAACTACAAAAAAGCAGTTATCTCACAACAATCAGTATTGGTCCTTCATGTCAACATAAAAATAATTATGATATAACAATGCACTGTAAAGATAGTTTGTCAATATGGACATAGAATTTGTTTATATAACAACAGATGGATTTCAGTGCTTTTTATATTGTCTGTTGCTTCCTTTCATGGGGCCTCTAAATTTCTCCACTCCAAACCATTGTGGCTGAGTGGTCTAAAGTGATATCCATAACAGATCACAGCCATCTCACCTCTGTCTGCATGGGTTCATGTCTCAGATTTGGCCAATGTGGATATGTTTGAAAGCTTGCCAGTAACTTCTTGTGGGTCAGTGGTTCTGTCCAGGATTTTCCAGGGTTCTTCCTCCACCATTAATACTGGCCACTATGTATAGCCTTAGAGAATCTTGATATTTAATTTTTTTCTTACCAACTGAATTTTTTATAATTATTTACAATTTGCTTTATAATGATAAGAATGATAACAGGTTGAAAATAAAACATCCTGTAACTTTTATCTTCTGTCTCTAATTATTTGTACTTTACAGAATTTATCAGGGATGCAAAACAGTTGTGAAGTTCAAAACATGCTACATTCAAGGGCAGAGTTTCTGCAAATTCACACTGCCAATTAAGTTTTAAAACAAAGTAATATATGCTAAATCTAATATTTTTTTTATTACAAGCAAAAAGTTTTAATATAATACCATCATATTTCCCAATTTGATTCTTTGAGCTTCTAAGACAAAATCTATCACAAAACCAAAATTATGATAAATAAAACAAAAGCTATAGGAATGCCAAGTTTCCTAATGTAATGTTTAATATAAATCTGAACTTTATGCTTGTTACATTGTTATTAATGTTAATAATATTTTACCAGAGCAAATGTACAACAATGTCACAAGCAAAAGTAGCATATTGTGAACTGTGTCCAAATAAGTTATGTAATATATGAACTTTCCAACAAGGTGTTGTCTGACTGAAAGCATACCAAGATTGGTACAAGGGATTATATCAATACCAATTGATAAGCATGCTTTTTTAAAATAGCTCATCTTTCAAATAAAATGAAATTTGTGTCACTATGAAATTAGTATAGTTCTTAAAAAGTTAAAGTATATGATTAAGTGCATCGATGCCAAAAAATCCAGGATACTCGAACAATAGTCCTTCAATATAAGACACCTCAATGATATCTGTATTTTTAGGTGTTTGTCTTAATACCTAAATAATGGCATTGTGTCGTGTGTTCCGAGGTCAAGTAACGTCAGAACCAAAGTCAAATTTTCAGGAATATCTCAAACAATTATCAGCCCATATCAATGCTTTTCTACAAATTAAAATCATATTGCTTTGGTCAATCTTTACTTACTCTGATGTCTTCTAATAAATTCAAATTCAGACAGAAGCAAAAACAAATTGTTTTCATATTCTTTTAATCTACAATTGATCTACAATTCAGTTAGCTAGAAAGTGATGGAAGCAGAGTGCAGAAATTGTTTAAATGGATAAGTATTTTGAAAATATTAGGATATTTTTGTTTTGTTAACAAATTATGCTTAAACTTTATCTAATTTCAGCATTCCCATGCTTCTATCACATTCCTGCAAAATGAATTGTAGTTCAATGAAACTTGTAGGGTTTTTTACCTGTTGCACATAAAATGATGCTTGAATAATTAAAGTCCAACAAAAGCAATATGACTAGTTTGTAGACAAGCATCAATATGAGCTACCAAATGTATTAGATATTCCTGAAAATTTTACTTTTCATTTTGAATTTCGATGTTAGTCAACCTCGGAACACGCTTCTAAATGCGGTTATTTAGGCAGTAAGATGGTGAGCTAAACAACACAAATTACAGGGGAGGAATCTTACATTGCAGGACCAACTCTAGTCCTACATTGTAAGACACAGCACATGTTTTTGTTTTGGTGCTATGTCTTACTACTCTAATAACGGGCTTATATTGCCAGTTCCAATGTTGACATCAGAACAAGTAGACCAAGTTTTAGGAGTATCTCACACACTTGGCAATCTATATTAACACTCATCCACTAATTTATGTATAATTAATATACTTACTGTGCTGTCTTTATCCTGGTGGAATCAAAATATGACACAAAAAAATGGACGCATTTTCATGTTCCATTGACATACATTTGAATTTGTTGCAATGCAACAGTAGTTGAGATATGCCGAAGTATGTTCCAGTAGGTTCAAGTGGGGAGATATGTTTCTTGAACAAAACGAATTGTTCATTTTGGTAAAGAATAATATTTCAACTTAACCCGATTTCGGCATTACAGGCTTTCATTGCTTTCCAGCCAAAGAAACTTGAAAACAGGTCCATTCTTTGGTGAGGATTTTAATTTATTGGAGAAAAGACATAAGGGTAAGTAAAGTCTAACAAAACATTATAACTTTACTTTGTAGAAAGATGTTGTTATTGGTTACCAGCTGTGTGTGATATTCCTGAAAATTTTACTTTTGTTACAGTTAATCAACATCAAAACACGCTTAACAGCGCCATTAGTCAGGAAAGTAATACCCATCACCCATCCACAAGAAAAATATCCAGGTGATGGGGCTAATGTTGTAGGACTATAGTCCGAGCCTATTAACCCATTTGTACTCCTCTATAGATTTCAATAACGAAAATATTTAATTTGATAGAAAGTGCAAAAATCTTAGTTAATTCATTCATTAATTTATATTTTTTAACCTGACTCTGAGTATAATTACCATATCAATGTCATCGCCTGCATGTTTTATGCTTAATGGAAGTTTTCAGTGCAATAGACGGACATGGTTAAGACTCATTTCCAGTTCCTGGGCCAGTCTATTTCCAGCAAAAGGATGAATGCGCGACTAAAGATGTATATACATATGTTGTCTGCTTCCGATATTTACAGTGTCAAATCAAGCTATGGAAAAGAATGACAACAAAAATTTTGCCTTTCATATGGATTTAACAAGCAGTTTCATTAATATGTTCATGTGTGCAAAGGAATATAATTCCAAAGTCAACGTCATGGCAATTTACCGAATTATCCTGCAGTTACCGAATAGGATGATGTACGTCTTTATGTTGTCGGATGGAAATAAATTACTCTGTAGTGTACGGAATATGGCGCTGTGTTAGTATGGAAAGTCCGTTAAGCATGACAGGTGGAAAGGGTTACCAGTATTAGCGTCATTCTTGTCACAGTCAGTTCAGAAATTATAAATCAATGATTCAGTTGACTTAGTTCTATGCACGTTTTATCACATTAAACGTCTTAGTTATTGAAATCGGTAAAAGAGTAGAAACAAACAGGGATGCAGCATAGGACTATAGACCAACTCCATGTTTATTTGGCAAAACAAGATACACGTATCTAAGCAAACAAAAATCTATATCAGCATATAGCATACAATAAAACAGTAAAACGTACAGATAGAGAGATAAATGTAACAATCCGATATAACCAATCACGGTATCTTCTTTAGAAGATCAAAAATAGATGACACTATTATGCTAAAATTCCTGATCAACCCACCTTATACTATGCATAAGTTTAGAATGTTGTCGCCGGTCTGCTTCATTACAAATTATTAATGAATAAAGTTTGACGATCACTAATATAAAACAAACATAACCCCATACAATGAAGGGGAAACGTCCCAGAAAAGCATCCAAAATAAAATCAACCTTTAAAAATAGTTGTAACCAAGCTGAATCAATAGGAGGTAATGAAAAATTTTACCATAGTGAAAAGCGTTTCAGCTATATAGAGTCGATCTACGTGGATAAACAAAACGCAGAAGTGTTGAATTTACTTCCGCCACATGGACAATGTCAACAATCGTGTACATTGCGTGCTCTAACTGTCGAGATTAGCCACAAAACTAGGCATACTTGTTGGAGATATTTATTTTCGTCATAAAATGAAGACAGTTGCACTTATAAGTTATGTACACTGGCGTTATGGTGTTGAAGATCTTCAACCTCTGTCCAAACTGTCAAATAGTAGGAAAGGGGACGACGTGAAAAATAATTTTAGTCCGATGCTACATCCCCGTTTTTTTTTTATAATGAAATTATAATTTTATTTGTATTGTTTATTTGTGTCAAATAAGTATAAACTATTGGTTTATGTGTGTATGTATATATATATATATATATATATATATATATGTGTGTGTGTGTGTGTGTGTGTGTGTATTTATATATGTATGTGTGTGTATTTGTATATTTATGTATATTACAATGTTTTACTCTATATCAGTAACTTAATTTAGATGTTTGGACTATGCAGTCTGAAATAAAGAAATCTTATCTTATTCAATAACTTCTCACAAATTTTATATAAAACTTAAGCACCATCTAGAATCAAATGACATAAAGTAACCTATGCTGATAATTGCTATGTAAAGACTAAAGGATTCTTACATATAAGGATTGTCAGAGAATCTCAATATGAGATCACAGTCAAGTGTATTTTGGGGCTGATATCGTCTATTCTTTAAAACCTGCAAATATCTGTAGACAATCTTGTCTGCACACATCTTTGTACATTTTATTCACTAACTCTTATTTCTCATAGCTGTTGAGTTAACTTATGTGGTGATATGTGCATAATATTTCTGGATCAAGTTCTATGTTTAGTGACTTGTAAATCCATGTGGAATAGCACAACCTTTTGTTCTGTGGCCATTTTAATTTTATGCTAGATAAGGCAGTTACCAAATATCTGTTAGTGTCTAAACTGTACACAGGTGTGTTCCTGTAGGATTTGCATGCAGATGAATTGCACATTTTCATTAACAGGTGACTGTCAGTATTTGGGAAGAGGGGTGGTATCAGACTAGTATATGTAGAGATCTGGTTGGCAGAATCACTAGGACAGTAAATGAATAAGATGAACCTTCATTGTGTGCACCAAAATTATGTTTGTGTTTGCAAGGTTAATGGCATTAAAGATTATAAAAGGCTCAGATCTATGTCAGTCAAAACATGATGGATAAGATTTGTCAAGTGTTTTTGTGCTGGGTTTTTGTTATGTATATCCCTTGCATGGTGATAAAATTTCTTCTGGTCATCATAGTGTTTTCTTCCAAACCATCGTCTGTTATATTCATAGCAAATTGGATTGCTAACACTTGTTTTCAAAAAAAACATTTTGAAGCAGCATAATCAGGAATGGTCCTGGCTTTCAAAAAGTTGTTGCCAAAAAAATCGCCAACCTCAATATTTTGGCACCAATTTTCAAAAAATGTTGCCAGAAGAAGCAGCGAATATTTTTCCAAGTTTATTAATGTAACACATAATGAAAATTGAAAAAGATAGAATAGTTATTACTTTATTGACAACAAATAATATGGAACAATACAGCCATAATATTACAAAATAAATCATTACATGACTTTTGTAAGGAACTTTAATGAATGACATTTTAATACCAAAAGCATATCATCATGCTTTGCAATACATTTAGGAATTAAATGCTTCTCCCCTATCTAATGGCTAGCTTCACAATGTACATCTCCGTCAACTAGCAGTTCAGAAATTTATTTTTGCCACGATTTACAGGCTTTGCTTTTGAGTGAATCCCAAAAGTAATCACTGAATTATGTTGATTTTTTCCTTTATATTTTCTTGATAATCAAACTAGGATCTCCATTCCCACTAATGAAACTTACATGAGTTAACACTTGGCATTAATGTATCTTATATATGAGCATTAATTACCATCATTAACTCAAAAGAGGGAACCAAGAAATATATCAGAGAGCATGTGTGCAATAACTAATGGGGAATAAATATGTTGTTTAGTAAGCAGTGTTATAACAAATAATGAGCATTGTTTATTTGCCAATCAACTGCTAGTGCTTTCACTCATTGTAGAACAGTCGGTTTCTTTGAAGAATGTCAAAGAGGCTTAAGTTTAACCTTTATTGAGCAGTTTCAGTACAGCTGACCAGACTATCAAATGGGTGGGGGGATAAAGCACTCTACAGGAAGAAACAGCATGTCCTTTGAGAATTTCACGTGTGTTGGACCCGAAAAGTCAGTTAATACTTAGTGAAGATGATGCTTAAATATGCTGCAAATAAAATTCCCGATTTTAGTTCTAGGTCACCTTTTGTATGTTTACAGATTTAATCTCCCAGCTTTGTTTGTGAAAAGATATATTTTTGGCATGAAACACTAGAATAACTGTACGGTATTAAATAAATTCAGCGACTATTTGAATTCTTTGGAAATATTTCTGTATAATTGAAACTTAAACACAGAAAGGGCTTTTTTCATTAGAATGTATTTGGATTTCTTGGAACTATTGGAATGAAAGGACTTTTAGGAAATAGGAATTCATTCACCATGCTGTAAGTGAATTTAATTCTCTTACTCCTGTATTTTGAGATATAAATTATTTTCAATTAGGTAAAACTTATTTATTGTTTTACTGTTTCTGGTTGTTTAGTTTAAGTCCCTGGAGTCGTAAAAGTTGGAGTTGGCAAAAGTATAAGATGAATGAACAAAATTAACAGAATCACAGCCAGCTGTAAGTGAATTTATAACTTGTGCATATATATATATATATATATATATATATATATATATATATATATATATATATATATATATATATATATATATATATATTTCACAGAACATATCCTTTGACTTTGTATCATATCTTAGCCACGAATGCTCAAGTTTCCAGCTGTCGAGAAATTTTCAGGAATTTTTAACCAGTTTATCAATGATTTGGGATTGCACTACTACCATCACTACATGTAGATGATGTTCAACTGTCATCAAGTTAGTGACTGATGAATTCTGATGAATTTGCACTAAATTTAAAATGGTCTTAATTTTGTAACTTACTCTTAGGATGAAACGATGGACACACAATATCTAACTTACATTTACCCATGATAAAGTTGTACTTTTGACAGTATATAATTCTGATTGAGATTTTTTTTCCATTTGCTTTGTATTTATACACAGCAATCCAGTCAGTACTTCAAAGGTAATCAGTTTCCTCTGAAGAAACTATTTTATTGGTATTTTTAAATAACAGAAGGATTAGCCATCATTCAATTAATTGTAGCTGTTTCTGTTCACCTTTCACTGGTTGGTTGATTGTAAGTGTAGTTAGGTAGCAGGATTGAGTGTATCACAGCATACAGTACTAAGGCCAGAGGTCAGCAGATTATGATGTAACAATGCCTGGTAAAGATAGGTTTGTAAATAGGAACAAAGAATTTGTTTATGTAACAGATTCCAGTGAATTGTATATGCAAATGTGTTGCTTCCTTTTGCATTTTTTTTCCTAATTTCTCCACTCCAAATCCATGATTGTATGTACTATTAAACAGCCAAAAAGGCTGTTGCCCAAAAAATTGCCAGATGACATATTTTGTAGATAATAAGGGGGAAAAAAATTGAAATTTGCGAAGACCAGTACGATCCCTGGTAATTAAATAATAGATTCATGAATAAAGACTGTTTATATGTGATATATGTACATGTTCTATTATGCACATCATGAGTTGTCTTTACAATTTCTTCTAGTTTAAAAGTATCTGTATTTTGAATAAAATAAGCCCGTTTATTTTCTTGCCATCTTGGTTTTGTGATAATGTATTCTTGTCAGCACATAAAATTTGCTTGGTTTTGTGGTATAAATTAAAATTAGAAATTAGTATAAAACTTTGAATCGGATGGAAGGTCAAAGACAATTAAAAAAAAATGTATCAATTTTGGAAGTTTTATCAACTTTAAGCTAATGTGTAATTTGTGTCATATTTGGATAGTTACAAAAGGAGAGATATAATTCTTTTGACAGCATTATAGTTAGTTGCAAATATGGTGTAAACCTGTGGTCATTCTGCCAGCCAGAAAATTAAATCCAGTGATGTCATAACAATGAAAACTACTGCACAAGAATGAAGTGTTAGTTGCAGAATATGGACCTTTTCCCAAAAAAAGTCTTAATTTTTCATAATTATGCAGTTACATGGAACATGAAATAAAGAAAGGCACATGCAAATGTCTGATGCTGAATACAAGTATTTACAGGTAAATGTTAAAAGATTCTGAGTATAAGTATTTACAATGTTATGCTGTGCATGAGTAAGTATTTAATAAAATGTATTTTTCAGAATCAAACATGATAATTTTGTAATGATTTTACAGTGGTGGGAAGGACAGTTGCTATAATATGGTTCAGTGTGTGGAACTTGGGCATGAGATTGTTGCACTGGCTAATCTGAAGCCAAAAGATAAAGGTAAATGTAGCTTAGAATTTACCCAGTTTAACTAACCTATATCCAACTTTCATTCAATACATTATCCCCATGCATATTTGAGGAGGATATTTTGGTACCTTCTATGTCAATACCCATCATCTTTCAATTCACCTGTGTACAGTCTGGGATCATTTTCCATTGGATGACTAAGTCAGGTGGGTTATGATGCAACAAGAGTCAGGTGGGTTGTGTTGTGACTGATGTGGAACATATTGTGACAGTCATAATAGAATAGTGGAGATGTATATTAAGAGAAAGTTGATTCATTTCTAATTCCTGTTTCCTAGTATTCTTCTTGTTTTAATGTCAGTCTGCAGAAGTATTTTAATGTTTTGTTTGATTTAATTTGAGTGGAATCATTTGTTTTGATTATTCATTGGAATTACAAAGTGGTTTTTGACTTTGTTCTAAACATGATTTTGGGATTATTGAAAATTCATTGCAAAGAGTTTTGGACAATAACATTTTGATATAACAAGACTTTTGGCACTTAACACATTCAAGGCTATTGATACAGAAGCACATTCATGACCTGGAATTCATTTAAAGGAATTTATTCTTTTGGGCTTGTGATTATTTGTAGGATTAGCCTGAATTTAATTCATAATACTGTAAGTTCCTCTTAAATCTTAATTTATAACTTAGAAAATAAAATTATTTGTTGAGTTTGTGCACTTTACATTTTGCTTGCTCAAAATATAACTTTTATAAGCACACACAATGAAATGTTACATTGCATGATTGGAAATCTTTTATTTTTACATGTGAAAATATAATTATACATCTCCCACATGTAAGAATGTATGAATGAAATCAAAATGAAAAAAGATATTTAACCAATAATTTATATATGTTAAAGTTAAGTATATAATAAATGTATATATTTACTCCAAGTATGACAAAGTAGGGAAGAGAAATTGCTTCTCAGATTTTTGTTTTTATCTTCAGCAAAATAGGTTTAAGTGACCCAATTAAGTATGAATGGCTAAACAATAATGATATTGCCAAGCATTTCAATAAATTCATGATGAAATAGTATTTACATGTTGGGATATAATCATAGTTACTCAACCAAACCTAAGTATTGTGTAAATTATTCTTCCATTATGAAAGAAATAGGATTCTTGTCATTATGCATAAAAGTGATTTAGTTTTTATGGCCTTATGTTTACTCCCAAGCTGTTTAAAAGTGAAATATGCCCACCTAGTAAGGGTGGCTCTTTATGAGGGTACAAAACAACAAAAGCAAAATATTACACATACTTTGATATGGGGAAAAGTTGATCACTTATAGGAGATTGTCTACTTTGAATTAGGTTGGCAAGTGGGAGAACCATTGTTTATGTGCATATTATTCCTTAGATGTGGAGTTTGTATTAAGTTTCAGTTTAACTACAGTATATGAGATGTTTGATGACCACCATGTTACATATATTACCGTAGGCATGTTATGTCGATTTCCATCTGTTACTGATTCTGCATGAAACTTTCATTATTTATCATCTACAGTTACCACACTTTGTTGCTTGTATATGTCAGCCATATTACATTAAAGTAGCAAAGAGGTATGCCAAGATTCTCTCCACTGTGCATGTTTTAAATGCAAACAACTTCACCTTACATACATCACTCTCTTAAAAGTACATAATTACTGGTGAGTGCCCTCTTATAGAAAAATCATTTCTGTTAAAAAATTTCATTTTAGTAACATAGAGAATTGTTATGCATGAGTGGGTGTTTAATGGGCTGTTTAAGAAACTCTTGTTACAACCTTGTAAAATTTTTGCTATTTCTTATTAATATTTAAAAATATAGTTTAAATGGAGGGTTGATTTTAATATTGTGTTTAAGATGAGACTGACAGCTACATGTACCAGTCTGTAGGTCACCATGCCATTGACCTCTATGCACAGGCGATGGGGTTACCCCTTTACAGGAGGACCATTGAGGGATCATCAATGGAGACAGGGAAGGACTATAGACCTACTCAGAATGATGAAGTAGAAGATCTTTTTGAGCTTTTAAAAACTATAAAGGTTAGTTCTTTATTTCATGCCCCACCACATGTGCATTAGTATAATGTTCCGATTATTCATTCATTTGTCCTTCTGGTGTGCTTTTAGTTGGTGTCAGATACTGTGGTGAGACATTCATCTATGAAAACATTCTAGTAATGTATTTTCATTCTCTTATTTATTTTGTCTGTTGTCTCTTGTGAAGCAAAGCATCATATGAATTCAGCTCACACATCAAAGATTCAGGATAAAATTATACCACCCCAGCGGACATTGAATCTGTGCTTGGTACAGCCATCATGGACATAGCATAGTTTTCATCATGGTTGTCCATATTGTGGCTTGTCATAGAGAGATTGAGTCTCATTGTCCTCACTGATATGTCACATCAATAAAATTAGGTAATAGTGGTTCTCCACTACTGTACTCAGTACTTACCAGATGACTGAGAGCTTCTGTAACAGTAGACAATGTGGGGTACACCATGCTTTTTTATGTTCAAAAAATTGCCCACTCAAACACACCAAAACACAGGTATTGCTATGGATAAAGGATACATAGAATAGTATTCTAAGAGAATAATTAGGTGCTTCCCAAAATATATGTTATAATGTTTTTAATTAGAGTGGCTATATGAACTCATGTGTGTGTGTGTGTGTGCGTGCGCGTGCTCAAACAGCATCAAAATTTCACTGCTGCAAATGTTGGTGTTCAAAAGCACAGTACACTTCCAAGTGTCTTACAGTTAACAAAAGAGCTTCATAAAATGTTGGCTTTTGAATTAAAATAGTTTCAGTAGAAAACATGACATCACCTAGGATGGTGCTAGAATTTCCAAAAAAGCTACCTATACTTACCCAGAATATAAAGCGTTGGAATTTTCCATTTCCAGATCATGCTTTCTTTCAGCTGTAGACTTTACTTTTTATAACTTTCTTTAGCAATTCACATTTCTCTGATTATCTTTTATTAACTAATGTCAATCAATCCTTGTGACTGTGGTTTATATCATTAAAATCTCAGATGAATCTGATAAATGAGTGCAGTCAGTGTATTTTGATGAAATGATCTTTACATCTGATTGACTTATCTTCATACAGTTTTGGAGGCAGTATTTCTGATTTGATTTTAATCAGTCTTGGAATATTTGCTTTTATCATAAAGATCTCAGATGAGATTGATGAGATCAAAAATGCATTAATCTTTATTATTGACATAAGTAATGAAATGACAATCTTAAAAATTGTAATGGAAAATTTGGTTTTTAGCTGGTTCTTTGAGATGTTTCATTTCTGAAATATTTATGTTTATTAGTATAGTGAAACCCCATAAAACTGAAAACTCTTGTGACCTATTTCTTTTTTAGCTTTGAAGGTAATAGTATATGTTCATCAAAATTTCAGGAAGAAAGAGGTATTGAGGCTGTATCAGTTGGAGCAATTCTTTCAGATTATCAGAGAATACGGGTAGAAAATGTGTAAGTATCAGCATGAGCTACTGACTCCAAAACTTTCTTCACCATTAAGAATGAAATGGTTTCTATATGGATTTGATTGTCAAGCAACTTTGTCTTCGGGGCAAAAATAATATATTGTCACTTTGGTTATTTTATCTGGCTTGACACAAGCTGAAAAACAAGTATTATCTGATTTAATTGCCTGCAACAGTTAGTGTAAGTAAAGAAAAACTAAAATGTTTATAAAATACATCAGCCAATTTTTCCCAAAACCCACCCCGAAGTATGTCCTGATTGTAAACTCAAAGACAATGAAGAAGAATTTCATGAAGAATGCGCAACAATGTAAAAAGTATACATAATAACAAACGGCCAGTACTCTGTGTTGTTTGTTAGAAGTAATCAGTGGAACAAAGAACACAGACCCTGATCTGTCTCTGCAATGGCAGATAAAGTAGAGATAGTACTCTGGATACAAGACTTAGGTTATTTCATTATAACTTTCTCATGTATATTATAGTGATACATTATAACTTTCTCATGTATATTATAGTGATACATTATAACTTTCTCATGTATATTATAGTGATACATTATAACTTTCTCATGTATATTATAGTGATACATTATAACTTTCTCATGTATATTATAGTGATACATTATAACTTTCTCATGTATATTATAGTGATACATTATACAATGAAAAGAAACAGAATTTTCTGTATCATAATATAAAAAATTTTATGCCTACCTCTTTACTGAACTTATATCAAATTTATATTTGTGTTCCTTTTCCAACTTAAAATGATGAGTTTAAAGATATGATAACATTATGACAGTAATTTTTAAATTTGGCTGGAAGATGTTTTAAAACTATCTTATACGTTTTGTGTTTTTGTGTTTGCTTTTATTTTATTTCAGTTTTTCCTTGTCCATAAAATATGTAAATTTTCAGACATTTTGTGAAAAGTGATGTGATTGTCTTGGCTGAAGTACAGTACTGATATGTTCATTTTTTACTGCAGATGTACTAGACTAGGATTAACTCCCTTGGCATATTTGTGGCGCAGAGATCAGGCAGAGCTGTTTGATGAGATAATAGGTGCTGGAGTCAATGCTATTGTCATCAAAGTTGCTGCCATGGGTTGGTACTTGGCTTTTTGATTATGTTACAGGAATAGAAGGCAAATGTTTAGTAATAATACAGTAATGCATCAGACAGATGAAATTCAAACTTACATAAATTTTACAGATCCTTAAAAACTCCATAGAATCCAACATGGTTTCCTTCAGCTGAATATTGTTAACTAATTCATCACTATATGTAGAGTTTAAATTTAGAAGTGACTTTTTTATTGCTTCTGAAGAATGTGTGGTTTTGATTCAAATTAATGTTATGTCTTTTTCATATTTTATTTTAAGGTCTTTTACCAGAGAAACACTTGGGGAAGTCCTTGCTGGAACTGCGTGACCATCTGCACAAAATGGTATTTAAAATTTTTTGAACTTGGTTTATGCTGTAGCCATTCTTTAACTTGAAAATGTAGTTTTTTTATAAATGTGTTATGAAATAAATATGGTTCATTAATTCATATGATTTGTTGGAATTGTGGCATTTTTTCCATGTAGTTCCTTTCTTTTTTCTGAATTCAACAAGGTAACATAGCACTAAAGGTCTTCTTGGGAATTCTGTCAAATTTATTTTGGGCTGCATAGCATGTTATGTTGCTTTTGAAAGAAAGTAATTCAGATCCAGAAGGGGTTTTTTGTGTTTCTTTTGTAATGGCATATAATTGTTATTAGAAATTTAAATTTAGCTTCATCTAGATTTTAAAAAAGACATACAGACATTATTACTCATAAAGAATCATTCCCATGGCTACAGGGTCAGAGTCTTGGCATGATGAAATATTATAAGACAATCTGTAAGACCCATCCTAATGTTTTTTAGGGCAGCTGTACAGTAATTCTAGTGATGCCTCTGTTAATTGTGTAATTATTTCAGATTTGTTTTGTAAATATCATAACAGACATGATTTGATTGCAGAAGTTGAAGTTCTGAAAAAGTATAAAAGCAATTTGTTCTGTTTTCAGAGTCAGAAATATGAGCTTAATGTGTGTGGAGAAGGGGGCGAGTATGAAACCTTCACATTAGACTGTCCACTATTCAACAAGAGGATAGTCATGTTAGTATGATTTCATCTTTGTGTGAATGTGCTTTACCATTCATATGTAGAATGTGGGTTCTCAAACTTTTTGCACACACACACACACGACCCACTTGAGAGGTCTCTTATCACTGAAGTGACTGAAGTACAGCAAGCCTGTGACCCAGTCTGAAACCCTGTGGTCTAGATCTGGTAGAAGTGTATTTATGCAAAGCAGAAATATTAGCATTATTGTGTCAATAGGATGTGTATCACCATGCACATGATTTGAATAACAGCATTCTCATGTCAGTAAGATTTGTATTACAACACACATGATTTGAATAACAGCATTCTCATGTCAGTAAGATTTGTATTACAACACACATGATTTGAATATCAGCATTCTCATGTCAGTAGGATGTGTATCACAATGCATATGATTTGAATATCAGTATTATCATGTCAATAGGATGTGTATCACAATGCACATGATTTGAATATCAGCATTCTCATGTCAATAGGATGTGTATCACAACGCACATGATTTGAATAACAGCATTATCATGTCAATAAGATATGTATTACAACACACACAATTTGATTATTAGCATTATCATGTCAACAGGATGTGTATCACAATGTACATTATTTGAATAACAGTATAATCATGTCAATAGGATGTGTATCACAATGCACATGATTTGAATAACAGCATTTTCATGTCAATAAGATGTGTATTATAATGCAGATTATTTGAATATCAAAATTGTCATGTCAATGGGATTTGTATTACAACACAAACAATTTGATTATTAGCATTATCATGTCAACAGGATGTGTATCACAATGCACATGATTTGAATAACAGCATAATCATGTCAATAGGATGTGTATCACAATGCACATGATTTGAATAACAGCATAATCATGTCAATAGGATGTGTATCACAATGCACATGATTTGAATAACAGCATTATTATGTCAATAAGATGTGTATCACAATGCACATGATTTGAAAAACATCATTATCATGTCAATAAGATGTTTATTATAATGCACATTATTTGAATATCAAAATTGTCATGTCAATGGGATTTGTATTACAACACAAAAAATTTGATTATTAGCATTATCATGTCAACAGGATGTGTATCACAATGCACATGATTTGAATAACAGCATAATCATGTCAATAGGATGTGTATCACAATGCACATGATTTGAATAACAGCATAATCATGTCAATAGGATGTGTATCACAATGCACATGACTTGAATAACAGCATTATCATGTCAATAAGATGTGTATCACAATGCACATGATTTGAATAACAGCATTATCATGTCAATAAGATGTGTATTATAATGCACATTATTTGAATATCAACATTGTCATGTCAATAGGATGTGTATCACAATGCATATGATTTGAATATCAACATTATTATGTCAATAGGATGTGTATCACAATGCATATGATTTGAATATCAGTATTCTCATGACAGTAGGATTTGTATTACAATAGACATAATCTGAATATCAGCATTATCATGTCAATAGGATATGTATCACAATGCACATGATTTGAATATCAGCATTCTCATGTCAATAGGATGTGTATCACAATGCACATGATTTGAATAACAGCATTATCATGTCAATAAGATATGTATTATAATCCACATTATTTGAATATCAACATTGTCATGTCAATGGGATTTGTATTACAACACACACAATTTGATTATTAGCATTATCATGTCAACAGGATGTGTATCACAATGCACATGATTTGAATAACAGCATAATCATGTCAATAGGATGTGTATCACAATGCACATGATTTGAATAACAGCATTATCATGTCAATAAGATGTGTATTATAATGCACATTATTTGAATATCAAAATTGTCATGTCAATGGGATTTGTATTACAACACAAACAATTTGATTATTAGCATTATCATGTCAACAGGATGTGTATCACAATGCACATGATTTGAATAACAGCATAATTATGTCAATAGGATGTGTATCACAATGCACATGATTTGAATAACAGCATAATCATGTCAATAGGATGTGTATCACAATGCACATGATTTGAATAACAGCATTATTATGTCAATAAGATGTGTATCACAATGCACATGATTTGAAAAACATCATTATCATGTCAATAAGATGTTTATTATAATGCACATTATTTGAATATCAAAATTGTCATGTCAATGGGATTTGTATTACAACACAAAAAATTTGATTATTAGCATTATCATGTCAACAGGATGTGTATCACAATGCACATGATTTGAATAACAGCATAATCATGTCAATAGGATGTGTATCACAATGCACATGATTTGAATAACAGCATAATCATGTCAATAGGATGTGTATCACAATGCACATGATTTGAATAACAGCATTATTATGTCAATAAGATGTGTATCACAATGCACATGATTTGAATAACAGCATTATCATGTCAATAAGATGTGTATTATAATGCACATTATTTGAATATCAACATTGTCATGTCAATAGGATATGTATCACAATGCATATGATTTGAATATCAGAATTATAATGTCAATAGGATGTGTATCACAATGCATATGATTTGAATATCAACATTATCATGTCAATAGGATGTGTATCACAATGCATATGATTTGAATATCAGTATTCTCATGACAGTAGGATTTGTATTAAAATAGACATAATCTGAATATCAGCATTATCATGTCAATAGGATGTGTATCACAATGCACATGATTTGAATATCGGCATTATCATGTCAATAGAATTTGTATCACAATGCATATGATTTGAATATCAGTATTCTCATGTCAATAGGATTTGTATTACAATGCACATGATTTACATATCAGCATTCTCATGTCAGTAGGATATTATCACAATGCATATGATTTGAATATCAGCATTATCATGTCAGTAGGATTTGTATTATAACAGACATGATTTGAATATCAGCATTCTCATGTCAATAGGATTTGTATTACAACACACATGATTTGATTATTAGCATTATCATGTCAATAGGATGTGTATCACAATGCACATGATTTGAATATTGGCATTATCATGTCAATAGGATGTGTATCACAGTACATATGATTTGAATATCAGCATTATCATGTCAATGCGATGTGTGTTATAATGCACATGATTTGAATATTGGCATTCTGATGTCTATAGGATGTGTATCACAATGCATATGATTTGAATATCAGCATTATCAAGTCAATAAGATGTGTGTTACAATGCATATGAATTGAATATCAGCATTATCATGTCAGTAAGATTTGTATTACAACACACATGATCTGATTATTAGCATTATCATGTCAACAGAATGTTTATCACAATGCACATGATTTGAATATCTGCATTATCACATCAATAGGATGTGTATCACAGTACATATGATTTGAATATCAGCATTATCATGTCAATAGGATGTGTATCACAATGCATATGATTTGAATATCAGTATTCTCATGACAGTAGGATTTGTATTACAATACACATGATCTGAATATCGGCATTATCATGTCAATAGGATGTATATCACAATGCACATGATTTGGATATCAGCATTATCATGTCAATATGATGTGTGTTACAATGCATATGATTTGAATATCAGTATTCTCATATCAGTAGGATGTGTGTTACAACACACATCATCTGATTATTAGCATTATTGTGTCAGTAGGATGTGTATCACAATGCACATGATTTGAATAACAGTATTATAATGTCAATAGGATGTGTATCACAATACACATGATTTGAATAACAGTATTATAATGTCAATAGGATGTGTATCACAATGCATATGATTTGAATATCAGTATTCTCATGTCAATAGGATTTGTATTACAACACAAATGATTTGAATATCAGCATTCTCAAGTCAGTAGGATATTATCACAATGCATATGATTTGAATATCAGTATTCTCATGTCAATAGGATTTGTATTACAATGCACATGATTTACATATCAGCATTCTCATGTCAATAGGATTTGTATTACAATGCATATGATTTGAATATCAGCATTATCATGTCAATAGGATTTGTATTACAGCACACATGATTTGAATATCAGCATTCTCATGTCAATAGGATTTGTATTACAACACACATGATTTGATTATTAGCATTATCATGTCAATAGGATGTGTATCACAATGCACATGATTTGAATATCAGCATTATCATGTCAATAGGATGTGTATCACAGTACATATGATTTGAATATCAGCATTATCATGTCAATACAATGTGTGTTATAATGCACATGATTTGAATATTGGCATTATGATGTCTATAGGATGTGTATCACAATGCATATGATTTGAATATCAGCATTATCATGTCAATAAGATGTGTGTTACAATGTACATGATTTGAATATCAGCATCATCATCTCAATAGGATGTGTATCACAATCCACATGATTTGGATATCAGCATTATCATGTCAATATGATGTGTGTTACAAAGCATATGATTTGAATATCAGCATTATCATGTCAGTAAGATTTGTATTACAACACACATGATTTGATTATTAGCATTATCATGTCAATAGGATGTGTATCACAATGCACATGATTTGAATATCGGCATTATCATGTCAATAGGATGTGTATCACAGTACATATGATTTGAATATCAGCATTATCATGTCAATAGGATGTATATCACAATGCATATGATTTGAATATCAGTATTCTCATGACAGTAGGATTTGTATTACAATACACATGATCTGAAGATCGGCATTATCTTATCAATAGGATGTGTATCACAATCCACATGATTTGGATATCAGCATTATCATGTCAATATGATGTGTGTTACAATGCATATGATTTGAATATCAGTATTCTCATATCAATAGGATGTGTGTTACAACACACATGATCTGATTATTAGCATTATTGTGTCAGTAGGATGTGTATCACAATGCACATGATTTGAATAACAGTATTATAATGTCAATAGGATGTGTATCACAATACACATGATTTGAATAACAGCATTATCATGTCAATAGGATTTGTATCACAATGCATATGATTTGAATATCAGTATTCTCATGTCAATAGGATTTGTATTACAACACACATGATTTGAATATCAGCATTCTCAAGTCAGTAGGATATTATCACAATGCATATGATTTGAATATCAGCATTCTCATGTCAATAGGATTTGTATTACAACACACATGATTTGATTATTAGCATTATCATGTCAATAGGATTTGTATCACAATGCACATGATTTGAATAACAGCATAATCATGTCAATAGGATGTGTATCACAATGCACATGATTTGAATATCAGCATTATCATGTCAATAAGATGTGTATCACAATGCACATGATTTGAATATCGGCATTATCATGTCAATGGGATGTGTATCACAGTACATATGATTTGAATATCAGCATTATCATGTCAGTAGGATGTGTATCACAATGCATATGATTTGAATATCAGCATTATCATGTCAGTAGGATTTGTATTACAACACATATAATTTGATTATTGGCATTATTGTGTCAATAGGATGTGTATCACAATGCACATGATTTGAATATCAGCATTCTCATGTCAGTAGGATTTGTATTACAACACACATGATTTGATTATTAGCATTATCATGTCAATAGGATGTGTATCACAATGCTCATGATTTGAATATCGGCATTATCATGTCAGTAGGATGTGTATCACAAAGCATATGATTTGAATATCGGCATTATCATGTCAGTAGGATGTGTATCACAAAGCATATGATTTGAATATCGGCATTATCATGTCAGTAGGATGTGTTTCACAAAGCATATGATTTGAATATCAGCATTCTCATGTCAATCCGATGTGTATTACAACACACATAATTTGATTATTAGCATTATTGTGTCAATAGGATGTGTATCACAATGCACATGATTTGAATATCAGCATTATCATCTCAGTAGGATGTGCGTTACAATGCACATGATTTGAATATCGGCATTATCATGTCAATAGGATGTGTATCACAATGCACATGATTTGAATATCAGCATTATCATGTCAATAGGATGTGTATCACAATGCACATGATTTGAATATCGGCATTGTCATGTCAATAAGATGTTTGTTACAATACACATGATTTGAATATCAGAATTATCATATCAATAGGATGTGTATCAAACAACACATATCCTTTCGTATATCAGTATTATCATGCCGAAAAGTGAATTTCGACCTTGAACTTGAACTCAGTATTTGTCATTCTGTTCAAGTTTAATTTTAAAAAGGTTGTTTTCCCAATTTTATAGTAATATTTACAACAGAGCATAAGCATATTCCTTGACAATATTTGGTACAAAGAATCTTTTATTATTAACAGGATAATTTAAGGAGATGCTTGACTGTGCTCTACAGAGAACACATAGATTTAAAATTTATGTATTTATGACAATTTCTTCAGATTTTCCACACTGTACATGTTTATATTAACTCAGAGGTCAGGGTAAATGGACAGTATGTCTGAGATATCTAGTTTAAATCCTGTCAATTGTTTTTTATGTGCCACAGTAAAACTTCTTTGTCTAAAAATGTAAATCAATCTTAATGTCCAGTATTCAAGCTAAAACATTCAGACAAGATTATATATCTGCAGCTTATCAGATATTTGCAGGTGATTCCATACTTATCTAAATATGTCTATAAACAAACAACTTGTGTCATATACCAGGCTGACTCATGCATCCTATCAAGGCTTGTACCAAGGATGAATTTTTCAATGTGGGGCCCCCTAGTCTTGCAATGGGATAATTACAAGTTAGGGCCCACTGGGCTTACCATATGTACTTACTTATAAAACTAGTCAAATAAAACAATATAGAAACTGATCTGCTGTAGCATAATGCACCTGCAGATCAGGGTCTCTGTTGTTTATCCTACTCATTACTCATAAAAAACTGCATATAGCCAGATCTTCTGATACATTATGCAGCAATAGGCCTGGGTCTGTGCAGTCTGCAGTTAGGCTTGACTTATTAGCAAGTACATAAGGTATTACATGATGGAGTCCTACTGAACTTATGGGATAATTACTTGGTAAATCCCACTTAGGATTATCATGGGATAAATGATGTGTGCACAAGGTAAAAAACCAATTTCATGCCTGATAAGAGGGAATGAGTTGGGGGTAAGGTTAATATGTTTTGGGTCCTGTTGATAATTTAGTCATTTTCCTTTTCAGAGATGACACAGAAACTGTAATTCACTCTGCTGATGCCTTTGCACCAGTTGGTTACATAAACATAAAGCAAGCTCACCTTGAAGACAAACAATTAGTAGGTATTTTCAATAGATGTTTGTGAAACTACCATGTTATTACTAATGATGGATTTAAAGGGTCCTTCTCACTGTAGGGTTCAGCAGAGACCTAGAGAGGCAAGTTGGTATTGGAACACCAAAAGTTGATTAAATAGGCAATCAGGTTACATAACTTTGCTCATTAATGACTTGGAATGCATCAAATCTAACTCAACATCTCATTAATCCTTTATCTCATGTAAGTGCCTTGTGGATTATATAAACAAACTAAGTCCTTTTTCATATTTTTATTGTCTATTTTAGAGAAATAAATTATTTGTTAAAATTTTCAAAACTAGTTGACTTTACTCTTTTCTTTGTTACTTTGAATGAGCCACAATTTGTAGCAATAATTGCAGCTGTATCTTTAATGGATTAGTTGTAAGAGACCTCTGTGTGTAAATTATGTCAGTAACAAAGAAATGATTGATTTCATTGTTGTGTTTTGTGATTTAATTTGGTACAACTTTTGGTCTTAATTGATGCCTTAAAGAAATGAATCAAATGATATTCAAAATCATTTCATGGTAGCATATTCTGGGTCTTGTACTCATATATAGCCCTGTCACTTTACACCAGTAGGGGTCCACAGGGTGTCATAAATTCCAGCTATAAATAGTTCCTCCCTTTCCATTTAATGCATTGTTATGTATATCTATGCATTATGAAAACTTTGGGACACAATGTACAAAATACATCCCAAAAAGTTGAAGCTGATCCGACTTGTGAGGGTTTTCTTGCAGTTGCTTAAGCAGACTTTTGCTTTAGGGCTGTTCCAGTAATATGTACATCCCCCACCCACCAGATGGCACTTCATAAAAACTTCTGTATGAGGTTGTGTTTCAAATTATTTTGATTATGACAGTGGAAGGTTGATTAAGAAAATCACTTCTTTTGTAGATTGTGTTAACTTAATGAGAAATCACTGGTGGGGTTGTCAGAAAAAAAAAACTGAATATATATTTAAAATCGCATCTAACCGTTCCAACGGTCTAACGCGAATAAAAAGTTCGTAAGGAAAAATGATGCCAGTACACTCAAGTTCACCTAATTTGTACAAGTTTGTGTGCTTTTAAAGCAGTAATACGTGTTCTGGATATAAAACGTACTTTGCACATTATGCAATTTTTATTCAACTTTTACCTTTAAAAGTGCATTTCATGATGTTATTCGTGCTGCCAATAGCAGTCTAGCAGTGCTTAATACGACAATATTCAGGAAGTCAAACATTAAAATAGCTGGATACTTCTGTTTCGACATGAATGGCTGTTAAACTAACTTTGATTGGTTTATTGGCCCTGGAACAAGCATTTATGGGAGTTTTAACCTTACTTTCATTATGTTAGTTTTACAAATGTGTGATTCAAATAAGGAAACCAAAATAGCTGAATCACAAGTTTGTCATCAGATGATGTTTTCAGTCGTCAAATACTATGATGACAATGAATTTCATGTTGGTCATTAAGGAAAATGTTACTGGAAATACCATTGTGTGATTTTGAGCACAAAATTGATGTTGAATGTGAGTCCAGTGTACATGTTGGATGCACACAATGCCGGTTATATTTATTAAAGATACTCATGTTAGAACAAGCAGACTATGTGAATGTTGGACTTAAAACCTAATACAGCATTATGGAAGAGAATAATCCTAGCATAAGAGGCAGCAATGCACTGATTCATGGAAGTGAATCTTTGGCAGAGTACATGTTAGTGAAAATTATTCTTTTTGGAACAGAGATATTGAAGAGAATACTCATGGCCATGTGGTACTATATGTGAGATGTTGAAAATTACACAACCATAAAGAACAGTAACTTGTTCAGGCTAGTTATGCATACGCACTTCAGACATCAGACATAGAAATGGAGTTCTCAGCACAGAAATAATATTCGTACACAGAGGAGGAGGATCATATTCAGAAACAATCAACATATTAATGCTCATAGTGTACATCAGAGAATCCCCATACAACATAATAAAGTGTATAGATCTCTAGTTGGCAGAACCACTGTGGCAACAAAAGAATAATGAGACTTACTTTCACACATTCAGATGTATTATTAAATGAAGTACATGCTCTCTATGTGCAAAAAATAAATGCCATTAGGCATAACAAACTGACTGAACTGTGTAAACTCGAAGCAAGATGGATAAAATTTGTCCTGTTTGTGTTTGGTTATTCCTATGTATATTTTGAGGATGATGATATTTTCTGCAGACCTTTTGGCACTTAGTTCCAAGCCATCATTTGGTATTTGTATTACAAATTGGATTACTAATATCTAGTACATAACATTTTGAAGCAGACATTAACTATGATGAAATTTGCTGAAAAATACTTTATGTCATTCTGATATATGGATTTTTTACTACACTAATAATCTGTTTCATCCTGATTCTTTTTTACCATCTCCTTTTTGTTTTACTGGTACCAATACTTTTAATAAAATTGTAACTTCTATTTTTGAATCAAGTATATAATCCAACCCAACTGAATTGTTAGAAAAAATTTTTCAACAACATCATAATTAGCTGTCAAATATGAAGTAAGCCTATAGTCTTCTGCCATACCAACCAAGACCCCACAACAACCATGTGACCATGCCCAATGACATCACAGTAATAATCGATATACAACAAGAGATGACATCTCTTTGAGAATTTTGATATCAGTAGAGTCTTAACAGAGTGGAACAGTAAGAAAGAGTGACAGATATATAAGTGTTAGGGAGATATTTAATAATGGCTATTCTTTCCAACACCACTTCCTCATTGGAGATCACACACACATATACACAAAACGTTGAAAAAATCCTGAAATCCTGGCTGCATCCCTGCAGGGTAGATAATTTGACCATTTTATTTGATTTTATTGGTCTTTGGTTATCCCATGGTATTTTAATTACTTGATCATTATCTTACAGTGCATCAATTCAGAATGGTCAAAAAAGGCATACATCCATTGAGACTTGTTGAAGGACTAACATTACTACAGAAATGAAAGAACGAGAACCATACCTTAAATCAATGAAAGTAAAATAGAGTATACATGGTTTGACTGACCCTGACTTGTTGATAATGAAAGTAAAATTTTAGTGAAAAGAATCTTTTGAGAGCTTGTCCTATGTAACTGATAAAAGTCAGTGACATTGTTTAATTAACATAATTTCTGTCACTTTACAGACCTGAGTTTGGAAGACTAGCTACTGAAATCAGCAAGTGATTTTTCTGTGTAGTATTGAAAGCACACATTTCATATTTGTGTCAGTCCATAAAATGGTGCAGCTGTTATGGTTTTCTTTTCACAAAAGCTGTCTTCATAGATTTGTCTATACTGACACAAATGTGATCATTAGCACTCAAAATTTTTAAGTTATTGAATTTTAATATCATGTTGCTTGCACAGGTTCATATTGGGAAGTGAATTTGTACAGTGAGTCTTTAACTTTGAGTTTTGTGCAGAAACATGGAATCCAAGAAAAGAATACATTCAAACTGTAGAGGTTTTCTATCTTGGATTTAGTCTCCCCATTGGATTTTACATTGATATGCATATTCACAAACACATATAGAAGTAGCAAAAGTAAGTGACAAATTTTGATACATATCATAAACAAGACAAACAGTATTTGGGGGGACAAGATCATAAGAATAAGCTGGAATGGAGAAGTAGAATAACAACAGTAATGAGTAGAAGTGTGCATCTATTTTTAATGTATGCAACATTTTTTTGTCAGCTGCAGTAAGAAATTACATCAAAGGGAAAACAATAAAGGGTATACAGTTAACTAAACCACATGAATTTATGTACTCAAATTGATTTTAACCTTCAGGTTATATCTTTCAGTCTCTTTCTGTCCATTCTGGTGATTATGTCCACTGAATCAGTATGATTGAAAAAAAAAATCTAGATTGAAAAATCTTTTGGCAGATTATGATTATACACTGTACTTCTGCCTGAGATGTGAATAATTTCATTTCTTGGTTTATTGATTCTGGTTGTGGCTCAGTTTAAATGCATCTTTGAAAAACACTGATGCATTCTTATACTTTTGTTGCAAATATTTATTACAGATGCACATCTCCAGATATCAGTGAATATAGCTTGAATAAGTTATAACAGTTCTGGTTGGAACAATGGACATTGCTAGAGAAACTTTAAATAAGCTAAAATGTAAACTTTTTGGCAGCATGTGATGCAGGATTGCTCAAGACTTCTCCATCTCGTATGTTTTCCATGAAAAATTCATTTGTACCTACAGATAATGACTTTTAGGTAACTGTCAGAAAGGCATAATTGACAATATTCAAAGGTCTACAAAAATTACCAGAGTCAAAGTTTATAAATTCATACAGCTGTGGCAAAAATGATCTGTCGGATGTGCAAGTGATCTGTAAAAGCAAGCACCTTAGTACACTTGGGCCTCTGTTGATTTGATGTTTATCTCAACAGCTGAAGTCATTTAGACACAAGATCTCAGGTTTCAATAGATCATTATGGCCTTTACACCATTTTCAGATGAAGAGAATCTATATATGGCAGCCAATTATACTGCTGAAGAAAATCCAAGTACTTTTGAGAAACCAAACACCACTTATGTAGAACTAATGACCTTCCACAAGTAACTAACAACATTCTGATTGGAGGCAAGTATTTACATGACAAGCATCTTGTACCTCTCTGCCTTGGAAGATCCTCAGATCTGTATCACAAGACAAGCATCTTATACCATTCTGCCTTAGAAGCCCCTCAGATCTGTATCACAAGACAAACATCTTGTACTCTGCCATGAAAGCCCCTCAGACCATGTGTATAAGTCTCGTATCAAAGACTAGAAGTGGGAGATAGAATCTGTGACAACTGGATTAAAAGTGCAAAATGTTACTGCTAGACCATTAGCTATGATGATGATGATCATGATGATGATGATGTTGACAATACAGTTAACTGCAATGGCACTGATTTTATGAATACTCTTAGAAAAAAAAACAATTCTTTGACTTTCATCCATTTTTAAAAATAAAATTTATGATATAAAAATGTTTGACTTGCTATATTTCTTTTTTTAAAAAAAAAACTTTTTATTTTTCTTGCAACAGGGCATAAAAATAAGACATTTGTAACTGAAATATATGTTCTTAGTGGTTGTCCATAAAGGACGTCTGCAAATAATACCTGTTTTCCTACACCCCTCTCCTCTTGTCCACTTTTGTTCACATGTGGCTTACTCCCCCCGGCTTCTGACATCCCCATCTAGCAGGGAGGGCTAATATGTGGGCCATGTAATCAGCCTCAGGATCTGGGGCTAGACCTATGTATTAATGCCAACCCATTCATATATATTCTGTGGCACAAATGGTACAAATTGAGAAAAACAAATAAATTATACTTAGGTATAACCCATAAAGGACATCCGCAAAACATACTGGAATACATACAGTAGGCATGTAGCAGCTGTTCAACACAGAATATCAAAACAAAAAATACTAGAATGCAGACGTCTGCAAGGACATTGAAAGCCCCTTCCCTTTGTCCATATTTAAAAAAACCCTCCCCCCATTTTTTGCGGACCTCCTTTATGGATGATCCCTTACAAGAAATGATATAGTGTAAAAGTAGGTAGAAATAATACATCACTTTCACAAGCATTAATGTTTTTTTTGACAAATTATTTATTATAAGTCAACCAAAACATTTATTGAAAAAAAATAAAGAAAAAATATATTATCTGACCACCTATTTAAAGCAATACAAGATTTAACTATTATTCTCATCAAAAGAAGCATGCCTGAGACCAAAGTAAAATAGTAAAACATAGTGATCACTTTAGTAAACACACAGTTTATTAAGGATATAAATTTATGATTTATGTATTAGAATAGAAATCCCTAAATGAAATCTATATTCATGAACATTAAATTAGTTGTTAATGGACTAATCAATGACATCTACAAATAATAAGCCACCAAGAAAATTTGTGATTTCACAGTACCAGAGGCATAAAAAACAAACAAAAAGAAAAATGATTGATTATAATGAATGAGTACAAATAAAAATATGCAGTTGAATATATGATCTGTAAGAATTCAGTAGATTACCTCCAACCAGCTGTCATTTAAATTGCTTCTGTCCCCAACCCAATTTTAAAATTGCTGCTACCACCCACTAACTCATAGCCAGAAATTATGTAAAAATAAATATACTTCTGTAGAAAGCAGTGTTTTTTTTAAAACATATCTGACGGTAGATCATAATTTTTTTTACACTGCTTCTGTTGTGGATTGGTTGATTTTGAAAGTGCTTTCCCCACCAGGGGTATGTTTTAATGGAATAGCCCTTAGCAAAATTATAGAAGAATATTTGCCACATTTCTGTGAAAAAAAAGCAGAACAGGTACTACATAGTTACAGAATGTCAAATAATTTTTTTTTAAAAAAAATAACACAATTTTGCCCAACCTCACCCACTAATGATGTTTTGGTGGGTTAAAAACTTTACCAAAATGCATCCATAATTCAAGAATGTTGGGGTGTTCTCCTACAGTTATAACAGTTGTCACATTAACAAGTACAAGTTATGGCCCTCTGGTTTAAGCCGTTTTCAATAATGACATCCAATATTTAGATTGGAATCAGAATTAATTATTGCCATGTCTAAACAATTTTGTAACTGTAATATGGTGATGAATTATTGTGAATGAGCTATTTATCAGTGATCTTGGCAGAACTAGAATTACAAGATATAAGCTAGAAGATTATAACATTGTATTTTCATTTTTTTTTTGTATTGTACATTGAAGTGACAACTTGATATTAGGTGTATCTGGCTATCTGTCTGTCTCCTTATCTGTATTTGTCAGTATCAGTCTCTCTCTCTCTCTCTCTCTCTCTCTCTCTCTCTCTCTCTCTCTCTCTCTCTCTCTCTCTCTCTATGTGTATATATATATATATATATCATTTTTACATTTAGTGCTATTAAAATCAAATGATAATGAATATATATGGGCATTACTTGATAACAAAACAAGATACATGCTTTACATAAATTTAAGATTACTTACACATTCATAGTGAATTCTCACCACGAAAAATTAACTTGCTAACAAGGATGAAACAATCACAAACTGAAGATTAACTTAAAACCATTGAAGATTTAATATGCAGTATATTATATTAAACTCAACGCCCAACCCCCATCAACTAAAGCCCCTCAGGAAAAACCTTGAAAAGGGCAGAACTGCCCAGCAAGGTATATGTAAGCACTGAAGAGTTTAATTGCATATTCATAAAGCAGAATACACTATAGCTCCTGTTGAACTGACCTTCTGTGATAGCAAACAGGGGACAATAACATAAGGAGGTAAATAGGAGATTAAGTGTGATTTTTGAACAAAGACCTAAAAAATAAAAATCAATGGAAAAAATTAGGAAGTTTTATGAAATGTATTTCATTGTACTTGATTATAGGCATTGTTATTGAAAAATTAAATAAATGTTTTGGACAAAATAAAATATAAATAGAAAGCACAGTATCATTCAAAGAGACAAAATCCTGAAAAGACCTAGCATGCTAATATAAATGTGTTTATTGTGACATTTATGGTATGGTGTTATTTAGGCATTTTAACAAATAATGAATATATACACTGTCATCCCTTAAATTTGACCTTCCTGAAAAATAATAGGTTATTAGATTCAATTAAATATATTAACTGAAGCTTTTTTTCTTTTTAAATTGTAATTGATCCATTCAACTTCTGAAGTCCTCAGGTGAAAGTGAAAACCCCTGTGTATTAATTTGGCAGGTGTAAGAAAATAATTTACCAAAATTATAATTATGGTCACTAAGCAATAAGTACTGGAATACCTAACATTTTATTGCATCATATGTGATGATTACTGATATGACTGAAAAAATTTTTAAAGCTGTGTAAACAATCTGAAACACACACACTCACTCACACACACACACACACACACACACACACACACACACACACACACACACACACACACTTATAACTTGAGTCAAAATGCAGACAAAAAAGATCCTGCACCTGCCATTCAGTGTCTGTCTTATTATGTGATGGCAGATCTGGGACTGTGCAGTTTGGACTGGTCTTATAATTGAGTATAGATGGTACATAACCTATTATGATGTGGGTTTTTTTAACATATAATGATGAATCACATTCAAGAATGGCTCATTATTATGCACAGATCTCACCATAATTGAACTTTCCAGAGAACTTGATAAACACTCACATACAGATTTTTTACAAATTTAAATTAGAAATATGGTCTCTGGAGTGTGAGCAAGCTCAGCCAATCTGATGCAAGATCAATTCATTATGACCCGAAGTCACTCATAGTAGGAATTTTCAGAGATCTAAATGATGCAAACTTACACACTGTAATGACTCTATGTCTTGGGACTACAAGTCTTGAGACACCCCAAATTATTTTCAAAAGTACTTTTTTATGGCCTGTAAATGTTGGGACACAATATTATAGCAGTTTTTTTCATGTACTGTAAGTTTTGGGACACCTTCAGCATTTGAAAAGTCAATAAATATATTATTTTTAATTTTGTTTTCTTATTATTTCAAACCAATTCAACTGTGTATAATTTGATCAATAACAGGAGTTAAGCATTATTGAAAACCTATCCCTTGTATCTTCAGAGTATGTTTGTTTGTTTAAGCACCAGTAATTACATTTTTATTTGCCTTAAAAATATACAAATACCTAACTCATTAAAACTGTGTTCCCCGTATTAACAAGAACAAACAATTATTGCCTTTGGTTCAATCCTTGTATTTAATTAATGATCATGTTTACATCATGGCATCGCCACATTGAAGATTATGACTTGCGCTTAATGAAGTACTTCCCTTGGACTTGAACTATTGGCACAGTTGTGCTAAATTTTAATAATACCTCCAAAATATGATAAAGAAGTTTCAGATAAAAGGCTTTGAAAATAACTGATTTCTTAAATACCCAGAATTAGTTTGCTAAGTACCCATTTACTTGGCTATGGTAATTGTGCTACTCAACCAGCAAGTGTTCATACCTTAAATGGCTGACAATGATAGTGGTGAGTCAGTCTAATATAATTTTAGAGGGCTAAATAATTTACTGCCACTGTTATGTAAGCCATTTCATCCTGCTCAACCAACTTAAGATTTTACAACAATTAATTGATGTGGATCAATGTTATAGAACAAATGGTTTACCAGTATTGCTGCCATACAAAAATCTACCTTTTCACAAACCAGTTTCATGGTTCAAACAATTACCTGTGAAAACACAAATGACAAATCTACCTATTATGAAGGCAAGGAAACAACCATCAGTCCAAATTCAAATGTGGAATGAATACTCTGTTAAAAGTTACAAAGTTGTGTTACAGTAAGGGGAAATAGAAAACTAACATGTATCAATGATCATTAGTTATGTGAATTACTGTATGCTGGTTATGTGACTTGTATATTTAAAAAGATATATGTAATTTCTTATGATTTACCTCACTTAGTTGGATCACTAATATCCCTGATAAACAATACTTCTTGAGGTCAAATTAAAAAACAATTGACATCTTTTTTAAATGCAGTTCAGGGGAATGAGATTTGGTAAAAATGATGAACATGAAAAATAATAACATTAGCAATCATGGCAGTTTTTTGCCATAGTAAATTAAAAAGAGTTGGTCACTGGCACAGTATGGCAATCTTGCCAATTTTGTCTTGAATTTTTTTTTATATCTATAAGTGTTGGGACACAGAAACTGCTATAATTTTTAAATGCATATAAATTTTTAGACACAAAAAAAATTTATTTTTTTTCATGTCCCAAAACATAGTCATTTTTATGATTAAAGTGTTCTTTGTTTCAGAACATATACAATAATTTTTATTTTAAAGTCTTATTTCAACCACAGAGAGCTAAAAAGTCATAAAAGTCCCAATAATCTGGTGAAAAGCAGTTTGCCTCTCAAATTTTAATCTGGTCTTTTTTGTGGGATCTTGTGTAATCTCCTGATAAAATATGTGGTAGTAATTAACTTGTCCATTTTCAAAATGTTAAGTTGACCCAAAGTGTTAATGTCTATAATTACTTATAAGGTTGAGTCATTACAATTAATTAGGTGTAATCAGTGGATCTTAAAAATCTGCCAATTCAATGGCAGATCATGATCTGTTTTGTTTGCTGTTGGATTGAATTTTTAACAAAGTATATTCAGTAATAAAATAATATTTGTACAAAAATCCATGTCCTGTCAATCTAGATCAACCTTAAATTTGTGTATCCTTTGATTTTGTTTGTACAGAAAACTTTATAATCATGTTCAGATTTTTTTTATTTTTGACTTAAAATTTGAATGAAACTTATGCCTAGTCTTTGTACCTATTTTTATAAGTACACAAAAAACTAATGTAAAGTGTATTTATTATTTCATCCAGTACAATATTTTACTTTGGTAAATTTTCTTTATAGGATTCTGCTCGTGGCATGTCAGACAGACCAGTAAATCCTACCATCAAAACCAACCATTCATTAATGCTGGAACTTTTGACTGAAAAGGAGATAATGACTTTACCATGTCATCCACATCCTTCATGTAGAAAAATAAGGGCAGATAAGATATCTAATTTACTTAGTAAGTATTTAACTGGTAACATTTGGTCAATGTAAGTCTTTGTCAACAGTCATTTTAAAGGAATGACAGAATTATTTATGAATAAGTATTATTGTTTCTTCTGTATAAGTAATTTTAAGTATCCCATAAGACAAAAAATCAATGCTTGATATCAACTGTACTGTAAAATATGTTCAAATTTTTTATGACCTACCATGACAGTGGTAGAGTCATATAGTATTACATTTTGGTATTGTGCTGGCTATTTCAAACATTATGTAAAACATCTCTATTCCATAAACAGATCTCTAGCAAAATCATTTTTCATGTTGATATTGACAAGTGAGATACTGTGTTCCATGGAACTTTTGTCACTGTATATAAAGCCATGGAGTTGTCCAAAGGAGCAGTTTGAACTTAAGTTCTGGAGACTTCAAAAGTAAGGATTTATTTTACACTATGTATTTTATGAGCATCTTATTTAAGCCTTTTATGTCTTACATCTTTGGGCAAGTTGGCTTAGTGATTAGCATGCCACAGTCATAACCAAAAGATTGCAATTTTTACGTTGGATCTGTCAAGAATGGCTGATGTAGCACACATTGTTGTGCTCTCAAAACTCTAAACCAAACCTTATACTAAGTTTTCATATAAATCAAATTTCGATTTAAATTGGAACATCACATTTTAAATTACAAAGTTTAGGCCAATGTAGACTTTATGTGCATAGTAGAGAAATTACTAAAAAAAATGGAATTTTCCATATTTTAAATGCATAAAATTCCTTTGTACTAAATTTGTAATTAAAAATGTTCTATATATGAGGCAGATAATCTTAATTTTATGTTAGGTGTCATGAATTGATCCGGTACATTGATTTGTAATATTTTTTAATTTAAATAAAACAATACTTTCTGTTCTATCTGATATTTGAATAGAACCAGAATTGCCCCCACCTTCCACAAGACAAATTGGCAACCATGTTTGGATTACAGGGATAAGAGCACATACTCAGAATGGTAAATCCATAGAAGAACTTACTAGGGATGCTCTGGAGACACTGAGAGGTGAGTCCCTGTGTGTATGATTTAACATTTCATACATTCTTAAAGGTTTATTTGCAAATTAAAATTTTTAACAATTTTTAAAAAAGTTTCATATTAGCCTTGTGTTTTATATATATATATATATATATATATATATATATATATATATATATATATATATATATATATATATATTAGGGCATAACCGACTTTTGATCCGGAAATCAGATTCCACCTGATAGTAAGAATCGGAGACAGACAATGCAGGAATGACTGATTCGGATAATAAAAATAATAAAGTTGAATTTCTATAGCACCGTGTCTAACACTGTGTGTCATTCGATGGTGTGTTAATAAAGTTAAATAAGAAGTCATTAAAGTCCAATATGGTCAACATAACAAGTTGAAACGATAATACTTGAGTTAGACCGAAATATTTAAATTTATTAAAATATTTTAATGTCCATGGGCATGATGCATGCAGTTTAATAGATAATAAAGAAATTTAATAATCAAAATATATAAATTCCAAGTTCTTTGCAAGAAATAGTAGCATCTCCATTTTTCAAGCAGACATGTCAATCATCTGTCATTGCAAATAGCACCTGTGGTGTTAAAACCTCTTTCATTATCGACACTAAAATGTTTAGCAACAGCTGCAAGAAGCTGGAGCATATATATATATATATATATATATATATATATATATATATATATATATATATATATATATATATATATATATATATATATATATATATAAATAACTGTTTTTAATGAGCTTGCTAAATTCTTTCAAATTCCTTTTCCCTAAGTTCCAAATATCCTTTTCATTTCTTAGTATAATTATATTCCTAAGTTCTGCCAAGCTCCTTTTTCATTTTCCAGCAATCTTTTTACCCATCTTATCTTAATATACCTAATAAATGAGAATATATGTATCATATTGAGTCCTCCCTCATTCTCTGGAGCTACAAATATATCTTATTTAATTCTCTCTACTTTTTCACCCCATACAAATTTAAATAATGTATGATTTAGTTCTGCTTCAACTTTGGCTGATGGATTTCTGTGTGCTGGGATAAGATTTATAAATATGGGCAGTACAAGGGTTTTTACAACAATTACCTTACCAACTACTGACAGATGTCTTTGACTCCAGCTTGCCAATATTTGTTTTACCTTTGTTAGTTTCTTTATATAATTAATTTCCACCATTTGTTGTAAATCTGGTGAAAAATCTATGCCAAGGAATGTAAAGTTTAAAGAGGACCAAATTAGGCCTTAATCAGGACATATACTTTCATTAGAAAATTTCTTGTTTCCAATCCAAATGGCTTTTGTTTTTGTTATGTTACATTTAAGTCCAGATAATAAAAAGAAACCTTGCAAGATATTCATAGCTTCTTTAAGAGAAAGTTGAGATCCATCAAAAAGAATAAAAGCGTCGTTGACATACTGACCAAATTTATATTCATTGACATCAAAGATCAGTCCCCGTACATCCACATTTTGCTTTAAAGTTATAGCTAAAATCTCAACCCAAATAAAAAAACAAGTAACATGCAGGGGATCTCCTTGACGACATCAGCTTTCTAGTCTAAAAAAGATGATATATGCCCATTATTTATAACACAACTTTTAGATTCATTACAAAACAGCCTAAACCACTTACAAATAGAATCACCAAAGGTGAAAGAATGTAAAACTTCTTCCACAAAGGTCCATTCAATTGAGTCAAAGGCTTTTTCAAAGTCTATTAGTAATAATAAACCATATCTATTTTCATTTTCAAGTTGATTCATGATATCATATAGTAGCCTGGTATTTTCTCCAATAAATCTTCCCTTCATAAATGCTTTTTGAGTATCACTGATTACTGAGTGAAGAACATTTTTGATCCTGGCTGCAATGGCTCCCAAAGCAATCTTATAGTCAATATTTAAAAGTGATATAGGTCCCCAATTTTGGAAGTCTCTTCTATCTTTTTCTTCCTTTGGTAGACATGTTATGACTCCTTGAGTATGAAAATCTAAATGTTTCCTACAGTGTATCTGTAATTTATTGATCTGCAAAGGAATCACCCAAGAGACTTCCAGAAGAATTTATAGAACTCTACAGTGAATCATTCTGAGCCAGGCCAGTTTCCATTTCCCATCCGTTTTAGAGAAAAACTGCATTCATTAAATCTAAGCACACCCTCACATGATTCTCTTTCCTCTCACAGGCTATCTTTCCTTGATATAGGGATTGGTAATAAATCCCATCTGTACCCCAGTGACCACTTCCACTCATGCTAGGTAGCATACTTATATAACAGACCTTGCAAACTGACATTATTATTTTATTGTATCCACAGAACAAAGCTACCAATAATTCACTGCATATGAAAATGTCCAAGAGGTCAAGTTTTGTATGTTTTCAATATTGCTGATAAACTGATAAACACCAGTTTATTGATGAATTGTTTTTAATGACATAAAATAGGGGATGATGGCTGCTGATTACAATATATATATATATATATATATATATATATATATATATATATATATATATATATATATATATATATATATATATATATATATATATTAGTGTTAGCTGTCTTTAATCAGAACCGTGACTGTCACATCCATCTAACAGCACAGTATTGTGGACTTTAATGTAACAAAGTTTACACTACTTTTTCATGTTGTCCATCTGTCTGACCATTTTAACCCAATAACTCAAGTTGTCCACCATATACAGCTATCAGGTTTTATGAATGGATTGCACACAGAGTATGAAAGAACTCCATTGATTTATAGGTCAGAATTTCACAAGTCAAGGTAACAATTACTAAAAGAAGAAAGTTGTTTCAGCACAATGCCTTTTCTCCACAAGTACAAGTACTGCAAGTACTAAGCTTTGTGTGTGGCTTGCACACACACATATTTGATGAAAGATGAAGACCTCACACTGTCACTTGGTGGCCTGCACAAAATGGTGGTCATGAACAAAATGATCAGCATGGTGAATCTTTCATGACAAAGGATATCCAATACACAAAAGTAATATCAGTACAAAGTATATACTCTTTTTTATTACCCAATCAATATATGTAATAATTAGACTTTAACAACAAGTCCTATTGAAAAAAATTGATATTGTCAATAAAACAGCATAGTTAAAATTTTAATTTCAAGGTTAAAGAGGGACAGTTGGGGTTGGGAATATATGATTTACTGCCACAGAATTCTACTTGAAAAATGGACCTAGAATAAGCAGTGAGACATGTTCATATTTTGAAATTAATAGTCATTCAGATTAAAGAAACATAAACTGGAATTCTGTGAATAGAAAACATGTATTCCTTTGCTTCCCTTAATGATAAAAACTCAAACTTCTCTGGTATGGACTGCACAAAGTCAGTTGAGTATGTGCTTTTGCCATTTCCAAAAAGTGTCTACATTGGAAAGGGTTGCAATAATTATCAAGCTATGACCCAGGGCAATGTCTCTTGCAGGGTACAGATGGACCCTAGGGCCAGGATTAGATGTATGCATAAAATTGTCTTTAGATGTCATGTTACTGTGTATGTGAATATGATGTGAGAATGCCAGTAGTTAGAAGTTATGATCAAGGGACTAGGGCTAGACCCAGGAAATCAATTACACATCTAATTTTTTAAAACTTTTTATGTATCCATTGTTTATGTGGTTGTAGGTTAGTGATCTCATCAGTTTGTTTGTTATTGGACCCCAAAGCATAATCCAGGGATCCCAACCTAACATGTTGACAGTTCCGTCAGTGATGACATGCACCAATTCACACATGTTGCATATGACTTGGGAGTTTTTTTATATAACCCCACCCTGAGGGACATGATTAAAATTCTGAAAGTGTTGACACAATCTCCCCCAGAAAGTATGATTACTCCAAATTTCATGTGTCTATTAGTAACAGTGTATCCGGAGTTCAGGGACTCTATAATAACAATATCCCTACTTTCACTTTCAAAGAAGAATAGAATCCACATTCCTTGGTGGATTTGTTGAAATAAATTTCCTGTAGTGTGAATTTACTTTTCTGTGCTTGTTACCAACAATAAATTTAAAGACATAAAAATTATTCTTTTTTGCAAACCCCATACCCAATCCATGAATTTAAAAAATGCAACTAATGATTCTTCTTTGTAAACCCTTTCTCCAATCCATGAATTAAAAAATGCAACAAATGGACCTTCCTTGGAAACTCTTTTATGAATTTTAAAACAGAACAGTATGATCCTACGTGGGAAACCCTTACCTTAATCCATGAATTTAAAGACTACAAATGATTCTTCTTTGGAAACCCATTTTCCATTCCATGAATTTCAGTACTAACAAAAATATAATCATTTAGGTTGATACCTTAGAAATAAATGGACTCATAACTTTTGTTGTATCCTTGCTTACAGAAGACAGCCTGATATAGTCTTCTTTGATTGGGGAACTGATGTATGATACACTACTAATGCATTGTTAGATATTTTAATACCTAGATCTTTATGATTACAAGTTTGTTTGGTTTGTAGATGTGTGCAATGGTCTCAGTTTGATCTCTTACCTGCCTGGAGTGAGATGAGAGGGTTAGGATAGTTGGACTAGCTAGTTGGTGGTTAGTGATAGAGAGAATTGGTGGATGAGGCAATAAACTGCTTTGCGGTAGACTATTGACTGTCAGAATGTATTATAAATTGACATTGATTTGCATACTTTTCAGTGATGAGAAAAATTAATTTTGGATTTATTTTTATAATAACAGTTTTAGGTACTAAATATACTTAAGGACTAGAAATAATAATGTGCATATTTTAAAAGGAGAAGAAAATTTGTATTCTGTCAAGATATTATGTAGCAATTCTAATTTTTCTTCCCTTCATGACTAGTCAGATTAGAAGAATGTCATGATGGCTGGAGTATGAGCAGTCTTGTACTTGTCCATCTGTATGTTCAAAACATGGAGGACTTTGCAGCAATAAACTCTGTCTACAAGACATTGTTCAGCATCAACCCTGCCTGCAGGTAATGGTTCATTTAAATCCATCTCTAGGAATCTCTGCTGGAATTAATTGCAAGCATTCGACTCATTCATATTTTGAATTCACTCATTCAAATTTTCTGGTTCATCTGGTCTAATGGCAGATTTTCTTATGATATAGGCCAACATCTGTTATGTGCACAGTCATGCATCATGCATCAAACAGTTGCTTGTTGCAAGTCTAGAAGGTACATGACTAAACAGATCTTTATCAGACTTGGTGCAATCAAGAGGATAAATTTCTGTACACTTGTTGATCAAACTTGGTATGATCTAGAGGCAGAATTTATGTACACTTGTTGATCAAACTTGGTATAATCTAGAGGCAGAATTTATGTACACTTGTTGATCAAACTTGGTATAATCTAGAGGCAGAATTTATGTACACTTGTTGATCAAACTTGGTATAATCTAGAGGCAGAATTTATGTACACTTGTTGATCAAACTTGGTATGATCTAGAGGCAGAATTTATGTACACTTGTTGATCAAACTTGGTATGATCTAGAGGCAGAATTTATGTACACTTGCTGATCAAACTTGGTATGATTTAGAGGCAGAATTTATGTACACTTGTTGATCAAACTTGGTATGATCTAGAGGCAGAATTTATGTACACTTGTTGATCAAACTTGGTATGATCTAGAGGCAGAATTTATGTACACTTGTTGATCAAACTTGGTATAATCTAGAGGCAGAATTTATGTACACTTGTTGATCAAACTTGGTATAATCTAGAGGCAGAATTTATGTACACTTGTTGATCAAACTTGGTATGATCTAGAGGCAGAATTTATGTACACTTGTTGATCAAACTTGGTATAATCTAGAGGCAGAATTTATGTACACTTGTTGATCAAACTTGGTATGATCTAGAGGCAGAATTTATGTACACTTGTTGATCAAACTTGGTATAATCTAGAGGCAGAATTTATGTACACTTGTTGATCAAACTTGGTATAATCTAGAGGCAGAATTTATGTACACTTGTTGATCAAACTTGGTATGATCTAGAGGCAGAATTTATGTACACTTGTTGATCAAACTTGGTATAATCTAGAGGCAGAATTTATGTACACTTGTTGATCAAACTTGGTATGATCTAGAGGCAGAATTTATGTACACTTGTTGATCAAACTTGGTATGATCAAGGTCAAAGACTATTTTGATGATGATATCTCCACATATGAAGGATACAGTCATGTATTTATCTAACAGAGCTTTTCACCAACCTAGATGCTGTATTAATGAACAGACTTTTATAACACTTGATATATTAGCTTATATGATCAAAGTCTTGGAGAAATTAAATTTTGAAGAACACCTGGTCACATATATGCTATATGATCAAGATCTCACAGAAGTTTTATTGTGATATCATTTTTAATTTTTTATCTCATTAATAGATTGTAAAAGTGGTTGGCAGGGCTTGGATTATCGCTTAAGTTGTTGTAATCAGCTGTAGATGCCGGTTAATAGTCATTGCAAGACTAGGTCACAAAAATAAATAAAATCAAAGCTACAGAAATTGCTGCATACAGTATTGATTTGTGTCTTTGAGTTAAGTTAACTTGCATTTGGTGTTAGTTATGACAAATCCTTTCATGCAGAGTAACTGTTGGGTTGTTTTTAAAAAGTATGAGACAATTATTCTAAGAATTCTTTTTTTTTAATTGACCAAATTCAGACTTAATTCACATCTTTCCCAAATTCATATATAATTTAGTATTCACACACTCTGCCATTTCTTTGTACCCTACCCCCCCACCAGATTTTAAAAACAAAAAACATTAAGGTTATACAAACTGCACAAAACTTAGTAATTTCACTCATTAGTTTATAATTTCTGACTGTTGCCAAATGGACACTCTCAATATAAACAAGCACACAGGCCACTCATGTTCCTCATTTGTATTCTAGAATGGTCTATTTTAGTAAAAATTGTGTCATCCACATCAAGTATTTGCAAATTCTAGTTATAACATTTCTAAAATAAATTGAAGAAATGAAAAAGAAAAACACTTGTATACATGTATTCAAAGAGATGTAACTCCAAAATGTACAGAATTATTGAGATTATTAAAAATGGTGAACAACATATTTGTTGCTTGAAAACCATTACATGCAAATATGGTGATCTTATTACTCAAGAAACTCACCCTTTAATTTAAAATTTCAACAAGCTGACAGTGGTTTTTCTTTTCATATCCTTAATGCCATTATGTTTTTGAAATTGGAAGTAGGATACCAATAAATGAGAAAGTATGTGAATGCTGTATCGGTGTTTCATGTTTTTATCTCTTGTTTCTGATGCAGGGTCTGTGTTCAAGCCAGTCTACCCCCAGACATTGCACTTCAGATAGACTGCTATGGATATCTAATTCAGACAGACAAACAAACAATGCATGTACAGAGTCTCTCACATTGGGCACCTGCCAATATAGGACCATATAGTCAAGCTATCAAGGTGTCTTTCTATGTTTTTACACACACACACACACACACACTCTCTCTCTCTCTCTCTCTCTCTCTCTCTCTCTCTCTCTCTCTCTCTCTCTCTCAATATTTATGACAGACAATATAGGTCAGGATAAATCAAACAATTGACATAATTTGTTCAAGAGATTGAGCTAAGAAGGAAGATTTTCATCAGCAAGATTTTTAGTATGCTAATGGACAATAATTACTACTATCAAGCAAATTTACATTTTTAATATTAAAATATGTACAGCCTCATATCAGACCAGTCCCTTCAAAGTACATTGCTGCCAATCATATATTTCTTAGCATTTTTCTGGAGGTCATTGACATGGTTTATATTGGTGTCAGTCCTCATCATTGTTGATCTTAGTATTTAGGAGTTAATGTATTGTTACTGGATCCAGGTTTCCTCTGGAGTCAGCCTGAATTTTCCTTAGAATGGAAATATGTCTTTTTAGTATCTGCATTGGAATTGTGGCAATTTTAGTACAACTCTACAATCTAACCACTCCGGTGGCCTAGTGGTTAGAGCATCTGCCTCAGATGCAGGAGATCATGGGTTCTATCCCTGGTTGAGTCGTACCAAAGACTTACAAAAATGGTACTAACAGCTGCCTCGCTTGATGCTCAGCATTAAGAGGTTAGTGTTAGGACTGATTGGCCAGGTGTCAGGATAATGTGACTGGGTGGGACATCATACTACATGTCTGTGGCATGATGTCCCAGTGCTAGACATTACTATAAACTGCCACACTGCAGACATCATAGCGATATGACTGAATTATAAAAACCACACCACTCTACAATCTACCAAGAAGATTAAATTGTTTCCTTCCTATTCTGTAGATTCAGATTGCCGCCTGCCTGCCAGAACTACCCAGTGTTGGTACTGTTTGGTCTGATGTTGTTTTCACACTCTTTGTCACTTTAACTTTGCAGACATCTTTGTTGTCATCATTATCACCATTCCTAATAATAATGACAATCAAATCCAGAAAATGATTATGTATCACTTGCTAGTATTATAGACAAAAGATAAAGATCTCATTTTTCTCACCCATGCCACAGAAATCTAGCTGTTTTGCTACCCTTACTTTTCTTATCTCAGTTTGTTTGTCTCAGCCATGGTGTCCATATGCTAGCAACTACTTTTTAAGGGAGGAAACCCCTGTTATCTTCAACCTTGTTAGACAGAGTTGTTATAAAATCAAACAACAACACAACAGATATGTAACAAAGAGAAATTCACTCATAGAACAAATTAAGGTCTCTTCAGCTTGATTACACACCATACAAAACAATTTGAAAAAAAACAGACACATGTACACAAAATTGAATTATTTGGCATTATGCTAGAAACTACACACAGCATGTCATATTTTATCCTATCTCTAACTTAGTAAATGTTCAGGCCACTAGGGGCCCCATTATGCAGATGACACCCAAAACTACAAATCTAGCCATCAAGCTGAAGTTGAAGCTACCATCCAAGGCATAGAGAAGTGCATTTCTGATGTGAAATCATGGATGACATGTAACAAGCTGCAGATAAATGATAATGAAACTGAAGCCATCCTGATTACATCACAAAGACTTTCTCATTCGCATCATTTACCTCAGACATTAAATATCAGCAACACCAATATTAAATTCAAGGAGTCAGTACGAAACCTCTGTATCACTCTTAACAGTACTCTTTCATTGCATCAACATGTCATGAAAATATGCAAGGCTGAATATCTTGAGCTGCGATGCATCAGCTCTATTCACAAGTATCTGCCAGTTGATGCCACTAAAACACTTGTGCGTTCCTTAGTAATTTTAAGATTGGACTATTGTAATCTACTTTGATTTTGTTTTCATTCTAAGAGCAGCATTTATAGCTAGATTCTGCAATGTATGTGTATTTTCAGATTTTCATAAAAGATTGTAAAACCTGATTACCTTTATATGAATGAGAGGCAATGATAGTGCCTGATGAATACTGTGTTTTGAATCTGATAACTATATTGCAAAAGTGCAGGGTTATTTTAGTTTAAATGAAAAAATGTTGTGTGATAACAATAATCTAGGTTGGTATTGAACCAAGACAATGAAATCCAAGTTGCAGGGTTAAATGTTTTGTCTCCAAACAAGGCTCTGCATATTCCATACACATGGATTTCATTTATGGCATATTTGTCGACTCTGTTAAAATGCTTATTTGAGAAAAGTTTCTGCAGGATGGGTGATTTCATTCCTGCCAATATTACAGATTTTAAAATCAGCTTGACGATCAGAATGCTTATTCATGTCTCTTTAAACTTGATTGCAAGCACTGAAATTCCCACTTCTGTGAATTTCATGTGCTATTTTTGTTGCTTAGATTTTGGTATTTGGAGATTAGGAAATAATGCACTCTTAGACATTTGAACAAACATCAAACACCGAAAGTCTCACCAACCCAGTTTTATGTCTTTTGATAATCCAACTATAGTATAATCATTTGGCAGTGTTAATCCAATCCCAATTATACATAGTGTTAACTCTAATTTATCTCAAAAACATTAAGCACCAAAACAGAACATATAAATTGTTAATAATTTTAGGCTCATTGAGCTTCTTAGTAACCCAACCATAATTAATTAAAGTTATTAATTAATCCTTTTGCAAGTACTGCTTCTCACACATAATATAATCCATCGTGACAAACTTCAAACTCGGAAGCCAGCCCACCCTGCCATCAGAATCAAACTTATGTTGTTTTATACTGCTTGAAAGTGGCAACAAAATTGTCTTGCCCAGCCTGAGACAGTTCAGTCATGTGGTCACATGCAGCATTGCAATAAAAATACTACACTGGAAGCAAGTTGTGAAAAAAATGGAACAAATTTAGATTTTCAAAAATAATTTTGCAGACATTGGAGACTTTCAGTGAGAGATGAGAGACACTCAACAACACTTGAGAAACATCCTCTGTCTGACAAGTTTACATCTCTCTCTTTTCATTAAGTCATCAAATCTGTTTTATTTTCTTTGTCTCTTTCTCAGAGTGTATATTTGACTTCTCTATCCATGTTTATTTTTGTCCATCTGCCATTTCTCTCAATCTTCCATCTTCATTCAGTTCCTGTTTTTATATCTCTTGTCATCTTTTTCATATTTTTTGTCTATTTTCTTGCTTTCTTCCACTCACTCGGTAAGTTTATCCATCTACCTTTCTGTCAGTCAGTTTGCCCTTTTGTCCAGATTTATTTTTTATTTTTCTCCATGCTGTTTCTATCTATCATATGCATTAATTAATGTGTATAACAGTATGTGAGTTTGATCAGTAGTTCAGTATGACATAAGAGGCATATTACTTCAGTATTTTAGAACATTATTAGTTTTGAAAATGTTTGTTTATTTAGCAGTGCATTTCTTGGTAAAATGTTTATTATATTTTCTGACATCTAAACCAGACATATTCATATATTTGAATCCATTTCTATTATTTTTTTAAAATTGAATTTACTAATCATATTAGTTTGGCCCTTCATTTCAGATAAATAATAAACTGTACATAGCAGGTCAAATAGCCATGTGCCCATCCTCACTGAAAATCATTGAAGGGGGAATACTTCCAGAGGCCAGATTATCTCTCCGACATGTGTCAAGGATAATAGAGGCCATATGTCCAGACTGGTCCCTAGGAAACACTGTATCTGTTGTTTGTTACATCACCCAACAAGACTATATACAAGTTGCATGCTCTGAGTGGAAGAAAGCTACAGAAAAGTATAAGGTAGAACAAGAGCTCTACAAATAAATTATAATTCATGACCCCTGATCTTAGCATGCCTGGATAAATCACATACTTGTAATGCAGAGCAAGTGTGGATCCAATTTTTTTTTATTGTTTCATTAAAAAAAAAGCCAATAATAGTCTGAACTCCATCCTTCATTTTTTAAGCTCTTTCTTTGGGAAATTGATGCTGTCTTAATGAGAATTACCCTTGGTGACACCAATTTCTCATTTTTATAGCCAGGCCAGAATGGGACTAGCCAGGTGCTGTGTAAGTTTACATGTTTATATTGGTGGTGTCATCATTTTTCTCAAAAATTTGCCCAACTTAAAATGTAATATGTGTAACCTTTTAATATATATATATATATATATATATATATATATATATATATATATATATATATATATATATATATATATATATATATATATATATATATATATATATATATGCCAGCAGTCAAATGAGCTAGATAAAAAAGATACTGGCTAGGTGTACATGTAGGAGTACTTATCATGATTATCTTAATTGCAAAAGGTGTCATTTGAGTGAGATGGCTTTAACTATGTTGATGGGATGTTTATTTGACATTATTTATAGTGTTTTATCTCCAGTGGTTTATAAGTTTAATTCTAGGTAGGCTTTTTTTGTATGTGCTCACAGTGGGTACAAATGGTTTAATAATATGAGGAAGGCAACTCATTCATTTCTGCTTCATGAATTTGTATGTAATGCATGTCAACTACAGTAAAACCTGTTTTGTGATACCACCCATTGTAATATCAATCCATGTGATTCAGCCCCCCAATAAACCATCTCTCAAGACAAGTGGTCTGTATAAGCAGATATTGACCTGTCTGGCTTTGGTGTAGAATATGATCATTGTGGTTAAATTCATATACTGACCTGTCTGGCTTTGGTGTAGAATATGATCATTGTGGTCAAATCCAGAAGTTGGCCTGTCTGGCTTTGGTGTAGAATATGATCATTGTGGTCAAATCCAGATGTTGGCCTGTCTGGCTTTGGTGTAGAATATGATCATTGTGGTTAAATTCATATACTGACCTGTCTGGCTTTGGTGTAGAATATGATCATTGTGGTCAAATCCAGAAGTTGGCCTGTCTGGCTTTGGTGTAGAATATGATCATTGTGGTCAAATCCAGATGTTGGCCTGTCTGGCTTTGGTGTAGAATATGATCATTGTGGTCAAATCCAGAAGTTGGCCTGTCTGGCTTTGGTGTAGAATATGAACATTGTGGTCAAATCCAGATGTTTGCCTGTCTTTGGCTTTGGTTTAGAATATGATCATTGTGGTCTAATTCAGATATTGGCCTGTCTGACTTGGCATAGAAGTAAAAAATATGCATGGGAAATTTCATTGTGGTCAAATTCAGATGTTGGCCTGTCTGGCTTTGGTGTTGAATATGATCATTGTGGTCAGTTGCAGATCCTGGCCTGTCTGGTTTTGGTGTTGAATTTGATCATTGTGGTCAAATCCAGATGTTGGCCTGTCTCGCTTTGGTGTAGAATATGATCATTGTGGTCAAATTCAGATGTTGGCCTGTCTTGATTTGGTGTAGAATATGATCGTTGTGGTCAAATCCAGATATTTGTCTGTCTGACTTGGCATAGAAGTAAAAAATATGCATGGGAAAAAGTTGGAATGGCAAACAATTATATTTATAGGGTAACATGTTGTAATGAATCAAGTATTGACCACAGTGGGAGAAAGATTACATCAAGTTTGATACGAAACAAAGTCATTAATCACCATGAAGTTTGGAACTGCATTTCACAGAATGAATTGGAGGTAATTAAGGCCAGAGTATATTTCATGAATTTTTATTTTGAACACAATTTTGCCTTCACTTCATTGATCGACACTTCAAAAATTTTAAAATGCATGTTTTCCAAGTCACAAAAACAGTTCATGATAATTCATTACATCTTACTAAAAATTTGCCTAATTTAATAAATAATTTAGACTGGTTTAATGTTCATGTTTGCAGGACATTATATTTCTTGTGAAGCCTTCATAGGGGTTTGTATTTAAAGGAGTTTAGTGCTGGAAAGCAAAAATCATTTGCACATGAGAAAAACCTAAGAGACCGTGTTGTCTAAAATGATGTATGAAATGTTTTTTAAAAAAAATGCATTACCATTAAAATTTAATATAAACGTATTTAACTGAAATAGGGTGCAAATATATCTGTATATTATTCAAGCATTAAATTGTACAACATGATCTAAACAATTTAGTGCATTTTCTCATTCATAAAAATAACCATTTATTTGAAGGAATAAAAATGTTTTAACTGGGTTTATAAGTCATTAAAGTTTTTTTTAGTTTTTTTAGTTACAAATTTATGCAGCACATGCAAATAATTTCTGATTTCTCTTTGCAGAATGGCACTTGTCATCCATATTGTATGGTTCCTGTTGTGGTACCACAGTTACCTAAAGGAGCTTTGATTGAATGGCAAGTTACAGCAGCAGATGCAACAGATGGTACAGAAATAATTGGTAAATAAACTTTATTGCATGATGCTATCTCCTGAATCCATGTAATTTTACTCCTAAAATACCATGTGTGAGCTATGATAGATTAGCAATTTAATTTAATTGGTTTTGTAGACTCTATTCAACTCTTGTATGATTTCACAATCTTGAACTCTTGACAAATATGGTCAGAATGTAAAATAATAGAAATTGCACCAATAAAAGCTTTAAAAATTCTGAAATTAGCACTAAAGCCAGATAAAATTAAATATTTTTAGAAACAGTATTCATTTGTTTCCATGGTGATGATTTTATTACACATCTTCAAAGTAGCCTCTGCAATAAAGAACACTGAAGAATAGATCTTAGTCTCCAACAGATTATAATATAAAGAAAAAAAATTGTTTTGCAATAGTTCTTGAAGACATATTTATTGAAGAAAGAATTGTAACATTGTAATGAATTTTATACTACTTTAACGTAACAAAATATACAAATTTATTTAAAGAGAGATGAAAATTTTAGGAACATAATTCATGTTACTCATAGAAACCTCACAGAGACACAAGTTCTTTTTATCCTTGATTGAACATCCTGTTTTGAAAAACAAGTTCTGGTTTTCCTGGACTTGGTGTTTGTTTGTGTTTGTTTGTGTACATATGAGTGCATGCCCATTTTGATGTGTATGTGCATATGTGTGTGCCCATTTTGATGTGTATGTGCATATATGTGTGTGCCCATTTTGCCACCAAATAATATGTGCCAACCCTTCTGAAAGGTGCTTAACAAAGATTTGGAAAGGCACCAAACATTCATCACATACACAAGAAAAACACCACGTGCCAGACCTGTGTGCATGCATCAGTTTTTGTGAATTCTTTAATATATGGACTCTATATTGTGGTCTTGTAAAACATTTGGTTACATTTTCACACTAGAACGTTTGTTGATATCCCTAATTAATTGTCTAATATACCATTTTGTAAAAGTGGTATTTGTTTTCAGGTTTAGTTCCATGTTCATGTGCTTACAAGAAGACAAATGTTACCATGTCAATTTTCAATTCAGAGCCATTTGACCTTGTTTATTTGAATTTCATGGATTTAGGAAATTGAGTACCTGTTATAAAGAGAAATTACTATGGTGTATATTTGGATAGTCATAATGAACCATCCTTAATTTTCAACACATTTATATAAAATTTAAAAACTTGGGGGAAGGGGGTGGAATAAAGGCATAAATATGGAATGAAATTCTCCCAAACAAATTCTAGTGCCATTTCATGATTATGTTTTTCCAGTGAATATATACAGAAGCTTAAGGGATAATAAGCGTGTATTTTTTAAAAAGAAATTTTGAATGAGATTAATGTTGATTTCTAATTTGTAACATCACAGTGATAATTTCAGTACTAAAATAGGGGGAGGGTAGCAGTGAACACACATTAACAAATACACTTGTGTTAATCTCACTGTATTTGCCATTTTGTTTTTTCTTTTATTCTCAATATTCTGGAGACCAATTTGATAATTATTTAATTAAGAAAACAGTTCCTGTTTACTCGTTGTCTTGGCAATGAATGAATCAAAACTGACATCCTCAGTTAACGCAGGTACAGGCACTTCTCATGTTCTTTGATTTAGAGCAATCATATTCTTTCTCTCTCTCGCTCATAAAATTCTTATAAAATTTGAAAATTTTAGGATCTGTCATGATTAAAAGAAATATTTTTAGCAGATTATTGAGATAAAGTAACCTTTTTCAATGAATGTTACATGAACAGAACAGCTTTGGTCAATTGGTCACATTTGGTAATTACTAATGTACAAAATATTGACACAGGAAAAATGATTAAAAATACATAATTGTCCTGCAAGATTTTAAAAGCAAGTCAGTACATATATATATATATATATATATATATATATATATATATGTATGTATAGATATATAGATATAGATATATATATATATACACACACACACACACAAACATGAACACAATGTTTAATGAAATAAAAACTGTTGGATGTAATCAAGGAAACTTAATGGAAAGTTACATGTCAGTCATTGAAGCAGTGTTATAACAGAAAAATCACATTTTATGCATGTTATCACTGTTATGCATGTTGTTTACATTTGCACAAATTAAGATTTATATTCTTTGGCATGATAGGAGCTCTTTTAACTAACATATATATAATCCACAGAAAGAGGAACAATAACGGAGGAGATAACTATTGGATTTTGAATGGTTAATTCCCTTTATTAAAAACTATATTGGATTAAAAAGAAAAATATATTCAAAATTATTTTGGCTAATTATTTAATTATTTACATTGATTAATTAGAGTTGATTCAAAACAGTAATGCTGATGCTGTAGATGTCTTGTGTAGACTGAAATCACTGGAGACCCTTATTACACTTGGAACATTTGCGAAATATACAAAGGATGATAATCAATACCATTATTCTTTAAAAATTACAGCATTACCTTTTTTTTGTTTCATTGTAGATGCAAGACATCATTTCCGGAAAGACTGGCTGGCAGCATCATTCAGTGTCTGTTATATTGAGAACCCACCTTCATTATCATCCATTAGTTGTGTTATATGTAAGTATTTAACACAACAACACTACTCTGAATATATTAAGTATGCAAAACTGGCAAATAATGACCAAATTATATGCTGAATTTGTATGTATTTTATGGAGAAAACTGTAGGTGTCAGATGTTATACAACCACTGGTGTATTTAAGCAGTGTGTATTTTCTTTGCATGTGGCTTTCAATAAGATTTACTACTAGTAAATTTGAGTCACTAATGAGTAGTGATTGACAGTTTATGTTAGACAAGAATTTCTTCGTCAAAAATCAACAGTTTAGAAAGACTGATGAAATAATTGTCTAATATTTCATTGCCATATTGTTTCCTGTGTTTAGTGACTTCAATGATTTTAATATCAAAATTTATAAATAATTATGGTTTGTTTGATGCACTTTCTGAAAGGTGTAAATTAAAATGACTGTTTGCCCTTTACCAACCAGCCTGGCTAAAAGCCATAGATCTAAAGAATGTTTTACTCTGTCATCATTTTTTTTTTAAAACAAAGTGCAAAATTTTGTCTTAAATTAATCAATTTCATTCAGGTGCTTGGCATTTATTTGGGAGTCTTTTCAATGCAGACTCAGATGTTTAGAAAAATGTGTGTCAAGTGAAAAAGCCATGCTGACAGGTACAGGTGTTGAAGATTTAGCTGTGTGTTACTGTGAAGAAGTGATGTGGTAAAGGTGTAAAAAGTACAGTTTGATGAATTGATCAGAAAAGATAAACAAGACACGGAAAAATATTTGTGATCTTGTTATAGGGCTTAATGTCAGTGACAATGTTGACAATTCATATGAAAAAATGTCCTTAACTGTGAATTTAGAGATGATAAGTGGGTCAGTCATATAAATGTATTAAGCTATTTATGAAGGCTTTTTGTGCACAAACCATAAATTTAAGCAAACTTTGAGGTTCTTGAATTTACCATAGAAGTTTTGGATCCAGAGGGGAAAATGTAACAAAGCTGAACAATCAGGGCCATATCCACATCTGATGCCCAGTCCAAACAAGGGCAGGGACCAACCTTAGTTTCCATTGTTTTTTCAGATACTGTCTAAGATTAGATTTAACTTCATCCTGATTATAGTACTTTTAACTTCATTGTGATTTCAGTGAGAGATTGAGAAAATAAGTATTAAAAAGCATCATAGTGCTCCAATATTTTTTAAGGCTGGGCACATCTTAAAGTCTTGAATTTAAAGAAAAACAAACTGGAATTCTGACAAATTCTCCCCCGACTTAAAGCATTACAAGTTTATGGTGAATTTATGATATTATTACTAGAATTAAATTATTTAAATATGCTGAATTCAAAATTAAAATTTAATTGCTAAAAGCTCAGTAATAAGATACATATCAGAAAATCTCTTTTTAGGAAGAACATTTATAACTTGAGATGTTTTATTGAAACTGGCCAGCTTCATGGTTATCATTTATTTTATAGACTTAATATCTTCATCACTCATGGTTCTGCTAAACAAATAAACCAAAAAGAAGTAAATTAATGATTGATGTAAATGTACAAATATGAATAAAAATTCACATGTATAGTCAGTCAATAATTAATTGGAATCAAGATAAAATACAGTATACAGTCAATCACTAAACAATGTTTTAAAAATGCAGATTTATATATTTGACCTAGGGGTCACTGACATAACTTATTTCATTATTGTATCACCAAGAGAGTCTGATGTTAAGTTAGACATTAATCAAGATCTTTATAATGACAAAATTATTTCTTAAATTTGTTTCCTATACTTTACTTTTCTAGTTTCATCAATAATTGTTATTTATAAATAAGGTTTTTTTCAAGTTACTAATTTTTAGTTTGACTGGTCATAGACTAGGAGAACACATGGGATGGCCTATCATCCATTATCCGTTTGTCAGCAATCTATCAAGCACCTGTCAGCTATAAGTTCATTAGCACCTGTTTGTAAAATGCTGCCGGTCTGACCTTGGTTTGGCATGATGTTTGATATCTTGAACATGCTATTACTACTGCTCCTATACTTTGTCTGGTTGGTCATAATGAAAATGGTGCTGATATGACATCCAGTATGGCAGATATAGCAGCCATCTTGAAAATTCTGTTATTGCTACTTCTAAATGGATGGCTATATTGACATGAGGTTTTCACCAATAGACTTCTTATCATAGATAGGTGGTCCTAAATGAAAATGATGTCACTCAATGGCAGAGAAATCAAAGAGTAACACAAAAAGAATTAACATGTTGTTTTTTTTCAAAATGTGAATTCATATTTGTTAAACATGTCAAAAACTGCAAGTATTATCGTGTTCTAATTTACGTTGCTTGAAATATGCAGACTCATTAAATTCTTGTTAATAATGATCAACTCTTCTGAATATTTTTTTTTCATTTTACTTCTACCACAGTCAAATCTATCTTCGTATCATTCAATCAACATTGTTTCTTGAAAAGAGTGTCAATCATTTGTTTAAAAAAAACAACCTATCTACTTTGGTTTTAAAAAAATAGAATGTATCCAATTCAACACAAAAATCAGTGATGTAGGACACAATGGTACACGTGTTAAGCGAATGGAAACCATGTGGAATAATGTTTTTGATGATCTCCTCAGTATAGGTAAGTTATCCTGAAATTAATGTTACTCTAAGATGGAAAAAAGTACACCATTATGAAGAGATATTTATTCACAATTAATCTCAGCATAATTATTAATTGAGTATTCAATGCTGTAACCTGCCAACCCACCCCACCTCCTTTTGCCTCTATTGCGATCCCTTTATTAGTTTTGGTGTTTTGTTATAGGTCCCTTGATAACTCGTGCCCTTGCTTATGGTGCAGTTGATATTTTTGGACCCTGTTGTACACAGCTATCAAGGGAGTGGTGTATTATTAATGAAACTATATATATATATATATATATATATATATATATATATATATATATATATATATATATATATATATATATATATATATATATATATACATACATACATACATACATACATACATACATACATACATACATACATACATACATACATACATACATACATACATACATACATACATACATACAGCAGAGTATTAATGGTCACACTTCAGATTTTTGCAAAAAACCACAGTATCAACATCATGTCTGAAGTCTCATGGTACTCACATTGCTGAATTAAGCAAGTCGAGCTTTTTCAAAAGCACTGATCATTAGGTCTGATCTTTTACTCATTGAGCTGCAATTATCCATACAGTGTAAATTGGCTTGATTAATGAGGTTGCAAGGTTTACTAATACTGTGCACTGATCATCACCAGTAACCTATTTTTTTGTAATGGTGTCCATGACCTGTTTAACATATCACTCGTGGAAGTGTAACTTTAATTCTTCTTTTACTCTTTACTTACTGTCAGGTCATGTGGTTGAAGTCAGTCTGTACAAGTGGCAGACACAAACAAAGGATTGATTCTACTGTCATTTAGTTTAGTTAGCATCTTCATACTTTGGTGGACTCTAAACAAATAAAATATTTCCACTGCTTGCTGATTGCATTAAGCAAGGGGTAGCTGGTAATGTGTTTTGTTCACATATGGAATGATGACATTATCCACATAACAAATCATAGATTCTTTATTACTCCAGTGTGAGTCTGTTTGAGTCAATCCCAGTGGTCAGAGAAAACTACACCCTTAGGTAGATATCTGTCAATCTTCCCTTCATAAATGACTTGTGGAGGCAGGAGAGTTCAGGATATTGTTATTGTGCAATTGTAATCTGCCTCAGATTCAGAAACTGGCACTTACTTAGTTTGATGGGCTTCCATCATCCAGTTGCCACCTGGCACAGGTCTGATCACAATTTATTATGTCTTTTACAAGAACACACTGAGACAGCCAACTTAGTCTGGCCTGAACAAGAATCAAACCCATGACTCTTTGATTATGAATCTGATGTTCTGCCATCTAGGCTACCAAGAAAGATAATGCAATGTCCCTGACTTGTTTCTTTGTCTGGAGTATAACACTCAAACCAGTGAAGATATTTTTAGTCAAATCCATAAATTCTAAGGTGAAGGTCATATATTAGAAACAAAGGTCTCAAATCAAGCATATCTTGTGCCATTTTGTTTACATGTGTCAAGCACTATATTTAATATTTTGGACAAGAGAAACATTAAATTTTCTATATCTGTGGTTATGAATATGTAATTACTTGTGTGTTTTAAATTCTTTTTTATTTTTGTTTTATTACATTTTATTGTAATAATTATTTTCACAGGATTAGATTTTTTAAAAAATATTTCGCCTTTCCTTTTTTTAATTTTCAGTGTGAGAATTTGATTCTTAGATAGGGTTTTTCTAGCATACATGACAAATGACATTTTTTCATGTTAAGTCAACGTGTGACTCATCACAAGTGTTGAAATGATGTTTTTAATTGGGTTTAATACTTGTGTCTTAGTGAAATCTAGCCAGTCATATTCTTACATCTCAGAGCTTAAGGTTTTCTTAATTGCTGATAACAGCTTTTGTTTTGAAGTTCATCTACTTTTTAGAATTTAATAATTCATTCTCTAGAAAACTATACAAGTGCTTCATATTTATAAAAAGATATTTAGTGGAAATTTATTCTGGAGTTCTAAACAGAACATTACAAATTGTGTTTCAACGAGGAATTGTTGCCAACAATACAAGGACTTCATCTAATGTCATCGCTTTCCATATAGAAATTTCATCGAGATTTGAACTGGATTTAATTGGAACTGTTTAGTGATAAGACTTATATTTTTCAATTCTAGGATTAATTTTGGATTTTATTCACAAACCCTAAGTCCTATTTCATATTTTTACAGTTTTCTAGGGAAATAAATTTATTTTTGTTAAAATTTACAAAGCTTATTGACTTCACTTTTTTCTTTTCTTACATTTGTGCGAGCCTACACATAACACTGTTTCCATTTTGTAGATGATCTATTTAGATCATATTGAAATGTCACTACAGCTATTTTTCACATTTTTGAACTTAATTTAGACCTTGATTCTTTGGACAAAATCCTTGTTAGGGAAGGTCAAGCAGAAACTACTTGAGGTAGACAAATAAAATATGGTAAGCATGTGTGTATTCATATGTATATAACTTGATAATATGTTCATGCCATAATAGATGTCACTACATATGTTTACACATTTTTTAACATTTTGGATCAACAATGTTTGGCTTACATGTTTACTTGTAAATGAAGATAACTTGTTTATAGTTTCATATCATTATAGTAATCCTCATGTCTGTCCATCTGATCTGTATGTTCTTCCATCTAGCACACAACCTTGTTAGTGCAACTAGTCCTACATTTTCTGATGGATTGACATGATATTTGGTAATATTACCTTAAACACCTGAATGTACACATCAACAAACCATCTTGCTCTAACAGTTATTGTTAGAGTTAATGCCCTTTTGTCTTGTAAAAATGTATAACCTAACCTCTCCTCTTTAGCACAATTAATCCTGCAGTTTTTTTATGGATTGCCATGAAAATTGGCTGATGTTATGTATGTCACCTGAAGATGTGAATGTTGACAAAACACTTTGTTCCTGCATGTTATTTTAGAGTTATTGCCCTTTTAGTCATGAAGCATAATATATTGCATATAACGTGTGTGTGTGTGTGTGTGTGTGTGTGTGTGTGTGTATATATATATATATATATATATATATATATATATATATATATATATACACCTCCCCATTTGTTTGTATCCCCCTAACAATTTCAAAAATAGATATCTTTAATGTGATAAAAAGTGCACAGAACTTAGTCATTTCATTCATTTCATTCTGACATGACTGTGATGAGAGTGGCCCAAACATTGGCATTGTATGAGCCTTTCATGCTTAACGGGCTTTCCATACTAATACAATGCCATACTTTGTACACTTTGGGGAAGTTGATATTCCTCTGACAACAGAGTGACATAGTTTGTCCTATGCGGTAACTACCATATAATTCTGTAAATTACATAATGTTGAGAGTTTAGATATATATTTTCCTTTGTGCACATGAGCTTAGAAATTATACTTCTTGTTAAATCCACATGAAAGGCAAATTTGTAGTTGTCATTCCTTTCCTTTGCATGATTCGACAATATAATTAGCAGAAGCAGACAATGAAGTATTTTTCTTCTTTGTATATACATATATAATCTACACACACTCCTTCACTTAAAATGGACTTGTCCAGGAACTGAAAATGACTGGTGAGCAGGGTCATCTTTTACACCGAAAACTTGTTTGGAATGAAATTTGCATACAATAATGGTGTTCTAGTTCACCTGGTTATAATCAGGTTGAAAATTATTAATCAATGAATGAATTAAGTATGTGCATCTTTTATCTCATTTATACTTTTTGTTTTATAAATTGGACAAGGGTACAAATAGATGGAAAAGTATATTCATTTATGGTCTGACATGCCAATTATCATGATTGTGTTTTAAGCTTAATTAAGCTTAGTATATTTACTTATATCTTAACGATCTTGAGTCAGCTTGAGACATCATATTGTTTTCACTCTGGAAGTCTCATTTTTTATCCATTTTTTTTTATCAGAATTTGAATGTACATCTTTATCAAGATTTTGGACATTTTCAATAATGAGTGAGATCCACTTTTATTAATCAGATGATCTTGCATCCAATTGTTTGATCTTAATGCAATGGAATCCATTACTTCAAATATAGGCTTATGTAATCAGGATCCATACATATTAATGAGGTAATCTTCACTCTTTAATTTGATTTTATTCTCTTCAGATGACTTTCCCTTTACCTATGTCACACATTAACTGTGTTTGGGCTGGTATACTGTTCAATTGAAAAAAATAATTTCTGGTTTTGTGAAGTGCTTAAAGATTTAACTGTTTATATTCATAACCTAATTATTATCATCACTTAATTTTAACAGGCATAATGGAAAGGAACAACCTTCAGCTAGAAGTTAGAGCTGTCATCACTTTCTTCATAGAAAAGCTTGAACAGGTGTTATCCAAAGTTGCCATTAGCTTAAGTTCTCTCCCTTTGTTGAGAGTGTTCTACCCTGCATCAGTCTTTGCTTACAATGATCTGGTAGATGGTATGTTCATTTTTCTTTTTAAAAATAACATTTAAACTTGTTTACATTTTCCTTTTTTCATTTTTCATTGAGTGCAAAAGTTTGATATGCTCTTGATGGTATGCATGTTGGAATGAGAGGTTTATATCAGTTCAAGGAAAAAACCCTTTACCTGACTTTATTCAGGCAACCACTAATCTTTGCACATGCTGACTTCAAGGACCAAACACACAGAGGTTCAAAACAAGCAGATTAGCACTGAACTTTCCAAGAAGTGTACTAAATTAGATGCCAGAACCAAAAAGGGAGAAAATAAATGTACCATAATTTCCATTTTTCAAGCACATATGAAGATCAGTTGGCAATTTTCTCAGGTAAAGGGGTTTGTTGCAATTTAAGTAGATTTTGCTATCTAAGTTAACTCCTAAAAAGCCAGGATTGTGCAATAGGTGACATGTTTGCTCAGGACCTATACATCAATGGATTGATCGCTGGTTCCTGCACATGCAAGCTTCAGTGGTCACTCATCTAAAAAAAGCACTTCCATACATTTGGTTTCCTACACTAGAACACCACATCACACTACACTAGAACACCACATCACACCAACATCTGAATTTTAAAGTGCATGTGGTACAAGTTACTGGATGTTGTTGAGCAAAATTGAACTTTATGATGTAACAAGCTATGTTTAACCTTTACATTTTACAGTTTTAAGCATGCAAAAATTGTACTTTTATGTATGATGAATCATTGGTTTGCAGTATTGAATGAAGCTTTCATTTAAATGGAATACATTGTATTTGGTGTTGTCTGCTGCAGATCCATTTGTTTTTATGGTTTTACAAAAAAGGAACAAATTCCATTACATTTTCATGAATATGTTGTATACCTCTGATGGGAGGGGGGTCACATTTGTCATTACAGATAATTGTTTATTGGTTTTTATTTTTATGGTTTGTAGGAACCTCAAAACGTATTAAATTGATATTCCACAAATGAAGGTAAATTCCTGTTACACAGCATATAATGCAGATAATTATTTTATATAATCATTTCATTACATCCAATTTATTCCAGCTGATGTAAATTTCATTGCACATTTTCTTTTATTGTACAGCCATACCTCTTTGTAGCAACCACCTGTATTTGAATGGTCAGGTACAATAAATCCCATTTGAATATAACTTGTCTACTCATAAAGACTTGTAGTTTCTCTCAGTACCATGGTTGACCTTTATAGACAGGTTTAATCAGAAGAGATCATAAGTTTGTTTTGACTTCTCCTCCTAAACTACTGGGAGGAACACATTGAAAATGTACAGATGATTTTATCCTAGGGTCTTAGTGAGACCTAAATAAGATCAATGTAGCCACCATGGCAGCTAGTGACCATTTTGAAAATCTTGTTAAATTTAATCCACCTGAACAGATATTGGTAGGAGGTTTTCACTAAAGGACTTCTTCTTATGTTTAGTTCAGCTTAAATGAAAATATTGCACATGTGACATCCAAAATGACTGCCATGGTGGCCATCTTGAAATTATTGTATCAACATAGAGCTTTCACTAAACAGACTTATTATATGTAATTGGTCATAACCAAAATTGCTTCAAATCAGACCTCCAACATGGCCAGCATCTTATAAATGTTATTACTACTTCTTCTGAATGGATGTTCAAGGCAACTTTGGGGTTTTCTCAGAAAGACATCTTATGATATAAAGTTGTTGAATGGTTCTGTTCAGAGCTCTATCATGGCAGCCATGGTTGCAACCTCAAAAATTATATTATCACTGTATCACAAGACCAGATGGTCATATTGACATGGAATTTTTTTACAGGATTTAGTATGATAAGTCAGTTGGCCTAGATGAAGATAATGTTTATGTGCCCTCACATCAACTGTTATGACAAACTTTGTTACAGCATCTTCTCCCAAGTGAGTGGTCATACAAACATTTTTTTATTTTTTTCCTTAGCTGTACTGAATGGATACTAGAGGAGCTTATAGGAGGGCCTGTTGTCCATTGTCATCTGTCATCTATCAGCACAAATTGTTATTGCTACTCCTCCTAATCTATTTAGAGGTTTGCCATGGAACTTATCGCAAGGTCTAGTAAGTCCTAAATGTAGTGATGCTCATTCATCCAGTATGGCCACCACAGCAACCATCTTGAAAATATTGTTATTGCCATTCCTTCTCAATGGATGGTTATATTAACATTTGGTTTTCAGTAAAGACTTACTATGATGTATAGTTGATCCTACATGAAAATTGGGTCAGCTTGACATCCAATATGATCACCATGGCAAACATTTTGAAATCTTATCATTGTTGCTTCTGATCAGAAAGTCATGAAAAAGAGGTTTCCAATTTCTTAAGATGTCTATTTTGTCATGACTAAAAAGTATGCTGATCTGATATCTTCTAATCACTATTTCTCTTTGATGGAAAGTATTATCAATATTGGCTTTTCGCCACAAGACTTCTTATGATGTCTAGTTGGTTAAATGAAAATGGTACAGATCTGACATCCATTATGGCCACCTTGGTAGCCATCTTCAAAATCTTATCACTACTTCTCCAAAACAAAAGATTGGGTTTTCACCTAAAACAAATCATGACTTATCACTTGGTCCTGAATGAAAATGATCTGACCTCAAATATGGCAGCAATAACAGCCATCTTGAAAAGTTTTGACAGAAGATTTTCTCTGGAAAGCTTAATATGTTGTCTGGTTGGTCCTGAATGAATTTGATGTCAATTTAATATCCAGTATGGTTATAAAGGATGGCTTCTTGAAAATCTTGTTATTGTTACTCCTCCAGAATTGATGGTCATATTGACATAAAGTTTTTATCATAAGACTTCTTAACATATCTAGTTGGTCTTAAATGAAAATGGTGCCAATCTTATGTCATTTATGGCCAATTTGAAAATCTTGACACTTTTCCTGAATGGATGGTTATAATGGCATTGGGTTTTCACCAAAGGTCTTCAAATGATGTATGTTTGTATTATTAAATGAAAATGGTACTATTCTTACATCAAATATGGCCACCACAGCAGCTAATTGGAAAATCTTATTGCTCAAGAATATCAGATTGTTTCAACACTCAGCAGTTAACAGAAAGAAATGGTCTTACCATGAATGGCTACAAATTATTTTTGACAGTAGGACATCAGATCCTCTTAGAAACCCTTCTTAAAACATTTCTATTTTGCTATATGTAGTCATACCTACATTAAATTTATGCTAGTCTAGCCTCCAGAATGGTTTGCATTTTTTGTACTTTAGAGCTTGTCAGCACAGTAACTTGTACAGATGCAAATGAATTTTGACCAGTCTCTTTGTTTTTAACTACATTCCAATAAACAAGCTGATAGTCAGCACTCTTAACATTGATTTTAAGGTCAAGTTTTACCTGTACTGATTTGTGAGGATGATAATGCAAACAAGTATTAATGGATTAGTGGTTATATCAAACAAGTACCTTGATTCCAATTTAGTAAATTTATATTTCTCCAAATATATTATTTATATATTTTTCTAAATATATTATTTATAGATTTAACCAAACTTAGAATGTGAGTATGGTTTACCTAGTTTAAGTTCCCTCTCACCTTTTTCCACCCCATATTAATATTTGGACAGTTAGTTTGGGTGCCATCTCTGAGTATTGAAAGGCTCAGATTTAGAAAAAAAACAAGCAGTTGGGACATAAAAAACTCAGTAGGAAGATGGTTTATTTTCTCAGAAATAAGAAAATGTACTTTTTCTCTTTATTAAGCCAAACCAAATATGGCGTGTTTTCAAACTGGAAATTAAATTATCCATTTCTCAGTTTGCTTGCTCACATAATGCAAAACATCATGGCCTCTCCTTATCATGGCATTCTCCTTAATGTCAGCAGTGAAGTGATCACACAATACAAACCACATATGAAGGGTAAAGGCCAATGATAAGTCAGTTGTGTTTGAATAATTAGGCTGTACAATTTGGCAGTCCTGTGACTAATTAGTGCAACCGAGCAGAATCATTTCAGTACTGGATAATCAGCTGATATATTGACCTATTAAAGTTTTAAAAAATGTTTGAATTGTTAGTCTAAGAAGATAAAATACAAGGTCTTTTAATTATGGTTTTGAAAAAATTCCAACATTTTGATAAGGGATGTGTTCTAACCTTCCACCTCAGCAGAGCTGCCCAGATATCTAACATGTGATTTTAAAGGTCAGTAGAAATCAGACTAATCATACCAGTGTCAGGGTCAAGTTTATTAATCAATTTTAAGGTCAAAAGTCATGACAACAAAATTGGTGTGTTGGAGATTCTCAGGAATATTTTAGATGGTTTCATTACTCAAAAGTTAAAAATAAAATGGACAGAAGAAATAGACTTTCAAAGAATTTCTGGAAATTCTTTTGGACCAGTAGAGTGTCAGTCATTTTGAGGCATTCTTGTTACATCAGATTATGTTCTTTCAAATCCTCATAAATCAAACATAAGTGTATTTTTGTTAAGTGAGGTTAGTTACAGACAGCCCACAAGAAAAATATGGGCTTAAAACATTTTTAAAAGAAATGGTTATATTTTTCATTTCATAACAAATACTAATTTCTGGCTTTTCTTTGCTTTTTTTTTGGACAGGATTCAGAGATGTGTTTGAATCAATAGATTGTGATGCCCCACTCATAAGCATTGTGCCAGTTGATGATCTGGAGTCGGAAGATGCCATCCTAACTGTTATAGCACATGCATGACAAAAACTTTATTGATTTACATTTTTAGAAAACTAGAAATTTGGTCTTGCAAATACAATAAAACATATATCCATCACAGGAAATTGTGGTCAGAATAGATATTGTTATAAAGTAGAGAGGTTCATCATGGCAAAATCTAAAGTGAGCTTAAGATATGGACATGTATTTGTCATTTGCTTTCTGTTGATCAAAATATATCATTGACTATAAAAATTTAATTTCTGAATGGATTTTAATTAAACGTGGTACTGAAAAAAAAATTCTTTGTGTCCCAAGATTTATAAACATTTTGGAAAACAACAATGTTCCTGAGATCCCAAATTCTTTCTCAGATTGTCCTATATCATTCGTCCAAAGAGAGAGAGACATCCAGTTGAACTAAGGCCAAAATCTAATGCTTGGTCACAGGTAGAATCAGCCCCAATACTAGTACTACATGACTGGTGGTTAGAGTCCCCTGCCCACCTGAATTCTCACTGACTGGTATTCCTCACCCAGCCCTGTAACCAGTGTCTAGATCAATTGCCCAGTCAGGCAACAAATACCTCCTCAGGAGGACTCGATCTAAGGAACTGTGACATAAGTCTACAAAAGTGAGTTAAGATGCCCATGCTTTCTTTGCAAGAAAATGCAAGACTCACTTGCTGATACTGTTGACTTAGAACTGGGAAGTGCCAATTATCCCTCCTAGAATCAGTCAGGTCCACTAGAGAAGTGGAGGGTGCAACTCTCAACTCTCATTTACCTGCCATGATACAAATGACAGATCCCTGCCATATGGCACTTCATCTGGCTACAAGACAGAGTTCATCCATCCTTGCAAGTGTATTCAGAACATGCCAAGCATGTGTGGTGAGTGTTCCATGGCCATTTTGACAAAATCTTGCACAATCCTGATAAGCTGAAAGAACCATACAGTAACCATGTGAACAACTTTGTAGGGGGTAATACCTAGCCTAACACTGGTTCCAGTGAGGTGATACAATATATTGCAACACCACTAGGTGCAAAGAAGATTTCAAAACAACATAAAGGGGACACTAATAAATGTAAAAGATAGATATTATGAATGATGGAATTAATCAAGGTATCAGACTGGGACTATGTTTTATTTTTGTTCCCGGCTGCCAGTTACTCTTTGAAGAAAATTCACTTTATACTGGGAACTGATGCTAGGAGAAGTGAAAGCAGAATAATCTGAAAATATTCGCTTTTTGTTAACAATCAAACTTTCCTTTTAAAAATATCAAAATTACCTATTTATACAAATGCTTCAAAAACTACATATTACCTGAACCATTAATGGCCCTTGTAGTATACTTTCCTTTTTCATTTGTCAACCTCAAGTGGCTTATGAACAATCATGCTCACAAGGTCTGTCACAAAAGTTTTAAAAAGTTCAAAAAAAATCTTAAAAGCATTAAGAGAACTAATGGTAGAGTTGAATATTAATTTGCACAAGACCAAATAAACACAACTGGTCCTTGATCCCATCTTAAACATACCAATATAAATAATCAATATTTTAATATTTCACAAGAGATTATACATTACCATTTTAAAAATCACTTAAGACACTGATTTCCTCTTTAAAAGCATTTTCTACTATTGTTTCAATACCATAAGTAGAATAATGTACAGAATAATGCCTAACTAAATCAGAGTTGCCTCCCTCTCTCAATATATACACGTACCTGAATGAACATTACTATTATTAAAAAAAACTCTATTTGGTTTAAAGAATATACACTATGCAGTAAGTTTGGAGGTATCCAGCCAAAAATTTAAATCAAGATCAAAGTATTAGAAGCCATCCATCAAGGTTCAGGGATTCACTAAAGGTATCTATATATCAAGGTCGGTATGGTTTTCTTAAAAGATATTTTGTTAAAGATAACGTATTTGCACAATTTTTGTAAAGAGAAGTCTGCTCGAAAAAGTTACAAAAATGTGTATATATAAAAAATGACTTTAAAACAGCCTGAAAATCTAATCAGGTTATCTCCATTTTTATGCAAATAAAGCTACGAAGTTTATTCATCTTGACCTTTGCTTGATCATGTTTACAAGTATTTTGTCGAAAAGGTCAGAATCTATAAAAGTTTTAAAATTTTTTTTTAAAAAATGAAGCAAGCTTAACATATCTAAATAGGTCATCGGTATATTAACACCATTATGCCTTTACTAATTTCACATGACTACCTCCAGTGATTAGGCATGTACAATGTGAGATTTATTTCTCATGGATAAAGTTCAAAAACGTTTACAAATTTGCAAGATAATTAAATAGTAACCATATGCTAATCAGGTCTTGGAACCCACCAAAGACATCTAATTATTTGATCTGGTTCGGCTCAAAAATGTTTAAGATGTCATGGTTACAAGGTAATGATAGCACAAAACCATGAGAAAAAAAAATCTTGTTCAACATTGAAAAACCTTAATATACAAGGTGATGTAGCTACCTTTTACTAAACAATTGTCCAATCAACAATTCTGTTGACCATGTTCTGCATAAGCATAACCACAAAGCCAACATTTGACACTTCCTAATGATGATGAGAGCATATGTCAGGTTTGAGTGATGCCAAATAAATGTTTATTGCAATGATTACCAACACAGCAAGATTGGTCTAAAGTATGATTTAAAGCCCAAATGATTAACAGTATGACATTCATTTAGTATGGATAGACAGAAAAGGAATCCTATATATCATTTATGATGTGTAACTTTGGTATGACAAAAAAAAAATTTTCTTCTCAGAACAACAGAAAATTTGGAAATTTACAAGTCCCACAATTTAAAAAAAACAAGAAAACAAATCAAATAATTGTATTGTTATGAATCGGTTTTATTCTTTTTTACAATATATACATGACTGATGAAGTACAAAGAAAGCCTGTTCATCATCTCCATTTAGACTGGTATTGCACAATCTCCTGAACAGATTCAATACTTTGCCCAAATATTCAATGATCTATGTCCTATAAACAAACAATGAGCAATATTTTGAGACCTTCATCAAGAACAACAAATGCCTCTCAATCATTACTAATTCCTTAAGGAGAGAAAACATACTGCAGTTTTGATTTTAATTTAACAACAAATATAGCAATATTGCACAATGTTCTTCTCAAGTCTAATAATTTCCCTGTATCAAGTCCTGAGCACAAGATCAAAAAAAAACAATCAGTTTCAGTGAAATGTTTCCCTCTGCTTCTTACTTTACATTTCCATAATGTACACATAACATTGCAAAATTTATGACTTTTAACAATCTGGAAGACAGGAACACATATTTTTTAAACCTGATAAATGCTATTCTTTCTACTCTTTAGATGGGTGGTACTAACAGCCATCTATACACATCTCTTACAGCTATATTTACTAAGTGCTTTCCATAAATCAAAGTTGTAAACACATTTTTGAAAACGGAATATGAAATTTGTGATTTATTGTCAGTTTTAACAGCACATGCAAGACAGTATTGATAATATCACACCAAGGAAATGGAAGCTATGAACCTTTTCCAAGGACAACAGGCATCCAACCTAGACAGGCAGTTATAAATTGCAACAATCAATTTTCTTATACTGAACATTTTTAACCCAACCCCACTCCCCATCTTCAATACTGGGTTGTTAAGTTTTAGTTCATCCAAGGTTTTGGTTTTTAAGAATATAATACTGCTAATAAATGTTCTTTTATCATATGTCAGTGATCTATTTCTAACTTGGAAATAATGCCCATTTTGTCCAGATTAATGAGGAAGAGATGGACTTGCTGTAAGGTTAAGGGTGATAAACTTGTGACACGATGTGTCCTTGGGCAAATTGCTTCTACCTCTGCTTAGCACAATATAACTTTTGAAGTGTTATTCTACCATAAAACACCAACCATCAACTGCTACCTATATTTACACATTTTCAGTAACATAAAAAAAGTCATGGTAACTTCTGTTCAGGTGTGACAGTTTGAACTTTAGTCAGAAAATGTTTACTAATAATTATCTTGATTTAAAAATGAACACATTATCAGGCCCTCATGGCATAATTATGACTAGTTCATATTACATTTTCAAACATCTTGATGAAATAATGAATAAGGATGAAACCCGATACAAAAATAAGACAAGATCATCCATTACATGTTCAAGTGTACATCAATATGGTCATGTAGGCAATTTCATAGATGGTATTTACTTTTATAAAGATCTGATCACTAACTGATTTGCACATTAGCTGTCATTACAACATTTCCAGACAAAAATTGTGCATTGCTATGGGTTTTTACAACTATAGTGGAGTCTTAGACTAGATAAAGAAAAGAAAACATTAGGTTTAATCATACAGGATAATACAAATTTATTCCAATCTGTGGCACTTTCATTGTGACAACAATGTTTGAAATTCAGTCTCATGTACTCTGGAGAACACCCTTTAGATTGGCCTGATCTAAAATTGTCAATATACATTCTCAAAGACTGATGAATTTCTTTCTTTTCAGAGTTATATAATATTTTGCAAATAATTTTGATCAACAAGCAAGCAAATTAATTTGAACCATTTAAAAATATATGTAATCAAATCTCAATATTGATGCCTATATGACTTGGGGAAACTACAAGCAATATGAAATTTGCTTATTTCAATTTGGGAAATGTGCAGTCAAAACTTAAAAAAAAAAAACATTTTGGCCTATACATTTTACAGACTCTACAAATAGGCATATTCGAATTTGAAATTCACACCAAAACAAATGAAATGGTTAGCCTAATTTAAATTCTCACCAAAGATTTATGAGAAAGATCAAAAGCATTTTGCTAATTCTAGTATATTCATTAGCAAATATTGGGTATGAATAAAGCAAAGCCCATTTTATCTATCCAATCAAATTCCAAGTGAATATGATCATAGTCGATCAAAAGAAGACATGTAATTTTTCTAATCAATATCCAAGATTCTGCAGCCCACAGGATAATTAAAATTACCAACTGCCAAATCATTCATTCACAAAAAAAATCTTGGCTCTCTTCGTCAAAATCCAACATTTTATGTCACTTTCTTGGAACAAATCTGAGTTCTATCCCAAGGTTTGACATCATATCAAATAAGCAACACAAACCAACTAGTTTACTATCACTAATAACATGTTTGGAAGACTTTTTGTTTTTAATCAAGCAATACTTGAGTTTATAACAAAGTACAAAATATTTTAGTGTCATGATAAAAGATGTTACAACAAAGACTACACGTAGTAAATCTACCAATTACCAAATATCAACAAGCAACAACTGCAACCAAAAAATGTCTCGGGTATTTTGATTTAATAAAGTGTAGAACTCGAACTTTACTAAAATGCAAGCAATGCAATATCCATTACAAAATTTGTGATCTTAACAGAAGGGTCATAATTGCATATACTCCTTAAATATATTTTCATATCATGTAGTTTTAATAACAATGAAGCAGTTCAATTGTGAAGAATCTATGGAACTTCTTAAATTCTTATTGTTTGTAAAGAAAAAGAAGATGATCATTTTAAGGCAGTATTTATAAACTGATTCTTCCAAGTAAATGAGATATAGGTTTTGGCAAAGCATTTTTAATTTCACCTCTATTCAATTCTGTCTTCAAACCTATTCATACCAATCTAAAGTTAAATATGTTGATATACTGTTCATACAAGTTATGTGGTCTGGAGTAAAGGTCACCATGGTGACAATATAGATAATGTATTTTTTTTTTATTGTATTCCTCTACACAGAAACTGTTTAATCTTTTGTTAAACCCATCACATATCTGTGCAGACATCTTACCTACATAAAATAATATTATAACAGAATAACAATAAGAACTAAAGCTAAATGAATTAAAGATGGTTTGCATGATGAAACAAATCAACAAAAGATTACTGACTGAAAAATAACAGAAACATTAAATATATGCATGATTACCAGAGCAAATTGCGAGTATTCAAAATGCAAGACATGAATATTTACATCAGATGAAATGGTGGACTTAAATCATTGCTAACAATAAACCACTAATCAAGCTTTGAATATATGCAGTCCCCAAAAAGTAAAATCCATTCCATCAGCATTAGTTCAGAAATATTTCAATAACCTTACCTATCTACATAAAACCTGTCAGCAGAAGGTCCTCAAGTCAAAATTCAGAAAATTCTTAATTACCGCAACTGCATCTATCGAAACATGCCTGCTGAGGATCTTATAACTAATCACTAGAATACTGATTACTATTCTCTAAGAACCTTTAAACTTTTTCTTCTTTACCTTCTATGAGATCAAAAGCACCTAATAATCTCTAAAAGGATTACAAAAATTCTCAGAGGTCCCAGTTTTTGATCAAAAAAGAATTTTAAAAAATGATATGTTTTTGACTAAAATCAACAAATAAATGTGTTTGTAAATGAAGCTACATTGCACTGTTAATTAACAAAAAAATATAATGTTGCATAAAAAAGATCAATGACTAAGTAATCCTGAACACATCTGGATAAATCAGAACACTTGTAAGGTATAGTTCAAGCCCAAATCAAGGCTATTTACAAAAAAAAATGTGAACAAAACAATTGCAAAAAAGTTCTGCAATTTAATTGTTTTGGATTACAAATACATTTCTATTTATGCTATTAATAAAGACAAAATAAAAATAAAATAATTTGAATGGATCACTTATGTATTGATCAATGAAAACCAGTGAAGTTCACACGTGTTAATGCAATAAGTGAATTTGTTATGATGAACTGGGTGTGAATAAACAAGATTCATATTAATTACTTTTGCACTATTGGCATAACAAGTAAATTTCCTAACAAATACATGTAATCCAACTGATTTTATTTATGGTTAAGACTGTAAAGTTCTATACACCTGAACAGGTGGAAATAAAGTATCTACAACATCTCTCTGTTTCTTCTTTTTATCAGTTTAAGTGTTTTATTTTTCATCTATCAAATTTTAAAAAAAAAAAACAATTTTTTAAAAATCTGACAGCAAATCAAAAAGGTCTTCCACAGATTCCAAACATCAAAGACAGGATGGGACTGGACTGAAAATGACCCATCCTTAAATCTAATGATATTCAACTTTTATTAGTTATTTTATAAAAAGATTTAATAAATTTTATCATGGGTACCATTTGTGGGTGCATGGTTAGGACAAGCCATTCTGCAAGTTTATTTACAATATTTGTATTTATCAATTAAACAAAAATAAAGTAATATGCAGTTATGTAAGAAATGAAAAATTCTTTTTATTTTCTTTATGTTCCACAAGTTAGTTGTCTCCAGTGACAAACTTTGTGCTACATGTATGAATTGTGTTGGAAATGAAATGCTTCTCTTGAAAATACAGTGAATTCACTATTTGTCCTGGGATACCAATTGTATGAACTTGACAAGTGCTACAAACCAAGAATTTAAAGACTGCAAATAATAATCCTTCTGTGGAAACAATATGCCCTTTCCACAATTCACAAAAAAAAAGTACTGTCAAAAAAGTTTATTCTTTCAAAATCATGAAAAATGAATCCCATGAGAATTAATAATTTTGCAGTAATATTAATTCTCCATAAGAAATATCCAACATAAATAAATCTTATCTGAATTTAAAGACTTCAATGCTCTGTGTTCATGGCCAATTTGCTGTGTCTATTTTGGAACTGAGAATTCAGCTGTGAAACTTGTCATCTACTTGAATCCAAATAAAAAAGGAAATTTAATGAAGTACAAAAAGATATGGTTTTCAGGTATGAAGTATGATTTTCAATCATTTAGTTATTTTCTTGTTGCACATTCTTTTTTTTATTTCAAATAAGGATGAATCCTGCAATATGATGTCCTAAAACAGACCCCAAGTCCAATAAATTTGCAATGAAAGAGACTTACTCCTTTCAAAGTCAAGTTGATACTATATTTACCAATGCATTAACAAGCAACCAGATACAAAAAGTTTTGAGCCGACAGCAGATGAGAGTCTATGCTGTTTGTTCTAAATTATAAGTAGCAAAATTAATGTATGCCAAAACAATGGAAGAACTTTGTGGCAGATCTGGGTCTGTGCCACTTACAGTTTTAAGCCTGCTGTACATCAGCAAACAATTTGTTTTTGTATAAATCAGGTTTTTGTCTAAGAACACATCAACATTCAAGATATCAAACCAGAAAGAACAAAGAGAAATAGATATCAGTTTTATTATTCACTCCATTCTACCATGAGCTGCAGAGGCTCTGTGATTCAACTGTCAAATTTACAAGTGAAAGCACAAAATCAAATCTTACCATCAGAACTACCTGAGTTGACTATGATATTGTGTCCATGGATATGGTAATTTATTCTAACTGCCTCAGCACTACCAAAAACAAACCAATCCATTTTGGACAAACTAAGATAGTACAGTTATTTTTTTTGTTGTATGCCACACAATACCTCAAAATACTTTTAAATCAATACTCATCCTCAAAGACATGCAATAGTTTTGTGCTCATGCTTGATTTTTGTTCAAGAAAATAATCTGCTCATTAGAACAAGCAGATAAGTAGATTTTTCAATCCTAACACATGAAATGCAAACTGACAGTGAACTGAACAAGGACTTGAAAGTCAAAGAAAGTATTTGAAACCCATCCAAACACTGCATAAGACTTTTTGACTGTTACCATTAAAAGTTGATTTAATTTGCCAATTTAAAAAAGAAAACCCTATAGTAAAGCATACCAAATTTGAAAATAAACCAATGCGGTTATGTGAACTGGAATTTACAAAAACAATTTGAACAGATGTCTAATAGCCTAAAGTCTAAAGTTCAACTTTTTTGCTGCAAAATTTTAAACCAGTGTTTCAATGCATGATTTTAATGATATAGCACCAAGAGCAAACTATAACCTACTGAAATGCAAGCAAAATTAGCAAGCTTGGCACAATTAATTTCCGAGTGAAACTGTCCATAAAACCATCTTTACTGCTCTTCAACACTACCCATGCTTAGAAGTCGAGTCCAACTGCAAACAACACGTACCCTAATCAGCTATAACACAATGTGCTGGGTCAGTTATAAGTTTCAATATACAGTATTAATAGTTTCATACAAGATTTATGTATTAAAATCACCTACTACAGAATTTAATGCTTTCTTTGGGAAATAAATTTTAAACATAAGAGATAATTTCTCAGAAAATAAATAAATAAATATATAAATAAATGATTAAGAAATTTATGCCCAATACAAATTAACAAAATCACATGTAGAGAACTAACCTAACAAGAAATTAGGAATTCAATAGAGCAGTCATATATTCTGTCATATAGTAATAAAAAAAAGAATTATCCCCAAATGGAAAGAAAATGGAGCTTCAAATTTAAACTTAGACCAAGACAATATTTATATTGCATTCAGCTGCATAAAGGTTCAATAACAAATTGTGTTGAATCCTTTTGGGGAAGAAAAGCTAGCTAAATGAGCAGTTTCACCTAGTTTCACTATCTACAAATAACATATAAACAGACATGTAAATCAACATGTACTTTGGTTCCTTATCTTTTTTTTAAAAAAAAAGATGTATAAAACGATCTCAAAAAATCTAGTTTTGCATACTTGGAAGACATCTTTCCTATCTGCAGTGGAACAATCTGTTCCTCTGTCGAAGTGCAAACTGTATGGAACATTGAAGAAACAATATTCAACTTGGAAGAGGATGTGAGACACTAGTTAATATATTCAAGGTAATACCAACTATAAACTGTCTCACACAACATGACAGACCAAGTCTTTTAAGACTTGTTCATCTATGAACTACAGAATCAATGCATCATCATCCAAATTCCCATTCTGCATTACGCGTATTAGCAAGCAAATAAATGTAAAGAAATTTCTAACTTTTAATTTGCCATGGTAAGGCCTAGTTTCAATTTCTTGTGCCATTCCAGCATGTTTACTATTTATGAATGTACAAAGTCTGCAATTTCTGAATAATATCATAATTTGCAATATCAACATAACTTCTGTCACATTGCCAGTAAACTGGCTGTCAAATTTCCAATAAATTTCTATCACATTTGCCAGTATAGCTGATTTCTGTCACAGCTGCCAATAATAGTCAGTTTCTGACATATCTGATAGAACAGTGCCCATCATATTACCACTATCACTGAATTAAGTCACATTTGCCACTATAGCCAGTTTCTGTTACACTGCTAATATATTTGGTTTCTGTCACACTGCCAGTAAAATTGGTTTAAAGGGAAACGAGGAAGCTCACACCAAGAAATGTCACTTTGCTATCATACATATGAAACAAAGTAGCAAAAAACAATTTTTCTCACCCCAAATTTTAATTTTTATTTCCAATAAAATCTATTTTTACTTGTATTTTCCTTTCAAAAGAAAAAATTACAATGTTTTTTATGCGTAATTAGTATCTTACTTAATTTGTGAATAAAGTATGGAATGTACTGAAATAAAGCTTTCTTCCTTATTTCCATTCAAACCAATGCCCAATACAATCTAATCACTGACTGAAAGTATGGTATTTCTATGCTTGTGACACCATCTCAATGCTCTTCATCACTACTTCAATAAGTTCCCTGATTTGGAAGACCACATATAAATAAAGAGCACTGAGAAACTGGATTAAATCCATAAGCTGAAATCTCCATTGGTTTCCATGTAACATGTCTTTAACTTCCAAGACAAAAGAATTAGGATCTTTTTGAGTTTTTGGCTGAATTTTTCTGAGAACAACTATTATGTTCTGGGTTCCTAGAACTTAAAAGTGGCTGTGATGTCTTAAAAATTCCTGCTAAATTTAATAATGCATCTGCACCCTCTTCAATTTTCTTCTTCTCCTCTTCATCCTCTTCTTCACACATTAATCTTGGTCGTTTTGGAGTTCTATTGTTAGGAACACAGCCATCCACCTCATCAACACCACTTTCATATTCGCCATCACTACCCAAACGATCTTCATTATCACTGAAATTATCTATCTCCTCATCAGACCCAAAGTCATACTCATCATCAATTGAAGAACTTGGTGATGATGGAGCCAAGTCATCTTCATCAACAGTGGTCATACTGTATGTATGGTCTTCACTTGGAACAACAGTACACACTACTGGCTCAAAATTTCTTGTTTGGTATGAAGGAATCCTGCAAAAGATAAAGAACATGTTAATATGATACTCTGTATAAATATTATAGAAACAATTGCTGGTTTAAAAAGACAAAATTGTCAGGATTACATTTAAAAAGTTCTGTAATTATACTGGGCTGAATTTACAATTTTTCATCGGAAATCAATGGCATTGCAGAAAATAACTGACTCTACCAATCAAATTTAATAACTTCTTCAAATTTAAATTGCCCAGCAGATCAAAAGCTAACAGACAATAAATATTGTCCTTTCTTTCCAAGAGTTATCCCCCTTACATCAAGATATAGAACCCTTGCAAGCTAAAATCGCTGTCAAAAAAAAAAAATGTTCATTAATTCAATTGAAAATGCTCATTAAATGAACAAGAAAATTGTGGAATAAAAATTTATAAACTAAGATAAGTTGCATGTACTTAACTAAAGGTCCACCACATGAAATTCATGTAAAATGAATAAAATTCAGATCATTTATATTAGAAACAGCTCATTAAATTAAACTGTTTGATGCAATTTTCTGAAATATTTCCAGCATTGCAACTGAAATAAAAAAAAAAATGAAAACTTCAACAACAGCCATACAATTCAATTATCTGCAAATATTCATTTTGTCACTTACAATGTGGCTAGTAGCCAGTGTCAATAACAGATCTCCATGGAAACAAAAACTGCAAACAGTGACTGATTAGTGTTGAAACGGCTATCTTAAATCAATGCCTACATTGTTCATAGCTAGGCTCTACTAAATTTTATACTAAAATCCATGCTTCTGCCCATAATCCAAAGTTAAGCAAGGATAAACTGATACAAAGTGCAGTGTGACACTAATATGTGTTATCCACGCCTGTGGTTGCACAGTACTGAAATGGTGTTAAATAGAGAACAAGCAGCAAAGAAGTACTATTGCCTTTTGCAACACAGATATCCGGATAAACCTGATTACAGGCCATCTGCTTTAAATGCATGTAAATAGTTACTTACCAACAAAAACTATTGATTTAACTGTGACAGATTTGAAAAAATTTACCACTTACTTTGGTATTACTTAATTTGTTACAGCAAACTGAAGGAATTTGTTTCATGTTAATTAAATATTTATTTAACACCAAAGGGTCAAGACATGTGGGTTTATAAATCAAGTAATTCTAACAGGCAAAGTGAGTCAAATAATTCTGCAAATATTTCTTTTTTACTTTTGTTATTAACAATGTTGGGTATTACAAATAACCAAATTAAAAACTTTAGATCAAAAATTTGCCAATTTTATTAAATAGCAATAATCAAACATTGTAACAATATTGTGATTTAAGGTGATTTTTGAAGTACTATGTGTACAACTTGTAAAACAGACTGCAATTTATTATAAATATTGGAAAATAGTCAAAAATGAAAGCTTATAATCTTTAAAAATAAATAAATAAACCTTAAATCGTGTGGGCAAAACAGTTTTACTTCCATGTTTGCCTATTTATTTTGCAACAACTCTTTGCATATTCTAAATCTCTTTCATTTAATATTACCAGCACATAAAAGTAATCTTTCCGTAGTACAAGCACATAACAGTTATCTTCCTACATTAAAAAAAATAAAGTAACTTTACATACAGATGGGATAAAGTATGATGAATTACACGAACTCATTAACCCCTGGCACCCGGTTTAAGTATCATGGGATAGGACCCTACTTCCAAGCTCTGTTGTGTCAAGGTTATCTAAGATACACTAAAGTTGGTGATATTACTGAACAGTAGACAGGTGTAGCTCAACAATGGTACCAAATAATCTTGACTTTCTAGTCACATCACAAATTAAAGAGGGAAAAACATTGCTTTAAGAAACCATCTTTTTTACACCCAAAAGCTGTGGAATAAAAATTTCATGTGGTGGACCAAGTTCCTCATGGTTGGATTTCAATTTTGTGTCCAGATTTGAGACATTTTGGCCTCAGATCTAAGGCAGACCAGTCTGAAATGCACACAAAAAGTGAGACATGGTGAGGGTTTGGAGTAACAAGTGTAATGAATATGATGGGTCCAATAAGCAAACAAAACAATTTAAAAATCCAACTTCTACTCTACTGCATATGCAAGAGCAAAATGAAATAGCCAATGAAAAACAATGTTTCTAACACAACAAGGCCACATGCTAATCTAAAATCTCTTGCAAGCCAATTTATTTTGATATATTTTGAAGCAGCCCCCAAAATGAGTTCAGGTGAAGATAACATACGTCTCCTGAAAAATTTATAAACTTTCAAGTTTATATAAGGTTCTGTTATCTGTCACTTACGATTCCTTGGCTTCATAGCATAATAACAAATAAAAATTGTTTCATAAAAAGATCTGCTTAGTTTCTTTATGGTATCTAAGGCTGACCACTCACACTCACATTTTTAATCACAAACAACATGATATATAGAACAGAAATTAAGTCAAAATTAAGACTAAGATACAAGTGCAAGAACTAAGAATTCAAACCAAAAAAATTTAACAAGAAAATATAAGGTAAGAAAGAATGTTAACAGCAGATATATTAGAACTGTTCACACTGCAAACATTATAGGAACAAGGTAAAAAAAATCCACCGATAGCAGTCTTCTTAGCAGCAAAAAATAATGTTCAGCTAAAAACTAAATTCTGAACAGAAATTGTTCTGCTCCTCTTCATGTTTGAAACACACTGGAGCAATATGATTATCGTTAATTCATTGCCAATAGTCATGTTAAAAGGTGAACATTTAAACATAAAATAATGATTGTTTAATAAAACCAAACACTTTAACATTTACATTTGAAAAGAAAAATCTTTAATTCAGTTTTGCCAAAAAACAAGATAAACTGGAGAAAATGCACAGCTTTTGAGTTTACTTCTACAAACTGTGCATTCTGGTCAATATTTGAATCAAAACAGCATAAATTGGAAGTAATTTAAATAAAAACAGAAAAATATTTTCAATGCTTAAAGAAAAGTAAGAAATTGTTTCATTATTTGGTTCTTTAAAAGCTTTCTTAAAATTTACACAAAAAGGAAATCAAGAATATTTGTTACCAGCTTGGAAAAAAAACTTCGGTTAAAAAATTCTTTATCATTAGTCATCTCAGTTTTTTAATGGCAAAGATAATGGCTGATATTTATTACCATTCTGCAGCAAAGAAGACAGCAGATCCAGACTTACAAAATCTTCCAAAAAATCTGGAAAATGGTGACCAGTTGCTATAGAAATAAATACAAGTCTATCATTTCTATTTATAAGGTTTATCAATAATAGCTTTTGAAATATATATAAATATCAAACCTATGCATGCAGACCTCCCAGAGGTCCAGCAAAAAGTCAAAATTTTAAAATCTATATAGTCTTAATAGGCAAGTGAATATGCAGATTAACGCATTCATGGAACCATTTATATTACTTCATCACCACTGTATTCATATGCTAGGAGTAGACTTAGTATGCCATCTAGATGTTAAGGTTACTTGTCAGGTCAGGTGAAATGACTTCAAAAGATTCATAAATTAGTTCTTACATAATAGTATTGTTTTTTTTAACTCTGACATCCATTTATCCAACTATTACTTCCCAACAATAACATCAGATAGAATAATATTAACTGATCTATTTTGCCTGGCACAGCATCTATCAATCAACACAGAATAGACTTTCCAACAACCAACTCAAGCTGCCACTTGGTAAGAATGTAATACATGCCTAACACAAAAACAATTATAGTCAGTAATTAGTAATTACTATTTCTTCATTCATAGCTGTTGAGCAAATACACATTGAATAACCAACACAGAAATGTATGGTAAGTGTGATGTCCTGACTAGTACACAAAGCAAAATACATCATACCATCCTATGTCAAAATATACACATATTACTCACAGGAAAATTTTTTAAAGATCTCAATCAATCACTAATGAACTTTTTTATCAAGATTTTAAATGAACTTTTCTTTCTAAAACAATATACCCCAAAAAGTGACAAATAAACCAACTGCTATGAATTTTAAAAAAATCACACCAAAGATATTATGTTTGTTGGCCTATACTATGCTTTTACAATATGTGTAAATACTCCTCCCCCCACCTTTCCATGTAAAAAAAATATGAACTCTTATTCAAAATGCTGGACACAAGATTCAGATTTGATCTATTTCAGAATGTATAATTTTCTAATAAGAGACTCTAACAATTCAACGAAATCTGGAATGGTTGGCATCTGCAAGCACCTTAACCAAATGGCTTTACTCAAAATGATATATGAAACATAATTTAAATTTTATGATAAGCAAAAGTTAAATCACACATGAACAAACTTTAAAGATTTCTCTCCAGCTATTTCTTTTTGTCAGATTCTATGTATTACATAACTAGCACTCATCTGAAGAGGGGGGAGGCTCTAAAATAATTTCCATCAGCAAAACATGCATATAGGCTTTAACAGACAACATGCAAACAATGATGCCAACACATTAGACAAGATCGTGTTCACTTTCAAATGTGCAAAATTTTGCTGGTATAAGAACAATTTGTAAATTTCTACCAATTAACTAAATTTCAAACTCACCCTCGTTTTCTTTTCAGGTCTTGAGACTCATGGAAATGTTTTGAGTCTGAAAAGATGCCAATTTAAAAATCATAAAAATGACTACAAATTCCATTTCTCATGTAAGTGGCATTTATTGGCCAAACATATGCATTGTGATATCATTATCTATTTTCAAATGTAAAAGCACAAAATTGGGTTATGATTTCTAATTAGTTTTAAAATATTTTGTTCCTTTTTAAGAAGCTGCAAATATAACTAATTTATATTTATGGACAGTGACTGTCTGAAATTATTTAACTTCCACTACAACAAAACTAACATCAATAGTACTACCTTTAGCATCCAATCATTGTGTTCTTTGTTCTGATACAATCAGAATATCCTCAGCTTTTCTGTGATATGAAAAGACATCTTGGACAGTAAATTACAAAATATACATTTTGTTCACTGGAAATTTCAACACAGAAAAGAACCAGCAATTATTTGCACTACCTCAGTTATTTCTACAATTGGGCTGATTGTGGGATTAACAGAAAGATTAACAAATGACAAACAGTCTGATTTAGGAGTTGCAATTTCAAAATTTCAACAATTTTTTGTGCAAATAACAGAGGTGGTTTTAATGTAGCTGTACATCTGTTGATGACCTGCAGGATATTGACATTGAAATAGCAAATGGTTCTGATCATAACAAACCACTATTACTGTTGTTGCTCTCAATTTCACAATCACAACCACAAAATTAACACCAACATGATCACTATTTCATCATTTTTCCTGTTGCATGGGTACTAATAATCATCATTATCAATCATCTTCACCACCATCACTATAACTACATCAGCTCCTGCATTATTGCTGTTCCCATTAGAATGAATAAATGTCTGTTTTTATTATCACCATCTGCTTTATCATTATCATCACACACCTACAGCTAGTCCTAAATCAATTTTTTTTAAAAAAAAAAAAAAGATATGAGGTAAGTGATCCCTGAAACCTGTATTGGAACTGCAGTAGCAGCGTGATTAGCATACCAGACTTGATTCCGAAAGGGTACAGGAAAATCCTACCATCTGTTAAGCCCTAGTAATATCCTTGGGTAAGACAATTAAGTCTAAATGCTTCTGCACTAATTAACCTACTTGTGTTATTGTGCCATTAAACACCCAAACAAAAACCTAAAACCTATTTAATAGCATATATATGATTCAGTTCAAACATGTTGATCAATATAAAACCTGCAATGATTTGTTGTTAATAATGGGCCCAAAAGAATCATATAAATTTAATTCAAGTAAATGGAACAAAAACTAACCTCAGCTGAATATATGCATACTGTATTTACCTGTACATATTATATCCAACTGCAATTATCATCAATTAAGATCTGCCATCACACGACATTGCAATCTGAAGCTGCAAATCTGTCTTACATAATGCCTTCAAAATGTTGGCTTACATATCTGCTGTCCACACTGCAGATCAATTTTAGTCTATGGTTCTGTCTTCAAAAAAATGCCTTGGTAATTTGAGAAAGAAAATCGAGAGAAATGGAGGAAGCTTGTTGTTCGGTCTTGTACGGTGACCAAGCGGTCTACCAGACTTCGGGACTGATGATGATAATGAATTTGAGTCTAAAGATCTGACACATAATGTTTGGCAGATCTTATTTTACAGTATTTTGTAACAATGCTATGACAATCTGAGTTTATACTGTTTACATTTAAATTTGCAAATATATGCTATTTTTAATAATAGGACTGGTTTATTACTACAACTGTTGAAAAACTCTGAAGTAGAAAGGGCAAGATGCATTATTTATTCTTACAATTTCAACGAATATCTTCCTTGCCAGAACAGTTGTAAACAAAAACACATTTTTGAGGTGGGAAAAAACAAATGCCTGAGGAAACCAACCTTGAACAGCCAATCACACACCTCAGACATGTCAGAGCCAGGAATCAAACATGATACACAAGAGGTGCATACTGAACATTACCTGTTGCACTATTCAAGCTCCAAAACAAGGTAGCTTGGTGGTTAGCACGCCAGACTCATGACCGAAAGAATACGGGTTTGAATCCTACAAATCAGACTGGCCTGGATTAGCTATTGTGTGCTGACCTAGGCCTTTGCTCTAACTGCCCTAGCACTAAAAGAAAATCTACTTGTGTTGCAGTGTCATAAAGCAACAAATCAAACTATTCAGGCTACATAAATACCCCATTGTCTGGAATGTCATATATTCCAACTTTTGTGTGCAATCGATCCACAAAAATTCATTATTTTGCTTTGATATATTTGCCAATTTTTATGACTAAGAATTATCTGAAAATCAAACTAATTATTTTACATTTAATTACTTGTGCATATTCAGTACCACTAATGGTATATAGTAGACCTATTTCATGACCTTGTCCCTACTAATGATGTCCTTTGAACTAGTGGCTTTAATGCTGAAAAAGGTATAAACCTGCACAGAAATTCAATAAACTATCTGTAGGTATTAAAATTAGATACCCTAAATTTGGAAACACACACTGAACTGCATTGCCCCTTGTCATGACCTTAACCCCAAGACAGGGAATATAACCGAATATGTGAGACTATGAAGTCAAGATACAATAAAGGGTAGTTTTATTGCCATATCTTCATTTGTTCAACAGTTATAACTGTGGTCCAAAATTTAATTAAAAAGACGAGTGGTACAAAAGAGTGGTACAAAAGTTGTCTTAGAGGCAAAATGTAATAACTGTATTTTCCATTGTTGTAACATTTACCTTGAAGCAGTAGGTAAGGCTCGGGTACACAACATACAATACACATGCATATACACACACATATACAGGGTAAAAAGGAAAAAATAATTTTTAATTTGATGATTTTTTCAAATTTTTTCGAGGTTTTAACACTTCTGAAGTTTAAGACAAAAAACAGTTACTAGTTTATCTCCATGGTGAGCACAAAATTTATTGAAAAACTGATAAATACGGCTTGAGTTTCTTTCAAAATCAGTGAAAATAAAGCTATAGTGACAAGTAATAAATAATTTAAATGATTGGATATCTTTAATTTGCATACTTTGTCCAGTTTCTTAACTGCTAGGCTATCTTAACAAAAAAACACATGCAAAAAAGCATTTAATTTGTGCAGTCAGGACAGTTTTTAAAGGGGTTTTTTTTAAGGTTTCTAAGGTCAAAATGAAATTTTAGATTTTCAAGGTTTCTGAGGACCACTTATAACACACACACACACACACACAAAAAGTACTCCAGACAAGGGTAGGATTTCTCGTTCCTGAAACAGCGGAAGCAACCACAGTATATGAAACATATATACATGATCTATAATTACCCAATATTTCATTAAATTATTTTCATTGACTTGAATAATTTTTCATACATTTTTTACCTGTCTGTAACCACATGTGGGCAATACTTACTGCTTAGACTCTTAAGGGATACCAAAGTTTGAGCAACATCTTGAATATCGCTATCTGAAAAAAAAAATAGCAAAACAAGTAACAGAATTTGTAATATTGCTTCTTTTGTCAAACACTTCTAGTATTAGACATAAGATGATTCTGAATTCACCAGATGATAAAAACATTTTGTGTTCTCCATTTTTTAAAAATTAATGTTTTGACAATAGTCAAGGTAGCATCAATTTGTTGATGTTATGTTAAAGTAAAATAAAACTAACTAGTTGTCATGTTGGAAAGCTTTTCAGCTTCAAATTTGTTTACTTACTGTATGAAACTGGCTTTCACATCAGATCTTTCCTGTCTTCTAAATTATGGTGATCCATGACTAGGACAATGGGTACCAGTAACTGGCATTCCAAGAATGGGCATTACTAAGTGGAATACTGTTGGGTATTACTACGTGACATACTGTATAATTAAGTCTGACATTGTCTCCGCATCTCCAGTCAAACTGATCATGTTACATTAACAGAGAGTGAATTTCCTAATCAAATAAATTAGGCAGTAATATAAAAATAATACACAAAAAATAGTCATATTTATTGTGCAAACCCATATATCAACAGTGAAAGAAAACTTATCATTAAAAAAGCAAGACTTTCTTAAAGGGACTGATGCTCTGCTGTCCAAAAAAGATTTTCCATCAGTGCTGGAAATCTTTTCTTGAAGTTTTTTTTTACATATGGTGTGAAAGTAGCTTTCACATTAGATTTTTCCTGTTTTCTAATTTGGGTAATCCATGACAAGGGCAATGGATAACAGCAACTGGCAATCCAAGAATTTCTCAAAGAGACTATGCTCTGCTGTCCAAAAAATATTTCCATCAATTCCAGACAAGACCATTTTTTCTTTTCAACTGTCACTGTTGAAACCATCTCTGGCATTATGAAACAGTAATATTTTCAAATTTTAGCCAAGATGGCTGCGATATTGAATGTAAGATCCACACCATCTGAATATAGGACAAACTAGACATCAATAAACTAGTCACCGATAGAAGACTTTTGATATAGCCATAAATTCAGGAGAATCACAAATGATTTTAATTATGTTCATTGAAGCAACCATATTTAAGCTCAGATCTGCACCATTTTTATTCAGAATGGACATCATATTACTGGTCTTCCATTTATTACCAATATTAGTTAGTCAAGATATTCAAAATGGCTACCATGGTGGCCAGAATATATGTAAGATTGGCACCATTTACAATTTGTACGAAGTAGACATTATACCTATTCTTGTGAAAACCCAATGTTGATATGACTTTACATATATCAATATGGCAGATGTGGCAACCATATTGGATAACTCATTTTTATTTAGGACCAGCTAGATCATGGGATGAATATATGTGTGCCCAGATGTGCACAGCAAGCACATCACTTATGTACTAAACAGGGAATTTAAAAGTATTGAAACAGGTATTTAATATTCAAAACAAGTATGATTATTAAATACCTGTATAATCCTATTTAAATTTCCAGCTTCCAGATAAAAGGGGCAAGAGAAACTTGGGAATGGAATTTCAAAATAGGAATCTGACATGCAAAAAAACCTACAAAATGTTGAAATAATTTAGTCTTTGAAAATTAATTACATTTACCAACATTGCTAAAACATTAACTACAACAATGGAGCAAAAACAAAGATTGAATAAACAAGTGTAGGGTCTGACTGACAAATTGACAAAAAAATACAAAAAAAGTATCAAATGATAATGATACTGCCAATGATTAAACTCCTTATGCCAATTTGAATAACTGTACTTCAAAACAAAGAACCGTTTCCAAATTTTCCTACTTATTTTCAGCAATCAATAACTACTCATTTGCTTCTCAAATGCCACAAGAGCCCAAAAAGATACATCCCAGATCATGACTGGTTTCCATGGCAACCTTATAAACACTTGGTATTTATGTCAATATTATAAAGCCATGGGATTCAAGACTAAAAAGCAAAGAAACCATCACCACTACAGCAAACACTAAATTAACAAATATGGAAAGCAGAATCACTTTGTTCATTTCTTCCAGTTATCATTAGAAACTGATGTATAATTAGATATCACTTGATTTTCACAAATAACTTTCATCAGTTTTCACAGGCAGTAAATGTTTTGAAGAATAACATGTAGAAACTGTATCTGTTTTATAAAAAAAAAACATTCCCCATTACAATTCTTCACTGGCTTAAACACAAAGATTTGTTCTGGTATCCGTTACTGAGAACACAAAGCTCTTCTTGAGCTCATGAGCTAACATGTCCACATTCATCTTAAAGTGATGATCTGTACAGAAGGTAGCGTATTCTGTACAACCACAGCAACTTTATTTCAAACAATTTTAGGGATTATCAACATTTTTCAAGAAACTATTTTTATGCCCATTTATTTCAATGCTGCCTAAAAAGAAATGCAAAGTTATAAATAGCAGTAAGAAGTACAAGAGAAAGATACCACTACTTATCTCATAGCTGTAAAATGACAAAACTTACCATAGTTTTAAATTCAAGGACTTTCAAGGATAAACATCCACCATTACTGTTTTTAAATTAAAGGCAGTTTTTTAAAGGTGATCCCCCAAATCAACGACTTTTCATGTCTGAAAAATTAGTCAATCTTAATACCAGATGCAATCAGATTTGTCAGTTACCCTGTAACCCAGCTTTACAAGTCTTGCAAAGGCCTTGACTAATATGATAAAAATTCTCTTCAAGGGATTAACTTGTATGTAGATTCCTTACAGCACATAAATCTGTATTTAGCAAATGTCCATTTAGTAATAAGACTCATACAATCTGCATTTGTGTCATATTCAGTCAGATTGCAGTATACAAAAGTCTGTAGTTTATCATTCTCAATTAGAAGCCCTGCAAAAGAAATCCATTCCTAACTTGCCCCAATCCTCAGTTTCTTTGCTGCTTATACAAGATCTAATTTGCTTACACAACCACTTTCAAAATAATTTAAGTTCTACTTCTGTCCATCATTTCTAATTATATCATTTAAATGGATTTTGGATGGTCAGAAAATCCATTTCTATTAGAATCAATGCTATCAACATTTAATTCACAACATGTATTTCATATCTGAAGAAAGCAAACCTGCTACCTACCCACCCTTTCAATTCCATAGGTTGGAAAACTTGGTACCGTTATTTGTGCATGCATCTACTAGATCGTCTACTAATACTTCTATCAAAACCTGCAAACTTTGCATACAAAACAAAGCATGTCACCTACGAACACAGATTAAACTCTTAACAAGTTCTCACATGGCTTTAATGTGTGAGTGTGACTTGGATGGTTAATGTAGCTTTAACAATTTTTCAATCATATCACTACAATGTCTGCAGTGTATCAGTTTATAGCAATGTCTATAAACACTGGGGCATCTTGTGCAGATATGTAGCATCATGTTCTACCCAGTCACATTATCCTGACACCAGGCCAACCAGTTCTAACACTATCCTTAATGCTAAATGCCAATCGACATAGCTGCATGTACTATTTTTACAAGTCTTTGATATTACTTGGCCAGGGTTTGAATCTGCAACCTCCCATATCTGAGACACTCTAAACACTTAGGCCACAAAAGTGGTCCATGGCTTTAACACAAATGTGACTCTAAAATTTTAAAGTTTATTTTTATTTTATTTATGTGCAGGACAGACACCAGCCAGAACCAGTCTAGTGAGTACTAAACTTTAACCAGCATGCAACTGGTGCAATGTGTGGCCTCTTAAAAGAATTAAAGCTAGCAGGTATACAGGACAATCTTGTAATTGACAATTTTTATTGTTGCTATCTGGAGAGTTCAGGTCATATGCGGGATCTTTTTAAAGTATAAAGGGATCTAATGTGGTTTGGCTTTGGTGCCTTTGATTACAAATCCGCTGTCCTTTGGTGAAGTTTAGATAAAATGGAAAAACCAAATAAAAATGATTTAAGCAAAAAGATTTAAGTATTTTGACTATTTTAATGGTCTTGTTTAACTGCTTTTGCATTGTTTAAAACATTTAATATTAGAAATTTAATGACTAAAATAGTTCAGGTTCCTTTGATCACTCCTATACTAGTGTAATGTAAAGTGTCTGGGGTTTTTTTAATATATTTTTTAATGCTATTGAATGATATGCACCAGTTACCCCTATGGGAAGGTACAAATATTGATTCTGAGCTATCATGGAATTGCATGCAACCAAATAAATGCCAAATTCAAGATATTAAATTCTACATGTAAATAAAAAATTGACACATAGGAAGTGTATTAACTGACTGCAGCTATATATTAGTTGTTACCATAGTGACATGTACACAGTTGTTCCTGACATAGACAAACCAATCAGAAAGGATTATGAGATTCATAAATCACAAAATGATCTTATTTCCTCCAGCCATGTAGTATTTAATACATTTTATCCCTCTGTTCAATAAATTGCATGGGAAACATTTTATGTCAAGAGCAATTAATGACTAATTGAATATCATCCTGAAGCTTTTTAATCAAAATAGTAATAATTATTACCAATACCCAACATAAGATATCTATATTAATGCCAATACACCTGTTGTGTTAAATATGCCATGATACCATAGCAATCATTTTTAATTATCTTCATGTTAAAAATTACTCTTTAGAATTCTATATACAATTAAATGTACATCAAATTAAAAGTACAGTACATATACATGCCTATGAATTAACTGCTGCAGAAACATTTAGTGCCCAGAAACAAGGCATAGTAGTTTGATAAGTACAGTTGTGCATTTAAAAACTGAAAATAATAATGCTTCCCAAAAATTCTAGCAACATGTTGCAAAAGATGTGATTTTACCTACATCTTCTCTTGTAATTTACAAGAGAAATTATGTGCATGGTAAGCAGTATTTACTCCTTGAACAGTACAGGTGACAATGTTAATATCTCCAGTCATATCTGAACCTCTTTTTAAAATGCTGCTTCATAATTTACATAAAGCAATTGTTTTACTAAGATTCTGAGATCTGGGTTACATTTTGGTAGATTAAGAAATTTTTCCTTTTGCATTGACCAAATAATAAATCAATCAATCAATCAATCAATCTCCCCCTCCCTCCCTCCCCCTCACTCACAATGACTTTAGACATGAAATATTCAATATACTCTCTAGTCTGGAATGGAACAAGATGATCAAGCCTTGAGCAAAGAAACCCAAAGAAACACAATTTCACACAGTTTAAATAATGAAAATCTTCTGAAAATAGTATAGAATGTTTGGACAATACTTACCAATATCATAACTGGTCTGGTTTAATCTCTTACTTAAAAAGGGAAACAAATCTGTAAGGAAACAAAAGCAATTTATGTAAAGGTGGACAATACTACACAGAAAGTATCCTATGGTACCCTTGCTAAAAGTGAAAATAAAGTATTCATCCTCCATCACATCCTGTTGGTTTTAACTGTTTCAGAATAAAATCAAAGAATATCTTGGTAACTACAAGGTCTCTTCCTATCACTGTCTATTTAATTGATTCATTGGATGATAAATTACAAATTTACAGCAGATTGTAACCTTCTTCACACATCATGCATTTGCAAATTGGAGTACAGAGGATTCCAACTTGTTTTCACAAAGAGAAATTCCAAGTTGATGAGGTAGGTGTTCATACAGTGTTCGTCTTAGTTCCATAAATAAATTCCAAGTTGATGAGGTAGGTGTTCATACAGTGTTCGTCTTAGTTCCATAAATATCTGACCACTATTTTAAGTTTCATAATTACATGTCCTGATAGAGCTAGCAAAATGTTGAGACTATTGTTACATATTTAAGAGATAAATGTCAATTACTGACACCTTTGAACTCTTCCCATGATCTCTGCTTTATGAAGAATTCTGCACAGCTGACATGACATTCAATGATCTAGAACATATTTTTTGTTCTGTCAGATAAAAGAAAGCTTTCCTATTTCTAAGAGCATAAATATCATTATTATTATCATTAATGGTTTGGAAAAATTCATCTGAATACTTGTAACAACTTTGATCTAATTAAGAACATTCATGAATCCTGTGCATTAGAGAAAATAATAAAGCCTGACAATAACTAGCTAAAAATCAGGAGCAATTGTTAACAACAGGAAATTGTGTGCTAAATGATTAAAAGAAGGAATGAAGAGTCTAATTATATATGCATCACTGATCACAATGTGGTCCACCAGGAATATTTATATAACACAGCTAAAATTATTTTGCAATGGTCAGAAATTTAGTGCTCTTACCAGCAGTAGAAATACTGAAATTTAATTAAGCATTGAGTAAAATTTGAAAGGCATCAATGGAAAATTTCGATTTCAATAAATATGTTCCACATTTTTTAAAGGTTGGAATAGATAAATCAAGGAACTGCAAAACTATTTAAACTGGTAAAAAATGTTATGTCAATGAAATACTGAAGAAATGATTCTGAAAATACCATATTTACCTATTTAAAATACACATCCAAGCCAAGAAAAATGTGGTGCTGTCTCATAATTTTCAGCAATTCAGTATCAATTTTAACAAACAGCACAGAATGTGATCTGCCAACAAATTACATTTGGGTGTACAATACTGAAGGGAAAAAATACTGACTTTGGCAAAATTACTGAAGCATGTGAGAATGTACTGGTCAACAAATCCACAAGAGCTGGAACTTCTTTGAAAAAAAAAAAAGAATATCTTCAGCTCATCAGTAATTCATTTTCAAGTAAAGATTTTGTCCTTCCATTCAATTTTCATAAAAACAATATTTTGTTGACATTATCCTGTTGTAATATATAGGGGTTCCAAGTGGCCTATTGATCAAGACATTCACTGTTCCGGATCACTTCCATTTAACCTCTAGGTGGGTCTCAGACTCAGCAAAATGGGTACATGAGAAAGCCTGCCTGTAGCTTATTGTGGGTCTGTGGTTCTTCCAAGGGTTTTCCAGGGTTCTTCCTCCACAAGTTATACTCATTGCCATGTATAGCCTATCTTGTCCTGAAAAATGGTGTTAAAGTCCTACAACCACAACATTTAATATAATAGTTCCATGATAATATATTTATAAAAGCCACTGGATTGGTCAGAGGACAGAGGAGCTCTATCATTTCATCAGATGGCACATCTTTGATTTGGCAAGATATACTGTGGAATGGATCAAAATGGATCAAAAAAATACAAACTGACTTCAGTACCAAGTGTAATGTCATTTCAATAGTACTGACAGTGACATCTTCAAAGTTACACTGTCATCAAATAGTCCAAAATATGAAACCACAGAGTTTTCATTCTTTTCTCACAATGTAGAATATTTGTACTTTGCTAAGAGAGCTGCAGTCTGGATTCAACTGCTAATCACACACATAAGTGATTGTTGCATACATTGGACCCATTTACTTAAAGCTGCTCATAACCACTGCAAAGTTAGGACTTAAACATCAGACTGGTATATGATCCCAATTTTTCCTTTGGATGATCACTCAAAATGAAAACTGGACTTCTCAATACGAAAAAGTCTTTTACAAAGGTATGAAGAGTCACAAGTGACCAAAGAGATTTTATTTTAGTTTTGAAAAATGATCCAAGTGTTCCCTATCTGCAGAAATATAAAAAGAAATATTACTTGAAAGATTTTTAACAATAATTCTAGCTCTGGAAGTTATTACAATTACCAATACAGCATATTTTTATAAATATCATGAGGATTGTTTTTTGGGGGAATGGACTAATTAAAGTCATATATAGTTAATAACATACAACAATTATGCCATAAAGCAAAGGAAATCTGACATATTTCACTTGTAAGATATCAAAGTTACAGAATGAAATCCTAGTTCATAACTAACATCAAGAGACTCCTACTGTTGATTAAATTTTACAGGTTTGCAGATGTAACAAAATCAGTTGTCTGTGTTGCTGGTAATCTTTGCAAGTTGGTGAACACTAAGACTTTGAGCCATATTCAATTTTTGTGCTTAGATGTATAGAGATATTGGGGAGAGGTATTAAATACCTTGTGGTCAAGTCCAGTTTTATTGAATTGGAAAGTAATTTTAAAAAATGTTTACATGTAACAAATTTAAAACAAAGATTAGCAATGACCTTAACCTAGGATTTTAACGTGTGTGTGTGTGTGTGTGTGTGTGTGTGTGTGCACGCTCCCGCGTGCACACACACTTGGTTAGGTAGGTATCAATATGTCAATCTTTTGCTGGAGAGGTCTGCACTTGAGCAAACCAACAATACCCACATTATAATAAATTCAGTCAATGTCCTTATATTTAATTCCAGGATATGTTGAAAATAAAACTATCTAAAATTCTTCATGCAAATCTGTGATTGTGGAAGGTGTCTGATTTCTTTGCCAGATGGTATATGTTACACAAGAGAAATATAAAACTCAGCAGTACTCACGAGGTGATACTGTATTTGGCCCTAGTCTAGAAGCCAATGGAAGTGGTCTGTTAATACTGAAATGACAAAAGAAAATCATATAAATTGAATGTAACATAATTCTCAATCTGCAAATGCAAATGATGCTACAAAGTTCCATCTTGCATCTAAAATGTAAATTTTCTGTAAGAATACAAGCTTCAATGACAATACACAATTGGACTGCAAACAAATACATTTAGCCAATTTGTTAATCAGTCTGAAAGCAACATCTTGCAATACTTGCCAATACCTTAAAGCAAAATATATATCATAAATACATTTCTTAATAAAATGTTAAAATTTGGTTCTGCTGGTCCACTAATGGTCAGTATCTACATTTAGGCCAGAATAATAGGCAGAAGTACCCTGTTAAACCCAAGTAAGAACCACCCACCCATGGGAAGCTACTGGAAAGCTTCCCTCACAGGTTACCAACAAGGCTCAAGACTAGATCCTGCATGGACAAGTGAGATCAGCTACAGAGTGATTTAGACCAAAATACAGTGTATGAATATTTATTTCATTAAGATAATCACAGCTTTTACTACAAAAAAGTATGTTATTTTCATGACAATTACAGTAGGCCTCCTCTTGAACGGCCCCCCTCACCAGCGGCCACCCGCTCCTTACGGCCAAAATCTGAAGGCACCGACGAATTTGTGTTCAAAATTACCCCTCACGAAAAGGCCACCCAGCTAACGCGACCAGCATATTTTTGCAAAAACATAAAATTTACCCCTCACAAGCGGCCGCATTTTATTTTGTAATATGTATCTAGAACTGTTTTTTTCTAATTGTGTTAAGTAATTGGCTTTCTGTTTCCCAATGTCAGGTTTTCGTTCTTCAAAAAAGTGTTCTACATGTACCACTAAGGTTAATATTATATCCTTTACACCTTACGCGAAGCCACATTTATTTCATAAAGCTGGGAAAGACTCAAATTTTAATCCGTACATAAAGGTAATCCATATATCTGTACTTCTGTTATCCTAGATGTCTGGTTTATCCACAGATAATTGTTAAGATTACACTTATTAATAGTAGTAACCTGGGAGAAGTGGCCATATTGAGGTACAATAGGAAAGTCTTTGGATGGTCTGATAGCCTTTGTGGCTTCCCTTTGCAAGATGTGGAGCTTGTTAACTTACATAATTAGCTATTACGAAACAATTGTAAAATTTATAAATCTTAACCCCTATCCAAGGCGTTTTTCACACTTAGAGTAAAAAAGATATATATATATGGTGGCGCTCACCAGTTATTATGTATTTTTGAGAGAGTGATGTATGTAAGGTGAAGTTGTTTGCATTTTAAACATGCACAGTGGAGAGAATGTTGCCATACCTATATACTACTTTCATGTAATGTGGATGAAATTTCTTTGGATATTGTACCTTTGGAAATTTTAAATGATCTTAGGACATTGCTAACTAAAATGACTGCTCCCTTGTGCTCCAAAAATCCACCTAAATTTGTCTAAAGTACACTATTCTTGGCAGCTATTAAAATATGGAAAATGAATTTTGCCAAACTAAATAATACCAGCTTCTAAAAGTGCAATGACTGAATTACCAAATACATAAAAAGTAAAAAAAAGTTATCGGCTTTTTTTTTTTACAATTACCTCTTAAGTTTGAGAAGTGAAAATGAGCAAGTAGAGCTAGCACTTTTTTGAAAGGTGCACATCTGGAAAAAGGCCAAGCTGTATACTCTTTAACCCATATTACACCCATCAATCATACATCAAAATAAAGGGAATTAAAGGTTCTTTGAACATTACCTAAGATATACAAGGGCTCTTTTAAATAACCAGTATAACTAGTGAGGAAACCGGGGGAGGGAACTCTTTTTCTTTAAAATTTTAACCCTATGCTAAATACGAAACTGTAGAGCACCACCTCTCTCTCTCTCTCTCTCTCTCTCTCTCTCTCTCTCTCTCTCTCTCTCTCTCTCTCTCTATATATATATATATATATATATATATATATATATATATATATAAACAATAGGGTACCAGACTTCCACTAATGAATCAAGTGATAATCATCGTAAAAAAATATATGGCATCTTGTTTAAATGCCAAAAAAATTGTTTCCTCTGTCTGGTAGTTGCAACATTGATGATTATAACTGGATGTAAGATCAAGATCACATGGTCAGCACTGGCTAAAAATAGAAACAGTGTACTAGACAAAGACCGAAAAAAATCATGTGACAACACAACTTGTTGATTCTTTATCAAGAAAGCATGTTGTCCAATCAACAAATGTATCGTCTGCATAATTAAATCCCATACAGTTAGCAACATTTGAATAACTCATTACCAAACATTAACATGTCATCACGTAAAAAGAAGATGATTTTTTTTCAGAAAACATCAGTTATTATATATAGTCTACGATATCGATATCGGGTGAGGTGGGGAGGGGAACTGGTCAAACAAATTAGGTAGAAAAGACTTGAATAAAACAATTTTATGTTGAAAAGACTCAATAAATAACATTGTAACCGATAAGTTATTTAGCAGCAGTGGGAAAATGGATAGATAATTGTGTATGTACCAAGATTCAAATGATGTTTTTGTATGGTTCTGCTATGTGCATGACAACACCCACTCACTTGCATATCGCGCTTTTGCCAAGAATAAGAAAGAACTATTAATGCATACTAAGTTGAAATAAGTCAACTATTATAGCACAAGAACCGTTTAATATTTAATGTTGCTTTTAAACGAAGATATTTAATGCTTTGAAAAATGAAGCTTTCTTACTACGTACATATACTTCTCACAAAAAATTTAGTCCCCCTCTGGAAAGGCCACCCACCTTATAAGGCCACTTTCCCAGTGCAGAAGGGGTGGCCATATAAGAGGGGGACTACTGTATGTATTTTATCCCAATGAAATAATTTACATCATTCAATAGAGTTCTTTCTGATTGGAAACTATCAGTTTCGAAACTATATACCTAATGATGGTGTCAGCTCTGCTAGGAAATAATTGTCAACATTTGAACTTTCAAAGGTTTATTGTCTCCTTGTTTGAATCATTTTTCAAAGTAAGGCAGGCCAACCAAGCAGTCAATTGTCAGCTTAAGTGCTTGCAATATGTACATTCTAAAAGTCATCAAAATTGCTAGAGGCTTGGAATATGACTGTATGTTCTATATGGATGTGCCTGATTATTTTATAATTGAGACTGACCTACCATATATACTTGCTTATAAGACAGGTCCAACTGTAAACAGCAGAGACCTTAATCTGCCATTCTATAATACATCAGCAGATTATGGGTCTATGTTCTACTAATTACTTCAATGCAATATGGGACAGGAGATCTGGCTCCATGTAGTCTGCAATTAGATACCACTTGTGAATATATACAGTATCCTCCCACTCCCTTTGTGGGTGTGAATAGATGAAGTACTAATAATATGGAACAACTCTATAAATGGGTGAACATAAAATATAGTATACATTTATCAATGGGTTCAGCTGGCCATGCTTGGTTAATAATGAAAGTAAGATTTTCAGTAAAATGAATCTTAGTTTATCAGACACTATTTTACTAATATTTTACAGACTCTGAAAATTGAAACAGATTTCAAATCTGTTAATCCAGAAAAATCTTGCACCTCATATGGTTTTCTCTACAAAGAAGCTGTCACCAAGGATATGTTGATACTGATAGATATGTTTGATTATTTATATTCTGAAATTTAAGCGCATTTTCAATATTTCTATAATTTTGCATAATTTTCACCTGAATTTTTTAATGCAGAATGTTATTTTATAAGTTTATGTTATTTATTCACAAATAATAAGTAAATTTTTAATAGAAAAGATGAAAACTAACCTGATTACTTGAAGTGGATGTTTGCCTGTAGGGTTAGTAATTCTAAGGGAACATTGACCCACAGAACACATTTCAGATTTTGCACAGGAAATCTATTTAGTCTGGAACTATTAATGTGGGATACAATCATTAAATTTGGAACAGAATGTTTGAGGTAGCACACCTCCTAAGTTGTACTAAATTTGTAATATTTATTGTACAAAACTTTTCTTGCCATTTCTTTTGCTGTTATCTGGGAATTTATCCTGCATTGTCATTAGTTTTTTTTATTCAATTTGATAAAAAAAATTATCTTACAATAAACTCTGGGTATCAACTCTGGGTATCAAGAACCTAACAATAGCAAATGTAAAAACAAGCTCCATTTTTCCAGAAAAGCTGTTGGACAAATAGCCCAATACTGTCCTGATATTGATTTTTAAAATTAACATAGTCAGCATCACTTGGATTTATAAACCTACTGTACTATTCAGTGCTATTGGTACAATTAAAGTCTATAATAAGTTCACACACACTCTAGTGAGACACACACACACACACACACACACACACACACACATGGACATGATGCAAAATGATATATATTACACACACACACTGCAGAGAACCATAAAAGCTTATGTTAACCTAGTTAGCTTCTAGATTTAGTTACTTAATACTTGTATGACCTGTTTCTATCAAATCTTAAACAGTAACACTGCTAAGAGGGGAAAAAAAACTTTACATAGCAATGAGACAAGCTAATAATATTCAGTTTATTTACAGCAATAGTTTCATCTACATAATGAACATTAGAAAAATCATTTCAAATTATTATTATTATTATTGTTGTTGTTGTTTTTATTATTATTATTAATATTATTATTATTATTATTATTATTATTATTATTATTATTATTATTACTTTATTTATAAAACTAATTGCTAAGAACTAATCTACCTTGAGGCCCTCATTCAAAGAAATTTATTTATTTTTGGTGCATCTCTGAAGCCACTTGATATACTGGGTTTGGAAAAAAGGAAATAGAGTGGGCATTTCTAATCTCAAATGGAATACTATTCCAGAGCAAAGTACTGGAAACTTTTTTAAAAGTAATTCCATATTTGGTTTGGGAATTTTGTAATGTTTGGTAGACATGGGAAGTATTTCTGGGTAGCCTATACTTTTAAATAACCGTCTTTTTAATCACTAATGACAATCATAAACAAATTAATTAGTCTTAAAAACCACTTTTGTAAATGAAAAAATTATTCGGCAATTTCCATAAACAATCTGTATTTTCCATGTGCCAAACACAAATATGAATATGACACATTTATCCCTTCTATTCAACCTAGCCATTCAAGTGCTTAATTGCCCGACATAAATGTCTATGTTATAGATCTTACAACTGTGCTTTTGTTCAGCAAATATGATGTACTGTGTTGCATATGGATGTAACCAAAAGAGTGATGATGGGGAAAAAAGATTCCTTCATTTTCTGAAAGACCCTGTTTATCTGAAAAAAGTGAGTTCAAGCTGTGAGATTGAATAGGGTGAGAGGATGGGAAACTTGTATCATTAATGCCGTGTTACAGTCAATTTGGTCCAAGACAATTCTGCTAAACTCGAAAGACAATTCGGTTCAACTTAACAATAGTTTGAACAATTTCTTTTTCTTAAAACAAGTATATACTATATGTATGATATATTTTAGGAATAGGTTTTAGAAAAAAAAAACTAAATTTACATTCTTTCAAAGAAAATGATCGTACATGGTGATGTATATATACATATGAAAGAAAACACAATCAGTTATATTTTGCTCATTCTAATTACAATATTTATAAACATTTTTGTGCTGAAAAATATATGCATCTGCACAAAGACATTCTCAATTTAAGCTCTCTCTCTGTCTGTCTGTCTGTGTGTGTGTGTGTGTGTGTGTGTGTGTGTGTGTGTGTGTGTTTCCCATTTCATCAGATTATCTATATTGTTGTTTGTCAGGCTGTCATCTGCACCAAATACAAGAACATGCCAAGATTAAGAAATGTTCAAATCCAGCCATTGAAGCATTCTGTCATTAGGAACCATACATCAGTCATTCCATTTAAGAACCTCATATCTGTGGAACATGCACATATAAGATAGGTCACCACAGGGCACCAGCAGTCATTTTCCCAGTATATATTATACTGGGATGAACTACTAACATCATGCTTTCCACAGTGTCACCTTATCAGGATATTTTTAGATCCACTTTTTCATGTTACTCTACTCTCAACTAGCAAGATTGGTTCTAAATTTCCTCACATCACCTGAGTGATCAAAAGTCAGGACATTTCCCATTTTCATCCTTTCAGGATGTCCCTTACAAAAAATATTTCCTTACTTTTTGTCATGTCAACACCATTTCTTTCATTTGAGACTCGTTTTTTAAGTCAGGCCCAGCTACAACACAGATCCTGATCTACTGGAAGATATGAATCTATGGCAGAGGTTTCCATCCTTCTAAATATGAGCACCCCTTCTTAACTTCAAAATATTGCATGGACCTCCATATGATAAAAGTTGTACTTTCAGGCTCCATTATCTGAGATAATAAATACCCCTTGGAATAACCTTATGTCTCCTTCCCCCATTGGATTTTGCAGCCCACATGTTGGGAACCAACGGCCTTTGTTTTACTACTAATTACACCTAACAAACTGAAAAGACCTTGCTCAACAAGTGCTCTGTGCAACGGTAGATCTAGGTCTATGTAGCTTGCAGTTTGATCTAACTTGTAATTATATATGGTAGCTTATTAATGAAGGAAGCTAGCCACTATTAAATTTATATATTTGGGAATATATTGTGACAGGCCATATCTGTCCATCCAAGTGTCACTGCCTCTTTCCATCTGTCCATCACTGTTATTCTTATCAGTGTTTCCTTTTAAGCATAGTTGTGTGTCAGGGATGCACATTGGAGAAAATTGATGCACACAATTTTTTGCAATGCATTTTTTTATGCAAAGGATTTACAAAATACAATCAGGATTTATTTAATATCCAAAGCATTGGATTAGGGATGGCATCGTGTATACTTCGATCATAGGCATATTCTGGTTTCCTTGCATTGCATTCTGCTATACTGAGCATACGAAGCAAAGAACCAGACTAGCATAGGCAATGTTATGACAGAGTAGCTTCCCCTAATCTCGAAAGTGAAAGCAGAACATGAAAGAGTAAATGTGGATCTGACTTAAATGAAAAATGGAGAAAATATTCCATTGACTGGAAAACAGCATATCTATTGGGATTACCAGTGTGACTTCTTATCTGTGATTAGGAAGACTGTACAAGTGAATAATCCTTTTGTGACAGTGTTTAAAAAATTTTTTAAATGGGTCCTTGATCACCACAAGATATCTTTTGAACACATTATTACCCAAGACATTTTTTTAGAACAAAGAAATAAGTAAACTTGCTGAGACATCCATTATTTGGAGGGCTATTGCAGATTTTGTTAACTTTGCTGCAACGAAAGATAGATCTAAAAGTTGAATATCTTGTTAAAGAGAAGATGAATCATTAGCCTCTAGGATTTTTTAATAAATGTTGTTTAGGACTATGTACAATGAAAATGATGATAGTACACATTTTATGACAGGCAGTAAATTAACTGTCATTTGGTTAAAAAGATTTATATTGATTTTTGTATTGACCTTATAGGTAATGTGATGGTCTGCATATAATATTGATACAAAAAGATTATAAAAAGACTTAAAAATACAACTTCAAACAAAAAGGAAAAAAAACTAATAAAATTATCTTTTGAATGGACAATGTATTTGTGTGTTAATTGTGGGCATTGGTTTATTTGTACTTTAGAGTGAGTGGGTGAGAGAAAGAGACAGAATGTTGTGCTAGTTGCAATATCCTATTTCAACTGAAAAAAAGTATGGATCTGATGAAAATTTGTCAATGCATTTTTGACTCCATTTTCTCTTTTATCCCCAGTTCTGACACCAAGGTTGTTTTGTTTTTTTACCCTCAGTTTTACACCCCTGAGGGATACTCTGTTCTAATATTCTTAACTCCATCTACACCACCAAGGGAAGAATTATAATTGGTATAATATTTTCTGAGGTAGAGTGGACAAGAAGACTTTCAGATCCTCTATGCAGCCCCAAATGAATGCAAGGCATAGCAAATGTCTTATTTTCTTGGGTAATCTGAGTTCTTTACTAAGTATCCAGTAATATGAACTCGTCACATAATGTATCCAGGAGTCTTTTTTAATCCAACTCCATTTATTAGATACTTCTGGGTAAGGAATTTAAATACTAAAATGCCTTATGAAACAATTGACAAATATCAAACAATAAAATAATATTTTTATGCTAACAACTGTGGACATTCAAGCATTATACATGTTTACTGCTGGACAAAAGAATAGGTCTTTAGCTATCAAGACTCCTGTACACCACTTATAAGTGATATGGATTATCCTCCTACTGGGAAAAGTCAGCTGCATTAAAGATAATCTGGAGATATCTAAGGACATTCTGAAGTGTTACCTAATCCAAACTGAGCTAGTTAAGACCCTAAATTACCTGGGCCTCACTTGAAGAGTCTTATTCATTTTTACCTATTCACAGCAGGTGTCACGACTGCATGCTGTTATCATAAATGAAGCTAAATGAACCAATCCATAATGATCATTTGTAGCTGAAAATCACATAGCATCTTTCTGGAATTGTTTGAGACATAACACCTGCTTTCATGAAGATCTGATCTTCAATTGTCAGTATAAAAATGTCACTTCCCATAGGAAATCCTATCCAAGCAAAGTAAAATAAATTTAACAACTCCCTTTATCTGTTAAAGCTGTACTGTATAGTGTAACAGTAACAAATACCACTTCAATTCTGAACCTAAAATCAATTCATTGTAATGAACTTTAAAAATAAAAACTTCTGATCATATGACTGCATCTAAACCATTGTTACAATGTGACTATAAATTCAAGCTTTCCATGAAAATAAATCTGTTTCTTGGAACCTGCTTTCTTAACCAAATTAAAGGTGTGGATGTTACCACCCTACCCATTACCCAAGTTCAAGAGCTCTAGAGGAGACTAAGGCTCAACAGACTGAGAAAAAAAAATTCAAAGAATTCAAGATATGACAATTACTTCATTTAAACTGCTGGATGTCAAAACAATCTGATTAAATTTTATTTTTTGCAATAAAAAAGTTTTCAGATTAGCTGCTGTGGAGGCTATACTAGATTTCAGACTGGCACTATTTTCATTTAGGATCAAAAATATACCATGAAAAGTCATGAAGGAGATATAAGAATTTTCAAATGGGTGCCCTGGTGACCATACTGAGTATCAGACTGGTACCATTTCCATTTAGTACCAACTAGACACAAAGAGACTTTTGGTTCAGTCAAAATGTTGATATGACCAACCACCTAGAATAAGTGGTGACAAGATTTTCATGATGGCCATTATGGCCGCCATATCAGAAGTCAGACTGACACCAACTTCATTTGTGACCAAAAAGATAATGTAAGAAGTCTTTCAGTGTAAACCCTATGCTCATAGAACCATTCACCCTGGAAAAGTGCTGAAAACAATTTTCAAGATGTCTTCTGTGGTGACCGAATTGCAAGTAAAAAATGGCACCATACCATTTTCATTTAGGACCAACTAGATATGACAGGAAATTGTTTAGCAAAACAACCTAAGTTGATATGACCATCCATTTCATGAGCAGTATTTATTCAAAATGGCTGCTATGACGGCCACATATTGGACAAAAAAATCAGTACTTGTTTCATATACTATACATCATTAGATGTCTTCTATTGAAAATAACATTAAAAAATGACCTTCCATTTATAAAGAGTACCAAGAAGATTTTCAAGATGGCCACTGTGGTGACTATATTGGACATCAGATTGGCACAGTTCAACTATGACCAACTGAACATCAAAAAAAGTCTTTTAGTGAAATCCCATGTTCATAAAGTCATCCATTCAGAAGAAGCAGTAATAGTATTTTCAAGATGCTACTGTGATGGCCATATTGGATGTGCAAGTGGCAACATTTTCATTTAGGATCAACTGAGGGATGAAAGTGTGTAGCAATCATAGCAATCTCCAAGAGGTTTAGCAAAAAAATATTTGTGTTCATAGATGTTTGTTGGATGATGACAGATTATCCTGTAAGCTCTTATGGTTTATGACTAGAAGAGTTTTAAAAAAAAAAGTGGCACCTGTCTTTCCATGCTTATACAGGGGAGAGAGAAATGTAATACACTGTATTTATTAAGTTGTATTTTAGTTGATTATGGGGTACCCTGGACAACCTTTTGAACTAAGCAGAAGCCTGAGGTGTTCATACAAATCAGCATTTTAAGATGGAATAAAGGAAACAGCCCTTCTATTTGTATCCTACTTTGCCAACAATGAAACCAATTAACTGTTAGTGTTGCATAAAGTTGTATTTCGCTTGCATAATTATGATCTCTAATAGCTGACAACCCAGAATAAATTTGGAAATCTAGCTGTTAAGTTCTGGAAAAGCTGTCAAACATGTGGAAAATATTGATAAAATACTCTTTTAGTGTGCAAAAAGCATTTATTGCTTTTGAATACACTTTTGATTGTACACTACCTTTGCATGAGGGATGCTATACATAACTTCATCTGATGGATGTTATATATTAACTCAATATGATGGCTGTCAAAGAAAACAAAGAGTGTAAGCAGCACCATGGTAGACCTTATTTAATGACTATGTCACACATAAAGCAGGTAATCTATACACCAGGGTTAGCAAACAAAATCTTGTCATGCAAGTTCAACTTTGCTTGGCAGGTATTATTTTACGGGACCTGCTTGGAATTTTAACCCTAAAACAAAATATAAGGGCCTTTTTGGCCCTCTGCCAAGGTATCATACAGGCACCTTTTGGCAAATTACCTGAGGTCAATATAAGTGCCCTTTGACAACTCTGTAAACAACAACCATTTTGAGCAGGCTTTCTTTGCCCTACCTGCTACCTCTACCTGCTACCTAGGGGGGGCCTATTAGTTACTACATTCATTGGTGAGAATGATCCTTATGTCAGATCACATGGTCACTGTGGATGCTCTGGTGACAATCTGCTATTTAAAGTAAGTAGGTCATAACTAGGTTGTATTCACCATTCCACAAAATGGCGGTCTGTGCTATCCTTCAGTACTTGAACCAGTAGAATCACAACTTGAAAGCTTCAATAATTTAAGTAAAGGCTCTGAGAGTGAGGTAGGAAGCCATTAGTTTTTATGAATTATTAAATTCAACTGATTTAGTGATGTAGATCCAAAAAACTTGCAAATTTTGATTAAGAAAAATTGCTGCTACTGTTAATCACGCCCTTCACTGATTTGATAATGAATGAGTTCTCTCAAGATTATAAAGCACATACAAAATTATTTTGTTAAAAATAATCATACAGCTATAATGACCGTATTTTACTCTTAAATCTTTCCATACATATGTGTACCAAAAACATACACTGGTCAAAATTGCTGTTAAACTTAACATACACTCCACTGCTTAACAGGCCTATGTGTAGCGGACTGCACTTGGTAATTTTTTTTTACAGTGTATCAAAGGGCGAAAAAGCCATATATTCTATAAGGGAAAGGGTTAAATAAAATAGAAGACAAATTTAACATTCTGTGCAATTTCACATTCTTGATTGTAGCCAAGAGGAAACTGGCAGTATAATCCTGTATAGGGTTTATCTGCCCACTTGCCCATCTGGTACTGCTGGGATTTGCATGGTATGGACAATGGGGAAATACTGTAACGGCTGATACCTAGAAGAGCACATGGTTATATTTTCTTGACTTTACTTTCCTGTTTGTGACCAGTACTTTAAGTGGATGTGAATGCTAGCAATACCACTGGGACGATGTGAAGGACTTCTAACAACTGGCATGGAAAAAGTACATGGTTCTTCCCCTGACCTTTTTTACCTATCATTTTTGGTAAAGTTGCAATGGTGAATGGCTATCATGCACCTAAAATCCAATGCAACTGCACAGGTATATGTGGAGGAAAAATTATTCTAATGACTGAAGCCTCAAAAAAATACATGGTTATGCTCCTGACTTAGTTGTCTATGTTGGTAAAGTTGCAATGGAGAAAGGTTGGCAAGCATCTTAAGCAGAAGCAACCACATGGGTAGCATTTGGAATTAATAGTAAATGGTAACTTACCCTTGTCCATTTTGGTACTGTTGTGATTGAGGAGGATTGGCCAGCATCTGAAGTTGGTGATATGGGTGGTAAGGTGTCTTTCTTAATGCCTGAAGAAGGTTTGGCCGATAGTCTGGGTCTATGCACCACAGGGATCCTTTGCCAATACTCTGAAAATGTATAAACTTGTTTATATATTCAGCTTTACACAACTGAAATTTTGCATATACTTCTACTTTACTGGTATTTGAAATTCTTGACAGTTGTCATAAAAACATTACTCTCTCATTAGGTGCATGTAGCTTAAGGAGACAAGACTGTCAAAAGTGACTTGCAGACATACCCAACTCAATCTGCCACAACGCTTGACTACTTCTGTCTGCCCCCTGTATCCCCTCCCACAATCAATTTGTTTAAAACTTTGTAAATATTAAGAAAGAGATGAACATTGATAGTGGATGCATTTGTGTAAATGGTTTAATTATTGTTTGATTATCACAATGAATAATTGTCACTAAATTGCATCTTTCAATGAAGTTGTTTCTTTATCCACGACAAAATGCCATTAATTCAAGATAAACAACCATTGAAAGATAGCTAAAAACATAACTGGTTTAAACACACATCACATATATTGTTAAAATATTGTGATATCGGTCAAGTTTTTTGTGAATCTGTATAAATTCTAATGATTTTAATTTAGAACATCCATGAACAAGTTAGGGACAGAGATGTCCCTCCAAACGGTTGCCTAGGACTAGGAAAGAAAAAATGATAAAGATGCTATAAGACTCCACATATAGACACCTCTATATAGCAACCACCTGTTCACTGCAGATGCTTCCAGAGATCAATTAAAACTCTTCTATAAATGTCATTTACATAGCATACACCTGTCTAATATGTACCACAGACAGTATTATTTGGTCAAAGTTGTGTATTGCAGACAAGTTGTGTATTGCAGACATCAGGGACATGTACTATTTGCTTCCCTTTCAGCTTATCACTGGTGCTATTAAATCAACACCAATTTGTGAAGCCCAGCTGTTTTGACTGTCAATAAATACAACTGCTATCTGCTTTACAAAGAAAGACTGAAAGTTACAAGGAACAGATAATCTAATGATACAAATTACTGTATTTATGACATGTTTTCAGACACAGAATGTCTTTGGACACCATTTTGGGAGCCAAATATAATATTTAAATGTCTTGTAATTTTCAGACATTGCTTCACTATAATTTTTCAAACCTATGTTTTTAGACACAATCAAAGATCTGCCTTTTTTTAAAGTAAAATACACATAGTGTTTGCTGTTAATTTAACTGAAACAAAGTTCCTTTCATTTTGTTGCCAATATGATTGGTTGTCAGTATGGACATCATTAAAAATGAAACAATTTCAGGTAGGTGTGATAATTATGGCTTTGATCAGAAACATGACCCCTGCTTTAGATCATTAAACAATGCATTAGAGAGTTGGTATGGGTTAGTAAATTTGTTGGAGTCCTGCAACAAAACAAACCCCTTCTCCCTGAGGCATTATGTACTAGTTTAAACATGTTCTACCATAATAAACTTCTCTGTAGACAATAAATATAAATTGTGGGTGCAATATGTTCAGCACATTGTGTGCTCTTTGAAGGAAATCCAGGGGGCTGCCTTTTCTTTTCAAACACACCTGGTAAAAGAAATTCTACAAGTTATATTATTAACAATTATCACCTAGACACCTTGAAATCTCAGACATGCATCAAAACAATCTTTAAGCAATCAATTGTTTTGAAGCTACTCTTGGCTAGATGGGGGAAAAAAAGAGTGAACCACAACAAATAGATCACATTTATTTTTAAAAAATACCCAAATATTAATCACTCCAGCCAACTGGTATATTGCAACTTGCTTGTTATTTTTACCCTTCCTGGGCATAGGTACAATGCTAACCCTTGGTGCTCTAAGATTTACTATCAGCATACATGTACCTGTATTTCTACTATTGATGCTAAAATGTTTGTCATAAATGTCTTCAGAATTATAATCACAAAATCTTTTTACTTAGTTTGCTTTAATATCTTAATTATACAGAAAAAAAGCTTGCATGCATTTGTAAGGTAGATTTTAATGACCACAGATTAGCAGAGGGTCAAACTGGATTGCAAGATTACTAATATGGTGGTTCTTTTGGAAAATACACACACCATTGTGGCTCTAATGCATGTATGGCTGCATTTTTTTTTCGTGGCATTAGACAAAATACTTGTTTTACTTCATGACAGCACATCATGTGAGCTAATAGTACCTTCATTGGGAGGGAGGCACAAATTAATCTTCCCTTGTGTTCAGGCACCTATTTAAAAAATGTAATGTCTTTAGACAACAAAAAAATTATACAAGCCATAAATATGGTTATGTAAATTTTTACATCTAGATTTCACCCAAAAATCACATCATGCTGTGCTGTGTGCTGATCTTTGACCTTCCAAGCCAACTGTCCTTCATGGCATTTTTGTCTACTGTTAATTTTTGTCGACTTGAATATCCAGACCTGGACAACTACAACCACTCCTTTATTTTTGCTGAGGTGAGCTAGAACACTATTTTAAAACAAAGCAATCCCTTATCAAATTTGATAGAATATGGCTTCATGCCAGAGCCCAGGTGAGAAATTGGCTGTCAAATAAAAATATTTTAGCTCTCTAAATAAACTGTCAAAACTGAAATATTGTTTGAATAGGAATATAATCTTGATTAGAAATTTTCTTTTCAAGGGAAGTGTTTTTCAACTGCTACTTTTTGAATGACACTGGATGATGCCTTTTTCTTAAATGACACAGTTAAAATTTAAATACCATGCCCTTATAGGGTCATTAACACCATTACTCTCAAATATTTACAATGTTTAATTAGTACACTTGAATCACACTTAAAAACAATTTTAAAAAGCCAGTTAACTGACACTATAATTTTTCTCTGACAATTGCTGTTAATTCCATCAGATGCTTTGACTTGTCAGTATCCATACTAATGACACAAAGCTATACTGAATACAGCCCCAGTAGCCAATATAACTTGGCAATCATTTTCTAATGGGTTATGTTGTCAGTTTATAATTCTATGATACAGTCAAACCCACTTATCTGGACCTCCATTATTTCCACCACATGCATATGTTGATGTTTTAGTCTGGCCCTGAAAAAATCCTTTATTATTATGCTATTTTTGCCAGCATATCTAGACCTCTATTAAGTCAATAACCAGGTTAGGTTGAGCATAAGTTTCAGTCCAGAGTGACTGTGGACCCACTTAATTCAAAATTTTAATGTCAATCTCCCAAGAAATGGCCAGCAAATGCAATTAATTTTCAGCACAATTTTGGCAAGTTAGGGCTGTAGTCACATGTTTATTTAGCATTTTCTCTATTTTTGGTTCCTAAGAGAAGCTTAACCAATTAGTTTATCAAGAACCTATCATGTTCACTACATAAACGTTATGTTACGGATCACTGCCATCTCACCTCTGTCTGCCTGTGTTCGAGAGTCTAGGATTTGGAGAATGTGGATATGTGAGAAAGCTTGCCAGTAGCTTCTCGTGGGTGGGTCGGTGGTTCTTTCCGGTGATTTCCCGGTTTCTTCCTCCACCATTAATACTGGCCGCCATGAATAGCCTATCCTGTGCTGAAAAATGGCGTTAAGCTTATCAACCAACCAACCAACCAATCACTACATAAAATATTCAAAGGTTTACAAAGACAAGAGTCTGCACAAATTACAATGTAACTTTATTTTATGAAAACACAGAATTGTAGATGTCAGCTACATGACAGCTATATATTTCCCTTTTGTTTCTTAAAGTACATTTCAGATCTAAATTATGTTCGGAAATATTATGTATAAAAGAAATAACAATTGAGGAGATACAAGTAATTAAATTAATTATCAATGTACAGGTGGAAAATTGCTGATTGCCTGAAAATACAAAAGTCATGAAATTGTTCCATATGCATCTAACATGACAATTTATTTTATAGCATTTTATGAGAAAATAGCCAAACATGTCCGCAATATTTTCAAATTATCTTGGAATTATAAACATCAAGATCTGCAAGACATTTTATTTTTTTTAGCAAATGTGAAGTAATATCAGTCTGCTTTTGTTTAATCTGACACGATTTGTAACAAATGATTCAAAAGCATTTATGTTTTCTTATATATGCTCCGCACCAGTGACACTTGCAACAATTTCAATTTCATTTTTTTAATGCATTCAGCCATTTCATGAAACAGCATATACATGTGCTTGTCAACATAAAATAAACAAGAAATATATTACTAGGCAGAATATCATCTTGCACTTGGCTTCTATACAATGGCAGTCAAGACCCCATAATTTAGTTTTCAGGCTTGAGCTCTTAATGTTGTTTTGCTATCTTATTTGTAATATCTCTTATTTCTGTCTGGCAGAAAAATTGGCTTCCATTGTCTTAATTTATTTTAAAAATTCCCCTGAATACCTGTGAAAGGTAACCACAATTGGCTGAAGAAAAAAAGGAAAACAAAAAAAGAAGAAAAGAATTGGCACAACAAAGTCTGTTTCCAGGGTTTGTTTGCTTTTGAATTAAAATAACCTTTGTATCTGAAATCCTGTCTGTAAGTTCAAAGAATAGTTTACTGCTTGTTGTTACTGGATATGTTTATTCACCACCAAGGCATCTATTTGTTTGTCATCTGGAATCATAATTGTCACAAACTTACATTGATGCCTGAATGGTAAGTAGTATACTCCACATCCACTTGCTTTAATAATACTCTTTGTAACCCATGCTAGTGAAAGGCTTGTTATTTGCACTGGGTGAATGCACACATTTTCAAAAACATGTATTGATCTTTATTTGTATGATACTGTCATATATTAAACTGGAGGTAACACAATCTTGGTTATTTTGCACAGAACACAGTGTTATGCATAAATGAAAGGTGCCTGAAAGCATTCCACTGATGTTTCTTTCTCACTCTCTCATTTGTGACTTTCTTGGATCCAGACATGATAACATATTCAAACCTCTGAGTACAGCCAAACATTTGTTGTTCATTGTCTTGTATGGTATAAGTGATACACCCTATAGTATGAATGCATACACTACATGTAATATAGGGATTTCATTTATTTTTTTCTTTAATAAATTGCTCATGATGATAAAAAAGGAATAATAACACCAGGTTAGTTTCTTTCATTTTATCATCAATTAAGCATATTCTGTATTTTATTGTAACAACAAATGGAAGGGGATTTCAGTAAATGTACGAGCAAGAGATGGGAGTAATGGTCAAAGACATAAAAATGTTAACAGTTTATATGAACCCGATATCTCTCGGTTTTGTCATCGATATCTCTCGGTTTTGTCATCGTCGATGATGTTTTAAACCCCCGGATGGCGATAAATCATATAGTTGATTACTCTAAATAAAAGAAAACAATTATGAAAAATCTCAACCTCCATTCTAGTAGCACAACTCCATTATCAAACTATCAAAATCTTTTTATAAATAAACCAAATGCTACTGACTGGTTATAGTCCTACTTCAAAAAATTTCATCAATTGAATTAGAAAACAACAGATCTTGTCCTTCCAATAAATTAAAGTGTTCATCTGCAATATTTAAAAATGTATAAGAAAAAAGGAAAAAGAAAGAAAATTTGGAAATTTTCTAAACCTAATTTATATTCAAAGAAATTAATAATAATTTTTGCTGAATACATTTTTACTTCTGTACTGTACATTTCCTTACAAAGCATTACTAATACAATCAAGATTCAATAAAATAATGACAGATGTGGAATAGCAAGTGACTTTTTCATGTTTGCTGGACCATTTATACAAGAAAAAGAAGAAAAATGCTGCAAGGTCAAATAATACAAGTTTTCTATTGTACTGGTTTTAAAATTATGGTAGGTAGTTAGGTAATTATATATATATATATATATATATATATATATATATATTTATATATATATATATATATATATATATATATATATATATATATATATATAAAGTAATAATAAGTATAGATAAATTACACAGTACTTAATGTACTGGGCTAAACCAATTCAATTACATGCGAAAATCAATTGAATGATTTTTTTAAAATTTATTTTTTATCCTTTAGGAAAAAAGTGCTAAGGGTCAGCAATGAAAAACTCGAAGTCAGCCAACAAAATACAGGTAGTTTTTTGGGGGGGAAGGGGGGGGTCTAATCAATATAGTCTGTTAGGCAGAAGCTGTCTCAGCTGACATAACATAATCAAGAGAAATAATGATGTTCATTAATGGCTGTTTGTTTACAAGTAATATGTTGAGCTTGTTCCCTTCCATAATTAGTGGCTATTAATATTGACAATAATTGTCAAGTTTATTAATCCTAACCCAGAGAGGTGCTATTGTTCTGATCAAATCTAGGTACAAGTCAAAGCCATTTTGAACTCTTACTTAGTGTCCTGAAATGTAAAACCAATTGGGTACCAGATTGTGACTAATGAATCACCAGGACTAAGGAATCAGGAAAATCACTGCCTTTAAAAACACTCTGCATCTTAAAGGCTGAAAAAAAATTGTTTTATCAGTCTTGTAGTTGCAACATTGATGATTATAACCAGAGGTAATTATCAAGATCACAGGGTCAGCATCAGCTAAAAAATATAACAAAGCAGGGTACCAGACAAAGACTGAAAAATCATGTGACACCATACTTGTCATATCCTTTATGAAGAAGGCATTTCCTCTGCTCAACAAATGTTTTGTCTACAAAATTAAATCACATACAGTTAGCAACCTAGGAATTAATCATTACCAGATATTATCATGTCATCACCTAAATGGAGATGATCATTTCCAAAAATGTTGATTATTATAATCTATGAAATTGAGTGAGGTGGGGAGAGGGACTTGTCAAACAATTTTAGGTAGAAAAGACTAGAATAAGACAAGTTTATGTTGAAAAGACTCGAATAAACAACATCATAACCAATAAGGAAGTTATTCAGCAGCAGTTGGAAAATGGTGCAAATGGAGAGAATTACATATGTACCAAGATTCAAATGATGTTTTTGCAATGTGCATGACAACAACACATGTTCACATATCATGCTTACACCAAGAAAAAAAAATTAATGTTGAAATAAATCAACTATTATAACAAGAACCATTCAATAATTAATGTTGCTTTGAAATAAAGATATTAAATGCTTTGAAAAATGAAGCTTTCTTACCATGTACATTACATATACTTCTCACAAAAAATGTAGTCTACCTCGGTAAAGACCACCCACCTTATAGGCCACTTTCCAATTGCACAAGGGGAGGCCGTATAAGAGGGGGACTACTATGCATTTATTTACAATGGGTTTATTCAGATAAATGCATATTAATTTTGCATTTCATTTCATTTGATTTACATAAGCATCCTGTATACCAGAAGCACTAAATCATTTCCTTTGTTCCAAACAAAAGTGTTTCAAATCAGACTACTAACCAACAACTCTGCACTTAGTGCAGTTCATTTAAAAATCAATTTTAATACATTCACAATGAGACATTATCAGTGATTGTCATCTGAATAACTGTCATGACATGTTTGCAACCTTTTACTGTGCACAAGTACATAAAAAGGAAGGAAGAAGAGGAAAAGAAAAAGGACTAAAACAAAAGAAAAGATTAAAACAAAAGAAAAAGACAACTGCATAAAAAGTAATATGATTCTACAAAATGTAAGAGACAGTTCCAATAGTCATCAAACATCACCAGGGAACTCTAATCCTAAGCATAATGCTTTTATGTTTTTCTTTTGTAATTAATTTTTCTTTCCAAATCAAATCATGATTGACAACAAGCATTAAATTGTTATATGATACACTGAAACTTGTGCTTACAATGGTGTATGACATACTGCAGAAACTGTTTTTCACTGATGTACTGTATTTATTGAAAGCAAATGCTTTTAAAAGCTACACAAAATCAGTAGCTTCATTAAAGGATTGGGAAGTGTTGATTAAGAATAATAACTAATTCCCTCTACCCCAAAAAGTATCCAACTTCCAGGAGATTCAATTTCTCCAACTTTCTAATACTGAAATCAATAGTCTCAGTTGCAGTACTTGGCAAGATAACATTGTCACCTTCAATAGAGTTGATATAAAAGAGGTTAGAGAAGCAGGAAATCAAGATTATCCCTATTATTTGATTAACAAATATTGATTTTTCTGTCCATGTTTGATGTTTGTGCATTGGTCTCAATTTTGGTGTTGGGTGCTCTTTGGGAGGCAATTTGATCTGTCAGCTCTGCATACATATTTCAAGGAAGATTCCTCAAACAAACTGTATTGATTTGGGAAGCTTCATGTTTCCATGGTAACACCTCCCCATGCTTGAACTGTGCCAAAATTTCATATAATTTACTGTTAGAGAGAATGCCCCATTCCCAACAGTGACTGAGAAATAATGATTTTTGTTGTTTTTTTTCTAAACATTATACTCTACTTACAAAAAGGAGGGCTACTTCACTCAATCTATGCATTGAGTATGCAGATACCTCAGCAGATGGTTAAAAAAATTAACAGAAAACTATTGGAAATCATAAATCAGCAAGTGCTCTCATTTCACACATAGTACAATCAACATTATTTAATGTATCAACCTTTGGATCAAATTTCTGATTACTGAATCCAGTATGATTATTGTCTAGTCTGGTTGCCATGGCAAACTGAAAGCAAACAGGAACAGGCCTTACTTTTAAGCTTATTAGACCAGATCCTGAATGTTTTCACCAATGAAGGTGCTATTGTTAGAATCAAGTATATGAATGCAGTTGTATATAGTGCTCTATACACTGGAAGAAGAAAGCTAGATAGTGGTTTAGATATCTGCAACATTGACATTTTTATATCTTTACCCACATTGTTTATTTTTGCCTCAAGACCTACCTTAGAATTACTTGCCTACACCAAATGATTATGCCACAGCACACTTTTCATTTCTGGATATATCATGGGATACCTAGTTAACAAACTGATCACAGACATTCAATATCAATCAAGCTGACAAGCATTAAAAATTCAAGCCTCAGTAATGGTTGAGTTGCCTCCCTCTGGGCACTAAAACCTGTATCCTTTATAAGCAAACACAAAATTATGCTTCATACAGAGTTCCCTCTAGCACTGATCCCATTTTTTTGAAATAAAATATCTATTAAAAAGGGTCCCAATGTGTCCAATATCACAAAATCAAGATCAGAATTAGTAAACTAACCCTTGATATATCACTTGTTTTAGTTTTATCATCTAAAATGGTGGCCAGGGACAGAAATGTTAGAATCATCTTTGTGAAATTTGCAATAACAAATATTCATAGATAATAATATATGATAAAATAGTGATCAATGAAAAATTATGGTAAATGCTAACTGGTGGCAACATTGAAAAAAAAAATTATTTTTGTTACACTCAAAATTGCTCTGCAGACAGGTTGGCTCAAAGATGAGCAGAAATTCTGAGGGACTACTTGAAGGATGTCAATTCTGACAAGTTTAAATGCAAGTGGGTACAGACAGCAAACATAAAAGAATTAGATGATGCTGTGTACACCTAGTTCACACATCCATGTGAACAATGTATTCATATCTCTGGAACAATTCTCATGGCCCAGGAAGAGAAAATGGAAAATGGCAAAGGGTATATAGCATGTGACTTATTTAATAACAGGCCATGATTGGTTTTGAAGAATCCAGTGTTAAAATAGAATAAAACAAAATCTTATCTGGATAGATATGCTTGGCAAATCCTGTCATGAAATATGAAGCAATAATTGTGAAGTACCTTACAAAAAAAAATAATTTATACCTATAGGATAAGATTCGTGTTTGGTGATGTTAATCTTTGTGAATTTGTGTTTTTTTGCATTCTACTCTCTAAGTGTGCTTATGTGTCTATTAACTGGTCAATCTAGTGAAGCAAAGAAGAAAAAAAGGAAAAAGTTAATGTTTTTCTTTAGATGAATGTCAATGTTTTTCAAAAATGAAATCTCATTTAATTTTGAATGACCTATAACACTAAAATATATTCAACAAAAAAAATGCAGTGACATAGTACACAATGTGTTTAGTGGTAAATATGTTAAGTACTGAAATAATTAGGGATTGATCTGGATTTTTAACATAGCTTTAACAAAAATTTCTTTCATAGTGCTACATTGTCTGCAGTTTTTGTGATGTCTAGCACTGAAGCAACATGTCACAGAAATGTAGCATTATATTCCACCCAGTCACATTATCTTGACACCAGTCTGACCAGTCCTAACACTAACCTCTTAATGCTGAGTGCCAAGAAAGGCAGCTGCTAGTAACATTTTTAGGTCTTTAGGATGACGTGATTGGGGCATGAACACACAACATCCTGCATCTGTGGTAGATACTCCAATACTCCAACCACTTACAAAACCAGAGTACATGTAATTGGAAACTATGTGGAATGCACATGGCATGGTTCTAGTACAACTCTGTCATTTATGCTAATAAACAGTCTTTACACAGCAGTTGCATTGTCTAACAGCACATCAGGATTTACAAAAAGATATTAGCTAAAAATCAACTGAACTAAGAATCTGGTTTTGGATTTAAAATTTTTATAAAACGTAGCTTTAACAAGTTTTCAGATGTATCACTACAATTTCTGCAGTGCAGCAGTTTAAAGCAACATCTGGCACTGTGGCATCATGCCACAGACATGTAGCATCATGTCCCACACAGTTTCATTATCCTGACACATGGCCAACCAGTCCTAACATTAAACTTGTAATGCTTTTGTACCAAAGGAAGGCAACTGCCAATAGCATTTTCACAAGTCTTCAGATTGACTCTGCCTGGGTTAGAACCCATGACCTCCCACATCCGAGGTAAATGCTCTAACCACTTAAGCCACCAAAGCAGTCAATTGAACTGAGAAAAAGAGAGGCATTTTATATGAACTCAGTTTTTTTAAAGTTGTCACTGGACATTTTCAATAATAATCGAAATACTTTAACCCTTAAAGTGCTAGTTGGTCACGACTTAAGTTGTTTTCCAGGCTAGCAACAATGTACACATCTGATTACTTCAGCCTGCCATGATTACTTGTAAAACTATACTTCATTGGCTTATTGAGGCCCAGAACAAACAATCAAGCAATGGAACAAACAATCAAGCAATCGTTCTTTACTATGTAGTTAGCAAAAAAGTTTTTAAAATACTTGCTTTTGAGCACATGGTACCTCGAAAAAATTAAAATGGCTGATGCTGAATACGGTGGTGATTTCTTGCAACAAATACTGGCTTCTGATATTAATGATGATAGTAATTTTGAAAGATTTGAGGAGAATGAAATTGTCTGAGCTGGCAAAGTATTGATGGAAATGCCCATGAGTAATTTGGAGCCAAAAATTGATGTGGATCTGGAGTCTGAGTACATGATGGCTGGATGAGAAAAGATGGTGCACCTGTCAACTAACCATTCACTGGTATTTCAAAATTAAATGTTGAGAATGCAAATTTTGAACCTATGAACTGAGACTCTTTTAATGCAAATATTGTAGAACAAATGAGAACTGAAATTTTCATGAACATTTATTACTGACTCTGGGGGTCAAAACTTACCTGTAACATTCATGGAGTGGATGCTAATAAAAGACTCTGGGGGTCAAAACTTACCTGTAACATTCATGGAGTGGGTGCTAATAAAACTTACCTTTCTTTACCTGTGATTTTAGCAATTTAGATTTAACTTTGCAACAGACATAACATACATGTACAATGTTTGAACTACTAAAAAATATATTTCTTTGATATATTTGAACCTTCCATTCAAAAACAAACAAAAGTACAGATGAAATACAATGGTAACTTGTCATTGTACCTGTATTTGCACCTGTACATGCAAATAAGTTTACTCATGTGCCTTGATGCTAATCTTAAAGTTTAGACATCCACCATCATTTTTCATATAGGGTTTGTGTATCTGTTGTGTATATTTATTTTAACTACATGCAATTTAAAAACTATGCCATTTCTTCATTTTTTTCCCCAAACAAATCAGAACTGAGGGATTTTGTACTGCAGAACATTATAGCACTTTAAGGGTTAATGCAAAATCTAAGGTTTGGTCATGGTGAATATTTAAACAAGAAATGGAACTGACCTACACCCAAATATGACCTTGATGTAGGTGCATTTAATGTGTTATAATTGGCTATGATCTATTGACATTATCACAAAAAGGACCATTAATTTCTCAACAGCTGTTATAATAAATCCTGCCAAGTAAACACTTAATTAGGATATAGGTTAATTGCTGGTGGTCAATGCTGACAGTCAAATTGCTCTTTTTGAATTTATGATTTTTACACTGAAACCAAATTAAGAGAATATTAAAGCAAATTTCCTGTGATGACTTTATTGTTATTTGTTGCAGTCAAGCCACCAGTTGGCATATACCAACACAATCACTGATCAAAACCAAATTGAAAGTATATTAAAGCAAATATGATGTGTGATGACTTCATTAATCTTCTTTTCTTGCAGTGAAGCCACCAGTTGGCATATACCAACACTATCACTAATCAATATATTATGTCTATGCTGTTTTATTTTTTTAGCAAAATACTTTTGTTATTATCTTAATAAAATTTGCATTATCATTATTCAAAATTTCCCAAAAGGATCAATGATTAAATTTGTGATCTATGAGGCTGAATCTATCAAGCCTTCAATTAAAAATTTTTGGTTGAAATTTCTTGACAAGCAAGTAGGAATCCATTTTATCCTTTCCTGCAAGATCTGCCTTTACATTAAAAGCAGGTTTGCAATTATCTAGAGACTAAAATAAGCAGTTTAAAAAAGCTCCCCTGTAACCATGGGTTTCATAAATGTAGTTTCAGTTTTGTTAGGATAGAAAAACAAGCTCATTTTTATATGAAATCAAATTGACCCTGTGAAAAACAAATAATTTAATAAAAAAAGCATTGTCCAAAAATAATGACAAAACTACAGATGGAGGTGTAAAATTGTATTAGTCAGAAGTTACACCACCAACTAGTGTAATCCACAAAGAAAGTTTTAAGTTAACAACTAGACAATAAAATAAAGATAGTGTAACTATCAATAATTCACAGCACTTCTTGATGTGTCATGATCTCTCATTGGGAAACAGAAATGGTCTTATTACAAATTCTATTTCTTTGTCTCTTTCATTTTCTTAGTCATCTTTATGTGTGTAAAGTGTTGTAAGCAAACCTTTAAAACTTAATCCAATGAATTTTAGTCAAGACTTTAAGAGAGGAAATTTAACATATTTACAAATATACAAGTTTTAGATGCTTAAATTATTTTCTAATTTCATGTTGCATCTATATTAACTCTATATTTTTACCTGGATATGATTGTATCAGAATAGGTCTCCATCTATGACTTCAGCTTTCATATCCAAACATTCTGAATGTTCAAATTGGATAAAGACTGTCTACTTACTAGATATACAATTTATTTTCAACACAATTATGTTCCTAGAGCTCTATGCCTAAATTAATTTGGACATATTTAATGGTGAGCCACCACCCCTGTGATTTCTGCAGTAACCCAACTCACCTGATTTATGAATGTTCAAGAAAATTAGTAATCAACATACCACATCCAGATTTATTTATAAGAAACTTGTTCCAAACTTCCTACAGTATTTTTTCCACACCACTCCCAATGAAACCAACAAAAAAAGGATGAGGGGGGGAGAAAGCTAATTATAAACTTCTTTGTCCATCATATCAAGATCAATAAGAGTTAATTACTCTTTCAAACTAATGGTAAAAAGCTTGAATGGCACTCAAAGTCGACAATATCTACAAAATCTATGCTATACAGGGTGCTAATAGTGTCCATTTCATAGACAAATTATTGTGCAATTAATGCTCCTTAGCTTATATTTGAACCAAATGCCCAAATGTGGTTCAAATATATTATGTATTTTTTTCACCGAATCTAATCAACCAGATGAAACATAAACCACTGCAAAAATATAGTTTGAAGTAACATACATTTATGCTAAGTGAAGATCACGACAACTGCATTATCAAACCATCTGAATTCCTGAGAAGCAATCTTGTGGAAAAGTTGAAAGGGACTTAGGCTGCTGTATGCTTAGATTTACTATGACAAAACTGCTTCAATAATACCAGGTAATAAAATGACAAGCCCTTGGTAGCAGGAAGTTCAGGCAACCGTAAGGTTACTTTCTATCAAATGGCTTACCATCTATTGAATGACTCCTACATTCCACTCACTCAAAAGACAATAAACTACAACTCAATATGCTTTGGTTTCACCAGCATAGTATATTGTGCCTACAACTGAAAGGAATCTAATGAAAATTCCCTGTACCCAATTGTCTATATGCTGAAACTCATCTTTATTCTACCAAGAATGGTGGGGCCCAGAGTGGCCCAGTGGTTTAAAGCAGTGGCCCCCAACCTTTTTATCACCCGACTGTCAACATTTGATAATTTTGATAATTTTACCTTGGCCAGCTGATGGGGGGCCGACATTGATTGTTTATATCTTAGATTGTTTTGATTCAATAATTTTAATTTTATTGTATTTAAACATGCCTTCAAAATAAAATACAGTTACACCAAAAAATGAATATAAAGTGATTTAACATTTTAACTCACTAGAACATAAAATCAATGAGAACCCTGAACGTTTTTCTTTGCAACATTTCTTTGCAACAAGACGGTTCCATCTGGGGGTAATAGGAGACAATGTTTGTTGCTTATGTCCAGTTTATTCTGTTGTTTTATTTTGGTTGCTGTCACTGCAGAAAACCCACTTTACACAAATAGGATCACAAAAATGGCAATAGGGATTTAAGTGGTAATATCAGGGTGGAGTTGTTGTCTCAAAAGTAGGCATCTTCAGCAGTTGATCTTCTTCTTGCACAGACATGCTAGATTCGCCTGGTTTGTTGACAAATGGGTTAAGGATCCTTTCCTTACCAGTTCATGGGTCTGCTGTGGTTGGGAAATAGGCTCAAACACTTTTAAAAGCAAAGACAGGTGATCAAGCTGCACCAACTGAGAGAATGAATGCTCATGCTTAGTCTCGCCTAAAATTGCCTAAAATTCCTGCTAATGTCTGAAACATGTGAAAAATGCCTCTGTTCAGCACCATACCCACAACTCCAGTTTAGCTTTAAATGCAGCTACTTTGTCTGCCAACTGGAAAATAGTTGTCATTTTCCTCTGAAGAAAGAGATTGAGTTCCTTGAGCAGGCTGAATATGTCACACAGGTAAGCCAATTTTGCAACCCATATCTTGTCACTGAAATGTGCTGCCAGAGTTGACTTTTTTCTGAGAGAAATCTTTGCACTGGCTCTCATAATTCAAATACTCTGGTTAGCGATTTTCCTCTGGATAACCATCTTATTTCTGTGTATAACAAAAGGCATATGTGTGCTCTGCATCCATCTCCTCACAAAGCTGCTGAAACAGGTGCAAGTTAAGTACATGTGCTATTATGTGGTTAATAACTTTAACGACATCAATCAATATGCTGTTAAATTCAGGTAACATTTTTCGGGTTGCCACCATTTCCCTGTAAATGATACAATGCGTAGATTCATTCTCATGTGCAAACTTCCTTTTAAACCAGTCTTCTAGTCATGGCAGCAACTCCTTCTGAGCATATGATGACACAAAAGGACCATTTTAGTTGTTCTGATATAACCATCCTGTGACATTAACAGTTTTGCTCCTGTGGTGTTGGTTGGCAAAGATTGAACACATAACAAATCCTCATGCACATCCTCCTGATATAGATATCGCATATAAACAAGTAGTATTGCCTTGTTGTCCACATCTGTAGATTTGTCAACCTGGAGTGCGTACTACAGTGATGTATTAATCCACTCCAACAATTGTGTCTCTATGTCTTTGGCCATTTCCTCAATGCTCCTAGTCGCAGTATTAGCCAACAAAGGCACATGTGCTATCTTTTCCACAGCAGCCTCCCCTATAAGTTCACGGCAAATGTCTTTAATGGAGGGCAGGATCAATTCTTCACCATTAATGAATGGCTTTTAGTCTTAGCAATAAGGTTAGCCTTCAAATATGATGCTCTCAGTGCATTCTCCTTTACTGATGTTGTGGCCCTCAAATATTTCTTCTGTCCTTCGTGTTCCCTTTTTTTTTTTCAAAATTAGCCAGGGTCTTGTCTTTTAATCCAGTTTTTTTTCCAGTTTTCTTTTTCGTTCAAGTGGCGAAGCAGTTTGAAGGTTTCATTGCTTCATTCAAGAGCTGGTCGCCGCAAACGATGCAGAGCGGGGTTGGTGTATGGGAACCACCTGTCCCGATAAATCCATATTTCAAGTAGGACTCTTGGTATTGTCTGTTAAAAGTCTTGTTTCTTTGATGTTGAAGGCTCTTCTTCTGTCTCTTCACTTGGTTTTTTCTTTTTCCCAAGGAAACTTTCTAAGGACATCTGCTTCATACTCATTTTTGCTAATTTGTGGGTTAAATTTGAGCAAACACCATATACACGTACACTTAGCACTCTTTAACAAGTACCAGAGAACAGAGAGAAGAGTGATACACACCTTCTCTCCACCAAAGATGCTCATCTCCAGATGTGACCTAAAACCGCCCCAATATCAATATATTTTTCTCAAGCAAGGTATTGGTGTGGATTTAAGTGACATCTCTCAGCTCCTGGTTAACCTCTCATCCATGGCAAGCTGAACAAACCCGATGGGAATACACCACAGTAAATAAAATGGAAATAATTTAATGCTCCTTTGTCGGCCTGGTACCATTTTATCCATGGCCCAGTACCGGTCCGCAAACCGTGGGTTGGGGACAACTGGTTTAAAGCACTCAACACTATGGATCACTACCATCTCACCTCTGTCTGTGTGGGTTTGAGTCTCAGGTTCAGCCAACATGGTTATGTAAGAAAACTTGCCAGTAGCTTCTCATAGATCCATGGTTCTTTCTGGAGTTTCCCCTGAATCTTCCTCCACTATTTTATACTTGCAGCCATGTATAGCCTTTCGTGTCCTAAAAAGTAGTATTAAACCCTACAACAACAACCAAGAAGGGCTATGTATCTTCTGAAAATGTCAATTTAAACAACCTAAGTGGAATGGTCAGCTTATGAACTTGCTATAAAAACATACTGGAGCCATTATAATTTGTTTCTCAAGTTACTAAAAAGGTCAACAAATTTAAATTACTGACCCTACCAAGACAAGTTAAGTCTAGGCAGTACTGAGTGGTTGTATTTTTGGACTTATGGAGAGAAAAGGTAAAAGGTAGCAAAGGAATGCCAATTTTCTTTAACCCTTCACCCTTTTGGCCCTCTGCTGACATACCATACAGAGCCTTTTGGCTATTTACCTGATGTCAAGCTAAGCACCATTTGGCAACTCTGTAAACAACAGCCATTTTGAGTTTTTGTTGTGCCTCCTTTGGGTAAACCCATTAGATACAACATTCAATGGTGAGAATGAACATTACATCAAATCATGTGGTCACTGTTGATGCTCTGGTTGCAATCTGCTATTAGGTCATATCTGGGTCATATTCTCCATTGACAAAATGGAGGTCTCTGATATGGTTCAGTACTTGAATCAGTATAATCACAACTATGAAAGCTTCAATAACTTAGGTAAAGCCTCTGAGACTGATGTTGGAAGCCTTTAGTTTTTATGAATTATCAAATTCAACTGATTTAGTGATGCAGATGCAAAGAACTTGTAAATTTTGATTAAGAAAAATTGGCACTATGGTTAATCATACGGCTTCACTGATTTTATAGCGAACGAGTTCTCAAGATTTTAAAGCACATACAAAATTCTTTTGTTAAAAATAATTATACAACTATAAGGACTGTATTTTACTCTTAACTCTTTCCATACATAATATATGTGTACCAAAAGCATAAATGGTAAAAATTGCTGTTAAACATAACATACACTTCACTGCTTAACAGGCCTATGCATAGCAGACTGCACTGTGTAACTTTGCTACATGCATATTGAAGGGCTAAAAAGCCATACACTCTATGAGGGAAAGGGTTAACAGAACAACTCTCATTCAGCTAATATGATCTGAAATTCATTTCTTTAAAGAATCTTAAGTGCTAGTTCAACCAAATTTGGAATTTCCATGGCTACAATCAAAATGGAAGCATACACAATACTAGAGTAAAATGAGTTACCTTTTGTATTTATTGTAAATAAAGCTTGCATGATTCAGGAAAATGTGCCAAATTCCTATTATTGTGAGAATCTGCTTGTACAAACATAATATTTCTCCTAATTTTGAATTTTATCAGGATTTTCACAATGATGTGTCCAACATGCAACTAGGTACTTTTCTATGACAAAAAGTAGAAACATCGCAACTAAGAACATGTAAATTCTGTCTGAATTTTGTGTGTATATGTGTGTGTGTGTGTGTGTGTGTGTGTGTGTGTGTGTGTGTGTGAATGTATGTATGTGAGTGTGATTTAGATATTTAACTTTGTTTTAACAATTTTTCAATCATATCACTTCCATGTCTTTAGTGTGACAGTTTACAGTGATGTCTAGCACTGGAACATCATGCCAGAGACATGTAGCCCGCCCAGTCACATTATCCTAATACCTGGCCAACCAGTCCTAACATTAAGCTCCTAATGCTGAGCGCCAAGAGAGGCAGTTGTTAGTACCATTTGTTAAAGTCTTTGGTAAGACTGCCAATGTTCAAACCCGCGACCTCCTGCATCCGAGGCAGATGCTCTAACCACTAAGCCACCGGAGCAGGCCAGTCTGAATTTGGCAGAATGGCAATGCCAAATTTAAAAGGGAAGACATTAAAGTGGAATTAACCGAATTAAACTTAACTGCAATGTTTACATTGCTTCTCTGTAGTAGTTTTACATTTATACAGTTTCATCTTTTTAACCTAACATCTGTTAGTTTACTTAATCTTTATCACTATAATAGACACAAAATTGATTTTGTTTGTAAAAAAAACACATAATGGACATCCAACAGTTAATTGGAAATCCTGGGTATAAAAATTACAACTACATGATTATGAAAATCTACTACATTTTTCCACATAACTTCAACAAGATTCTACAAGCTGCAGACAAGTGCTCATGTGCCAAAGTCCTCTCAACACAAGTGGGTAACCTGCTGCTAAAGATAACTGATAAGTTGATGACAGGTGCCCCTCACCCATAAGTAGACAACTTGCTCCAACAGGTTTCAGTATCAGTAAGTGATCCATGGATCTTCACCAGTATCAACCACTTTATTATCTAATATATCTACCTGGCTCTCAAAGGTTCTGTTTGCCTATTCAAGGGGTACCATATCAAATATCCAACCAAATCTGTAGGATCTAGAAGGTCAAAAGCCAAATTTTTGCCAAATTATTTCAAAACAAACTGGGGGAGTAATATCACAAGCTATAATATGTGACCTGGGAAAATACTGCATAATGATCTTTAAAAAAAAACAACATGGTGTTTACTTGGTAACACACATTCCCTTTCCAAACAGTACATTTTTAGAAGGCAACAATATATATATACTGTATAGAGGAAAACATCAATAAATGTGATAGCAGTTACCAATTTTAATTATATGTGAAATATCCAAACTTCTGAAGATTTAACAGCTGAAAATGATGAAATCACCAAAGTGTACAAAGTAGGTCATTGTAAACTACTTTATATATGGATGAGCTACTTTACCCAAGACAAATCCAAATGTTAATTTCTTAACTGTAGTATTAGGAAATATCAAGGTATTAATTGACAAAGCAACAACTGTGATACATATGGTAAATATGATACACTCATTATCAACTTATCTATCTGCAGCCTGAGTTTTCTTCTGTACAAAGTTACAGGTATTTGTTGACCCAGCATGAAAAACAATGTTCAAGCATGTCAAATTTGTAACCTACTTCTTATCAAAGAAAACTGACTCCACTGCCATATTTGAATGGTCACATTTTATTTAAAACAGCCCATAAGAATTACTTAAGTTTGAATATAGAAAGTTTCCCCATTCTCTGATTCTAACCACATTAAGAAATTTGTTTGACAAACAAATAATCAACTAAGTATTTTGAACAAATAGTTGTGAATGAACAGATACTCTAATGAACACTGCAATGATTAACTTGTTCATTTGCAAGTTCAACTTGACCAAAAAAATTACATTTTAGCAAGTTTCTTCTGTTTTCGCTATCCTTCACAAGATAACTAAAATGAAAGAAGCTAACCCCTCTTGCACATTAAAAACTTCAATACCATCCACCCTATTACAGATGGGGGCACCATTTTTTCATCAGAAAAAAAACAAAACAAAATGTAACCAGGGATTTACAAATCCACTTCCCCAACTCCCTGGGCAAACTCAATTCAGCTTGGAAAAGTTTCAAAATTTCCATGGTATTAGCCCATGGGCAAGTCTCAAACATTGATACAAAAAGAGAAAGAGTGGTCATGTTCTGTTCATGATGAATTATGTTTTGTAACTCTTATACCCTTTGATCTTGCCAATATATATGTATCAGTACCTTTATTTAGTGTTTCTGTACCACATTCTTCTATTACATAACCAGCCCATTTCTTTCACCTATTGTATGTCATTGCTATCTTGTAATCTAAATTCATGACTGGTTAACCATAGAAAGCACTATATTTAGGTATTATCATTTTGGGATCCCAAACACATCTAAACAAATTAGATGGCATGAATTAATATTTATTTTGAATGCAGAGAGCCTTTAATCATAATTTTATTTTAATAGTCTTTCACTAATGTTTGTCACAACCCTGCAGTGATTTTTGACAAATTTTAACTCAAACTTACCTGACCACGATCTTTGTCCACTTTCTTGAAGCACTTGTTGAGGGACAAGTTATGTCGTACAGAGTTTTTCCAACCTGTTGGAGCATTCTGGAAGTATGGAAAATGGTTCAAGATCCAAGCATAAATGTCCTTGACAGGCAACATTTTTTGTGGTGAGTCCTCCACAGCCATAAAAATGAGACAACTGAAGGAATATGGAGGCTTGCTATGAATGTGTTTTTGTGGATTGTATGGAACATGTGGTGGATGAGTTTGTGGGTAGCATCCATTCAATTTAATGTCCCCATTTTCCTTTGAACCTTCATCACTGTCAAAACCATCCTCACCAGCATGGATGTTCTTCAATAAATCAGAATCCTGGAGCCATGCTAGACTCGTTAGTTCATCATCTTCCTCATCCATTGGTTCCTCTTTTATGAGCCGAAGTTCTGCAAAGCAACTTTTGCTAAGAGGATCATTCATATCATCACTGCCATCATCTAAATCTTTCATGCCTTGCAAGGCTTTTGACAGTGCACTTCCTGGAAAACTGGCACTGAGGCTGTTCACAAGGCGCTGCCTCATTGAGGCATCACTTTCATTTATGTCCATACTTGGCATGGCAGTCAATTTCCTCTTTATTCACTACCTGAAAAACGAATTAGTCAAAATATTACCAATGGAGACAATTGAGTTTTACTTTTCTTTCATAAATGAAAAAGAGACCTTGGGTTAATGTTTTCCTCATAAAATCTGATCTAATGAGATTATAATTTTCAGAAGCATGTGAATAAAATTGGAGAAGTCAAATAAAAAAAATAAAAACTACATAATGCTTGGATTAACTTAATTTCAGAAACCGAACAATTGTTATTTAACTTAAAAGTAAATTGGTCATTAAGTTCTTTAATATCAAATGAGTGTTTACTTTTGAATATTTAATGTGGCTTTAGCAATTATTAACAATTTTAGCACTGGTATGCCATGCCTCAAATATGTAGCATCATGTCTCTTCCAGTCACAATATCCTGCCACCAGGCCAACCAGTCCTAACACTAACCTTTTAATAATGAGCACCTAGTGGCACAGCTGCCAGTACCATTTTTATAATTTTTTAAGCCTTGGTTCAAACCCACTACCTCCTACATCAAAGGTGGGTACTCTAACCACTTAGGCCACCAGAATGGTCAAACATCATGCAAATGAACATGGAAGCAACAAAATTTGATTAACGACTCTGAAGAAAAATATTTTTAATGCATACGTGAAACATGAAAATTTACTGTAAACATGATAAGGGAATGCCCATTCTAAAAATTAAAGTTTTACCTTCTAACCTGAAAATCAAGAATTGATTCAATAGGGTCTTTTGTTAAACTCTAAATTGTAATATTTTAATTCATAAATGTTTTACATAGATATCATTATCATTAATTACTAAGTAAATCATTTATGTATTTTAAAAAACTGCTGTGTGCACATTTATTAATATGAATATTGAATATACATCCAAACCTGAACCAAATTTCATTGCATTATTATCCCCAGGTATTATTATTATTAAAAAATCAACAGATTTAGTTCCATAGACTATTGAACAAAAGTATAAAATAAATATGTGGTTCTCTTCCAACTTGTTCCATGAATCCTGCCGACATTTAATCCACCAACAACAAAAACAATCAATGATCCCAATTTTTGTTGACTTTGACAAAAAATTAAAAACTTTGATGCAACAACTTTTCTGCAAATCTTCTGAATGACTCAGCCAGGGTTCAAACCCATGACCCTCTGCATCCCGGGAAGACACTCTAATCGCTTTGGCAATCAAATGTCCAGTCCTAACACTAACCTCATCAGTTATATTACATTTGTATTATCAAAGACTTGTTTGGCTTTGGTGAGACAGGATACCTTTCTCCACATAATTTCTGGTATTTCATGCTAAAGATGGTTCATACTTAAGGATTAAATTTAACAAAGTAATCAAATTAATTTTTAAAAATAAATTCTATTTGCAACTCATGGCTGAGATAATCAAGCATCAACTAGTTTGTCTAAGACATGCATCAATAACATAAGGAAACAGCTTTAAATATATTTTGTTTTCAGACAACACGAAAGGTTAACAATCACTAGTTTTAATGTCCAAAATATGTTAAGAACAACTTTTTAGACTGTATGAAGCAGAAGATTTAAAATTTCCAGTGGTTTTCATGGCAAGGATCCTGTTCACTTGCACAGATTCATTATCTGTTTCATTCCATCATAATCACTATCAAGTGAGGAAGATGCACTTAAGACTTTCTACATTATACCTACTGGACATTTTGCTTATGTTTGTCACAATATATATTTTCTGGGTACTTTCAACCATATTAGAAATATTCAACAATCAATCACACACTACCCTTTATTTATGTTTACTTTCTAGCTAAGGGAGCAGTCATTCACTTTTTTCAGGGAAAGTGGGGGGGGACAAGCTCCAAAATAGCTTGTGAAGTTAAACTACTATCTTTTCCATAATTTGTGGGAAAGGCCTTCATCAATTTTTTTATGTTTTCATCTGAAGTCACAGAATGGGCAATGTTAGTTAATGGAACTAATGATGACAAACACAAAATTGTTCTGTTCAAATGTATAAGCAACACAATGAACTATTTTCATATTTCCACCTGTTCACCAGTTCATTTGTTTATCTCCCTGCAATACTTTCATTGGTTCTAATGAAAATTTAATATGAACATTGAAAAGTAACATGTGACATTTGGATTTTAATGCCATTTCTAACAAATGAGACACATGTTTTGTAGTACAGTGCATATTTTTTCTCATCATGGGAATTAATCTCCTGATCATTTTAAAACTCACAGGTTTTACTGTGTATTAATAAGAATTTTCCAGATATACAAATCATTTAGGGTACTCCACAAAAGATAGAACTGGACCACGATGGACGTGTACATGAGTTTAGACTGAATTCTTTAAGGATTTCATTCTCTTGTTCAGTAAACCAGCTCAGAATTTAAAGAACAAGTCAAATTAAACACAAAAATATACCAATAAAATTTAGTGATGTAAAAGTAGATGGAGCCAGAAGGTTATCATTTAATTCATTTAACCCTGGAGGTTTTTGCCATTTTTGCCTGAAATGCGAGTAGGAAACAGATTTTTGAATATATTTCTCAATACATCCACTTTCAAGACATTTTCAGCCTTTTTGTGTTAGAAACGTCAATTTTCATTGGCTCTTTCGCCTGAGCAGAAGGGTAAAATTTTGAGGGTTTTTTTTTTTTTTCTTAACAGACCCATCATTTTTGTGTGGAGACCACTCTTCATTATAAATGCCCATCTTATCCTACTTTTTGCAATGTGTGCAATTCAGACTTGTCTTAGATCTGAGGCCAAAAAGTCTAAAATCTGAACACAAAACTGGATCTCGACTTGGCTGGGGAAAAAAATGAGGTCCAAAAAGTGACTTTTTCCTTCTGTATTTTGTAGTGCAACAAGAACATCCATATTATTTGGTATCATCCTAAAGCCACATCTGTCTACCTTTCTATAATACCACCCACTTTATTATGTTGCACATGATCTCAACGCTACAGAGCTCAGAAGTAGGCTACCACCTCCTGCCCCATAAACTCAGCACTAGGGGTTAATGAGTTAAGTAGATGGATTCTGCAATGGCTGGCAGCAGCTAATGAGAATGCTGAGCACACCTTTGTAAAATTTCAGATTCTTATTCCTAAAGATAATAAAATTATATACATAAGGATGGAATATTTTGAAAATAAAATGAGAACTATAAAACAATATACAACCACCATCTGATGAAAATAAACTTGATTTTCATCATAAGTACTCCCTCATCCTATCCAGCCATGTGTCAATCTCATTAAAACCAGATCTCCACTGTTCTTTGTGAACATCTGATGGTGACCACTTAGGGGTCATGTTCTGTTGACCTTTGAATCTGCCAATGGATATGCAGTTTTCAGAAATTTGAAATCAAGTTGAATCATTTGGCACAGTAATGATCTTCAACCATACTGCTCAGTCTCCCAAATACGAAAGTACAATACTTCATCTGTCATGCTGATAAACTTAGCAACTGTGGTAATAACACGGTCACTAGAAATCAACCCCCAAATGGTCACTGACAGATCTTCATAAAAGACTGGAGATTTTATATTAATCCAATTAGCCAAGTGTCAAATGCAAATCTTTTCTAAGGTATCTAGTTGAAGACAGAATATAAGCATAAGTAGCAGAAATATTGTTTAATGTACACTGCATTAAAAATGAAAACTACACATGGCCTGTGACAATAAAGCGGGTGGTTCTTCCCGGGGGTTTTTTCCAGGGTTCTTCTGCCACCATTAATACTGGGTGCCATGTATAGCCTGTATTGTGCTGAAAATGGTGTTAAACCCTATAATGACAATAAGAACAACACACCATACACAAAATCTGGCAAGTGTATGTTATAGAGGGCTACAGTTTTCATACAGGAATGAAAGAAGGAATAGGTGGTGGATGGACTTCAGTGTGACGATTCCACCTTATGGTAGACCTGTAAAAACTGGTCTAACCAATAGTAAAACAAGTAAACATGCATGAAGTGATGTAAAGCAGTAGCAGATTTATGTAAAAGAATTACTTTTAATTTTTAGTAAATATCAACTACATACAGTATAAAGCATTTTCTTCCATTTCCTTACATGATTACTTAAATTAATACATTCATAAAACAAAGAAATATAAGTGATGATTATTTGTCTCAGATACATTAATTTTATTTTGACCCAGTCTAAATAAATTGGAAATGAATTGTTTTATTGCTGATATCGTTTCTGAAAGGCTTTAAATTTCAGCATCAACAAAAACAAATCAGTTTAGAACAAAAGTGAACATGTACAATGTAATGCTTTTAACTCTTAATTATACACATTATCATAATAATGACATGAACAGGAAACAATCTGACAAGATATATATTACCCTATCCTACAATATCAAATTACTCAGTCATGCTAAGGTGATATTCACTATGAAGTCATAGAGCACAGACTTCTCAATTATCTCACCTGAAAGCAAATACACATATTTAACAACCACTGCACAGATCTGCAGGTGAAGCTAGAGAATGGCTTATCCAAATTATTTTATCCTAGGTGTATATGAATTAAAATACCTTTCTGTTACCAAAGATAGCCTACCATTGTTTTCCTTAGGTGTTACTATTCCATGAGCTAAGCCATATGCAAATACTGACTTGCCACCTAAGTATTCCTCATTCTAAAGGCACTTCCTCCATATTTGTTTAAAGACTGCTATGGCAACCCAAGTCACAGCCGGAGGCCAGTAATGCTGCAGCAGACAATGATGATTTTGTCTGCTGTCTGCTGCCAGTGATGGGCTCTAACACTGACAGATGCACAGTTCCAATACCATGGATGATAGAAGTGATTCTCACTCAATTTTAATTAACTTTTTGTCATAAACCTGTATTTATTAAGGGCTACTGGAGGATCTGATACACATCAGCATTTTGCCATCTACTTGCAGGCACCATGGTCTCCGTGGGAATATCACATTCAGTGAGGAAATTAAATCTATATTTTTTGATTTAGGAGTGTGAATTTAAGACTTAAACTGCTTTAATTATGTGCAGCATATTATACCAAAATAATTTTCTTCCATTTTTATTTATCTGCTAGTGAGAGAATTCAACTTATCAATGTAATGTTTACCTACTGTATTGTCTTTTAAGAAAGCAAGATTCTTAGTGTTCCATTATCCAGCCTTATTTATAATAAGTGTAGATGAGAAACTAGTTCATTAAACATTTCAAAGTCATGCTCATGCTGGAAATTCACAAAAAAGTTACCTCAACAAGGAATATGGTGCTATCTTTCAAAATATTTTTAAAATCATTGATTAATCACACCAAAATAAATGTTTATGAAATACAATCATAAAAAAATGAAAGAGTTTGATCAACTGAAGTAATTTGCATGCTATAGAATTCTACAATGCATACTTTTCATGCTGGATTTTAATGTCAGTATCAAAATCATCCTCTTTGTTTCATTTACTTTAGCCCATGATTTCCTTACAAATCCATATAAACTGACCATAATTTCAATCTTTCAATCATCATGACCTCCTGCATTCCCTATGAAACATAATTAAATAAGACTATAAGAAATAAAGTTTCATGTCCTTCCAATCCAAGTTTAACAAAATGAAGTAAAATAACTTCCATGAGAACTAGACCCAATAAACACATGCATTTTATAATACTATGGATGGAGCCATGAACTGCATTGCATATTACTGTCTCCTTAATTTACTATGCAATATTTAATTTGAACAGGGAACCAAGGTAGTTCTGTTGCACGAACAGGCCAGATCCCTGAGCACTTACTCTAAAAACTCTGAAATACTTTATTTCTGTGAGCTTCAAATTTTGTGATTTGGATAAGAATTTGTTACCTGCCCAGGCCAGCCCAGGCTGACTGCCTCAACATGTCATTAAATGGAGCTTAGCTCCCAGTTTCTCTGCATGGTATAAATAAAAGTGTCAAGTGCAGTTAAAAATCATCCAACAACTATCTAAGGACCATCATCTCAGAAACACTGCTTTCTACAGGTATGAAATAGCATGAGCTGCAACAAGTTGGGACATACTTTATTTAATGTATACTACACTTAAGTATTGTCTATACTGCAAAAGATGAGTTTGACTTCTAAACACAAATAAAACTGGAACTGATTAGCTCACCTATCTTACATTACTGCTTTACTAAGCATATTGGTGTATTTGTTTTAACACTTGTTATGGAAACGATCTTCCATGCTGATTTTTTTTTACTATATCCTGATAAAATATTCTTTCTCGAATATGAAGGCATAATAAATATGCCAAGCTTCTGGCTTACAATCCAAATCTTTGAAGATGTTGATGATAATAAACACAAATGATTAGAAAGTAAGTCAAGCATAAGCATGATCATTTCATCAATATGTATCAATGTTACTCATTATAAAAAGACTCCAAGATTGTCTTGATAGAAGAAATTTTTTGAGTTTGATTCATGTCAGGTAACAAATATGGTTTAATCAAAACTAAATCAGAAAAATGGCTACTGGAGCAATGACAAGCTCTGCTGGTCAGAAAGATCAACTCCTTTCTCTGCATGCATTTTATTCAGGATCAAACTCATAAGTTCTCAATGATATAAGCATATACTTCAGGTCTGATCACAATTGAATCAGAACTGTATCCTCCAGAGCATTTACATGTTCAGCCAATCAGATGCAAGATCACCTCATTACTGGTTCAGAAAACATCCAGGAAAACCCGCAGTAAGAACCACCAGAAGCTACAGACAATATTTCGAAGATAACAAAACTAGTCAAAGCATCGACACAAACCCATGCAGGTGTAGATGAGACATAAGTCATCAGTAAATGCCAGTGCTTTCAACCACCCTGCTAACCAGGGACCACTTCTTATATGTATGGATCTTGCTCATTATCGAACTCATCTGCAATCTCAATGATAAAATCATGTATTCCAAATTTGATCAATATCAGATCTAAAATATGATCTCCTGAGTTGTAACAAAGTGAGCCAAGATTATCTCATTCATATGCATGGCTTTTTCTCATTTTCGAAAAGATCCTAAATCTTAAGGATATAAATCCATAAAAACAAGATTGAAATTGGATTAGAAATATGTACTCCTGCATCCTAACAACTAATTACTGACAGATGATGGACTCGGATATACCACAAGCTCCCATGGCTTTATGAACTAAATAAAAAGGTTGGACTAAAAAGAATGTCAAACAGCAAGATCTTTTCCATGCTACTTGTTCAAATTAGTTTTAATAATCACTAGCTGAGTGCATCTTGAATTTTAAAGTGTGTGATTGTGTGCATGTGTGTGTATGTATATATGTGTGTGTGTGTGTGTGTGTGTATATATATATATATATATATATATATATATATATATATATATATATATATATATATATATATATATATATATTGTAATTTACTATGATATTTAGGTGTAAGCACACAAAAGTGATTTTCTCCACATAATTCTGCCAGATCTTTAAAATCTGTCATTTCAATTCAGGAAGTACATTGGGAAAACAATCATTTACCTATCATTTACATTGCCAATCTTGGGATTTCTTCAAAAGGTTGACTAATTTTTACAAAATTGGAATCAATTTAATAGGGATTAGGAAAATTTTTTGAACCCATAAGGCTACCTTTTCAAAGCGATGTTCCTATCATGTAGCAAGAAGGTTTTGGTAATTAGAACATTTTAACAATAAACAGCCCCCATCAACCAAACCATAGTCGGAACCCAGACTAAAAAAGTAAATATCTGGTACCAAGCTTTTCGGAAAAGACAGCCATAAAAACATGGCAGTGGAATATGGACCTACCGCCATTCTCTGATCATGATATGCTATGGTAGCCAGAATTTCTAGCAGGAAGAACTGGGAGGATGTTACCTGGGGGAGAAAACAGACCAGCATACCATGTATTTCTCACTAAACTTGAGACTAGATTCCAAAAGGACAAAGCAAGATGGCAGTGATTACTAAAAAGGAGTTCTTTATACCACTTTGCCACATGAGAACCCATATAAACATGTAGCAGTAAGCTTGCATGTTTATCTCAGATGAAATAAAAGAATATTTGCAACAGAAGTCAAGCAGGAAACTTATCTGCTGAAGTAACCTACTTCACTGGGAAAGTAATGATTTCCTGTTGAATACATAAAAAGATTTGAGAAATCTAATGATCAAACAATATTAACCTTGTTTAAGGGTCCATAAAATTCATGGCTTTACTGAATCAAAATGTCTTTTTCATTATTAACAATCACCTGCTGAATGAACAAGTTAGTAAAAGGTGTACTACATTTGAGTTTGTTGACATTGAAAACGTGACCATGAATATTAATGTTGGAAAAAGAAGAAAAGGTCATCTAGAGATGACATACCCTCCTCCTTCCTCCCCCTACTGATTGCAAAGGTTTTAAATGAAACTACCTACAACATAGCCCTCAATTTTTATAAGTATTTTATTTTAAATATTCCTTATGCCTCACTTTGTTTCTATGCCAACAGCAAAATTACTGAATGCAGAAGAAAATCTAAATATCAAAAAGAGCCTCTATGCAAAAAGCCAGGCATGTGTACCAAGTTTGTTTCAAATATTTTTCAATTGTTTGAGTTGTGCCGTTAAAAAAAAAGATGGTATAAACATAATAACAATTTAACTTAGTGATTAAAGTGCCCACCTCAGATGTGATCGGTAGAGTCATACCAAAGACTTACAAGAATGGTACAAACAGCTGCCTTACTTTGCACTCTAGTGTTAGAACTGTTTGGCCTGTTTCAGGATAATGTGACTGGATGGGACATCATGTTATATGTCTGCAGCATGATGCCCCAGTGCTATACATCACTATATACTGCCACACTGCAGACATTGTAGAGATGAGACTGAAAATTTTTTTAAAGCTATGCTCAAAATCATAATCATATCTATTGTTGCCACCAACTCATAAACATGCATATACACTCTACCTTCACCAATACTATTGCTATTGTGTTTTTTGGACACACTAAAAGCTTTTCAGACATTCTGATTGCAGTCATGAGGCAGACTATATAACATATGAAGTAAAATGGTCATAACTTAACATCTGTCAACTACTGTCAGTACAAACTCTTAATTAACAGGGAGTAATGGAACCCACCCCACATTACTCCTTCCAATGTGGCTTATGTATTGTATGTACTATACACCATTGTTTTGTAGTAGACAACATTTTTCATTAGCAAAGCTCCTTAAATAAACAACTAATTTAGAAATCCTGTAGAGAGTGTGTGTGTGTGTGTGTATGTTGGATTTTTAATGTAGCTTTAACCATTTTTTAGTCTTATTGCTATGAAGTATAGAGTGTGGCTGTTTTATTATGATGTCTTGCACTGGGCACAGACACAGCATCATGTCCCTCTGTGTCACATTATCCTTATACCTGGCCAATCAGTCCTAATCTCTTATTGCTGAGCAACTAATGTTGCAGCTGTTAGAGCCAATTTTGTATGTCTTTGATATAACTCCACGGAGGTTCAAACCCATGACCCTCCACATCTGAAGTTGACGATCTAGCCACTAAACCACCAGAGCAGTGAATCCTGTAGTAAACTTAATTAGACAGATGATTATGATAAGCATCTCTCTGAACTGACTTTCAAAATAAAATAACTTCACTTTTGCATGTTTTGTGCTAAAAACTTTGGCGTGATTATCTATGCTCATGCAATAGACCAATTCTAAAGGATTTGTATAAGCAAGAATGACTAAATTTAATGGTGGTGGTGTTTATAATTTTTAACATAGCTTTAACAATTTTTCAGTCATATCACTACAATGTCTGCAATGTTGCAGTTTATAGTGATGTCTAGCACTGGGGCATCATGCTGCAGACATGTAGCATGATGTCCCACCCAGTCACATTATCTTAACACAAGGCCGACCAGTCTTAACACTAACCTCTTAATGATGAGCATCAAGCAAGGCAGCTGTTAGTACCATTTTTGTAAGTCTTTGGTATGACTCAACCTGGGATCGAGCCCATGACCTCCCGCATCCAAGGCGGATGCTCTAACCACTAGGCCACCGGAGTGGTTACCAAATTTAATAGTATTTAAAGGGAGTTCTCATTGTAAGGTAAATCAAAAAGGATGGGTTTTGCTGCAAGTTTTGCTGCTAATGTCATCTTTTTCAAGATACCACATATATGTATCTGTATATAGCCTAAATCCTGCTGATGGTTAGGAGTGCATATTTAACTGATAACTTTCAAGTACACATCAACTGGTGAAATGACACAGTAATTGCCCTTTTATCATTCTGATAATGCTTTACCATACATATACCAATAGATAACTACAGATGGTTTGATCAAAACTGTCAATCACTGGTACATTTTCTCTTTTTGTATACAGGTACAAATAAAATGAAATGAATTCAAGATAATATGAATGAAATCTACAAAAAAAATGTCATGGAAACTTGAGGATGTAAAACTGTAGTAGGTATGGTGCTAATCAGCAGATATACTAATTACTTGAGATAATTGATCTGTATTGGGGAATTTTAAGACCATAAGTATTATCATAGTTGTCCTCCATAATTTTGTTCAGAGTTTTAAGAATGGACTGTGAAAGGGATCCACATATTCTAGGGTATACATGCCTCAACACTCCCAAATTTGAACTGTCCATAAACTTAAACAGAAAAAAACAAAAGTGAAATCAAGCATATCTTCAGCCCCCAAACAATGTTGTATAACTACCTTGAAAATGTGCAAACTGCTGTGTCAAAAGCATATGAATTTAGTAATCTTTCTTTACTAGGTCAAAAAAGTCAGACCACATATAACTGGACAATGTCCCTTTACTAGGTCAGTATACATGTATGTTACCCAAGACTAACCAATAAGCCATCTTATACATCTTAATACAGGGTGTGGATAGAGGTTAAATGTATATCAGTCACATTTCATATCTGCCTAGCTGGAAACAAGACAGCAGTCACCACTATATGATCTAATTCTTATCATTCACTGATAGGTATAATCAGGGGTGAAACTGAAAGAGAATGAAATATACATGTAATATACCTCTCCTGTAACATATGGATTACACCAATATGGATCATGATTAAGACATCAAAGGTTCATTCTACTCATTATTGTCAAAAAAAGTTTCAACAATTTATAACTGTGACAAAATACCCACCTACAGAAGTGAATTTCTCTATAAAAACATATCCATCAACTTAATCCTACATAATCTTCCTTCTAAGTAGTTTGACCAACTTTGTCTACCCTTTCTGCCTCTTTCTGAAAAGATGCTAGTTCAATATGGCTGTTGACTGACACTATCCAACTCTGCATGCTAGATAGGCTGGCAGCTGCCTCATGGGAAGGTTCTCAATCCACTAACTTAACTCATTTTACTGCCTCATCCTAACTGCTTGTCCTACTAACATAATACCACTGAATCAGCCAGCCTTGCGGAACTGATAATTTACTGGCTGTCTCAACATGGGCCATGTGATCACCCCTGGTCTCAACTCTACACTAACAGGCATCATTCTCATGGCAACCAGGCACAGTTGTCTTGGCAACCCCATTCATTGGATAGTTTTAGCTATAGCTTAGGGCTCTAATTACTTCCCTATGGGGAAGTAGGATAATGCCTATCTAAGTACTCCAGTCAAACCAAGTAAACAATCTTATTCTGTTAAGCTCATAATACAATACTGACTGATTTCAAGACTGGTAACAAACAAAAGGAGAATAAGAAATAGGAAGCATTTAGCAAAGGAACTTGCCCTGAAAAATGGGGAATAAAAAGCAAGAAACAATCCTGGAACATGAGTCCCAAATCAGTATTCAAGCCTACCCCATTATTAACCCATCTAATTTCACTATTGTTCCTCCCAGACTAGTACACTTAAAAGCAATTGGGCACAATTTGCAAATATATTTTCTGGTGGAGTTTTTTCTCCAATACCATGAACATAAACTGAAACTTTACATCTACTCTAAACTTTCACAGCTGAACTCCTGTGAAAGAGAAAACTTTACTGTCACAAGTTTTACAATAACTGCAGACTTTAAATAGAAGTTTTATACAAACCTCAAATGATTATAATCAGCAAATAAATTAATTGCACTTACAAAATTGTGTTTTTCCCCAGAAGGGTTGTCCTCTGCCAAAATTTAGGAATGTTGATAAGATGCCATTTCATACCAGTCTGGCCTAGCTAGATGTGAATGTGTAACTGACCCACCTTACTTCCTGTAATGTATAATCTCCTCTGCTACTGTAACTATCTGAAATATATCGTCTGCTTACACTTTTCCCATCTTTAAAATTTTTGTCTACATATCATATCTGCTCATTATCTGTTCAAGGTTATCAGTGAAAACTTTTCCAGTGAAAGTTGGAAAGTACAAATTTCATTAAACTTTCATACAAAACCACTACTATAACAGATTGCAAGAAGTTAACATTATAAAATGTCATTACTTTTAAATGCTTCCAACCTACCCATAGCTCTATAATAGCTCTATAAACATTTAACAAGGATGTGTAATGGATAACCAAGAAATAAGACAAGGTGTAAATTTGTAAAGAAAATAAGAAAATGTAAGTAATTTTAAGTTTTATTTTCCTACATACACTGATCTACTTTAACTGGGTCACATGTATATGCATGCAAACATGTCTGCCAAATTTAATTTGTTTACCTCCTGTGTTTTGTTTAAATCAAGCTTTCAAATATTTTGTCATGCAAAGTCACAAAAGTTACAGAATATATATTTAACAAATTAATAAAAATAATAGAAAATTGTTGTGATTACCAACAATTTAATCAGACCATCTACATACAAACACAAATATGCTATAGCAAATCATTTCTATAATGAATGGTTTGTTGGATTTTTTTTTGCACAACCATGCTAACAAGTTTCTCTGAACAGATGTACATAGAAACAAACATGACCAAGTCAAGGCTCTCCTTCCACAAAGTATATAATGGCCATACACAATAAAATAAAAGACATAATATTGCTGTTTGGTAGCTCCAAACTGACTCTTATCCTTCAAACATAAATTTTAAGAGGAAATATTAATTTATAAATTACAAGTAATATTTCTTTTGCCTCCCTCCAGCATGCCAAAGAAACAATTTATATGCAATATATTATCTCCAAATATAAAAAAAAAAATGTCTTACCTCTAAATACTGAGCATAAGCATGTACATGTGACTAGATGTCTTGAGCTATGGCTGGCAAACATCATATTGCCCCAAGCCAACAATTTGTCAAGTGTTCAGTCACTCAATGTATTAACCAATAGAAAGCATGTTCCCATAGCAACTGTACACAGGCCAATCTGTCACCCCTGTCAAACTAGTAAGCCTAGAGTAACAGCTGTATGGAAATCTACAGCTGGGTTAGAGAAGTTAAAAAAGTAGTTTCAAATCCATATCACCATGACAACTAGTAAAGCACTCTGCAAGCTGCTACCAAGACTGTACCTCCAAGTTCAAATTCAACAATGCATTGTTTTGAATCAACTTCTCATTTCTTCCCTTAAAATCATTTCAATAAAATGAATACATGATTGGGATAAAAATGTATTAAAAATGAAGACAAATGTGCAGTTTGTGTGTGTAAGACTTTTTAAATTTTCAAAAAGTTGTACCAAACCAATAAATGTATGTTTTGAAGTTATTATGAAGAATTATATTTGTTAAGCACCTTAAACAGCAATTGTTGCATTTATATTTTTTGTAGATAATGTTTTGAAGTGTAACACAATCAATACAGGAAAAAAAATAACCTAAATAAAAAACAAATATACACCAAGACTATCAATTCGGTTTCTTTATTTGCAAGCCATGGCAGCTAAGAGCATCTGACTTGTAATCCAAGGTTCAATACCCAACCTGGATCTGCTGCCTTGGTATGTACTTGAGAAGAGCATGAAGTTCCTCCAAATAATATGGCAAATATGTTAAAATTGCAAATAAAACCTACAAAACAAAATACACTATTTGGGAACACAAGTGAAGTGTTTGAGAATACAAAATATGCATGACATAACCATCCATCGTTTTTGTTGTTGTTATTGGGCTTAACCCCATTTTTCAGCACACGATAGGCTATTCATGGTGGCCAGTATTAATGGTGGAGGAAGAAACGGAAATCACAGGAAAGAACCACCGACCCATGAGAAGCTACTGGCAAGCTTTCTCACATATCTACATTAGCCTTCTCACATATCTACATTAGCGAATACTAGACTCAACACACACAGACAGATGAGATGGCAGTGATCCTTAACGGAGAGTGCTTTAGACCACTCGGCCACTAGAGGCCCCTCCATCAGTTTTTAAGGAATGACTTTATGAAGCTAAGCTCTGGTATTTATCTTGTGCTGATGTTCCAGTTTGGAATATCTTTAACTTTTTATGATGCAGCTTTTATATATATATATTATAATGAATGGACTTCATATTTCAACATTTACCCTTTCTTGCCTTTATCTTTGTGTTGTATGCTTTCTTTCAATGCCTGTGATTACACTTCACTATAAAATCAGGAATGTTGCATTTTTACACTCTGTTTATCATGCAAAAATTATAATAGGGAGGAATTCACAAGTTGCTGTAATTTTTCCCCAATCAAATTCATCATTTTAGCTTAAGTTGTAACAATAATGTTCTAATTCTCCAATTGTGTATGGTGTAGAGGTTGTACAAAATTGCTAAAAATACTGCTTCATAATCTGACTTTATGATTGTCTTTTAAAACAGCAATCTAGCAGTTCAATACAGCTTCTGGACATTATTCTTAATTTTTTAACCATCTTGTTTTCAAACTGTACAAAGATATCCAAAGATTTTGCACAGCTAATCAGATCCATAGAAATGTAGCTTCCAGCATTTAATAAAAAGACAAGAGGCCCAATCTAACTTTAGATCTCTCACCTGGCTAACATATGCCTAATAACATGGCCAAGAAATGTAGGTCAGCAGGATACTCTTTAAAAATTTCTTCGTTATGTTTGTTTCCATATTTTTTGTACCTTTATCAATAGATGATAGTTTATCTGCATCAGTTAGTTAAAACTGGCAAGTCTACGAGACTTGATACTTTTATTAAGTTGATCAATTCTGTTGAGCATTCTTTTAGATAAAATTGTTTAAAATGTTTTTCTTAATTTTAGACTGATGTTTTTTTATTGTACAAGCTTTAAAAATTTAATGTGTGTGTGTGTGTGTGTGTGTAGCATTGGTTAATAATGAAGTGTGTGTTTAATTCAAATTTTTAAATTAGCTTTAACAATTTTCCAGTTATATTGCTATGATGTCTGCAGTGTGGTGGTTTTTAGTTATGTCTAGCACTGGGGAATCATGCCACAGACAGGTAGCAGGATGTCCCACCCAGTAGCATTATTTTGACACCAGGACAACCAGTCCTAATACTAACCTCTTACCACTGAGAGTCAAGCAAGGCAGCTCACAAATACCATAGTTATAAGTATCTGGACTGACTAAGCTGGAGTTCAAATATGTGACCTCCCACATCAGAGGGGGGGGGACACTCTACATAGTGCTCTGTTAAAATATGATCAAATTCTGTTCAGTGCTTTTTGAGAAAGAATCACTGATGGGCAGATTGGCATAATTTACACAAATATAAATAGCAGTCTGATAAATTTCAGTTGAGTAGTTATCCAAACTAAGTCATTTAAAACATTACTATATTTGGTAGTGGTACCAATATAGAGATTACCATGACTGTACAAACTTAAAACCCTTTCAAGTCAGGATGCTTTCCCTTCAAGCTTGGTCAAATTCTGATCAGTGTCAGAGAAGAACTTCTTTAAAGGTTTCTCTCTGTTTAGTAACAGCAGCTATATTTGATTGCAGATTGGAATTATTTGTAATGAATTCATGGAGTATCAGCATATGGATATCCATTCCAAATCCACACACACACACACACTCTGCCAGCTTCCCAACCATTTAAAAATAACAGATTTTTAGTCGAAAGTTGGAACATGAGATTTGATGATGTCACTGTTGTAAACATAAGAAGTCAACACCATACTGTCAGACCGTCTTAAGCCTAAGTTTGCGCTTCAAAATATTCCACTACCCTTGCTGATTAACTATATTCACCGAGTCTGTATTTAATAGTCATATTTTGCCTCTCTTCATTCCCTCTCAAATCAATTTGTGAACCAAGTGCAAATGTTATCAAATTAGTCATTAAGGGAATTTGTTGAATCTATCACATTACTACTTCTAGAGCATTCCAAAATGAACAGAACCACAAGTAACTTCAATGACCGACATGATAGGTGGCACCTCTTGATTTTAAATTGAATATCTTAACATGTTTTAAATCAAACATCTTGATTTTTTCCAAGAAATATTTATGTGTAATAGTTGTTCTTAACAAATCAGTTATGTCCTTCCAAACTTTAGTCAGATAATTGAAAATTTGTATTACTGGGCAGTAGGAGTGAATGGACAGCAGTAATACATTGACACTTATCTTCCATTTCTTTGGCATGATATAGTGAATAAAGTGCTGAAAGTACCATTAAAAACCAACCAACCACTGAAAGAAATAATTGCAAGGCAAATTGACCACATTAGCTTCCAATTCAGATTTCAGTTACAGTGATTACATACCTTTCACCAGGTAGATTGTACAACACTCACAGACAGTGGGGATGAATAAAGAGAACATTAAAGAAATCAAACCTGGCAGTAAACAGTATGGGAAAAAAAGTTACCTTGCAGTTACTCCAATGACAATAATAATTACTGTATCCAAATAGGGCAAGGATGCAGTGTTAAGACTAATAGTCAGTTTTAGCAGCAGATCACAGTTAAGCAGATAGTGACATGGATGCACTATACCAATATGACTTAAATGAATAGCAAAGTTACAAGTTAATCTGGGACTAAAATCCATTAAATTTTAGTTGCAAAACAGTCAAAATCAAACTTGACATTAATTTTCAGGCCAAGACTAAATAAAGATATAAAATAATTTAAAGTTGGACAGTGGTAACTCTCAGTGCTCCCTCCACAGATACAGTGGTTACATACAAAGCTTCATTCCCCATAAAAAAAATGTTCACTGGATTGAGACAGAACAGTAAATGGTTGCTTCAAATTTCTTTCAGCAATGCTTAAATCATGGGCAAACCAATGGTGCTCGATTCAAGCTTGATGCTGGACCCTCTCTATCATACTATCTACCCTCTTATACAGTATGATTGAGAGGGTCCAACATCATGCTCATGTTGAGCACCTATGAGCTTAACATACAGGCCATTGCCTTTTTTGTTAACTGTTAACTTTTGGGAAAACCATGGTACATGTATTGTACACTATAGATGGTGTCAATAATACTCAGTGATGTAAGTTTAAAAAAATAAGCTGTGGTATATCCAGGAAGCACTTGTTTGTACAGGGTTTAATAGCTCAAATTTTGTGATATAGTGCTAATTAAGTTTTGGTATCCAGAAAAAGGCATACTATTACAAAATAAAGTGCATGGTAAATAAGTGTATTGTGAATAGCATCTTATATGCCCACCATAAATCTTATAGTCATGTATGCAGATAATTGATTTTTTTACAAAAACCATTTTTCTTTCTTTTACAATCACCATGACCCTTGTCCTTATGAACCCCAAATCAACTAACCTTAATGCAAACCATCCACAAAATCTGATTCCAGTCTGTAATATGGAGCTTACATTTTTGTGCAGAAACCATTTTTCTTCTTTCAGTCACAGTGACCTTAACCTATGACTTCAAAAATCAATAGGATCCTCCCTTACCTCAAGGGCAAGCCACCCAAGCCACATGCATATAGCCTGACTAAAATAATGATTTAGAAATAATGGGATTATGTAGAACCATTTTTCTTCATTCAGTGACACTGATTTTGACCTTTGCCCTTTTGACTTGAAATTCAACAAAACTCTTCCCCACCATAAATGGAAGCCATAAACAAAGCTGATGGAGTTCTCAAATTATTGTGCCAAAAAATAAAACTTTTTTCTTCTCTAGTAGTAACATTTGACCATTTGAGCCTGAAATCAATAGTGTTTGACCATACCCAAAGTGAAGGCCATTAACAAAGTTTGGTAACTAAAGATTTTGGAGAATAGAGGTATTTGCATAAAACATTTTTCTTCTCTCAGTCACAGTGACCTTGACCTTTCATTATTTAATCACCAAAATCAACAGGGTTTTTCCTAATCCCAAATGCATGAAATCTACAATGTTTAGTAACTCTAGATTGTGGATAACTTTAGTTTACTATGCACAAACTATTTAAAGTAAGTGACAACCTTTTAACTGTTTAGCCTGAAATCAATAGACTTTTTCCCTAACTCAAGCACAAGTCATACACAAAATTTAGTAACTAATGATAACAAACTGATTGATGCAGAAATGGAAGGACACATTGCAACCTAACAGACTGAAACTCATGTTGGTTGCATAAATGAATAAAATCCTTCAAATACAAAGTCAAATTTTTAATAAACTTCTCAACTGAAGCAAAACAAGAAAGCATCCAAAAGAAAATGGTTGCTCTTATGTCATTTTGTAGGGAACATTGGATCTACATGTATTCTAATCCTAAGTCCACATTTGTATCCCCCAAATTAAAAACACACTGCCTTCTTAAATGATTGATGAGGGAGTGGGAATTGGATGGGGTCTAACATACATTTTTTGATGGCAGAACTGGTTTTAGATTGGGAACAGTAAATTCATGAGCTCTGTCTTGCCAACCCTGGTATTACTGGTGCATGGTCATAAATGTACCATGCTGTTATCAATGGTTTATTTACATCATCATATGCCTACTCATGAATACTGAATTCATCCTTGCTATGTTACTCTTTTGATCAATAGTATGGGTCACTCCAACCCCTCCTACCCCTTTGGTTTTACATTTATCACAATTCCAGTGAACTTTTTTCCACAATGTCCTGTAGAATTCTCCACTGGGTAAGGCATATCAATATCTTAATTCATCAAATTTCAAATTACATTAAACTGCTGATGAATCTGACATTTTTCAAAAAAACAATTCTGAAGAGAATGGTAATAATTCATTAATGTAATATAAATAGTAACTTCAATCAGAATTTTATAATATGTGTAAATGGTGATATCAAAGGTCAAGTATCAATGGTCTAAATTTAAAGTCATTATCAATGGGTTGCAATTGGTTATCTCTGATGTTTTAACATGAACTGGGTTGAATTCCCATTGTCAAACTTTGCAACTTTGAACTCGATTCCTGATATCAGCTCAACTGATGACAAAACTGCAATATATTTTGCACAAAAAACATCACCATATAGCTGTATCTAACAATGATCTTGATCTGCCATCATCTAAAAAAATGGCAGATCAGTGTATGTGATGTATTTTATTGAAAAGTCTTAGCAAACAGCACAGATTTGCAGGTGCATTATGTGATAGCAGATTTGGATCTATGCAGTTTGCAGTTGGACTAATCTCATATATATGATCATATGTGGTAAATTCAATACATAATATAAAATTTTAAAGTTTTATGATTTCAAAGCTGCAAGACGATGTAATATTTTGGACATGAGATTTGTAAAATTTAAATAATTTTAATCTCCACTGATGTCCTATAATTTATAATTATCTTCTATGTGACAACTCAAAACATTTACTATTTTGCATGGGACACAAATTTGTATGGTCTGGTTATGTGACTTTAACAATATTTTTCAATACTTGACTATAAATGGCGTGTTTTATAATTAGAGTTGGAAGAACCCAGTATTAACCAACCATCCACATACCACAATAAACTTAAAGTCTTCAAACAGGTTTTCACACATGGTCCGCTGACGCATTGCATACATCCCCAATTTTCAACACCCAAAACATGTCAATTTTTTTAAAAAAACCAAAAGTAAATCAATGTACAATAAAACAAGTTTTGATTACTTTAGATTTAATTTCATTTCAATAAAGCTTTTCTTCAAAAACAATTATAAAAGTCTTTTTAAAAAATCACTGCATAGATTGAGCACTGTGATTTTCTCCTAGACTGATAAATATTTAGAGCTATATCAAGCAAATTCTCTTGTATAAATGTGAATCAGATTGGAGCATAAACAGAACTGCAACTGGCCTTTTAATTAATATATTTAGTTTGTAATAATTACTTGAGAGAGAGAGAAAATGTCACCCCAACAGCTAATGACTGTTAATTAGTCCAAGCTGACTCATATAACTTACCTACCACTGTTTATTCAAGTCCTCCCAATCCACTCTAGTTCCATTTGCACAGTCCCAGAATATATTACATTCTTCCCTTTGTGTCCTATGTTAGGATGTTTCAAGGTACCAAAAATATTGACTGGTGTTAGATCTTATATGATACAGAGCCTCTAACAGTGCAGAGACATGGTAGCAGAACTGTGCTCCATTACAGGGACATTACCATAGCAACATTTAGGCTTCTCTTCTCTTGGTTACTAAGCAACTCCAACAAACTGAAACTGCTGCTCTTGTTTGCTTACTGCCTGATGCTGGTAGTAAGGGATGCCAAGGCCCTTATCAAGAATAGTGTTGTAATACATTTGTAGGCCAATTTGGGAGAACATGTATATACTGTACCAGTATAAAGCAGATATGTAATTAATTTATAAATTCTTGTATTTCCACAGGATTTCTAGCACAAATATAGAAACTGCTAAATCAACAATATATGCACATGTTCTTAAAGTTGCCAATTAAAAAAAAAAGAAATCATGAAAAGTTATTATTCTAGCCACAAAAAAATGCATGCACAGCACTGCTTGATGAGCTGCATGGATGTGGCCACATTTACTTATCAACATCAGACTTTACACATAGTACTACAATGATGTGTTGATGTACTTGCAACAGATTTCAAATCACAATATAACCTTGATATGTTGCTGTACTTCTTTTTTTCTGTGGTGCACCCAAAACAAATGACTCTGCATTCCATATTATTTGTATCTGCTAAAGAAGTTAATTCTCAAAAGATATTTGAAAATTTAATTCTTGTGAGATCCCTAGCCATTTCACATTGCCTGATCAGGAACATACCAACCCAAAAGTTATTAATAAAGCCAATATACAGGATTATCACTGTCACATTAAAGTGTAAATAATATACCATATGTACTTGCTTATAAGTCAAGTCAAACTGGACACAAGAGAGATCCTTATCTGCAATAACATAAGGTGCCTGCAGATCAGGACCTATGCTGTGTTCTACTGATTACTCCTGACAAACTGCACAGACCCAGATCTGCCAGTGTATTATGCACTAGCAGATCTGAGTCTGTGCAATTTACAGTTAGTTTTGTCTTATAAGCAAGTGCTAAAAGTAGGACTATTTCAAAGTTTAATTTTTAGGTTTGTACAAGAATTGTTTTGTTGGTTTTAATGCCTCTATTAACACATTATTACCTTTATAAGACACACAAGCCCCAAGTAGGCACATCAAGAGGTTTTGTGTGGCACACAAAGGGCAGGCAAAAATCTAGATTATAACAGTGTTACTCTTTTCCTATGGCACACTTGTCATTTTGTAATTAATACAGAAAAAAGTGGCAGATATGTAAAATAGGCTATTATAGCCTTTCCCAATGAAAAACTGAGGTAGTCAGCAAATCTGGTTGGGTATCTAACCATGAACCTTGGATTATGAATGCTTTAATAGTCATACATTTTTTTGCATCAACATTCACACAGTCCCAAAGGATTGGTGAAACCCCAACCTAAGGGATAAGCATTCAACTAATGATGCTGAAAACAAAGACATAATGATCCATAAACAAAGATGATATTGGAATTTTACTTGTACAATACAAAAGCAGGTCCTAGAAGAAACAAAGAAGCTCTCATAATATTATGCACAATTGTTTTAAAACCAATAACCAATTGAAAAAGTTGAACCTAATATATATCATAATTTTGTCACTGGTTTGGGTTGGATTATTTTTCTTAGGTTTTAAGACACAGTAACACAAGTAGGCTATTTAGGACCTTGTAAATTGGAGTTGAGTGTTCACCATATGAGACAGCAATAGTCACTCTGGATTTATAAAACTGCTGGATTTAAAAACTATTATTGACTTGAGCTGAAGAAAATGAAAACATCACTAATCATTTCAAATATGCTGTTGACTCAAGAAAAGTGTCTATATATCTGCCACCAGCCTGAAGTCACAAACTGCTGCTAAAGCAACTTTTATTAACTGCCAGCACAAATTTCCACTTGTCTTTAATCTTAAACAACAGCATTTTATACCTGACTTTTTCCCCCTCTCCCAGGATTGTGATCAAAAGTAACAACCAGAAACCCACTGTGGCTAGCTAGCCTATGCCAACATAGATTAAATAAAGTCTTGTAACTAGGATAAAAAAAATTTACAGTAAGAACCACAGGCATATGGGGAAACTACTAAAAAGCTTTCTCACATATCCCATATTTTAGCAAACCTGAGCCTTAAACATATGCAGACACAGGTGAGATGGCAGTGACCTGTAAAGGTAAGTTTCTTACACCTCAGTCATGTGGGGCCCCATTCACAATCTTGAACAATCACTGAACATGAGAGGTTACCATAAAATCACCTTCAATTTCAATAGTAGCATCTACAGTATGGTATACCACTGTATGCCAGTCTCTATCCTTAACAGTAATCTATGTTGGCAACAATAAGGCATTTTTTTCATATTAGATGTACAATAACCAGTTTATAACCTTTATACACCAAAATCTAAAGGTCTTTAATTATCCTAAGTGCATGGCATCCACAAAGTTGCTCAAGGATCTTACTCTTGAAGAAAAATTGTTGCACAAAATGCTATTTTAATTTATTCACTCCGTTCCTTTTTTGTCTGACTTTTTGAACCCAAAATCAATTTGCTTCTTTTCTGCGCAAAAAGTGTAAGCCATCCATATACTTCAATAAAGGTATAGTTACACGGTCAAAAAATAAAACCATCTTACAAAAATGACTGCTGCATTTCAGTGATGTTGAGATTCAGTGCCCTCCAAATCTCAGGAGTATGCATGTCCATGTCTCTGATGTAGAACTGATGTGATTGTATTGAAACCATTTCCCTGAAATTTATTTTTTTCTATCTTCACCCAAACTGCAGCTACTAACAAAGTTTGGTAATTGTTAATGGAGAACTTAATTAATTGTGCAGGTACAAATAAGGAACAGAAAGAAGGACAATAACATGATACCTTGTGGCTGATGTATGAAACTCTAGCTATTCGCAGATTTGCAACTGAGGATGCACGACACTGATCCATACTCTTCCAACAGTAAATGTAAATTTAGTGAAAGGCTTTTATTTTTTTTTGCTTTTTTCATGTTTATTTCATTAATATATATATATATATATATATATATATATATATATATATATATATATATATATATATATACATACATACATACATACATACACACAGTGAAAATACTATGCAGATACAATGCTTCCTTTAGCGGGAGTAGCAATAACATGATTTTCAAGATGGTTGCCATGGCGCCTATACTGCTGTCAGATCAGTACCATTTTCATTTAGTACCAAATGGATGTCATAAGAATTTTTCTGGGCAACACCCATTTTTGACTGATATGACACCCCATCTTCAAGTAGTAAAAAGATTTTCAAGATGGCAGCTGTGGTGGCCATACTGGATATCAAATTTATACAATTTTTATTCATGATCAACTAAAACACTACAAGATGTCTTGTGGTGAAAACACATTCTATGATTTTCCATTCAGAAGAAGTAGCAATAAACAAGATTTTCAACATGGCTACCAAGATAGCAATTTTCTATGTTAAATCAGCAAAATTTTCATTCAGGACCAACAAAACATAAATCTGTGAGTGCAAACCACATGCTGCTATAACCATCCATTTAGTTAGAGTAGCAATCAAAATGTTAAAGACAGTCAATGTGGCATGCATATTAGATGCCCAACCAGATTTGACAACATAAGAAGACATATGGTGAAAACTACCGGTGGTCGGTATGACTTTCTTTCAGGATATCTTTTACAAGCTATTCCAGATGACCGCAGCAGTAGTCATACTGGACATCAAATTGGCATTGTTTTCAATTAAGACCATCTAAACATTTTAAAAAGTCTCTACGTGAAATTACATGTTGCTATGACTACACATTCCGAAAATGATGCAGTTGGAAGATTTTCAACATTGCTACCATGTCAGTCACTCTGGATGTCCAAGTGAAACTATTTTCATTTGAGACCAACAAGACATATAAGAAGTATTTTTGTGAAAACCCATGTCAATGAGTTTCCTTTCAGAAGGAGTAGCAATAACATGATATTTAAGATGACTGTTGTAATATCTAAACTGGATGACAAATCAGAACCTTCATCACTAAGACTATACAGTTGAAAGTCTTTTAAAGTAAACCCCATGATAATATCAACCTATGGCTTCTATGGTAGGTATGTTTACATGAAATGTCTCAGCAGCTTTAAGATAAACTAAACCTTGGAATGAATGTGTGCCTAAATTTGTATGGCAATCCTTCAAATAGTTTAGAAGAATTTAGCAGAAACAAACCTCTGCTAGCAGATGGTAGATATCAGACAACAGGCCATCCCATAAGATGTCCTATTCTATGACCAGAATGAAAAAGCATTTAAATTGTTCTGGAATGCTATGACAACAGTCACAGTAAATCAATTTAGGTAATTAGTCCTGTCCTTTTTCAGTCAGATTGTTTCAGAACCTTCAGTCATAACATGTTTATCTGTGACAATTAATTGAAATAACATTTAAAAAATGCAAAAGACTTCCAGACAGATGACCAGTTTTATTTATGGTCATTGGTATGCATTATTTTAAGTTTTCTCAAAAGAGTTGCAAAAAGCTGTTCAAAAGGCCTTCCAATGCACAATAAATCATTAAAAATTATGTTCATCTGCTGATCCTTTTATCCTAATGAAAAATGTTAACTTTCCATCTTGGATGTGCTGCTTGCATTAATTTCTCTCCGCACCATCGAAGTGTGATGTGTCGAATTTTGAAGCTTGTTGAAACCTAAGGTTAAATAAATCGTGCTTTCAAGTTAATATAATCAAAGCAAAAAGGTCTCGAAAAAGTACATTATTTCTTTATTTCATCTCTAAACATAAAAGGAGCTACATTTAGCTTCAGTAGAATATGACTCAGTCATTTTTTTATGGTACATGATGTACGAATAATCATACATCCGACCAATATAGGTTAAAAAGGGGCACAAATCAAAGAATCGATTTTTCAAAGGAAGCTAATTGCAGCATGTTTCAAGCTAGTGAAATTGTCAACAACACATTATTTGGAAGGACAATTTTATGAGCAGTTATTTCTGACTGGCCAAGGAAACTTAAGGGCATACACTTTGAGAAACAATTTATGAAGTATCTCTTGAAAATTCCTTTAGTAAAATTTTTCTTGAGAAACGACTAAGTCAACTCCGGAGACGCCAGCCAGCAAGTGGTATTCTTTGTGAACTAATAAAAGGGGCCAGATAGTTGTCTTAGAAAGGAAGAAAAACTAAGGCTAGGACTGTTTCTTTGGATAGAGGAAAAAAAATGGCAGTAAGATACACTGGGAGATCCGGGAGATCATTCCCTATTTAATGACACCAAATAAAAAAAGAGGAGGGTTTTAATGTTCAAATCCCCTCCCATCACACCAACCTATATTCAAACCTTAATCTAGGCGAAGTTGTATTAAATCAATACATTTTATTATTATTTGAGTACGAGTTCAAATTATTTCCTCCCCATTCACTTTCAAGTTTCGCAAAACATATTTCCTTAACATAAACAAGTTACATGAAATGTATTTATTTTCTGTTGGGTCAAACATTAAACACATTTCACTTCCTGTTGATAAACACAAATCAAATGAAACAAATTTCCTGTCCATAGTACCAGACACAAGTTATATGAAACACATTTCATGTCCATGTGGCCAGATACACATTTCTGATCCAATGGGCCAGAATGATACAAGTCACATGAAATGCATACATAGGGCCAGAGTCACAAGAAAGACCAGAACAACAATGTTACATTAAAGTACCAGTAACACTTTCAGAATCCTACAAGAGACCCCAATAAGCTCATATCCTGTAGCAAAGGCTCCAACTGGCATGCTATGAGGTTATTTCTAATCCATGGTTAATAATCCTAACATGTAAATAACAAATACATGTACCACAACAAGGTTCATAAAAGAATGTTTTAAAAGCTGGAAATGGCTTGCACATTCGATAAAGATGCATCCTTGCCTTAAAAAAGGCACTGCTACCTTCATTATCAAATATCAAAGGACAAGAAGATTACATGGAATGGGAAGGAAAAATCCTATCTTTGCTATTCTTTTCCATTTTCTTAACACTTAGGTCAAATTCAACATTAAATGCTAAGAGAATGTCAATCATGCTTACAATTTTTTACTAATAAAACAGTCTTACTTACCTGCTTCTGTAGTATAACATGGATTCTGTGGAGTTCATTCAAGGTGTATCTTCGAATAGCCCTGATTCTATCTGAAATATATAAAATTTCTACTCTGGAAAAATTTGCATAAAAGGTAATAGTTGTATTAAACATTCTTAAGTTCTTTAACTCATTAACCCCTGGCACCATGTTTACATGGCAGGAGGTGGTGGCCTACTTCTGAGCTCTGTAATGTCAAGGTCATATATGACACAATACCATGGGTGTTATTATAAAAAGGTAGACAGATGTAGCTTTATGATGATACTAAATAATATGGATGTTCTACAAAATACAGAGGAAAAATGTAATTTTTTGGATCCAATTCTTTTTCCAGCTGAAATTTGCCTGAGGTCGGATTCCATTTTGGTGTCCAGATTTTAGACTTTTTGGCCTCAGATCTAAGAACAGACTGATCTGAACTGCACACAGACAGGTGAACCTTTGCAAAAAGTAGGATAAGATGGGCATTTAGAATCAAGAGTGGTCTTGACATGAAAATGATGGGTACATTAAGCAAAAAGAAATTCCAACCTAATACTTCTGCTCATGCTTAGGTGACAGGTGAATTAACCAATGAAAAACAATGTTTCCAACACAACTAGGCATTAGGGTTTCCTACTCACATTTCAGATGAAAATGACAAAAACCTCCAGGGGTTAATGAGCTAATTGCAGGCCCAATTATGATATGCTCTTCAAAAACATACATCCTGCCTCAAAAGATAAAGCCAGTGCTGACTTTCAAAACTTTGTCAGAAATGGCAAATATATCACATACACTGTCGTTAAATTCACAGTTGTTGTTGTTCTTGTTGGGCTTAATGCCATTTTTCAGCACACAATAGGCTATTCATGGTGGCCAGTTTTAATGGTGGAGGAAGAAACCGGGAAATCACCGGAAAGAACCACCGACCCACGAGAAGCTACTGGCAAGCTTTCTCACATATCCACATTCGATGACTCCTAGACTCGAACCCACAAGACAGAGGTGAGATGGCAGTGATCCGGACAGCACTTTAGACCACTCAGGGCCCCTAAATTCACAGAAATATCAAATTTTAAAAATAGAACTAACTTGATACCATGATAATTAAATCTACACTACTGATGATACTTGCATACAAACTTTGTCTTGGTGGTTGTTTTCCCTTAGCACTCCAAATTTAAGATTATTAAAACAGAATTTTGGTATACAAATCATTATAATTATATTCATTATAAGTCTGTGGTAGTCTAATACACTTAACACAATGAAGAATTGTTGACAATTAGTCCAGGATATCACTGATTTTAGCCACAGAAATCTCTATCATCTTGTGAAAAAAATTAATTGATTATGGGTGGTTGGCTTTTTTTCCCCAACAAATTCGAAGTATTTCACTTTGCATTTAAATGTACAGGCATACCTCTCATAGAGTCCAACAGTCCACACAAATCAAATGTAGGGTAGGCTGGGCACCAAAAATAGATCATAGGGTAGGTTTGGTGCTGTAAATAGATCATAGGGTAGGTTGTGGGCCACAAACAAATCATAGGGTAGGCTCCAGGCCAGGAATATAGGGTTGGCTTGGAGCCACAAATAGATCACTGAGTAGGTGGTGAGTCACAAATAGATTATAGGGAAGGTTGGGGACCACAAATAGATTGAGGGTCTTTAAATGTATGGTTTGTAGCTACAATTACATTTTAAAAAATTAGAAACCACAAGAAAATGGGGAACAAAAAAATTGGACAGTAACTTTCCATGAGTAGATTAAAGATGGACTTGGTTTGCTCTGGTGTTTCCAAAACAGCAACACAAGTAGGCTTTTTAGTGTATGGTAGCATACATACCAATCACAATTCCCATCTCCATTAGCTACCTCTTGTAACATACATTAGGGTACATATGGCCTAATCTACATCTCCTAACCAATAGGGAGAAAGAAGACTAGCAATGGAAATATATTCTTTCATGGAAATATATTGTGAATTGACAAAATGAAATACTTATTGACCTTTCATGATTACAGCACATTGTATCCTTTCAGATTATATTTTCTCCATCTGCAACAGCTTGTGTGAAATAGGAACAGCAAAAACAAAAGAGGTTATGCATCCCTCCCAAACCAATTATTACCAAAAAGTGCCTGCAACCAAGCTGCTGCAAAAATCAATAGTAGCCCAATATTACTCTAGTCATCTAGTTTGGTGAGATGAATGGTCTAATATGGTCAAAGACTGGTCTGGTGGTGTTTCAACCCATAAACAAGTTGATCTTGTTTGAAATATATGCAAATGAATCTATTATATGGGGCTCCAATGGCATATAAATATAATCATCACAATCCTGTGCCAAGGCATCAGAAAGAATGAATACAAAAAAAAAGATGAAATCTTAAAATATGAAGAAAAAGTTTTGATAAAAACTGCATTCTTTTAAAAAGTGTTAAAACTTCTCAACTAGTTCACCATACTGGGGCAAGAAGGGTGTCACCTCTTCAACATACAGGAGGGTGCATTGGGCTTTGTTATACATTCCTGAGTTCATGGGTAGTGACCATGCAATTGTTGAGGTGTAAATAATAAATAGACCATTTCATGGAGACTTTGGCAAACTTTGTAATTTGCTCAGAATTTTGATCAGGTGGCGGGTGGTCAACTGACTGCAATATCCAATCTATAGCTGGTAAGCAAATAGTTTGGTCCCCTGCTTAGTATGCTCCCTAGTATAGTATAGCGGAGTGCATCGCAGGGAGCATTCTAAGCAGGGAAACAGACTAGTGGTCAAAACAAGTCGGACGCATCAGCATAGAATGGAGACTTCGGCTCAGAATTTTGATCACATAGCGGGCGGTCAGATGACTGCAATATCCAATCCATAGCTGGTAGTCAAAACATGGTTTATGCCTCAGCATCAATTGTTCCAACTACTTCAGCTCCGTTTATCGAGTTGAAAAATGCATATTTAACGGCTATGATGCCACAGATATTGACTAAATTTAATATTGCAACCATCCTGTCTTTTTTTCTGGATACCAGGGCGGATTTTAAAGCCATACGAGAGAGTAGCTATGAGCTTTTTATATCTGGACATGTGCATGTGAGTATGGAACCGTGTCGATGTTAAAAATTTAATCCTGACAATCAAATAGCAATTTGTTCAAACTAATTATATGTATCCGAAATGTCACTAAAATGAGATGTGTTTAATATGAGTTTATCATATTTGTTTGTGAAAGTCTGCGGATTATTTACATTTAAACATAAATCATTAAATTAGATCCACTTGCTCACAGGGTCTCGTATCGTTTTAATGTAGTGTCATACATGTACTATATAAGAACTACAAGGGAGGGCACTTCTCTCCTTGCTCGTTTACAAAATAAGTAAACATTTCTTATGTGGTAGAAATAACCTGACAAATGAAAATTATAGTTTTGTCCTTCATAATGAACCTGATTGTATTACTTTTGCAACCTCTGACGATACAAGTAGTGGGCATTTCTTAATTTGTTTTAATCTGATTCTTATAAACAAGAATGTACGCCATTTTGTGGTGTACATATGCCTACCAGCGTTTGATTGGCTGGAGTATAAAGGGACTCGGAGGTTTTTGGATAATTATGGAGCAACTCGGTTAAATCCGGTATGAAATGGGCTATACAGCCAAGTTTTCTGCTTAAAACAGCAGAGTATACAAATTCTCCATCAGAATGGCTATTAAAAAAATGCATACACAGGTTTTATCTTTCATTAAAAATGTACCAAAATAAGTTTAATAAAACATATCCCAACCTGCTGCAATGTATCCATTCAAGCTATCTGATCAAACAAAATTAACATGTGAGACTCAAAAAAGAGTCAAAAAGGGCCACAACTACATACAAACTGGACAGTCCAAACACAATCTGATTAAAATTAGATTTCGCTGTCCTACTTGAAGATTGGGTAACCTTTGAATTAGCCAATGGAACTGCAACTTTCAAAATTCTGAAAGTGAATCAATCATTTGGTACACACTGATATTTTAAAAACATTTTTTAGTATTTGCAACAAATCTATACAGGCTGGTGGAGACAATGAATCCATTGGTTTAAGTCATGTGGAGACAGCCATGTAGAGTTTTACAAATACATTTTTGTGTTTATTTGTTTGTTTTGTATATGCCTTTGAAAAAGACTCATTAAGAGTTGAAAGTGCTCAGGCTAGTTAGTTATTAGTTTCGCACTGTTCGTAGTCAGTTTGTTGCATCTATATAATGTACTAAAACCGGAAACACATTTTTTGACATTAATAATTTACTGGTATAATTCAGAACTTTACAAATTATGTAGGGGTTGGGAGAAACCATTTTTTAACACATTATAGGCTATACAAGGCAGTCACTAATTGATGAAAGAGGAACTACCAAACCACAAGAAGCTATCTCACATAACCACATTGATTCAGCAGTCTAAAACCCACAGAGAATGAGATATGAAGTATGAGTGATCTCTGAATGCATGCACTTTGAACTAACCATCGGCTGCTGCTTACACACGATTTATCATTTATTTGCTTCAATAGAGATGATCTTTAAACCAGTTTTCATTCAAATTTTAAGACCAAGAAAATACTTACCTTACTGATACTGGTTTTTGATAAGTATTCCAAAAAAGATGAAATGTTATGCCTTTCTGATTTTATCTCAATTTTTACTTGTATCTGCCATATTTACAAAATTGTTCTTCTAGTAAAACTTGACGCTCCAAGCTCATGCTTTAAGTCGTTAGTATAATCAGTGTATTTTCTACACTATCCAATAGCAAGATCTGAAAATGTCCCCAAATGGGCCATTTAATATTGATGATTTCATCCAGACATGATTTGTTTTATAGCAAAGATAAATGCTAACCATATTTAAAAATATCCTAAACAACTGAGGCTACAAGCTTATATCTTGTAGAAGACAACTTTGCAGCCAGCAAGCACACAAAACTTCATGGTTATACAACAATTACACAACAAGAAAGATAATACTTTACCTGTATATCATGATCTTCAGGAGTCTAAATCACTATTTTTAAACATTTTTCATAAACTGTTGCAACAATTTTATTCTGGTCTGGGCACTGTTCAATACATTTATCAATGGAGTAGGCCATGCTGCTAACACACAATGCCATGCTTCAAATGTACATTGCAATTATTGTTCAATGGGTGATGATTCAGCAAATTAAAAGTAAGTTTATATCACTGATCATGGATGCAAGCAACAGGCATATTAGCTTAAGCAGTGTGAAACACGCACATGAATTGTATTGATTATTAAATTATATCTTAAGTATCATTCAATCTGCCAGAACTCAAACATGCAAAACAATTGTCCAAGGACTAATGCACATCTAAAAAGCATTTCAAAAATTTAAATGTACAAAGTTTGTACAAGCCACTGCAAATAACACTTGCTGTGTCAGTAGATTAATTACACAAAATGTCATTCATTTAAATTTTGATTATCATACTCAACATGTGCTTTTTGTTCTTCATGCCCTATTTCTCTCTCATCTGGATATTTTTAAGTTAATTTATGATCACTCCTGTCAATGATATGCCTTGGAGCCATCAGTTTTCAAAACTGCCATATATCCAAGGCACTCTGAATTAATTTTCTCTGAAGTGTGTGTGTGTGTGTGTGTGTGTGTGTGTGTATATATATATATATATATATATATATATATATATATATATAAGTTAAGTCAAGTAAAAGAGAAGAGTTGCAGATGGTCAGATTTTGAGTATAGTCACTTAATCAGACAAAAACTTGTCTAATGAGAATGTTGCAGTTGAAATTTAGATGTTGTATAACATAATATCACGTATTGGATCAATTGCATTTCCTTAAATTTCCATTTTCTAGATCGAGATTTTAGATTTTATATGTGTAGTGGTTTAAAGTTCTATTTCTTATGCTGATGTTTTTCAGTGTATAATTTGAATTATACAGTGATGGTTGACATTTTAATATCATATGTCGAAAATCCCTAATTCATGCATTGTATTGTTTGTGATAAAGTTCCATTCCATATGGTGATTATCCATATTTTATCAGTTAAATTTTAAAGCCATGAGAAGCAACCAAATTGTTTTAAATTAATGAGGTCATTCAGGAGATCAAACTCTAGCAAATTAATTAATAGTATTTTCTCAACCTGTGAATCTTAACTTTCAAACAGAAAATGTGTGAAATGTACTGGTGCCTCATAATTAAATAAACAAATGATTTATCTTAATACTATTTTGAATTATTAGAGTGAACATTGTGTAGTGTTATTTTTAACACAATCACATTATTTCACCATATAAAAAAAATAATTCTGTAAAGCACAATGAAATGTCCAACCAACACTGTGTAGTTCAACAGATACAATCTAAAAACGAATTTCATTCAACATGTTAAATTAAAATTCTAGATGAAATCTAAATACTCTCATATGAAATGGAACTTTTAACATAAACTCTTTGAACCAATATGTAAATTAGGTATTCTAGATGACATTGAAATTTCAACCACGGCTGAGTAATTCAGACAACACAATCTAAAAATTCAATATAGAAAATATCTTTCAACCACTACTGTTTAATTTTAATACAATCTAAATCGAAAAATAGAAAATGGAACTTTAAATACAATAAATGCCACGCAAAGGAATGTCATTCATTTATTTGTGTAATTCAGACATGAAGGGAACTGATGTCTTCGTGTAGTGTGTAGTGCTGAAAGAAGAGCCGTTAGGCAGTAAATTTATCTTAAGAAACTTTGTTTATAGTCTGCCATGTTGTGTTAGACCAGATGGCTGTTAGTATCTGTATGAATTCCAGTAGAACTTATCCAAAATTAACGAGAGAAAGTATGATCACTTCCCATTAGGGTACCTAACAGAATACTTAGGTTGCCATTTTGTTTACTTTTGGAAGGTTAAATAACTCCATGGGAAGTGTCCATGTAACATATCATGTATTTACAAAACTAAAATGACCAAAGTTGGAAGGGCTGAAAGAGGCCAGACACCTGAGAATTTGGGAAAAGAGAAAAGTGGAAAGAACACAGATTTACATGAACAAGGAAGTCAAAGAAACAGTCACTGTTAATTGGACTGAACCAGAACGATCTGGTTATGAATCTGTACAAAGCAGTGATTTGGATCTTTCACTTGATTTGATGATGAATCAATTTTATTGCTTAACAGATTGGCTATTTGTATTAGCATATCTGTCTTTGAAATTTGTCGAATAATTTAATTCAAAGAAGTGAACCTTTTGAATGTAATGTATTATCACAATTGTTTATGAATATTATTGTTTATGAATTTTGATTAAATTTTATGATTTGTACATGTACTGGGACTTGTGTCATTACGAAAGTTTTAAGATTAACTCTCCTTTTCTTTTAAAAGCCCCCTACCCCGCAGAAAGGCAGACATGTATTGGATCATATTCCTTTAGCAGAAGACATTTCATCACCAGTTATCTCTACTCCATGGCAATTCCATTTAATTAGCATATGTACTCACTTGCAACTAGTTCAGTCAAACTGCAGACAACAAAAATCATAATCTGCAACAGCACAATGTTGGTAGAATGGGGTTTATGTTGTTTGTTTCAATGTTTACTTCAAATAAACTACAATGAACCAGATCTGCTGGAACAATTTGCAACAACAGTTCTGAATCTGTGCAGTCTGCTGGTGGACTCATCTTGTACAGTATGGCATCAAACATTGGGGGGGGGTAAATACACAATTTAGGGAGTTTTCAAACCTGCAGTAGCAGGAGTTTTTCTACTGTTCATACTTTGTAGGATTCCAAACTTGCAAAACAACTTGAAGGAACTGTTAGAATCTTTCAGAAGTCAAGAAGATTATTTAACTCACTCCACATTTGGTTTACAGCATTCATTTCCACTTATTTATATTGGTGGACTGTATCTAACCAGTTTTTGACTAGATATTTTATGTGTCACAGACTTTCTACAACCACTGGGGCAGTAGTTTACTACTTACTTTATGGGTGAGATATAAATGGCTTATTTCATTCTAGCACTGGCTTTCATTTTTGCTACCCTGTCACATTGAGTATTTGAATTATCAACTTCACTCTTAGTGTGGATGACTATCAGAGTGAAGTACTGTATACATCCCAAATAATCAGTGTGACAGCCGAGACATACCAATGTTCCAACTAAGACCCAACCCATGTATAGCACATTAAGGCTATAAAACAGGAGCTGAACCAGTGTCCAAACACTGGAATTGGGTTACATTTTGTGCATATTCAAACAGAAACTTGTTGAATGTACTAAAATATTCATTTGTTTACCCAGTGAGTTTGGCAGTATTTTGTAATGACAGCAAACAATAAAAAATGTAAATTATATGATGTTAAATTGATTAGTTTATAATGGAACAACATAGAAGCAGAAATTCAAACTCTAAATCACAATGAACTCATGATATCAAAATTCTGAATACATGTAGTCACATTACTTCCATCATTGATATTTTTTCCATTCATTATACACTGTAAAGATAATGTACAATATGGCAAACTGATGAACATGGTATAGGATGGTATAGGATAGGTGTCAGACCCAACAAATCCTATATATACCATTCAACCACAACTTCAAACAATTTGTGAACTGTTGTCAAACATTCTTTGTTTGGATTATGGTTCAAACAGGCATTTCATCAGAAAATTCGAAGACAAAAATTTCATTTTCATTTTCAAGCACTATAAGTAGATGCATCAGAATTTTACTTAAAAGAAACAACAGCATTTCAGAGTTTTATTCTCACCACCACACCCAAGTTTTTGAAGTTTTGCACATTTAAACATAAAATATTCTAAATTCATTCCCAATGTTGATATTTCATTAATTTTGTGCTTTTCACTCTTGCCATATCATTTCATAGCACTTTTACTCATTGATCCAATGTAAATTTCTTTAAGAAAAACAATACCTGTTGTTAATCACTTACCCCATTTGGCCACATTCAAAATACTCTTCAAAGTGAACTCAACTGTGTTTAATCAGTGAAAATGGCAACACAGCATCTAATCCTTTGAAGATTATGAGATTTTTACAATCCCAAATAATGCTAAGTATATGTACTAATGAGAACATAAAAGTAGTAGAAGTATTACATAAATGACCCAGCACTGATCCATAAAAAAATAAAATCTTCACAGACTATTAATTGTTTTTCCTGATATTTATCAAAGTAAATTACTGTTTTGTGATGAAACAGGTTTGCTTCAAAATTAATTGAACACTCTTCACAGAACAATTGAGCATTTTCAAGCACTTTCTCAATACTTTTCAGTGCTAACCTCAAAGTCAGGCTACTTTTTATGGTAACCACCAAATTTCAAACACTTTTTTCACAAGTGTGTAAACCTGCTGTAGTCGATCCCATAAACACATTACCACTCCCACCCCACCCACCAATGATCATCATACCAAAAAATGTTAACTCTAATATATAGCTCAATACATTTGCTCTTTTATTCAAATCTCTATGTCATTATACAGCCATGGAAATAACCAATATACTTAAAATCTGACACAATCATTTAATTTTCATAAAAGTCATTATTGCATGTCAGCTTCAAAGCAAACAATGTACATGGACCAGTTGACATGACTTCGAACAGAATCATTTAAATTGTAGGATCAAGAGTTTGCTATTAAAAATTTTTTACCACATTGTTGTTGCTGTGCATTAGCACACAAAAAAGCCATTGTTATCTGCACAAGCTGCAATTGGTGAAGGAATTATTTCACATTATCATATGTCTTCCTGAAAATGACTTAGCTGCTTGCTTGGAGTCCATCGTTAGCCATGAAACCAAAACTATTTACTGACAAACAGTGTTGAGAAGGGAGCTGGTTCCAAGGAACCTGGCATGAGTAAAATTTATATTTATATTGTCCACAAAATCCTCAAGGCCTTTTCACAATGTACAAGATTGGGCCAAAAGTACCCACGTGTTCAGTTAAAGCAATAATTTATCAAGTCTAAATATGAGCTTCTTTAAACTTAGCAAAATATCCATATGACCAATTTGGGCATTTCATTGCATATTTAAAAGCAGTACCAGCATACATGCCAGGCATGTACAGTAAGGACAAGTTCAATTCTGGAGACAAACAATTCACTGAAATTTAATTAAATTAATGTAGCCACAAGATGGTGTATTTCTGATTATGAACAGATCACTGTGAGAGATACTTTTTAGATAAGCCCAGATAATACATGTGAACAGATAATATTTTTCCCCATAAGTGTCTTTTTTCATCACCAAAGGAACAACTATATCTGTAAGGAGTTTCTATGCAATCATGGAAAATAACATCTACATTCATTTGATTTTTCATCTAAAATCTCAAAAATAACTCAAGACCCCTAAATTGTCATCTAATTACATTTAGATGACTTGGTTCAGTACTCAATGCAATTTGGTGAAGAGTGGCTGGTATCAATAAAAACCAAGCAGACAAGAAATGAGGACAAATGTGATACCTTTAGGGATCAACCATTCAATTTCATTTCTTTTTTAGAGGAGGAGGGGAGGGGTTTAACTGCTGGCCACCATAAAACACTGACACAACTATTGATGCAAAAAAAACTTTTTTTCACCCACAAACCCACAGACCTGGGCAAGCTTTAATAAAGTTTTTATTAGACTTGGAAAAAAATAATCAGAGTGAGATCCTGTAAAATGTTTTGACCACTACTATTTATGTCCCTAGTACAGTGTATGTAGCATGCATCCACAGTAAATAGCCCCTGCAAAACTATCCTAGGGGCAGTTTATAGGATAGATTATCATTCAAGCAATTAAAAGATAAGGACAGCACCCAAGAGAGACTTCATTTCAATAGATTACCTAATTATGAGAAAAGCTTGGGTGAAGCCCTATTACATACTTTGAAAACTGAGGTGGGTGAACCCATAGGCTAATTTCCATAGGTAAAGTACAATAGCCAATCCATTTGGAGTATTTAAATCCAGGAGTTGTGTGCAGAAGAAGAAAAGTTATCACATCAATGCTTGTAATTAAAATAATTAAGCCATATTTATTAAATAAACTTTGGCAAGTCTGCTATAAGTGGTAATGTTTCTTTGAACTCCAATTCACTCCATATAGAAAATAAAACTCACTTATTCTGTTAGTCTAAATACATGTAGTACATAAGTGCAGCTTAATAAAGCCATTTGCAAAGTCCAGCAAAATGATTCAATCTGGACTGTACTACACCTGGTGATTTAACACCACCACCAGGCACATTTAACCCTATCTCAAGGGAACAAAGATCATTTTTCCAACAAAAATTCAAGTCTCTCTTGTCTGGAAAGATGCCCTTCAAACCTTCACAAATGCACAAAAACACATACAGACACACACACATACACTCAACCACTCACAGCAAGAACATAATCTAATGAACAAATTATTCTACTTTGAATTTCCTGTACTTCCTATAAGCTTATATGAAAAAGAAAAAACATTCAATTGAATGAGGTCAATTTTTTGGATAATGCACACTGATACCCTCTGGGTTCTCAAAACACAGTACAAGTCTTCAAAACCCCAAAACACTGTCTGAGAATATGGCAGATATATATATATATATATATATATATATATATATATATATATATATATATATATATATATACTAATGCTTAAAAAAATTAAATGGTTGGTCCCCAATTAACAAAAGAATATTCTATTTGAATACATTCAATGAACATTTAAATAGGAAAATTTGGTATTCATTTCAGCTCAATACAAAACAATGTTCACAACAAACTGCCTCACAATATGACTATTTTGTAGCAATTGCAGGTGACATAACATAAAAATATGAAGTGAAACTGTCAAGGGTCACAAATCTACTTGACATTGATGTCAATATAACAAATGATGTCAATATCACATTAAAAGCACATCAAGATCTTCATCTGCATCAAAATATGTTAAATGATTGCAGTGCTATGCCTGTTACAGGGATATGATGCAGTGGAAATATAGACGGAAAAGAAGACAATAACTCAATAAATATTGGACCTAAATAAATGAAATCTTTGAAAGAAATATCTATAAAAGAAATATCTATGTTATAAGCAATTCACCTTGCCATTTGTATCTAAATTGTGTGAAAAGGCTGCAGAACTATAATGGTCAATAATAATTATGCTGAATAGTTCTTGAGCTATCATAGTTAAAATAATCTGCTGTAGTGGAACTGGCAAGAACTACATAAAAATATCAAAGGACAAGACAAAACCTTTCTAAATTGCTTCCACTGGTAACAGCTACCAAATGGCTGCCAATTACATGTACATGTATATGGAAAGGATACATTTTAGTTAAAAAGAAGAGTGAACAAATGCACAAACAGCCAGATGAACTGATATATGCATGGAAAATATAATTATAAAAACTCCCACATCTCAGTGTGGAGCCCTAATAATAAAATTTCATGTACCATAACATTTAAGATTTACCATTACAAGGAATATTGGACACAAAATAAACAAATACTTACCTTTAAGGAAGAATATTTAATTGCAAAATAAGAATCAATGTAATTAAATGTAAGCAAGTTTTGTCAATAACAAATTGTGAACTTGTTTTTAAATTGCATAAAACAAAGGCATGTTATCTTAGACTTTATATTCAGTCCATCTTTTGTAAGATGTGAATTTAAAATTAATAACAATTAAATAGTTTATGTTTGTAAAACATATAAATTTTACCCATATAAAGTATTATAGCTACTAAAAAAAACTTTCAGTAAAGATAATATAACTCTTAAAAAGATACAATATTATTTTTGCTGATGGATCCTGTTTACTGGTTTCAGAAAAGCAAATGAGCTTAGTCTTTGTTTTATCAAAGGATGCCTGCAAGTTTGACAACTTTTGTGAAAGACTTTTAAATTTTCATATCAAATCTGGTCAAGTTGCAAATACATTTTTATAAATACATTTATATATATTATTTTACTCCTTCCTCTTATTTTCACTGGTCAAAGGGAGTCAAATGAAGATCTGGTCATAACTAGTCAGCAAGAAACATACCAGGTCATTATGATGCTTGGTCTGAAATTACACAGCAGTTCTAGACTACTATTTCACAGAGTCAAATAAATATGCAATAAAATCCTTAAGGTCATGGTGCACTGGGGGGGGGTAATAAGTTACATTGTTCATTGGTGACCTGGAGGGAACTGCTACCTGGCTACTAATAAAACAAATAATTGAAAATCCTCACCTTGATTGTACACACAGCAGCAAACTAGGTTAGTCCAAGTTTCATCTGACCATTGCCAAACCATTTTTTATATTTGGACATTTCTGTTAGGATGTCTCCAAATATCAAAAATGGGGTAGTAAGGGTCAGTGGAACTTTAACTGCAAATCAGAGATACTTTCTGTTATAGATATACTTTGTTTGTTTTGGGATTTTTTAAGAATGGTTTTCCCGATGTTTTTAAATTGTCTCACAAACATTCTGCATGCTGCATTACTCCTACGTAGTAAATTTTAGAGGGAAAAAAATACAAACACTACGTATCATTTTAAAGTGAAATTAACTTGTACAGGTCAAAGATCCATTTAAAAATAATAGGAAACAGTTGCTCAAAGTCGTGTTATTCGCGAACCAGGTGCAAAGGATAAGAAATGGGCAGACGACGTTATCATATAAAAAAAATAAAAATAAATTATACATAAAGTGACGACGGGTGTCAAACACTAAAATAATAATCCTTGCCGCTGTAATGGAATCAATTCCTAATATGTTAAATAAGCAAGAATAATATTATGTCTAAAAGTTCATGGTGACTATACTCGAATAAAAGAAAGTATTACGAACGAAGAGGCGGAAGTCATCTTCCACCTCATGTGTAATTTTTTTACGCGGGAAATGTTCCAGATTTTGGGTGCATAAGCTAGGAATACGATCTGAAAAATGGTCATTACATGCAGATAGTAATTCTATAAATATATATCAAGCGTTACCTCCATTAATTTGGGCTTTCTATAGCCTGTCTACAGCGACGACGTTAAGCAGAAATAGTCAAGCATACGAACCTATTCACAACGTGGACTATGGAGTTAGGTCATCACATGGGAGCGGAAACGAGTGCTGAAGACCACGTGATAACGCTACCTCGTTTTCGTTGTTTCCATGAGGCGTTTCATTATATGTATTCCCTCCCTCTTCCTTGTTGGAAATTTATAATTAAACCAAAAAAAATAAACATTGGAAAGAAATTATGAAAGGCAAAACTTATAACTAAATATTTTGTACGTTTTATTTTGCAATAAGATAAACATCTATACGATGCAAATTTTCAAATTCTAATTTTAAATCAATAATTCTTACTCGTTTGCGTTCATTGAAGCCCGCCGTTAAGTTTCTACGGGCAGGTGCGCTGAAAAGCTGATGAAACACAGCATGTTAATTCCCTTTGGAAAGATAACGCGTCAGAAATGATGTGATCTGTGATGAGCGTAAATATAGCAATAGAAACTTGGATTTTGAATATTGGCTCGTTTAACTGGCGAGTTTGTAAGCATCTCGTAAAAGAAACTAGCAAGGCAAAACGTAAACTATGTAGGCAGTGACAACGTAAAACCAGCTAAATTATTTTTTTAAACTTAGGCTCGCAAGCATCAAAATGTGAAACTTAAGAAAAGGAATAATGCTCATAAGATAATCATTTTTTGCATTGGCATGATGGCAGATTTATAAAGGTATCGTGTAAAATGGCGTTGAATAGGGATTATATCCATGTTAGCAATCGCCCACGATCCGATAACAAGAAAATACCGTCTTCGTACATTCCATCCGTCAGCAGCTTTAGTCTATCTAGCATACCATTGAGACCCGTCACCCTTCCAGTTATCTTTCTTAGAACTCTAACAGCAATATATATATATATATATATATATATATATATATATATATATATATATATATATATATATATATATATATATATATAAAATTTTACCCTTTTCTTGCAATGTTAAAGTCATAAGCGGATGTCATTCTCTTACTACTAAGATTTACCTGGGCCAGTTGTCATGATTGGAACATAACCAAGCTGCAAGGGTCTTGCTGTTGCAATAAAGCTTGCCACTTCTTGTTGGAACATGCATTAGTAAGTAGACCGCAAAAATTATTTAAATATCTTAACTTATGCTGGGGTTATTTTTGTTTAATCCAGTTTCTTTTTAAATTACTACCGTATTTATTGAGAATCTATCTCTACCCTTTAAAACAAATGGTCTACTCCCACACTTGGCTTGGCATCTACCACGAAAGAAATTAGATTATATACTGTATTTAGAAACCATGTTAACTACGAACCATACGAATGGGTATGTATGTATGTATGTATGTATGTATGTATGTATGTATGTATGTATGTATGTATGCATGCATGCATGCATGCATGCATGCATAATAATAATAATAATAATAATAATAATAATAATAATAATAATAATAATAATAATAATAATAATGATAATAATAATAATAATAATAAACTTTCTTTAACGAAGATAACGCATTGGTCATGAATGACCCATCTGACATGTGGTCCTCAATTTTTGTAATTGGCTGTTACAAAAACTATGCATGTGCGTGCGTGCATGCGCGTGTGTGTATGGATGGATTATCGTCTTACGGCATCTCCACACAATAGCAGCTACATTGTGTTGGCTAAATGTAAAGTCTGAAAAATTTTAATTAAATTACACAAAAATCCAGGAAGATAAATCCTTGTTAACAGTTTCTACAATGTATGCAAATTAAATATATTTGCTGTAGTACTTAGCGGGTATTTAGCATTCAAATCAACACCTACATTTTTATGTCAAATTTTTTTTTTAACAAAATAGATTCTTTATAATTTCGGCATTTAACTGTACGTGTAATAGTGTGTTTGCAATTCTTCAGCGTCTTTCTTCAGTACTCTAGGTACGTTTATGGTATTATGAAGTTTGGAGATGAACATGGAAGATAACACATATATTCTTTTTGATTTGTAGCCTGAATCTCACAAAATCGTTCAAAACTCATAGAATGGCATTTAATTAGATTCCATTAATTGCGCTTACATTGTGTAAAATGCGAGGGTGGAGTTTTAATAAATACCACAGCAAAGAAGCTGTATTTGCGCTTAAATGAGCCACTTTCTATATTTAGTCTTTGTTTTTAGGTAGGTTTGGTTATTCGAGTCTCGTTGTTTCTCAGTGGTCATCGTTCGCTGCTTGGCATAATTGTTAACTTTTACTTTTTTAGCATTTTATTATTTTATTACCTCACCTAACATGTTTTGAATAGTAGACTTATTAGCAATAAATGTGTATGTAGGAAGGAAATAAGATGTGCATTCGTGCGTGTGTTGATAAGTAGGTGCGTGCGTGTGTATGTAGATAGGCGTGCGTGCGTATGCATGCATGTATGTATGTACGTATGTACAGCGGCGTCAATAGGGTTTGTGTCACCCATTGTGGTAAGTCATGGTGTCATCCCTATGGACCTCCTTCCTGCACAAAAATTCAAACATTTTATAGATAGTCACGTGTTGTAACTCATGGTGTAGCTCCCATGGATTAGCACAAAAATTCAAAGATTTTATAGTCATGTGCGGAAAACTCATGGTGTTGGCCCCATGGTCCACCTTCCTGCACCCAAATGTATGTATGTATGTATGTATGTATGTATGTATGTATGTATGTATGTATGTATGTATGTATGTATGTATGTATGTATGTATGTATGTATGTATGTATGTATAAGATATTATGTATGTATTTAAATATGTATAAGATCGTGTATTGGGGGAGGGTGTTCCAAGACATAAAAAAATGTTATCGACTTTCATCGAAAAGGCACCAAAACAAAGATATACGTGTCTGTTTACTTAGAGTGTGCATAATACCCAAATACAAGTTATAACGAATAAAACGATGGTCGCATTTCAAGTGGCAAGTTACTGTATGTTTGTGTCCCATGGTTTTATTGGTATTCCGATTCCTCTCACAAAACCCTGCTTGAAGCGACGTTTCGGCATAGTCCAGCTATGCATAGACATAGGGCGGCAAATTTTACGGTAGTCGGGAGGTGAGGAGGGACAATTTTTTGTTGCATTCTTTGTTTTTGTTTTTGATTTCTTTGTTTGTTTTTATGTTGGGTGGGGTGTTTAAAAAAAATCTTGATGTTTTATTAAAAACCGCTTAAATGAATATAAATATATAGCGAGCTCAATACTTATATGCAGTTGTTGAAAATAAGATTCGCGATTCTCTTTTTCCTTCCATCCCTCGCCTCGAATCGCATCTTCGCTAGCCAAGGTTTTAATGTGTCGACCCTATCGGCAAATTCCCAACTGAAGAAATTATTATTTAAACACAAAGCGATTTGATACCAAGGTGCTGAGATTGCCGCGTGTTAGAATAAACTGATTGCGACATGTCACCGTTATGTTTTTAACCTCAGTATGACGATAATTCTTCTCTCGTTGCCGATTGGTGTAATATAGTATATAATCCTGTACAGCATCTGATACATTTCCGCTTCCTATTACATACGCCATGAATTGAAAAGACATATAAACATTATTTAATATTAAAGAATATAATCTTCATCTATTTGTATATTATAATGTTACAAGCAAGTGGTCTTTGCTTGACCGAGCGGTGTCAAAACCCTGGCGCGAATTCTGCTAAAAGTTATATGTTTACCCCAAATTTCCAAAGACTTCTATACAAGTCCATTTGTAAATTGGAAAGCCCGACGTTTCCATTCTATGCATAAATTTTACTCTAATCAATGCAAGACCACATTATTCACAACATGCCAAATATCCATCAACCGCACATCCGCATAGTTTCTCTACATCAACTTTATGTTCCGCCAGCAGTTCACACTGTAGAAACTCTACAACTATCTGGAACACGGGGGACTATTTTAACAGAGCCACCTGAGACCAGTCAATCTACCGTTTCAAGGCACACCACACCAGTAAAACTACATCATATTTGTCACCATGGCGACATAAACGGTATATGCCGAGTCCCTTTTCAAATTATTCCATTGTATAATTTACCAGTTTCCTACGTAAATACTGCCACTGCCATCACAACACCAATGAATACCACTAGATTGTATAACGTACTAAATCGCTCCAGGGACAATCATGCGGATTGGGTCTGAATTCGCTACTCATTGATCATGACATCTTGGAAGCTCACTAACACTTTTTCTTTGTGACGTTTGCTCCTAATAATTGCAAATTGCCTAATTATTTCGGGCTAAGGAATATTTCCCATTGCACCGAATTCCAATAATAAAACAAGTATTCGCACAAACCTAAGAATTCCTAAAAAGGAGCGCTACAACCAGATGCGCATCTCCTTACGTTTATCACAATAAGTCTAAACGCAAACTTGCTCGATCGTCACTATGAATACTGCAAATTCCACTTGCCAACATTGAATCATGGTACTGGCGCTCGACCATGCCATAAATTCAGTTGCGGTATCGGAATTAAGTTGCGTAATCAGTTATGTCAACCATAGGGATCTCTACGCGAGTATTATAGCGCTTCGGCGAAGATTTGCAAAAGTGAATGTCGTCCCCGTTGAGAACGACGCTACCGTTTAAAAAGATATAGAAATCCATACAAATAATATCCACGACCCGAAGCGATTTACGGTTTCAAATCCCCACAATTATTTTTAAAAAAAAATATATAAACACCTTATTGCTAAAAAAGCAATTAAACAGAAAGTGAAATAAGTACATTAAGTAATACTAGAAAGGCAAATTTACTTACACCAAAAGAACATGCGGACGAACCACAGCCGGTTGTGAGGTAAGTTTTCTCAGATGAAACACAACTGGTTCCAGGGCGAACTGTGAATAAGTTCAAACAATTTGAGCGAGACCATTAAATAAGAATAGCAAGAGATGCAAGAAAAGCCGACATGCTTATTCTGTCAGTACTCACAGACGAACCGCGGATGACCGTGTGGAAACTTCTTGCAACAGCAACGCAATTGCATATCGTTCTTTTTTACACTGGCAAGAGGAGCTGAAATAGCACGCATTGTCGTTGATGAACAAGACTGCCGACATAACGAAGTCGCTATCATCGCTGTGTCAGTCCAATAAAGTCATCAACAAGTTAAAGTCCCCGAGTTCATGTTGCACAAGCGAATTGTAATGTAGATCACCGGGAAAACAGTCCAAAAGCATACAAATCGGGCAACGACACATTGAGAATCTTCTCTTAAACATACGTTAAGGAAAAAAATAGAAAAGTTTCAGCACATGGGAGAAACAAAGCTACAGTTCGGATTTAAGGTGAACAGCACTCTCTTTGCAGACTTTTTCATGCCGATTTCCTCCTTTAAGAAAAGTCATTAAATAAACCCAAATCTCACGTGGGTACTTTTTACAGTGGTGCTCTTGTGCGTTTGAACAGCAAAGGCTTCAAAGCTATCAATAACGAAACACAGCACTTATCATTGGTCTGACTGGAACCGAAAAAAACTCTGCTCTTGCTGAATCTGATCATACAAGAGTTGACATGGGATAGAATGTGCGTGATTGCATCAACCGCGTCCAACAATCCAAGGCGCATGAGGTTTAGTCGTTGAGTGGCGAAGTCACGAAAGGCAAAGCCGCCATAAATTTGTTATACGACCACCTAAGCCCAATATGATTGACTACCTTCTAGTGAGCACAATACATTTGCCGTGCACGATGATGTGATGCTTGGCAGTTAAGACAACTCCGTGAAAATGACTATCCGGTATGGATACAAGAACTTAGTGTGATATATGTAACATAACGATACGAACGCGTACAAAATAATCGGGACCACTGCTGAATGTTGACAATATTTCGTGGGGTTGACACACACGGCCTCGCAAACATTAATTGGACCTGGTGTGCCGCCAACGTTACATGTGTTGATATTCGGAAGATGTTTACGCAAGTCATCTTGGATCAAACGATTTCATCACGACTGACTTAACTGGTTGACAGGAAAACCGTATCAACTCTGATTGAAACGGGGATGAGGGATATGATTCATAATTTATATAATGATATAATCTCTCAGAGAAGCCATAAAAGAGGCTGCTAATGAACACTACAAGCGTGAATGGGAACAATTGGAACTTCTTGGCAATCACATAGATATCCGCCAAAGATATGATGCGGTCTTAACATACCGCTAGGAAAGATCTCTCAGCCGGCTTCAAGCAAACGTTTTCACCGCTGATCAAACCCACGTGAGAAACAGTGGTGGAGGTGATGTAAGTCGTAGATCCTACCGCCAAGATGATGAAAACAGAAGAAGAACCGGTTCCAATTGCCAGAGCAGACCGCAGGAATCCAACAGGAACTGAAATACTTAATGGTGTATCCTCCACTACCAGGGGAACGCATATCAAAGATAACGCGACTTTAAATAAGAGAGACCAAAACTGTCGTAAAAAGCCTCGTCTTTCTCCAAGACCGAAAGTACGATTTCGTAGCGGAACGTAATAAGAAACGTTTCGTCACTGTAGCAACTGAAAAATGGGTTAAATGGGTATATATCTGGAGAGGTTCAAAAAGCCTGCGTGAACAGGAGAGCACTAGGAGGACTTTCTGCTCCAATCATACAGTCTGAAACTGTGCAGTTGACAGCATTTTCAAAAAGTCGACGAGAGACAGCATCCTTAAGAAACTGCTGGTGAAAGTATCAGCAAAGTGCAACATTTCCTGAACAAAGATCCATCGATCCATCAATGATTTCACCACCCTAGATGGCCCTGAATTCATCTACAGGTTACCGAGCCTCGTGAACTCAGTTCGCCCTGAAGCCATCAATGAAACCTTATGGTTGGCAGAGGTTGTGTAAAGGTCACAGCATCAACGCGGAGATGATCCGGGCATTCATGCATTCATTCAGTGCAAACATCAGTGATATATAACACCAATCACGAGTTCCTAGGAGATTTCCATTAAAACGCTCCGTGTTGTAAGCAAAATCAATGATTCTATACAGCTTGTGATTGCAGATACAGCCATAAGTGTCAAGATGATCATCATTGTGAGGATGATCTCAAAGATTAAGGTAAATCTAATCTGTATCACCATCAGCAGAAGCTACGAAACAAACCTTTCAAGAGCGACGAGCAATGGAGCTACTATGTAAGGTTTAATATTGTTCGGATTCACCTCAAATGCGCCCCTAAGGTGATCTGCATTCGATTTTTCCCTGAGCATCCACGTGTCCTCCATGTAACATTCTTCGATTGACACGCGAACATTTTCCTATCGTAGATAGACATGCTTTGAGCCTGCTCTGGGGAAACCTATTGATACTGCTATACATGAGATATCAACTTGATATTTAATGTATACAATAACGGAGGTACAATTACGTTTGAAAAACGTGCATGGTTTCAACGTAAGAAAACTCATTACGCGATATATTAAAAACTTAGCCCGTACAGGGATTATTCATTGGAGTCACAAAAGTGCTTGGGCGCTTGACCTCGCGTGTGACCCCGACCTTTGAAGACGCTTAAATACGAGTCCTTGATAGCATCGAAGGCGATGCCATGGACCAGTTAAAAATCTCTACATTCCACATGATCCAATTTATTCAAGATCAACCGCTACGATTGGAGTATCTGCAACCAGAGTTTTCACAAGTACAACCAAAAGCTATCACATTTCCGTCAATGGCAACAAAGCATCTGCCGGTCAGTAAAAGCATCAACTATGCGGCTCAATAACGTCGAGCAGAGGTGGAGGAAGCCAGCACCGATTCTATGCTTACAAAAGCGACAATGGGAAGTTGATTAAGATTGTGTACAGGCTGAAAAAGGTAAAGACAAAATCTCTAATGTATGAAATTTCATCATGGTAAAATTGAATACCGCGTTTGACGTGGATGTGCCTATGTTGGTATATAAAAGCATCCGAGATTTTTAGTATTATTCGTAAGCGGAAAAAATATAATTAAAAAGTCCGAATAGAATTGCAGATTCTTGTGTGAGACCTTCCTTAAAATCAACGCAAAACTTGTATGCAAATATGACACAAATGCCACATTGGATTTGTCAGCAACGGCATTATGACATTTTTTTTATCAACATCTCATCGATGGACAAGAAATCGAATCAAGCTTGAGTAATGTTGACATTGCGACGAAATCCACTGACTCGTTGGTGATGTTTCCCAATGATGGATCCGATAACGTAGATCATGTACACTTTATCACCGTGGGGGAAAAAAGAACAGAAACACGACAGGAAATTGACCCGCACCCTCTTTAACATGCCATTGATCCAACTCTTAACATTTGGTTTACTCAGCGTCGAGGTCATCTTCAAGAAGACTCACTGACGTTTTCGGGCGCGATCCCTCTCAGTCACATATTTGAGCTGTGCATGTATGACCCCAGAGCTATTTTCGGAGTCGAACACTTGTTTTGTAACGAAACAGCAACAGCAATTATGCAATTTGATATGTTGGTGGTGTCAATAATGCCAAAGCTGTATTGTCGAAATTGACATTGTGCATGATTGTAATAGCCCCTTCGATGGCTGCAGAAACGAGTTTGTTGTCATAGATGATTTCCAATGGCGCACTAGCGCTGTCATTTCTTTGACTCACCAGAGAAAATTTCATGGCAAATAACTACCTCAAAAAGTGTCACCACACCAAGACACGTGTTTGTGTCATTTCAGACTGCAGATTGGATGTACGGCGAACTGCGCATTGGCACAGGGATATATGACAGGTTTGGAGTACCGGAAGCTTCTTTGCGGTTAGACGGTTATCTGAACCCACCGAAAAAAATTGCTTGATTGCACAAAGAGTCATGTTCATTTGCATTTCACAAGTTTTGGTCGAACATGCATTGGTGTGAAAACATTTTTCATATCTGCCAGCATGACTTGACCATAATGTGTTCGATTTCTTTTCATCTGAACACCTGGACCTGTCTTAGCAGTCCTTGGTTGCCATGCACTTCCATGTACGGCTAACCCAGTACCCGATCCACAATTACATATGTATTATTTCTCTCTCTCTCTCTCTCTCTCTCTCTCTCTCTCTCTCTCTCTCTCTCTCTCTCTCTCTCTCTCTCTCTCTCTCTCTCTCTCTCTCTCTCTCTCTCTCTCTCTCTCTCTCAATACTTTTTTTTACCAAGTTCTATATAGCTATATGTATACACAAGTGGCCGACGCAAAAATAATGCCTGAAGAAAAAAATAATTACCTATCGACCCAAGTTCTCGGGATAACTGCTATTGTTTGTTCTGACACCGATCTATCATATTATAAAGTTTGTGACTTTGAAACACCCCATTTCACATCTGAACTCGGACTGTTATTTATGTCCATGGACGATTCAGATATAAGCGAGGTCTCGTTTTCCTCCTGATATGTTCTTTTTCTTTATTAATCTAACAAACGATTGTTTACTTTTCTGCGTTAAACGAAACAGAACTTAATACGCTCCAAAACGTAAGAAATTCGCAATTTTTTGTTCTATTGAGACAAAATTAAACCCACTTAAATCCACAGAGCATGCGTCTTTATAAAACATTCCGTCATGAATTTGAGTACAGAGGTAGATACAAGAGTAAGTTTCTAATATCCATTCACTTGATTTTATTATCAGAATCCTATTCCATGTTAGAAATACATGTGCAAGAAAATCAACTATTCATGAAATTAAAACTCGCAACATCCTTATATATTAACATAAAGTGAATACGAATACATAACATTGCAATATGGTAGCAATACTTTTAATAGCTTAATTAATATTCAGTGATTATGATACAAACAATGATGTACATCTACGCACAATTAAAATATAAAAGTGGGATAAAAAAAAACTTAGACCAACGTACTGTATTCTAGAAATACTATGCAAAAATAAAAAAAGGAATAACAAATAAACGACAACTCGCAAATTAAAGGTGCCGTAATTGACTTTTATCATTTATCTCCAATCATGTACTCAGGAAATATCGCACACACTGCCAACAAACAGCGTCCACTAGAACATGCTGTGCGTGCTGAAATATAAAAATGAGATTATCGTAATCTCGCTGGAAACGATGCAACCGCTACACCGAAGCCCAAGCAGGGTGTGAATGAGCCTTATGTCAAGCTGTAACGTAACACATAGTCGTGCGTAGCAGAAAACCTGAAATTCATTTTTTAAATATGAAATACTCACTATTGTTGTGAGTATTTATAGTTATATTTCAGTTCTCTGAGATACTGCAGACATCTGAAAACATGTTCTCTCCTCAATACTCCAAATTTTATGCATGGTGAATTCACATCGTCTATCGTATTTGACAGTCACAGCTTCAGCAACGCGACATCGGCGATGTTCCACTCTTTCAGACATTTGTTCTCAAAAAATTCGATTTTGTGTTTGTTAAACGGCATCTGCTGCTCTATAGATAACTGGGGAGGGGGTGGGTGGGTTAAAAGTTCACTTTGCAAAATTTTGTCTTCATTTCGGTGTGGTTGACAGTGTTACTTGCGCATATTTTATGACGATACTATCAAAAGAGCAGAGTCTTTCCTTTACAGATCTAGCTTTTAGTAAACATCACTGCTCTATTCCCTTCTGAGGCGTAGCTAGGGTGGGGCAGGGGGTACATATGTCCCCGGGCGCCAAGGTACAGGGCGCCAAAATGAGGCTTACAACGTTACATTATAATAAGTAAAATAGAAAAATGTGATTAAACGGGGAGGGGGCTAGGGCGCCAATTTTATAGTTCGTCCCCGGGCGCAAAATATCATAGCTACGCATCTGATTCCCTTAGTTCAACCAGTGTATCCCCCAGGAGTGTAAAACAGAGGGTCAAGAAAAACCCTTGGTGTCAGAACTGGGGGGTCAAATAAAAAATGTGGGGGTTAAAAATGTACCGAGAAATTTTCATCTAATCCATACTTTTTTCAGCTGGAATAGGATATTGCAATTCTCTCTCTCTCTCTCTCTCTCTCTCTCTCTCTCTCTCTCTCTCTCTCTCTCTCTCTCTCTCTCTCTCTCTCTCTCTCTCTCTCTCTCTCTCTCTCTCTTGCAACGCTTTGGATATTAAATAAATCCTGATTATATTTTGCAAATCACGTGCGTCAAAAAAACGCACAGCAAAAAATTCCGTACGTTAATTTTCTCCATGGAGCGTCCAACTGTGCTGAAAGGGAAACACTGCTTAGTTCCCTCATTAATAGATACTAGAATTAAATACCTATTACGTATTCATTACAGGTTTTCTCCTAATGTTATGTAATATAGATTACTGGTAGAATGTTTTTTCCTAGGCTGGACATCGTCAGACAGGGATACTAGATTGCAACCTTCCGGAGACATCAAAGTTTCAAGGATCGTTGTTATTTACCGTGACTTGATCTACCAACAGGAATGGTTACGTGATTATGCTTGTATCGGTGTCAACATCGTGTCGAGGACCTTATTCAGCCAAGCGAGACTTTAATCGGTTTTCGTTAGGAGATGGGGGAGATTTGTATTTGGAAGGGGGCCAAAGAGAAAGTAGATCTTTGATGCGTTTTCTATTGATTAATTATTTTCTTATTTGCATTCAGAAAAAAAAAAAGTTTTCAAATATTTTTTATTAGTTAAGATCAAACACTTCTGTTTAACAAAACTACCGCTCTAAACTACTGGCAGAGATTGAGATATCACTGGATAATTTAGTGTTTGGCAAGCACTACGTAAAATAATGTTAGAATATGAAAACTTTAAACATTGATTTGATTGTAGTTGGACTGTGCACGAGTTAAAATTGTATTGTATTCTGGTGTAAATTTCTTACGGGTCATACTGCCGCTTACAGCGTTCTGCGCGTTTGTATGTTTTGTATGGAAAGCCGCAGGTACCCGGCGGTGATCAAAATATTTTCCTATATTTTTATATAGGCAACAATTAGGTGATTGTAGTTTGTAGACTGAGCTTCAGCTGTTTTGGAGCCGTTAATTGTTATTATTTTCTACAGAGACGTAGATTATAAAAAGTGTTTTAGGAGCCGCTAATTGTAGAAGGAGACGCTAATCATTGATGGAGCCGCTAATCGTCGTCAATATGAAAAATATAGAGAAAAATTATAATCACCGTCATTTTAGGAGCCGCTAATTGTTGTTGGAGCCGCTAATTGTTGCCTATATAAAAATATAGGAAAAGATTTTGATCACCGCCGGGTACCGGCGGCTTTCCATACAAATGTGATAAAATATACTTATATATTTACACATGTAAAATACAATATTTTCCTTCGTGTCATGCGACGCTTCATTGTGTGTGCTTTCAAAAATTGTACCTGCAACAAACAAAAAAAAGACTGTCCTATAATTCAGAAATAGTGTTAGGCGTTGTCGGCCTGTTGTCAGAATAAAGTGAACGGATGGGACATCTTGTCACATGTCTTCACTATGATATCCCAGTACTAAACTGCTAAACATTACTATAAACTCTCTCTCTCTCTCTCTCTCTCTCTCTCTCTCTCTCTCTCTCTCTCTCTCTCTCTCTCTCTCTCTCACAGGTCAGACATGGAGATAACTCTGATAATAAAATTTTAATAGAGTCTCACCGAAATTACATCCCCTTAACCAGAGTAGTACGACAAAAATCACTGTGTGACGTACTGTTGAATCGAATTTAAATTGTTTTTATATATAGTAGTATCAGGACATCACCACAGTATAGTATTAGGCAATCACGGCACATATATAATTTAATATGGTGATATCAATACAAACAGAGAATATCATTAGTGTATTATATCGCCACAAACATAGAATAGTATCATGATTTCAAATTCAATGTACATGTAATTTATGCTCTACACTTGATTATTGTCCATGATCAAGGATAGAGTTCTATGCGCACGTAAGTTTTGTAACGTTTGTATGTTCTAAATAAGCTGGTTTGTTACTGATATTTTATTTTGAAGTTAAGCCTTGTTTAAGAACTTAGACTGTTATAGAAGCTTGGCCTTGTTTACAAGTTAGTAAAGTTTTCCAGAAAGTACTATTGCATTACATGCCAGGTGTTTATAAGAACTAGGTAAACAAAACTATTCATTTCTTTTTTATGTCCGTCTTTTGAAATCTATAATCAGCTTCTAGTGGTGTTTGGATATAATTTTAGAGGTATCATTTATTTGCCTTTATAATTAAAATTGCAAATGTTTATTGGCATTTTGGACAAAAACTCTATTTTGGGACTATTATGAATTAATTCAAAGACATTCTGATTTATATCATTGTGAAACACCGAGACTGTTACGTCGGCACACCTATGGCCATCGCTACATCAGCACATTCAATAGTGAAATTCATTCGGAATATTCATAACCTTTGGACTTATGATAATATATTTAGGATTATTTGGGATTTAATTCATAATAATTCAAGTTCCTCTTAAATTAGATTAAATTAGAGATAAATTTTTTTGTTAATTTTATTTAACTTGTTGATTTCGCTTCTCTCTGTTAATTTAAGAACATAAAATTTTAACACTAAATACATAGAATAGTACTAAGATATTACAATAAATGTAAAATAGTATTAGGATATCACCACAAACATATAATACTACGATATCACTACATATACTAGTATTAACATATCATATCAAAAATATAATTATACCATGGAATCACTACAAATATAGTATTACAACTAAGTTAAATGTTTTTATATTTCCCATTAGTTTTTATCTAACTTAAAACACATTTTTAATAAAATGTGCTAAATTTACCACATGGGAATAATTAACACATATGTATGAAGAAAACTGTTCCATAGTAATAGTTTTTTCATACATGACAAGATACTGCTACTACTACTTCTGCTGCTGCTACTACTACTACTACTACTACTACTTATTATTATTATTATTATTATTATTATTATTATTATTATTATTATTATTATTATTATTAATAATAATAATAATAATAATAATAATAATAATAATAATAAGAAGAAGAAGAAGAAGAAGAAGAAGAAGAAGAAGAAGAAGAAGAAGAAGAAGAAGAAGAATAAGTTTATAAATAAATAAATTAAATAAATAAATATATTGTCTTTAAATCATTATAGTTTTCTTGATTTAAACTTTGCCAGATGCAAAATCTTCTTTCAATAAAGCCGACAGAATTTGTTCAGAACTGTTTTGTAAAATTCAACAAACAATTTATTTCCCATGAATAAAAGTGAAGATTTGAGGCATGATGTCTAAGTACTCGACATCACTATAAATTGCCACACTGCAGACATCGTGGTGATATGAATAAAATTATGGGGAGGGGGCACCAGACAGATGCCCCCCTCCCTACTTAACCGACAGATAATATCTAGAAAGATTTGATGTATATTTGTTTATCCCATCTGATGCGTTGCTATGTTTCTAGTTACAAAATTTTTTTTTAGATCAAAACAATTTTTTATTTTAGCATTTTTTGATGGGGTATTTATTTTCCCTAGTGTATCTAAAAGTTCATTCATCCGATAGGGATTCATTTTTCTTATCGGAATCATTCCCCTTATTTTATTTGGTGACCTTACGTCCTGTGAATGCTGGGTGTTGAGTGCTCTAGTACGTTGCTATAATGGGGGGGGGTAAGGACAGCCTTCTATATCATATTCCCCAGTTGTCTATTGTTATTATATGCACCAGACTAAAATTGTTAAAGCTACTTAAAAAAAAAAAAAAACAAGATAAGTTTCATTTGTCTCGACTAACGTCGAATATAAATCTTGATGCCTGCGTATTATTAGCTCTATGAATACTCCAAAAGCCAAATCAAGAAGACCTATATGTCGCTCGTGCAGCCTTGAGAACAACTGAGTTGTTTACCTTCACGATGGACACGATTTGTTTAGTACTCACACCGTCAGTTTTTAGGAAATGCACATGGGGATTACATTTTATTATTCAACATTCATCAAAATTGATATCGTAGAACTTTGCTTTCACTGATACACGTGCTGGCTTGTTAATTTCTCAATGGATTATGATCGGGACAGCCAATGTATATTTAATTTCTATTATTTGTTGGCTTTTCTTAGTGATTATAAGCTATGTAAATCTGTTGGGGTTTTTTTTGTACTTGAATTTGTCCAAAATCAAGATCACTGTGTACCTGAGCAGTAACATTTATTTTGGAAACAAAATAATGCATAGTTACTATTTCTCTATGAGTGTGGATCAATGGCTCATTCCATGATCGATGGAGGTAAATATGTTTGTTTGGGTCTGGGTCTAATACATTTGATTTCTGCTTGGAAATTCATTAGATATGGCACTTATAGAAACTACATTATCTAGGTACACAGTTTACCAAACCACTGCACACATGTACTCTAAAACAGCATGAAATAATATAAAGTACACTGTTTTTAGCAATTATTGAAAACAATGCAAGTTAGATTCAGCAGTGCATCACAATGTGTTGTATTTTCTTTTTTTTTACAAGTTACCTCTGAAGTCCGGAAGTTAAAAGAATCAAGCGGAGCTAGCAGTTATAGATGCACATCTGAAGTAAGCCAAGTTGTATATTCTATAACCCAAATTAGACTGATCAATAATACATCAACATAAAGTGAATTAGAAGTTATTGTAACAATACCTAATATAAACTAATTTTCTTTTAAAAATTTAATAATATGCAAATTACTATTCTATAGAGCACAGTCGTAACGGAGACTGATCTACATCCTAGCTCATATAGCTTCGGTTTTTATATAATATTATTTACTCTAAAAATTGCTATAATTTTTTCCTTAACATCTGTTATATTTGCTTGGGTGGATTGATTTATTAAAATTATTATTCACTGGAATTACAAAATGCTCAATAATATTCTTGGACAGAAACATTAACATTAATTATAGTGAAATTAGTCGGTGACATTTGGATTATATTATTTTTCTAATCAAAAGACTGTTAGCACATCATGACACTCCAGGCTATTAACCTATTAGCGCTTTATTAGGTAAATCAACACATTATTGTAATTTGTTTGGAATACAACTGGAATTCAATTGGAACTTCGTACATTTTGGATTTGCGATAGAACGTTTACGACCATTTGGGAATTAATTCACCAAAATTTTTTTTTTAATTTTCACTTTATATTCTGATAAATGAATTACTTTGTTGAATTTTACGAACTTGTTGGTTTTCGTTACTTAGTTTAAGGCCATAGAGTCGTAACACGCATCAACATTTACAATTAGCATATGTCGATGTTAAAGTAAGCAAAGCATTAAACTCTGATACGGTGCACTTTACATATTTTATGACTCATGAGAAGAAGTTTTCTTCTTTCCCTTTTCTTGTTTTATTTGCCATTTGTCAACTGGCCGTATAAAGAATTTTTTCTACATTCAGATCCTTCTTCTCTTTTCGTCTAAAAACAACACCATAAAGTCTGCCTTTTAAGACTAGATGTTGATTGTGTGTATGTGTGGACGTAAGAGTTGTTTCTCACTGATTCCTGTTTGCCCTGAGTCGTTTCATACTTAACTTCTGTTCGACCCTACAAAGCTAGGTTCCATAATTTCAATCGCTTATTTGAAAATGGGGAGAAATATTAAAAAAATGACCATTTAAGACATTTAATACCCTTTTCACTTCATAAAGGATATAAAAATACATTAAAATGTAAAAAATAAACTCTGTACAGTATGACTAGAGTAGTGGAAAGTAACCTCATCGTTTGAAATTTGAAAATACAAATTTAAATAAGTTTTTAAATTCAATTACCGTCTGTACTGGCTTATAAGATGAGTCCAACTGCAAATTGCACAGATCCAGATCTGTCGTTACATTATGAACCGGCAGATCTGGATGTTAGCAATTTGTTAGTAGTAGTCAGCAAAACAAATGTCAGACTTTGATCTGAAGGAGCATCATCTATTGTAAATCAGGATCTTTGTTGCAGTTTGTCTGGACGTTTAAATGAGTGCACACGGTAATACATGATTATATGTATTGCTCACGGGGATTTAAACATTAACAATGTATTTTATTGAGGAGATGCATGTGTAAAAATGTATGTATTTCCCTTTTGAAATAAGTATAGTTAAAACTATAGTGAAACTCATCTGCAGGTTCTTGTTTTGCACAGTACTAATCAAAACTATCCTGAAAAGTTTAGGTGACCTTCGTTGATATATTTAAATTTCTATCTACCTATTGTTTATCCCATAATTCCACTTCTCCACGCTTATTGAGAATGTCCACAACAAAGACGAGCCTCCTGGAATAAATAACAAAAATCTTCTACAGTGCATCTGGTGCAAGATGTGATAGACAAATATGACATTTTTATCTTTGTTACTACAAAACAATTTTCTAATAATTAAAAAAATATAATCATTCTAGTCTTACCATAAATAATGACAGGTGTTCTTCCTCTTTTGCTATACACAGAAATATTTTTACATGTTGTCTTTAAACTAATTTTTTTTTTAGACTTGCATATTAAAAGTCTCAGCGATATAACATTTCGAGAATCCTCACTCAAGTTTCATAAAAGCTCTGTATTTATTGAATGAAATGAAACCCAACAAAAGTGCTGCTTTCTCTCTTTTGTTACTTAGTTTATAACTCTGGAGTTTAAAAATGCAATTTTTGAACTCGCCAACTAATTTGACCTATCTGACCGAGGGGAGGAGGGCACCAGACAGATGCTTTTCGCGTGTACTGTTACGACACATTTCGGATTATTTCCTCCGAGTAGTTTAGGAGTGAGAAGGCCATGCCCTGCTTAAGGAAAGGCATTTTTTTTTTTTTATTTCTCACGCTTTTCTAATCTGTGGCCATAGCCTGACATAGCTGTCATCTCTAGTAAGTGGAAAAGGGCCCAAAAGCCCTGCGGCGTCTATGTCCCACGCTTCTTCCATATGCAGGTTCCCTGTATCTCTTAAGTTTCTCATTGGAAAAAGAGAGGTAAAAAAGAAAGAGCAATATTATATTTATTAGTTTGTTAGTAAATTATTTGGGTTTCCCAATTTATATGTTTTGATAACATGTATTTTATTAGTGTTTTTGTTAGAGACACCAGAGTATTAAGAAAAATTGTCTACTTAGTATCTTGTAATTAATTGTTTGTCTGATTCCATGAGGCGAAAGATGAGGTTAAAGCTCCAGCCATCGCACAGGCCGGTACATATCCCTTCTTGGGTTGTAAACCGAAGCCTTCCCCACCACCATCTCAACCTTTGGTTATGATGTCCTATCTCGCCAGGCTACTTCTTGATCTAGACCAACAAGCAGGTCTCTGCTTTTTTATATCTGCTGCTGTCAGATATAAAAATAGCAGAAACCTACTTGTTGGTCTACTTCCTGATCGTGATCACCTGACCATCATCGTTTGAGTTATATAATCTGTAATTTTCATAACTTTTTTTTTTGGTAAAAATTCCCGACCGGAATGAACAAAATGTTCTTCGTCCGGTACCTCTCCCTTTTACATACAACTAAAATTAATTTAATCCTTTTAGTTTTTCTTTTTTCGCATTGCGTTATTGCATGCTTTTAAGTTCAATTTGCCTGTTGGGCACATTGGGGATTTAGGCCTTATCTTCATCATGTGCCTTATAAGGGCTATCCCTACCCCCCCCTCGGTTAACTATGCATTGTGCATACATTTAAAAATTAGACTTTGTATTATTAGAGAACTGACGTTGGCCCAGTACCCATATGCCCTATACCACTTTATGCCCCAATTGTCTTGTTCAACGTTGCTGCGTGTTTTTTCTTGTTGTTTGACATTAATCATTTGGTTTAACTGGTGCTCTTGCTAGAACCTCTACCTAGTGAGAAGGCAGTCATTTGTTTTTGTGCAAATGAATTAAATGATTATTTACAAGACTTATAAACAGTTTTAGATTTTGAAAATGTTGATGATATTAGAGACAAGATAGTAGATAAGTTTTTCTAATTGGCAAAAATAATTTGTATATTGTTTTGATAGAAATAGATATTTTATAAAATAGATATTTTATGGTTGAATTCTGACAATTTTTGCCAACTCTTACATATAAACGTCTTTTATTTAAGATTTATGTTTTGAAGGAGAGGTGCTGGGGACATCAAGCAGGTGTTGAAAAAACGTGCCAGTAATACATGGGTCAGATCCCGGCATACATGTGTGGTATCGATCAAAGGCAAGGAACAGTCCAGGACATACAACTTTCCCTCTGCTGTCCCGTAACACCCTTCCCCAGACACGGACAAGCTCAAAAGTGAGGGTCAGCCGAGGCGGTGCGGCGTACTGCCCCACTTAAAGTAACTGTCTTCAGTTTGGCCCTTGAAGACCATCATACAAGCATGATCAAAAACAGCCAACCAACTACAACTAAAAAGGCGCTAAACGAAGTAATGGATGGCATGCATCTAGCGGACTGAAAATAATTCAGGCCCATATAAGTACGCTAAGTATACAAAATTCCAACATGATATAGTATTCCAAATCCACAACTCTTCAGCATTTGGCCAATTGCTTAGGTGGCTTACACAAAATTGGAACAGGGACACCCGTAGGCACAACTGGTAAAGATTTGGTCGTAGTCTGCCCTGCTGAGATAAAGCAGGTTGGACTTTTTCGGTGGGTGGGTGGGACTGGTGGAGCGGGTGGGGCTGCGTGTTTCTTTGGTGGTTTCTTTTCGCTGTCTCTTAGGGAAATGTCATGGGTCGAAGGTCAAGTTCCAGAAAGGCCCAGCTCTGGGGCCAAGTGCCCGCTTAAAGGAACAGCCGCCCAGCTTGGTGCCCCAACCAGTCGCAAGAATGCAAACGGCAGCACGCGACTGTAATCCTGAATGAAAGAATGAAATAGGTGGGAATTTGGAGACAGTGAAAAGTAATCAATAAAGAAATACGTAGCTTATACATTTAGTTTGTTTGCTCTAGCATCTTTTTCCCCAAAGTAGCTGCCACACATCCACATGACAATTTTACTACATAGGTCTTGGCCACTTGGGCCCGCTCCATTATTCATAGGTGCGTAATTGTCCAGATATTAATGTTTTCTTTTATTTTTAACTTGCCACGTTTCAATAGTTTTCTAAATCGTCTTCTCCCACCCCCAATCCTTATACTTTTACCCGATTTTTTTTTATGGTCCAGGGTGATTTCCCAGCCTGTTTCCTTTTTTGAATATCTTAGTTTTGTCACGATTTATTTTTGACCCAGAGGCTTTTCCGAATGATTCAAATTCCTTTTCTTTTTGGGTGTCTGAAATAGTTAAAATCTCTCATAAAGTTTGTGCAATCAATCGCATGCTGGAGCAATTTGAATTCCTCTTCTAGATTAGGGATTTTTACTCCCTCAGTTTTTCTAATATTTTTTATTTTGATACTTAGGATTTTAGCATTGATATTTGGCCTCGCTGATCTTTGTATATCAAATTTATCCGTGACTGTCCCATTTACCTGCACGCTTGCAGTTATTTTATTACCCAGTATTTCAGTACATCTTCGGAAGTATTTTCCAAATCCAAATTTGTCCAAATCTTTCTGGATATACTTATTTTCCAGTCTGTCAAAGGCTTTTTTTCTTGGTCAAAAAGTACCAGTGCACTTTCCTGACCTGTTTCCTGTGTGTAATCTATCACTGTTCTTATATTTAAAGTATTATTTTGTACATTATCATTAGATCCATTCCCTTTTTACCCGTTTCCCGTATGTAATCTATCACCATTCTTATATTTAAAATATTATCTTGTACATCACGCCCCTTTATCCCTTTTGTCCCACATGTTTGATTTATGTTTATCATTAGATCTATTCCTTTTTTTAAACCCTGTTCGCTAAAATCCTACTCAGTATTTTGTATCTATAGTAAGGAGTAATATGGCCTCCAGATTTTGTTCAATCTTCCTTATCTCCCGTCCAGATGTAAAATAGTGCAATTAATCACTCCATGATTAATAGTGACATGGTTTCATTTTCATTTCTCAGTACCATATTATAATATAGTGAATCGAGGATCGGCGACAACTCACTTTGGATATTTATTTTTTTACAGAATTCCACAGTGAGTCCATCTCTTCCTTTTTTCATTTTGCTAACTTATCTTTTAATTTCTTTCCTGGAGATGAATTCGTTACGCATATCATAATGTTCTGATGATATTCTCTCGCATGTTAATCCTTGTTGGTTTTTTTTTGTTGCCAGTATTCTGCGTTGTGTATAACTCAGTGTAATAGTTTCGAATATGTTTCATCACTTCCACTTTTCCTCATAGCAGTTATTTGAATTATCTCTTAATTGTTCCAAACGTTTTAGCCCTCATCTCCTTAATTCTTCTCTTTTGCATAATCCCTCAACTTTTTTGTATATCCAAAATTCTATATAATCTTTGTTCTAGTTTGTTACGAGTTTCTTCTGTATTTTTTCCCTAATTCCTTTTTATTTTCTCCATTTTTTTTAGCTTTCTTCTTGTTTTAGAATATTTACTAGCCTTGTTCTTGAATTTAATTGTTACAATGTCCTATTCTTTAATAATATTTTTATTTCCATTTGGGTTGAATTCTCCTAATTCTTTACTATAAATTAATTTTCATCGAAATTTTTGTTATTTAGTTTCCAAACCTCCTTTTTCAATTTAAGTTTGCTTCCCCCCAATTTCTAAGTTTTTTTTATTCTTGGTCTGATATTTTACTCTCTGTAATTTAAGCATTTTTGTATAATTTTGTATCATAATTTGTTCCGTTGAATCTATTCACTCTGCTGACTTGTCCATCTTTATATTCATAGGTGAATTCTATCCTAAAGATATGTTCTCATATATATATATATATATATATATATATATATATATATATATATATATATATATATATATATATATATATATATATATATATATATCCACTAATTTGTGTTGCTCAATAGGATTTCCATTTCCCCTCTTAAGTTTGTCAGTTACTGTTAAGTTTTCCTTTTCCATGTATCTTTTCTATAACTCAATTAAAATCCCCTCCCAATATTAAATTTTACCTGGAGTAGTCATTTAGGTATTTATATAGCTGTTATTACCCTCCCCGGTACATATAGTACAGCTGTTTGCCGTACTGGGTAATTAAAGGATGAACTATGTAGACGGGTATTTCGGCATCCAGAAACCTTTTAAAGAGTGTCCAATGATTGACTCAATCAAATGCCGTATTAGCGTCTAAAAAGCATGCAAACACTGGGATACCACGTTTTACATAATAGCTGACAGTTTCCTTAAAGGCAGTGCTGGATTTAGGATAAATAAGGCCCTGTGCTTGTTAAGTTATAAGTTACATGGGCTCTGAAGGATGTAGGCCGGTAGGCCTACACAGGTAGTCAGACATATATACTCCGGAAATTTAGGAGTAGTTCAAATAGCCACAAACTTTTTAAAAAATAAAAAAAAAAAAAAAAAATCATTTCGTGCTGTCGTGTAGTTCTTTGACACATACATTTCAGCCTAGCATGACCCGGTGACCACTTTCGGATTTATTAGTTAGGCTTTTACCAGAGTTGGACAAAGTTTTTGCTATATCCGTGTATAATCCATTAATCTGTTGATATACACGTGAATTAGTGCAGCCCTGATCATTATATAACGCAACACAACGCGGGATCTCTTATTTTGTTTAATAAGAATGCAAGTATCTCGAGTATAATTCAGTTTTTCGTCAGCAGTAAGGTCAGACCAATTGATTGTCTTTAAAATTTTTGAGTTCACTGGGGCAAGAACCAAATCAAGGAACTACATCGGCGTAATAGCAATAAACTAGGACGATGGTCGGACTCGACTAGGGTGTGTATTATTCTCATGTCACTAAATAGCGAAATGAGCAGATTGTGTAGAGACACAATTATCCAACCAAGAGACTGTATTGTGTCTGTCACTGAGAAAAATAAAATTTGTTGTGTGATCTGTTATTAGTTTTAAGTTTGATATGATAGACCATATTTATCAGAAAATAGGCGAAGTTCATCTCCAGAGGGATGAAAATATATCGTATTAGCATTCCAATTTCCAATATAATATAAGCAGTTAGAGTATTAGCATTTCATACCATAGAATTAATTTTTGCCTAAGTAATTGACAAATTCCTCCAAACTTTTTGCAAAATCACAAGGTAAATAGACATTGACAAAAAAAAAAAAAAAAAAAAACAAAAAAAAAAAAACCCGCAGAGAAATTCACTCTTTTAATAGTAATACCTACTAATTTGGGATCATCGAGGTGTTGCACTTCGGTAATACTTGCAAGAGATCTACGGTAGGCTATAGTATCCCCGACACCTCCGTAAGATTTACTTGTACGAATGTCGTTGGGAGATTCAATCGGCGACTCCCCTGATCCATAAATCTCGTGTGCAGATGAGACAGTATAACTCACTGCCGAATGGCCACAATTCTTGTAAGAAACAAATGTCGGAAATATCATATAAAGTCCTTACATTTTGTATAGTTCTTATAAAAAAGAACGCGCAAAGTATCCAATCTGCACATTCGATCCAATACAGTCCAATTTGTGAATGTTATAGTTCAATTTTAACTTTGATAGCAGACTCTAACCAACGTGTTCCTTGACCACTCATTCACCTTCATCATCGTGTTTAACGTAAAATATGTGATTTTGACGCTGATATAGGTATCATATTTAGTTTCTCCACCTGGGTTGGCATAACTCCAGAATATTCCTCAATATGCGAGGAAATGTATGATTCCTGTGTTTCAGGGGCAAGTCTTGAAAGGAATATGCATCGCTATCGCATTGGACGAACTGTACCCAAATTTGAGGACACTGTTTTCTCCCGGTAATTCCACGTCTTTATTAGCCCGTCCTTTATGAGTGAAGTTTCAGGAGCAAATGATGTTATATTGAGGTAGTTTCTTATCTGAGAATGTATGACCTATAGCAAAGGTTTTATGATTTTCAAAATTCTCGTCTGGGACGTTGGTGTCTTCTGAAGATGCGGTTATTTTGAATGCACTTGTGCTGAGATTTAATTCACCATCATCTGAATTTTTATTATTATTATTATTATTATTATTATTATTATTATTATTATTATTATTATTATTATTATTATTATTATTATTATTGGATTCTGCTGCTGTACCCCATAAAGTTGATACGCTACACCCCAATGTAGTTGTCAAAAATGGTGTGGCAATGGCAGATGACTCAGTTTGGCGCCACCCGAAACACATCATACCGATTTCTCTGATCCAGAGTCGTTACGGGGGGGGGGTCGGACTGCACCTGGTGACACCGTCAGAGGGGGTGACACAAAAAATGACTGTCAAATCTTTGAATTTTTGTGCAGGAAGGAGGTCCATGGGGTGACACCAGAGTTACCGCACATGACTATATTTTGGAATTTTTGTGCAGGAAGGATATCCGTGTGGGTGACACCATGAGTTACCGCACCGGGTCACACGGACCCTAGTGACGCCATCGCTCAGATCGTCTTGCTTTAATGTTTTATTCACCCATCTTTTTTTTTTTTTTTTTTTTTAAGAGCATGAATGCGATAATATTACAGGAGATATACTCTATAAGAGTCATACTTAAAGAAGAAATAGTGTGGATTTAATGTCTACAACTGTTTCTTGCTTCGTTGTTTGTAATTATGATTTTTAACGTAGCTTTAACAAACTTTCAGCCATATCACAACAATTTCTGCAGTGTGACAGTTTTATAGTAATGTCTAGCACTGGGGCACCTAGTCACAATATCCTGACACCAGACCGACCAGTCATAACACTAACCTCTTACTGCTGAGCATCAAGCGAGGCAGATGTTAGTACTATTTTTTTGTAAGTCTTTGGTATCGAACCCACTACCTCCTGCATCCGAGACGGATGCTCTAACCATTAGGCCACCGAAGCGGTTTTTGTTGTTAGTGATGACACGTCATCTATTCATTTTGACTTTTAAAGTTAGTATGACTTTAAAAAAAAAATTTAAAAAATCACGGAATTTAGATAGTTGATAATGGCCATTATTTACATAAAGCGTTTGTTTTTTTGAGTTTTTGTGATTTTTTTTTCTTTGTTTATTTTTTTTCTTCAAAGAATGGCATGGAAAATATCAAGATAGATTCATCGGTATTTCTACCTCGAAGTTGTAAATAATGCAATCGGACTGATATTTCATGAGCATAACACTATATTTTCTCAGTTACTAATAGGATAAACTCTAAAAAAAAAAAAATCACTTTTCGTAAATTTGTCTTGTCAATATCAAGCAATCACGGTTGTACAAACTTATGTACCGCATTATACTGATAGTCTAGTTGCTATTTTTATCGATAAACACCAAATGTCCAAGATGTTCCAGAAGATTCCCACAACGTCTTTCAGGCAGTGTGGGATTGCGGACTATTTCAAGCTTTACTTACCTCCGAAACTAAAGATTCGATAAAGGAAATGCTTGGGCAATTGTACGATTTGCAAAAACACAAATGTACATACTTTTTTTTAACAAAGAATTGTTTTTAGTCTAAATTACAATAAAGAGACATATTAAACAGACCAATCAAGCCATGAACATATAAAAGCAATGGGTCACATTTTTGGAACTAATTGTTTCCCTTAACACAGAGACGCCAGATAGCAGTGACGCTTACTGAGGGTATTAAAAAGAAGGGAGGTTACTCCCTTTGTTTAGTTTCATGTGCTCGAATATTCCTCGAAACATGGCGGATGCAAAGAAGGTATGTGTGACTTATTTTCCTGGTAATACATCTTGTGTAGAGGTCTGAATTGTCTAATAATAAAAGTTCATTTATTTTCAAGTTGAATTTTGTTTAGATATATCAGAATGAGCTTTCCTAGCCGGAGTTGTCATATATATGTTTACCGGCGCCAGAAGACTTTCATTAGCTCGCACAGCACCCTTGTCTGTCTTTTCGGTTTCTTCATTGTTTGCAGTTGACTATGATACAGTATCTTAAAGTATATGAAGCACGAAATTGAAGAGATTGAAATTTATTTTATTGTGTGTATAAAATCCGGTAAGTTCACACTTCGAATGTTCCATAGCTCCAATAGAACAAGGTTTTAAGAAATGCGAACTTGCTCTACGCATGGTATTTTAAGAATCACGAGAGTCTGCAGTTTTATGAATAAAGCTCGACGAAATTTCTGACATGAAATCACCTTAACGGTATTGTTAATTTATAATACTGTTAATGTGATTTCATGTCAGAAATTTCGTCGTGCTTTATTCATGAAACTGCAGACTCCTGTGAAGACCTGAGGATTCAGGTTGAATGTGTTATCAGCAATATGTATAAAACTAGTATCTTAGCTGAAACCTGCAATGCTCAGTAATTTCATTTCAAATCCAGTTTGACTATAGTCCATTCATAGCACAGAAGCTCCTATGGTTGCTTATAGCCTGAGTTTCCTCTGACCCTTGACTCCCCATTTTTGATATTTTTTTTTTTTATGTTGGAGTGTTGGCATAAAGTACTCACCAACCATCAGGCCTATCAAACCTACATGACCTTGCATTGACCCATAATTACATTAAATGGATAGGGAAATCATTTATCTTCTCAGAAATTACAAGCATAACATTGCTTTTTTCCTGAATCCTTTGTCAGAGATGTAACTACATCCATGATGAATTTTGACCTCATTCACACCATTTTCATTGCTAGTCACATGACTAACTAAATCTTGTGGCAGCTATGAATAAACATCATAGGTCAAATAGTCATGTGATAAAAACAAAGTGCTTTGACATGTAGTTTCTGCGTGATCAGTCAGCCTCTTTCCAGGAAGATGCAACAGTGACATGTTTTGGGCTGCTGTTATCCCAATTAATATGTTGAATAATACGTGTTTTTTCTTGTTATTGTAGATATTGACTTTCAATATTTTTGAGTTTTTGTCTTCTTTCTGCAATACTGGAATGGAAGGTTTAGTGGATGAACCTATATTGCAACATGGCAGGTAAAGACAAATACAGGAACCTCTTTTCAATTAGATACCTTAAGAAAAGGGATACTATTTTAATATTAAAGAACTACAGTATGATGTAATAAAATCAGTTATCAATGGAGGTGACATGTTTGCTGTCTTTCACAGGAGGTATTGGTTTTTTGTTGTTACCATGTGACAATTTGACCTGTGACATTAATGCATATCCAAGTAGGTTGCTTACAATTAAATTGTCAGTCATACTGGTAATTAAGTTGTAAGCAACAATATACACTGATCTCCAGAATGACTCTAACCCCATTGTGATTCACAGGGGATTGTTAGAGGAGAAATCAAGATTATTAGTCAATGGATAAACAGCAGTGGGAGGGTCCAACCTGGAACAATATCACATCAGGGAAGACACAGTTCCTCACCCCTTGATCTTTGGTACTCTTCTAGCTTACCTGTTTTTCATTTCCTGATGTAATACCTATGCCATCTGTAATCAAGAGTGTATCATTTTTGAAAACATCACAATAGAGCTCACTAAATTTCTGACAGGGAGAAATTTCAGCATTAGCTAGGTGATTTTGAAGATTTGACAAGTTTTAAGATAGAAGTTGACTTCGACATTGTTGGAAAAGTAAGTTCAGAAAGGACTATTAAAAATTCAGTAGTGAATAAAAGCAGATGATATAAAGTGAAGAAATTGATAAATTTTTTTTCTTCTTACAATGCACATAGTAGCATTAAGAAATCTAAATTATCCAATTGTTGTTTTGGGTTTGATGTAATTTCTGAGCAGAAGATAGTTGCTACATTGCACCCAGTAGTATGGTGGAGGAGGAACCTGGGAGGTGAGATAGCATTGGTCAATAAAGAAAAGAATAGTTTATAACATTTATACACCTTTGGCCTTAATCCCATTCTTAATGTACTGAATATTTTGGGAATATTCTATTGAAAACTTAAATTTGTCATTGATTAAATCCAAGACAATCTGAATGTTAACAGGATCTTCTGTTCTTTTTAAGTTTTTGAAATCAGCAAACAAGTGTCAAATTTTCATGAATGTGTTTCATTTCATTGCATTGTCTCATTTGTTTTGCTATTACTGTCACCTGGCAAGTTCCTGTAATTATCATGTGAGCAACACATGAAAACTGCCTGTAGGTGCTACATATTTGGAACAGGTAATTCACTTTGAACAAAGTCCTCCTGGGGGTTAATCATTGAGGGGAGTCATTTATTTCTAAATGCATGTCATAGAAAGCTTATGAGTTCATTATTAACAGTTAACACCGCCTCTGGTACTTGGGGTATCATCAACTTTATGATCTCCTTTCACTTCCAGAACTCCCTTCCACCTTGTTTCTGGTGCTATGCTTTAACCCAAACTGCTTAGGCCATAATAGACCTCCCACATGTTCTTGAGGTGTCTTTCTTTAATCTGAGTCATAGCTGATGCCTCATGTTTCCACCCAGAAAGCTTCCTATGGAATTAGAAGGGATGTGCAATCAGGTCTCCTTTCTCTAATCTCAGGAGAATTAACCACATTGTCCTGGAATTTTCAATTTCAATAAAATATAAGATAAATATAAGATAAACTCACACATCTGCATCTAAATATTCCATTAACACTTTTGGTTCTACAATAATTGCTATAATACAGTGGAACCCTGGTTATGTTGCTGACCTAGGGGTTTGCCAAAAGGCATCCAGATAACTGATGATCCAGATAAAGGAAACCAATATGGCATCAATATAATAACATGCTTGAAATTTCATTAGGTATATGATGTGGGGTAATAAATGAGAATATACATGCACATATTTTTGGATGTTTTTTTTACACAACAACCTTGATGAAGTGATCTGTATGCTATAACCAACTAACAGCAGAGATTTGCCAGTATACAATACAAACCACTGTTGATTCTTGATACAAACCTTTATTATATTCTTCAACATTGCAAACACAAAGATCTCTCACAAAATCACAAAAAAACATGCAGGGTATAATTTGTTTTTACCAAAAGCTAACCAGTGTCAAAATTAAATTCACCAGTCATTTACCCCTTGCAAGCAGCCACATTTTATTTTGTAATATGTATTCAGAATTAAACTTATTCATAGAGTGTTAAGTAATCTGATTTGTTTCCCCATGTCAGGTTTTCATTCTTGAAAGAAGTGTTGACTAAAGTACAAGTGCCACTAAGGTTAATATTATTTTATTTACACCTCACCAAAACCCACCTTTATTCCATAAAGTCCAAAGAGACTCCAATTTTAATCCATTCAAAAAGGTAATCAGATTATCCTTAGGGTTTTATCTGGTTTAGCCCCCAATAATCATCCTACTACACTTATTAATAGTAGTAACATAAGAGAAGTGGTGGTAGGGATGAACAATACTGAAGTCAGGGGGGAAAATGTTTTGATAGCCTTTATGGCTTCCCTTTGTAAGAAGTGGAGCTTGTTCACTTACATAATTAGTGACTATTACTATTAACAACAATTGTCAAGTTTACAAATAAGAACCTGGGAGGTGCTATTGATTAGGTCAAATCAGCATAGGTATCTTCTCTCCCTTAGGGTCAATAAATGTAAAACCTTAAGGGTACCAGACTTCGCTTCCTGAATCACAAGCAATTGCTGCCTTTAAAAACACTGGACATCTTGTTTAAATACTCAGAAAAAAAAGTTTTAGCAGTCTGGTAGTTGCAACCTTGATGATTATAACAGGACAAAATTGTCAAGATCACAAGGTCAGCCTTGGCTAAAAATAGAACAAGGGAGGGTACCAGACAAAGACCTAAAAATCATGTGACAACACACTTGTTGCTTCCTTATGAAGGCATTTCATCCCCTCAACAAATGTTTACTCTGCATAATTAAATAGCATACAGTTAACAACATCAGAATAAATCATTACCAAACATTAACATGTCATTATGTAAGGAGACAATTATTTTAGAAAAAGTAAGTTATTTTAGTCTACCACAGAGGGAAGGGGGGGCTTGTTGAACAATTTTAGGTAGAAAAGATGAGAATAAAACAATTTTATGTTGAAAAGATTCAAATAAACAACATCATAACTGATAACGAATTTGTCACCAATAAGGGGAAAAAATTGGAGGTGATTGCAAATTGGTGATTACTTTGCAAATTTTGCCCTCTTTTGTGCTTGAGATATTAGGGTTCAGGGACATAAAAGAATTAACATAAAGGATGAGAAAATGCTCAAAGAGAATTTGGAGGTTCCACTTTAAAACCATCCACTTAATAAGGTTGGGGAGGTAATTGAGGTCAAGATAAGTGGGTTCAACTGTAATAACATTATCAATGACTTCTGATACATGCCTACACATCCCTAATTGTTAATGTCTAAGTAGAATAGACTTATCAGCAACAATCATATTCAATTCCTACCTAACGAATTAAAAAGGACATATACAATATTACATAATTCTTTCTCTCTCTACACACACACACTGTGTGTGTGTGTGTGTGTATATATATATATATATATATATATATATATATATATATATATGATGCAACATAGTAAATTACACAATCCAGCAGTTTGTAGATGTTAATCTTTCATGTTAATAATTCACTAAACATTGACCAGTCCATTTATAATAAATAAAATGTACATAATAATGCATCATTCTTACAAGCCTAGTTAGATGAGTAAGGCAAATTCATTGCAAAGTTATGTTACCTCAGAAGTTTTTGTTTCAAATCCAAACTAGAATTTCACAGGAATTCCATTTTACCCTTTTACAAGTACACAACTTGTGCTCTTGTTGTACATCTTTTTATGAGATTCACATCAGTAGTTATTTACTGAAATGAATGTAGCTGAAATAAAGTTTTGATTGCATGGGAAATTCCACCCTAAATTTGAAACTCTTGGTTCCAATTGGATATGGTATGGTCTCTTGGAACAAAAACTCCTGGGGTAATTTCTCACTTAACTGTCACTACTGTGATATAGAATTCCATTTGAATTTAACTGTCAACACGTCATTGCATAATGGTCACACAAGGCAGTTTCTTTGTCCAGAATGGATCCTATAGTTGTGACCTTATGTAATACACATTAACATTCAGGTGCTCTCCTAACATAATCAGGTGCTCTCACTATGAAGTAGCTCTAAGAAAATATGTGTATACATGAATGCCCAAAGCACCAGCAAATTTTCCTCACAATGTGACACAGTAAAAAATGTATGACTATCCAGATATCAGTTTTGACTCTTTTGGCTCCTGAAATTATGGCATCAAGAGTTCAATGGTTTTTCAGGTTGGATATCAATTCCTTGCTTAAATTTTGCTCAGGCACAATCTAAGGGCTGGTGAATTGAAAAAAAAAAAAATCCCGGCCCTGATTGTAATTTCTTGTGTCAAAAATGCCCTTTATTTCCACTATAATTTTGCCATATAATTTTTCAGTTGGTATGTTTTAAATATAAATACATTCATGTGTACCATTACACTTTAAGATTAATCATTTTTTTTCCCCCACTTAATTACAAATTACACTTGATTGTCTTTGGATTACTCTTTTTTTTTAACAGTAAAAAAAAATAAAGCAATAAAATTTTTTTTTATTATTTTTGTTATCATCTCTTTAATTTCACTCGTATATATTTGAGAATATTTTTTTAAAAGGTGACTGCTGTATAAAAATAGTGTAAGAATACTTTCCTTATTTGCTATTTACAGCAACTGTATATGATCCATTTCTAAGGAAACTGATGGGTTTCTTCATATGTAAACTTTGCCTCAGATTTATTTCATTGATAAACTAGTTAGTGAAGGAGTCTGTACTTTTAAAGAAATGGATGTTAATCGTTAAATGCTTTATGGTGTGAGTTGTGGATGTTACCTGATGGAAAACATTAGAGGAGATGGATCTTTTTAAGCTTCAAAACCAGTCAGATGCAAACTGGACAAATCAACACCTGTCTACAAACTTTAAAAGAATATAAGAACAATGTATTACAGCACTCTAAGCACCGGACTGATCATTAAAGTATTCCACATAGTAAGTGAAAGTTACATTATGTAGACTACTTAAAGTGAATAATGAATATTTCTGTATATTTTGTGTGTGTATTCTGATTCTAATCCATATGGGTTTTTCCCTTTGTGACAGGAATTTTGACCAGGTTAGTCATAACAATGGGTCTTATTCCTACTTGCTCTAAATTGTAATTGGTCACACTTTTTTTACACCCAAATTATGTTTTTGCCACTTATAGCAATAATTATGCTTATGCATCCTGGGAGTTGACATCTATGTTAAATAAGATTGGTTTTTGAATAGTCAGGTTTTTTTTAAATCACATATTTGCTAGCAGAGTTTTAATCAAAACCTTGTCATGAATGACCTTTGATTCTTTATTGATTATAAAACCTCAAAAATCATTATGCATTTGATCTAAATTAGCCAGATTAAAAATAATTAGGCTTTTTTCAGTCAGTCAGTCAGTAAATATAGTTTTTTTGGGTTCAATTTTTCTTGCATCTTCTAATTTGCAAAAGTGGTAGATTTGAGTTGTAAAATGATATATGTGGTGCATAGCATTTAAGAATGCTAATTTTGTCTAATGCCCATTGTATTACATGTATGACTGTTTGTGTTAAGTAAGTACTTATTGCTAACCCAGGTAATCTGTTCCCAGTTCATAGGTCACATGGTTTGCTTTGTATACATTGTTTAAAGTTTGGGATGTTACATGAGCTGTTACTAGTGGCCTAGTTACTAAAGTGTTTGCCTCAGATGTGGGAGGTCCTGGGTTTGAACTGGGCTGAGTCATAACAAAAGACTTATAAAAGTGGTACCAGTAGCTGCCTTGGTGCTCAGCATTAAGAGGTTAGTATTAGGATTAATTGGCCTAGTGACCAGATAATGTGACTTGGTGAGACATGATGCTACATGTGGCATGATGTCCCAGTGCTAGGCATCACTATAAACTGCAACACTGCAGACATCTTATCAGTATGACTGAAAACTTGTAAAAGGGTCATTGAAATCCAAATCACTCACACTGTGAGTAGACAATCTTCCTAAGGGTGACCTACACTGATAATTATTAATAATATACCAACCTTTAAATAACTTTACAATTAAAAAAAACCCACAATACCCACAGTGTTTGGTCAGCACAATGGTAATTGCTCAGGCAAATTAGATTTTTATCCCCCTCTTATGCCTGATGTTCACTCCACTTTGAATACAGGATGGACCCAATTTTAAATTAGAGAGGCCCATGAGTCCCCTTATCAGATTGAAAACTGTGTTCTATGAAGGACAACTTTAAGAAACCAGCATTCTGTTGAATGTATAATATTGTATAAGCATTGAGATTGTTTGACAAATAAACAATGTCTTTTGTTGTTTTATCTATGGATATACCTTGTATATAAATCATGAAAGCAATCAAATCAGTTTGTGTTGGACAATACTATACAATCATTAATGTGCAGTAATCACTGTCAGGATAATAACTGCTGTATATGATGTAAATTATTTAAGATGGCAGAAAAGTTATCTGAATTTTTTAAAAAAAGCTGCAAAATCTGTTTTCATTTTGGGGAAACAGGCTTTTGCTCAAATTACCCTACTGCTAATAAAATGCCACAAATAGACCAGAGTCTGAGCACAAGTGGCAACAAATAATGGGTGTGCAATTAATGTGGACTTTATCTCATTTATGGTGAATGATGCTGATAAACATTGGCAGAACATCACCCCCCCCTTAGGTGTTTCTGACCATTCCAGTTTTTATTTTCAACACTAATAAACCCCACACACAATGCAAAGAATTTCCAGAAAATGTTCTTGTGTATCAGATTCAGCCAGTTCAGTCCTATGTTTTTAAAAGGGCTTTGTACACTATAAATATGCTCAAATTGTAGAGAAATACATCTCCATTAAAGACCAGAAAATAGAGGTTGTACACACTACATGCCTCAGATCTGCCATTGCAAAGGAAGTTCAACAATAGAAGTTCATCTTAGAACCATTCTTGCTGTAGCTGCTCTCTCTAATCTGAAAAATGCATAGAAAGGCAGAAGCATCACTACCAAGAAGACTGCCAAGGGTACTGATACTATTAGATTTTCAGTATAAAATATGGGCCTGAAACTGGGACACTTTAATGGATAGAAGACCCCCTTAAAGTCCATTGCTAAAGAAGCATTCATCATATTTATGCACTACACTGACCACAAAAGTTCATAACACCATCCAGTTTGCCATTGTTGACCATGAAGTCCTAACAATCTGTTGTAGCAGAATGCTTCATTGAATTTGTCATGTCAGACAACCGTCAGTAACTTTCAGTACCATTCTACAAAGCACTAGATGGCAAAATGAACAGATGACACTATCTCAAATACATAATGGTATAGGCAAGCAGGCTGCTAAGGACTGCAGTCTCTATAAAACTGATCAATAGCACAGCAAAATTGTTGCTTTAACTATATGTTATCAATGGTAGATGAGAGGTATTCCTGAGTGAGTAGGTGTATATGTGTTCATGCATGGCCTTTCACATATCTAGGGTTAAAAAAGACAATTATTCTTGCAGATGCTCATTGTGTTGTTGACTATATTTCACATTGGATTTGCTGTTGTTGGTTTAGTTGAATCTGTGACCAAATAATTGTGAGAAATGTGCACATTAATTTCTTTCTTGAAGAATTTTAGATTAATATAAATTTTTACTTGCAGGCTTTAGTAGCAAAGGAAAAAGGAAATGATGCCTACAAGATGAAGAAGTTTGATGAAGCTTTACAGCACTATGAAGAAGCGTGTAGATTGGACCCAACCAACATGACTTTTCTCAATAATAAAGCAGGTATTGTATATTGTGTCCTATCTCATAGTTTGTATTAAGAATATTATAACCATGGAATCCCTGGAATGTATCATTTTTTTAATTAAACCTTGATTTCAAAATAGTTTTAAACTGTTTTTTTTTTTTAACTTCCTCATATCATTGCCAAAATAAAGTTTTGAAAAGTACAGTGAATTTTATTATACAGTTGTGGAATTATGACAGTCAAACTCAGTAATGGCTGAAAGACATAATTCACACATTTTCATAAGTCAAAATGAATTCTTCATAAGTAAAATGAAGATAATAGTGCATGAAAGTAATTTATATTTTACAGTCCAGGAGTGAGTTCCCTGTCTATGTTCTGTTAATTTAAATTTCTTAACCTTACATTTTGCATTGTTTTCAATTATTCCTTCTCAAGAAAACTGCAAGGTGATAAGATAGGATTGATGAAAAAAAATTCCATTGAATTCCAGAATCACTGATCTCAACATTTCTGTTTTCAGCTGTTTATTTTGAGCAGGAAGAGTATGATAAATGTATAGCAGAGTGTGAGCGGGCCATTGAGTTGGGCCGAGAACATAGAGCTGATTTTACCAATATTGCAAAGTAAGTATACCATCCAGTATATGCAGAAATAGTGGAGGGTGACAGTGCTAGATTTGATGAAGAATAGGCGAAAGATAAATCTGGAGCAAGCATATATCTACTGACAGTGTAAACAACAAATTTGAGACCTTTATATTTTAAAGAAAGTTGAATGTTAATTTTAAAACCAGTAAAGTTTAAAACAAATCCAGACTGACCCAGTGCTAAAATTTTGTTAATGTATATGAGTCAATCAAGTTGTGCAATAGGATCAAATAAATCAAATCTAGGATGCTCATTTTTTTGTTTTCAATTATTTTATAACAAAAACCCCAAACACCACTACCTCCATAATTCATGCACAACAGGAGTCAAACTGCTCTATAAGTGATGGTGCAAGTTACTTTGTTAAATATAAATAACTGATATATGGATAAAAATTGATGGAGGACGCAAAAGTATTGGGGTGATAGCATGTTATATTGTTTATACTCGTGTTAAAATTAAATGTGAATAAATATCTCTAGTGTGCTTTTCTTTGTATATTACTTTTTGTTCAGGATAAACTATTTTCAAGAGATCATTGAAAACATCAACATTGTTTTCTGTACACTCCATGTTTACCACTAAACATATTATATAGTTTATCCCTGCCTTTTGTTTGAATTAGATACATTCTTGTTGATCATTCAAAATTAAAATAAATTTCTCTTATCAAGAAAGATTATTCATTTTTAGTAACAAAGTTGAAACTTGTTTTATATTTTCATTTATTCTTTTTACTAGATCAATAAATTGATTTTTTTAAAATGTTAACATTAAATTCACAAAGTTTATCATACCAAACATAAATTTAATGGGTCTTTAAATAAAAATATGTATATGAGAACACAATAATATTCAGTTTGTGACATACTTGACAAATATCGTTTAACATTTCATGATCTTATTCACCAACCATGTCTCTCCTGACTGCAAATTTTGTTTTATTCCATGTTAGCACTGGAATCTTCAAAGTCATTGTTTACTTGCCATGATATGGTCATTATTCATATTTTGTGCCATTCTCTTAGCATTAGCTATGAGAATTGTTCCAGAGATAAGAACACCTTGCTCATGTTGCTGTGTGAAGCAGGTATAATCTAATTCTATATCATATTCAGTCTGCCTGTTTTCATTTGAACCCATAATCAGAATTAACATCATGACATTGATGCCAAAATTTCTACTCATCCCTGAGGCAACCTCTGATTGTTGACTTGGTAATGTTGAGTACTCTAAAATTGTTTGGATCTTGCTTCACCATTATGAACGCTATCATTAATACAAAGCTTTTCATTCATTAAGCACTTGTTTTGCTTTTTCAAACTTACGAGGGTGGAGAGTTTTAGCAAAAGACTTGACTTTTTTTATTATCTAGTAGGTCCTGAACAAAAATGATGCCTAGTTGGTCCTAAATGAAAATGGTGCCCAAAAGACATTCAGTATGACTGCCATAATGTATTGAAATTATCACCAGTGCTACTGAAGGTTGGTTATATTGACATGGTGTTTTCGTTAGAAATCTTATAAAGGTGTCTAGTATTGCAGTTATAAATTGTTGCCCTTCGGGTAATGATAACAGCAGTGTTGTGTGTTCATTTTTTAATGCCAAATATTATGCAGATATTGCTAAAGCACCATACTTTGAGTGCACCTCTTTCTCAGCTTTAAATTGTAAATTGCTAAGCTCTAGATGGGTAATAATAGTATAAAGAATTCCTGTAAAAGCTTTGATTTTTTAAAATCTTCAACCAGACATCTGGAAAGAATGCTACTAAATGTCTCATTTCCTTCTATTATAGGGCATTCGCACGAATTGGAAAAGCCTACATGAAGAAAGATGATGATGATAATGCTCTTAGATATTTAAATAAATCTCTCTCAGAGCACAGAACACCGGAAATTTCAAAGCTTGTACTAGAGGTTTGTATGTTACCAGGAAGCTTGTATTATTTATTGTATACTGATAATCAGTTTTCATGAGTATAAGTTTTTCTTCTTTTGATCAGGTTTGCTTGACCATAATGTCAAGTATGCTTGCAACGGCTCTGGTTCAGCTCTGGCATTCAATATGCTGCCAAATCAGCAGTATTGAAAAGCGTGCTCTCATTAATGTTGAATGGATGGTCAAGTCAACATAAGATTTTCACAGAAAGACTTTTTATGATTTCTAAATATGGTGCTTATATACCATCCACTAAGGCCACATGGTAGCCATCTTGAAATTTTTGTTGTTTCTCTTTAATGAGGTAATTATTAGGATGTCTAGTTATTTATAAATGAAAAAGGTTTTGCTCGGACATCTAATAAAGCCACTACAGCAGCTGTGCTAAAAATTCTGTTACTGCTGCTTTTTGGATGGTAATATCAGTGAAAGAATTATCATCCCTGCCTTCATATTGGAAATTTCACCTCTGCTAATGAACAGAAAGAAAATTTGGAATGGGGTTTTCACCAGAAGGTAACTTGAGATGATAAGATGGTTTTAAACTAAAATAATGCTGCCACAGTATGCACAGTTGCCAGACTGTAAATCTTATTGCTACTACCCATGAATGGATGGTCATATCGACATGGAGTCTTCATTAAAAGACTTCTTATGATCTTTTGATGATCCTAAATGAAAATGGTGTCAGTCTGACAACCAAAAGGTACAGCAGAAGACAACTGGTTGCTTCTTTTGAATAAAGTCATTCCTAGCATAAGGACAACATAACTAAGACAATCAAAATATGAGCATTAGTTTTTCAACAGAAGATTCCTTGGGATGTCTGAGTTATACTAAATGAAAAAGGTGGCAGTCTATAATACAGTATGCACCTGTGAAACAATACATGTTCAAAACAAAAGGGACAAAAAGTCTGTTAAAAAATTGAGTTGTCAGCACTGAAAAATAAAAAAGAATATTAGGAATTTAAGTGGTGGGGAGGGGCAAGATGCTCAACAATTTCATTTATTAAATATGTTAATATGAGTGTCTTGTTGTGGGAGAGATGATTCAGATTGCCATCACAATGTGAAATAAATCAAGGATTACAGAAAATGAGAGATAACTAAGATGCAAGAAGCCATCAAGTTTATAATTTAATTATGTGAAACTGTACTGGTGGTAATAAAGGTCAAAGTATACCATGCCTCAGTCTTGGAATATACTTCTGAACTTTCAAAATGCAGGTTTTTCAACTTGAAAATATTATTACATATCTTTTTCTTTATACCTGATTGGTATGACTTGCTGAAAAATATTGACTACTTTGCTGAGAAGGTCTTGTTATGGTTTTCAGGTCTGCAAATGTGTGGTCACTATTAGAAAAAAACTTGAAAACCTTTAAATGACTTCTTGAAACCCATGGAATAAAATTTGATGCAACATGGTAGAAAGCACATTGGTATGTAGACATTTGTACTAATGATTGTGATCTACCATCAGATATAGCATCTTTTAATAAAACAAAAAAAGAAAAGTTGCAGTTAATTTTTGTCCAGATTCACTGGATATTTGATGCAACTTAAAAACAAAACATCCCAGCATAAAGACCTTTCTAAAACTTTTGTTGATTAGATATGGCCACAAAAAATAGCTGCCAACACTCGTGATTTTTGTGAATTTCATGACTTTTTCTGCGTCATTATATTCCGCAATTCTCAATTTAAATATTTAATAAAATAATCGATTTTCTGTTAAGTGCTAGTCATTTTATTGACAGTTGCCGAAACTGTCCTGTTCTGCTGGTCGTGATATTAGTAGAACTATAGTAGATTGAGACACTTTGCTCAGTGGAAAGCATGACGATGTGAGAAAGCACATAGAGATTGGGAAAATAAGAACACGTAGCAGATTTCAGGTCTGGAATATTTTAAATCGTTGGCAGAAGATCTGCAAGCTACCAACGCTAAATCATGTAAAACTTAAATTAATGTTATCCTATTTTCACTAATTGCGACCTAATGTTACGGAAAGCAGTCCATGATAAAGACCTAACATTGTAAATAATGCCAAACTGCCATCAAAAACGGATGCTGTTATTACAAATAAAAATATTCAGTGACCTCTTTAAAATGACTGCTTAATAGCATTAGATGAATTTTAATAGGTGTCCTAGCTTAAGTGCCTTTCAGATTTTAAAAATGCAGAAAATAATAATGACCAATTTTGATGTAAAGCATTTGGCACAAAAGACCTTTCAGTATTGGACAAATGATGCTAATGTTTTAGTACATATGGATTAAGGTACAAAATCTCAAGCTTAGACCTTTGTTTTCATAGCTTGTGAAGTCAGTAGCATGGAAGAAATTGTAATAGTAGATGTTACTGACCAAGGTTTCATGGCCATTAGGCAGATGTCAGTCAGGTGAGCAATCTCTGGCTCATTTGGATCTCATTGGGGTTTTTTTCCCCTTAAATTCTTGTTTGTATAAGATTTATTAATATTTGGAATAATTTTTTTTTTAGATTTATTAATATTTTGAATCGTTTTTTTTTAGATTGATAAGAAGATTAAAGAACGAGATAGATTGCAGTATATTAACCCTGAGATAGCTTTGGAAGAGAAGAATAAAGGAAATGAATATTTCCAGAAAGGTCAGTCATTTGCTATTCCTGTTGCAATATAAATTAGCTGTAATTAATATATGGTACATGAATTGAAAGCTTACCTTTTTTTAGGGAATAATGCATTTAAACATATACTGCTTTGGTTGTCGTAGGTTCAAACCCTTACCAAATTAAGGTAACCTATTAGATGAAGGAGGGATGGAAAACAAGTGTTATCAAGAGAAAGATGAAGCAGTATTGTTGAATAATAAGTATAAAAAATGTTTTTATCATCAGAAGCAATTAAATAGTCTAAAATATAACTTTTGGAATATGAACAAATTACTGTACAACTGTTGAAAACTTCAGAATTTACTTTCTTTTCTGTACCCCCACCCCATACATAGTATTCCATGTTTGCCCATCAGGCACAGTCTCATTTGCAGAACTAATTCCAGAAGGTTTTTTTAATGGATTATTTTAAAACTTTTGAGTATTAAGGTCATCACCTGAAAATGCAGATATTGACAAGTCACTTTGCTTCCACCATATTTGTTTGAGTTATTGGCCTTTTTGTCTCATGACTGTATCTTATAACACAATTTCAATTGACAACTAGTACACAGTGTTTATTGCCCATTTATTCTTGCAACCTAATGCAGTATGACACTATCCAATTAGCACAGCTAGCTCTGTAGTTTTCAATGGATTATCATTATTATGATCTTCATCTGAAGATATGCATACTGACAAATTACCATACTCATTATTTTTGCTTGAGTTGCCCATTTAGTCTTCTAACATAATTCTTTATATGGATCATCTTATTAATGCAACTAGTTCAGTGCCATCACTTTAAGATGCACATATGCCAAGTCATTTGCACCTGAAATTTTTCTTAGAGTTCTTGCCCTTTTGTAACTGAATGCAGGTAAGATTGAATCTTTTGTACACTATTTGTCTTCAGATTTTTGTATAGACTAAGATTAAACCTGCAGGGCTGAGCAAATATTTTTCGTAACCACTAGTCCAGGACAAGTGGTTTCAGACAATTCATTAGTCCCACCTTTCTCTTCACTAGTCCCACCTTACTATTTTCTAGTTCCACCTTACTTTTCACTGGTCCCAAAATGGTAGTTACTTGCCAAGATTTGATGAAATGTATGTAATCCATAGAAAAACAAAAATGCAATAATATACAACACAATTATTTCGTAAAAGAATTTAATTTTCAACAACATTGGTTGTTTTTCATTTGGCTTCAGGTTTGTGTATGTTTTTAGCTGATGGATTTGAAAATTATGTCCATGTATATGTCTGCCACCTGCACCAGCACTAAGCCAGCAGTTGAAAGCTGTGTTTGAGTTAAAGTCCTCAAGCTCTGGTCCATTTGCAGAAATGTCCATCTGGGTGAACCTGTGCCAATTTTGGATATTGTTTGCAGTGGGTTGCAGTGAAACCTGATCTCTACCAAGGGTTTCAAACACTTACAACCAAGAGGGCCACATGCAGACTAGTACATTGACTCAAGGGTCGCATCACTGAAACATTTTCAGCAAATGAAAAGTAGAAAATTGATATAACTAAATGTTATTGATGCAGCAGTTGAATTTTTTATCAAAACTGGCTTTGAAGCAACAATTGCATTATTGTTTTACAAAATTTGGGTGTCATTCACAGGCCACTTGTTTGAGACCCCTGATCTAATATGGTTACCATCAAAAGATATGCTTCTTAACCCCTTTTTCAAAAGTCATGCACATTTTTTGACAGTGTTGTCACCATCACAATTTGAGCTAGGATGTATGATATAATAGGTATTTGTTAGCTAATTGCTTACCATTCTTTGTTTATTCCAGGGGCACAAATTTTTCCTCCTAGAAAATTTTTCAGTAGTAATTACCGACAACCACTAACAAATTTAGTCAACATTAGGGTAATATAAGAGTATATGTTGAAAGAAATATTTTTGAAATATAATTCTACTTGTTTAGATTCCTTTCTGAATATTGAGAAATAGTTTAAATAGCCTCAATTGGATATATACATATACATATGAATATAATGAATTTTAAAAATATAATTTATTTACTCATTCATTGCTTTAACATAATGTTCCTGTAGAGTCAATTTTATTTTCTTAAATATATTTTATGTATCATCACTTTCAGAATTTTCTGAAATTTCTCTTATTCTTGAGCAACTGTGGTACTGACCTCTTTTAAATCCAAATTATGGTAGATCTGTATATTTGCATGATAATAATACAAAGGTAAACAAGATTTAAATTCACTCAAAGATATGGATAGTGATGGAGTTGATTTACAGGTTATCAGTGGTAAAGGCAATGTATTGAGTAGAACCAATATTGTTTGGTTGATATTTGATGTTCAGACAATTGGTTTTAACCACACAATATAAAATACAACATAATGCTATATTGATACCAAATATTCATTGTACTGGCAGTTTTTTTAAATTACACGCAAATGTCTTAGATTTTGTTGTTTGTTTAGGTATTAATTATCATTGTATCCACAACAGCAATTTGAAGTGAAGATGTACTTGATTTAGCATGTTAAAATTGTTCTTGTTAATGTGATTCCATGAAGTAAAGAGGGTCAATCAATGTTTGTGTAGTTGTGATATCAGTGTTGTGGTTAGACAAGTTACATATTAAACTTTCAAGGCAGTAAACAGCTCATTTTGGCTTCGTCTGATGTCTGGTCCTAAATAAAAATGGTTCTTGATATGATTTTCAGTATGGTTGCGACAGCAGCTATCTTTAAAATCTAATTGTCACTACTCCTGAGTGGTCATAAGGTATAGAATTATCATAAAAGATTCTTATGGTGTTAGGTAAGTTTTTGATGAAAATAATTAACTCTCAATTTGGTAACTATGGTGGATATCTTGATGTCAGCTTAAGGTTTTCATGAAAAAACTCATTGTGATACCTCGTTTTTCCTAAATGAAAATGGTGCCAGTCATGCATGGAAAATGACTTTCACATCAGTTTTCTTTAAAATTATTTTTTATTTTGTCACTTCTTCCATTGATATTGTGTTTTCATCAAAGGACTTCTGATGATATCTACTTTGTCCTAATTAAAAATGGTGCCAATACCTTATTCAATATGTCCACCATAGCAGCTAATTGGAAAGTCTTGTTATCACTGAAGAATATCAGAGATGGTTTCAGCACTCAGCAGTTAGTATGAAAAATGGGCTTGTGTTGAATTCTAATTCTGATATCTAATGTGTCCACCATAGCAGCTAATTTGAAAATCTTATAAATACAGAAGAATATCAAAGATGGTTTCAACACTAGACATTTGAAAGGAAGATATAGTCATTGTTGAATTCCAGAAATTAACTTTGCCTAGTAGAACACAAGACCCTTCTAGACTATATTGTTTAGCAGTGTGGCAGCTTATTGAAGCCCTTTAGGACAAAATTTTTGTTGTCTGTGCCCAAATAAATAAGAAAAAAGCTTTTAGCCACAACAAGCTGCTTTTATTATTATTCTCCAACACTTGTTTTACAATCTGATCAGATAAAGCTTTCCTGTCTGACTTAATCCTTTTGGTTTGTTTAGATTGATTTTGTTTCATGGCACAGCAGCACAAGTAGATTATTTGGTGTCAGGGAATTGGATTAAAGTTCTTTGCACAAGGACATGCCATTGTAGACAACCTTGGCTGATCAAGTGATTCAAAGTATGGCATGCTAATAGACATGAATGGAAATGCTTGTTAATTATTAATGAATTTTTAAAATAGATAAAATAATTTTGTTTGATTAAATGTTTTTATATCTCATAAATATGTCTACCATGTTAATTTTCATGAAAAAATGTGGCTAGAGCCACTAGAATTTAGTGATCACTGATATGTATGTATGTAGGTGGTACAGGTTTACCTCAAGTGATAATTTCATACTTTTACAAATTTATACAGAATTATCTCTTTTGAAAACTTTTGATAAAACTTCACTTCTGATCGATATTTGCTTTAGATGAGTCTTTGTTTCTTTAAAAAGACTTGTTTTTATTTGCAAGACTCTACATAGAACAAGTTTTCTTGTTGAAATAAAAAGAATAATTCTGTTCATCATAAGACTGGTAATTTATGTCTTTGCCAATATGCCACAAACATTCTTTTTTTTCCACTTTCATGCAATAATGTTTCTTATTTGATGCCCATTGATTTCAGTCTCTCCTAATACCAATGGAATACTGTCTACTTTTAAGTTATTAAGATCAGATTTGTGTCTAATAATATACTTTTTCAGTGTTTCATTCTATTGGCATTTAATTCAATCAAGCTGTATGAAGGGACCTAACATTGATCCCACAAGTGAAGAGTTAGACCTCTGAGTGGTTATATCCCTTGATATAGTTTGGCAGCTGATGTTTAGTACTTGAAACAATATGCAATCAATGCTTCTTTGGGGTAATTTGTTAAATATTTTCTTTGGAACATTTTGATTTCAAATTAATTATTGGGATATCTGAATTTACAGTTCTAAATAAACAACAAAAATTGTCATATGCCATAACATAATGTACCTGCAGATTAGTCTATTTTTTTTTGTTCTGCTGATTACTCCTAACAAACTGCACAGGTCAAGATCTGTCAGCGTATTATGCAACTGCAGATCGGAGTCTGTATAGTTTGCAGTTGGACATGTCTCATAAGCATGCATATAGATATTATCTGAACCCTTCAAGTCATCATTAATCTTATAACGTTGATTTTTTTTAGGTAACTACCCTGATGCATTGAAACACTATACAGAAGCTATTAAAAGGAATCCAGATGATGCAAAAGTTTACAGCAATAGAGCAGCGTGTTATACAAAACTAATGGAGTTTAACCTAGCATTGAAAGACACTGAAGACTGCATCAGGCTGGATCCAACATTTGGTGTGTATTATTGTTACTTATTGTCTCATGATAGCAGCTAACCTAAGAGGGTAATGACTAAAAATTATTGGTGAAATTAAAGAGTGATATTAGCTTCAGACATGACAGTTAAGGTTTTCTTTCGTTTGCTGGAAATCCAAGTTAGCTTAAGGTCTGATACTCGTTCCATTGTATTTGTTAAAAGTTTCTTGTTACAATTTTGTAGGTCATGTTTTTGAACCAGCTTTTATAAAATATAATCAAGAATTGGACACAAGTAAGATTCATGTATTCTTACATGCCATAGCCTCCTGGATTGTCTGGCAGTCTTTTGATTTTAACCCCAATCATTTGATCTATCTATTTATCAACAAAACCATCCAGAAATCACAAATCTGCCAAGTATAGGTATTTCAAACTAAAACATCTGTTAGGCATAGGTATTAGGTAGTTCCAGGTAAAATTACATCTGCCAAACATAGGTATTTTCAGATGTATAGTGCTGTGTGAACTACATTCCATTTTATCCCTTGCATCTGAGTAATACACATTCCCTCACTTTATTATATAATACAACTAACTGGGTATTTCCAACTAAAACTACATTTAATAGACCTTACAACAATGATGATGACACACAGGGCCATAACACAAGTCCTAAATGCTGATGGCAAGGGAGGCTTGCTGGTGGGCTTGGGACAAAGTCTTTTAAAAATGGTACTAACAACTCTGCCTTGCTTGTCACTCAGCATTAAAAGGTTAGTGTTAGGACTGGTCAGCCTGGTGTCAGGATAATGTGACTGGATGGGACATCATGCTACATGTCTGTTGCATGATGCCCCAGTGCTAGACATCACTACAAACTTCCACACTGCAGACATAGAGATATGACTGAAAAATTGCTAAAGCTATGTTAAAATTCATAATCACATCACAACACCAACTAAAACAACATTCAATAGACCTTACAACAATGATGATCGCATATAGGGCCAGAACACAAGTCCTAAATGCTGATAGCAAGGGAGACTTGCTGGTGGGTTTGGGACAGTGCTGTGAAATACCTCAATGAATCCCAGTGTGAAATCCTTGCCACCAACAATTTTCCTGCAGTTTAATTTCATTTGGTATATTTTTCTGACCTCTGAATTTACAAGACAAGCACCATTTTATGCATTTCAATCATTTCCACATTAGGACCATTAATCAAAGTGAAGACTCTTACTACATGTTACATTTTACAGAAACACCTTACAACTGAGGCATTTAATTAACACTTTCAATATAAATACTACAACTTACTTTTTCATCAAAATAGAGCTCTTAGATTTCACTGGTTTAATAAAACAGAATAAATTCTCTTTAAACATTGATTTTAAGACACACGACCCTTCAGCAACAATCTTTATAACCTTCTGAAGTTTTCAATTACTACCGAACACAATACACAGCTGTCAATACACAAATGATTCGAACCATATGACAACTGGCTTCAATTCAGATGCCAATATTAAATAAATCAAAATTATTTGAAATTAACAAAATTGCAGGCATTTACAAAAATATAATCCACCTCATACCCCTTCCCATATGTCTAACTACTAATGGTTGTCTGATTGATTCAATGTTATATGTCTATTCTGATTTTTGCCCCCAGATGAAAGTTACAGTTGATGTCTGGATCCCTCTCAATGTGATGTGAAAGAGGATTAGTGGGACGTTGGGAGGGTGCCAATTGATATAGTAGCAGTTCATGAAGCACATGCTGGCAGCAGAAACGAGTTTGCAGATTCTTGTTATACAGTGTGTTATATAATCTGCTGAAAGTTGGGGATTCAAGAGTAACAAATTTACAAACACAGTTTTGATCATTTTCAGAACAAATATTTGTTAGCTGTTATGGTGCCCATGACCTCTGGCACCCAAGGCAATTGTGCCATCTGCCTCCTCCCTCCTTTTGTATACTACTATTATTGGAGTTGACTTAATTAGTTTTGGTACAATGTGCACCTTAATGCTTACATTTATTACAGAAGTGTTTGTTATGCTAAACTCCATGACTTTAACTTGATCTCCTGGATTGTGAACATTGATCTCCATGATTTGCCCCTAGAAGACTTAGCAGCATATGTGCACATTTATGAAGATATTTACATCTGTCTGGGCTGGGTTTGCTTTCTTAATGGAGGTCATATTTATAGTCAGTTTGATCTTGGACAAGTCCTATAATGAGTGTGATCCATGCTTATTAATGAGGTAATATTACATCTGATTGGTTGAGCTTAAAACCACTTAGGAAGCCACAATTTTCATCTGGCTTTGATCAAACTTGGAAAGTGGGCTTAGCATGATACAGTTAGTAATGTGTTAAATATGCAGTTAAAACCAACAAACCAATCCAAATCCAGATTACTGATCCTGTTTTGATAGATGGATATCTCCAACAGAAATTTAAACTGTACCAGTGACCTAGTAGTTAGATTCTCTGCCTTGGATGCAGGAGGTTGTAGGTTCAATCCCCAGTCGAGTCATACCAAAGACTTAACAGAAATGGTACTAACAGCTGCATCGCTTGATGATCAGCATTAAGATGTTAGTGTTAGGACTGGTAGGCCTGGTGTCAGGATAATGTGACTGGGTGGGACATCATGCTACATGTTTGCAGCATAATGCCCCAGTGCTAGGCATCACTGCCACACAGCAGAGGTCTGTGATATGACTGAGAAGCTGTTAAAGCTACATTAAATATCATAATCACATTACATCACCAATAGAAATTTGATAATGAGCAAAACATATGCATATTATTGAGGTGATCTTGCATCAATTTTGGTTGAATTTATTATCACTCTGGAATCCATATTAATGAACAGACTTGAAAAGTTTTCAGGATCAAGATGTGACATTGCATTTAATGTGCTGAAGTTGTTCCTGCTCAAGATAATGTATTTCTTATTTATTTTTCTTAAAATTGGCAAAAAGACTATAAAGTCTCAAGAAATCTAAGGAGATTGCGAGCAAGATCTGCACTATGCAATTTAAACAGTTTGTTCTGCTTATATACTCTCTCTCTCTTCCTGACTGCTCCAGTGGCTTAGTGGTTAGAGTATCTGTCTTGGATGCAGAAAGTCATGGGTTCAAACCCTGGCCAAGTCATGCCAAAAATTTATAAATACTAACAACTGCCCAATAGGCACTCAGCATTAAGAAATTAGTGTTAGGACTCGTTGGACATCATGCTACATGTCTAGGGCATGGTGCCCCAGTTGTAGACAACGCTGTAAACTGCATACAGCATAGCTTTATGACTGAAAGGTTTTTAAAGCTACATTAAAAATTCCAATCACACACACAATGCTCTCTCTCTCTCTCTCTCTCTCTCTCTCTCTCTCTCTCTCTCTCTCTCTCTCTCTCTCTCTCTCTCTCTCTCTCTCTCTCTCTCTCTCTCTCTCTCTCTCTCTTTTATGCAATTCTTGCCCTTGTAAAAATGATAAAAATAATGATAATACTTATTTTTAAATATACACCAATTTTTTTTTCTTTTGAAAAACATACAGATATAATCATCAAGGGTAAAAATATTGTAACTAAAAAAGGAAACAAGATGTGAATTAAAATTTTCAGTTTGTATGAAGGGCATGCAGATACACTGCCAGAGTTTACAAGATAATCAATCATGCAAATTACTACAGTTAAATTAAATCCAAGGCTCACTGTTCTGGTGGCCTAGTTGTTTAAGCGTCTGCCTCAGATGCAGGAGGTCATGGGTTTGATCCTTGGTCGAGTCATACCAAAGACTTAACAAAAATGGTACTAACAACTGCATTGCTTGTGTTAGGACTTGTCGGCCTGGTGTCGGATAATGTGTCAGTCAACATGAGCAAGAATAAAATGGTCAAATTTTGAGTGAAGGTACTTTTGTGGGTGTATAGATTTTTTTTTAGGGTTGCATTTGGCCTCCATGACAAGTTCACCATGTGCTGTATCTTCTGACATCCAGTCACAGGATTATGGAGGGGTTATTTAACATTTTACTTCAGATTTGTATTATAAAAATGACACTATGTCATTCCTTTTCTTATTTGACATAAATATATCATACGATGAATGAAATAGCCAAAAATATCATGGTCAGAAAGAACAATCTAGCTCCATAAATTGCAGTATGCATGTAATTAAAATTGAACATGTTTATTCAACCTCATGACTGGGTCATTATGTGATTCATATTTCAGAGTTTGCTAGTGTTTTGTTGTTTTTTTTATTTAAAAAAATTAAAGTGGCTGTCTGCTGGAATTTAATTGTCTAAACCTAGAGGATTATTTTTCATGTCTAAACAGCAAGATAAACTGACACTGTTCAGGAGAAGATCAATATGTTGTACCTATCATCAAGTCTGTAAGTTTGTTCAAATATCTTTTGAATAAAGTAAAAGTATAAACATATTGTAAAAGAAGTCAATCAGCCTTCTCTAAATCTACAGAATATATAGTACTTTTTTACTTTATTATGGTATCTGATTGCAAATCACGTCTTTTCTGTGGGTGGTCATCATTCATTGATATAACTTTGCATTGTTCAAGAGAAGATTAACAAGGTCTTGTCAAGTCAGTGCATAAGTTTGTTTAGATTTCATTGAATAAAGTAACAGCATAAACTTGTTGCAGAAGATGTTTATCAGCCAATTGTAAATGAAAAAGTACAGTAGTAGTAATAGCTTATTAGGCATTGCAACTATGTTAATATCTAAATTTTAATATGGCATTATAAAATCTTAATACGAAATAGGAAATGTATATATTCATCTGATAATGCTCAGTATTTGTCTCTTTCTCTTTCTTCCCCATAACCTTCCAGCAAACATTCTTGCAGTGGTTGTACATTAAGTCACATCCATTTGATAAACTTCTAGACAACATTCTTGCAGCGGTTATACATTAAACTTCAGATAGAGACCACATCCATTCTGTAGTTTTCTATATTAATGACTCCATGACAAAGCGTGGTGTGCAAAGCATTTTTCCTTGAGCCACCATTGCAACTCCTACAGGATTTGCAGACAGATTTTATTTCTTATATCTCTCTGCCCCATTGCAATGCGTGGAGTTCTGAAAATAATGTTAAGTTGTACTGTGTGCCTCTTTATGAGGTGATCTTGTATCTGATTGGTTAAGCTTGTTGCCACTCTGTAGACCAAATTTGGTAAATAATCTTGTCTTACCATTGTCTTAGACATCTTTTATAATAAGTAAGATCAGCACATGATAATGAAATATCTTTGCTCTGATTGGTTTATTTTATTGCACAGCTAGATGTAGGAACCGTGTTTTTCATCAAATTTTAATACAACTTGGTAAATCCATAGATGCCATCAAGATCTTGGATGACTTTGAATATGAGCAAGAGATTATGCCATATTAAATGTGACTGGATCTTTAGAAATAGTGTTTATTATCCAAGTTTGGTAAAATAAGTAAAACTAACATGATATTAAGTCTGGGAGATGTGGTTTACAGAGGTTGTGTTTTTACAATGTTAACAAATGCTAGCTTAGTGAAATGGTCATTTGTTATGCAAGCCAGGTAAGCACTGTCAGGTCTACTTGAGCTTCTTGTTTTTTTGTTTAATTTCTTCATCCTTTTGAAAGTGAGGGCTGCAACAGATGATAATATTGTATTCAGTGATTTCATAAGAACTAGAGGCTTCACTTGACCGCAGTTCATTTTCTACCAGTAATCCGATAATTGCAGGTTAGAACAGCTTCTGCATGTTAATGTTCATTTAAACAGTGTGATTAGTAAAATGTGATCTCATCAAATTGGAATTCTACATACATTGAATTTTTGATGTTCACATACTAGGTGCAATATTTAAAATTTCAACAACTCTTCTGGGTTTCAATGGGTTGCAAATGCATGGAGGAGGAGAATGGCTTGGTTTAAATGTTCACATTTTTCTTTTCTTCCACAGTTAAGGGTTACCTGAGGAAAGGTGCAGCATTGATTGCCATGAAGGAACCAAGCAAAGCAGCCCAGGCATACCAGAAAGCACTAGAGATAGATCCAAATTGTCAGGTAATCTGGCACAGTTATGATATAACACATTTTGAATGAATTACAAATAATCTTTAGGACCATTTCATATTGCAACCCTAACTTTAATTACCTTGCAGAAAGGTAGTCTAATTCCAGAATATTTTGTATTCTATTGAAGCACATTCATTGAAAGTACAAACATTGTTTTGGTATGATATTGGTGTCATAGTTTCTTCAATGATTTTGGATATTTTGTTTCTTGTTTTTTTGTTTTTTTTTTTCTTTTTTCTCTTTTGGGTTTAGGGATTGCTTTCTCTCAAATGTCTTTGGCTTGTTTTCTACTCTTCTGTTACAAAGAATAATCTATGTCAAATAATACTCTTTATATATTTAACTCTATTGGTATTGTATTATTAATATAAAAACAAGATCAGGGTTTTAAAGGGACATAAGTCAAATTAGAAGCCAAAGCAGATATGTTTAGGTTGTGATTGTGGTTATCTCTCTTGTTATAGTTTTTACATTTGTCTATTGCAGAGGTGGGCAAAGTACAGCCTTCAGGCCACATGCGGCCCACTAAAGTATATTACATGGCCTTTAGGCACGCACATGTTGCTATCCTATGTCATTAATTTTGTTTGTAATTTAATTTTCACTATATTTTTGAAATTCTGAATATTTGATTTGAATCAAGGGATCGTCAACATCCCTAGTTAAAACTGTGTTTTCAACCGGAAGTGGCTTGAATAGACGTTGATTTAAGCATGAGTGCTGCAAAAAAAAAAGATTGAGGACAAATTCATGTTTTTAATGACGAATGGACTGCTAAGTACTGCTTCACGAACATTTGAGCAAAGCAGTCTGCTTGCTGTGTCATGTGTGAGCTTCTTTAAGGAGTACAATTTAAAAAGACACCACCAAACATTTGAATTTTGGGCACAATTTAACGAACGAAGAGAGAAAAAGGAAATGCTTGGAGGTAGTTAACAATTTAAAGAAGCAGCAAACTGTTTTCACCAAACAGTCTTTAATACAAGATGCTGTAACCAAAGCCAGTTTGGTGCTGTCTCATAAGATTGTAAAACGGAACAATCCTTTTTCTGACGGCAAGTTCATCAAGGAATGCTTGTCAAATGCATCAAACATTGTGTCCAGAACTGAAAACAAAATTTGATAACATTTCTTTATCAAGGAGAACTGTAGTCGGGTGTGCTGAAAAGATAAGTGACAATTTGATGTACCAACTTTGAGATGCAAGCAAAGACTTTTTGTGGTACTCTCTTGCATTGCACGAAAGTACCGATGTACAGGACACAGCACAATTGTTGTTATTATAGGGGGATTAAAACCTGTTTCGAGCGAGCTTACCAAGGAATTAGTGTTGAGTCGCTCCAAGACACTACCACAGACCAGGATTTTTTCAGTGCTGTTGTGAACTGTGTTGAAAAAAACTGGGTTGGCATGTACATAGGAAGCACAAGTGACTTTAAACCATACTGTTCATCCTGATTTCATTCTTCCCGAAAAAATATTACTGCTACTATTCATAGACAACACATTGAGTCAATAAAGTCGATATATAACTAAACTAGACCCATTTTTTACCCCCAACCAAAAATCCAAGAATTGGTCTTGCACAGAGCGAGTGTATCTATTTTTAGATGGAGGGCTTTTCTTGAACTACACACTTTTTTGCTTCGGTACAAAAATCCATTAAAAGTTCTGCTTATTTATGGTTTGTCGTCCTACTGGTAATTATGACATGCATTGGTTAAATATTATTTGCTTCATTACTATGTATATTTTTTTGTATTTTCACATTTTAATGAAGAGGTATATATGCAGCGATGTCCGCCATTAAAATTCATTTACAGTTTCAAACTGATTTTATACAGCAAATACGCAAATACGGCCGTTAAAATATTTATGAAAAATAGGATATCAATTAGAAAAAACTCTTCACCGATCATATTTTTAAAAGCAAATTACTATTTGCATGTTAATGTTTAAATTTCGAAATAGAATTTGGTATATTTTCATCATAGCACTGTAGGCCCATTTTCATGAAATTAAACAGTGATATCTTGCTCTGGAAAATCAGATGGTGAAATTGTTTTCACTTTCATAACAGAAGGTGAAGTTTACGCTTCTTAGGCGACTTTTTTGCCCACTTTGCCTGGTAAGCAGTGCCCTGAGATGTCTAATTTATGCTTGCTTATTGGTCAAATGATCAGCAGGATTGACAAGTGGTGATAGGTTAATTGAACAGTCAAAAAATGTTTCTGCATATTGCAGAAAAATTTTTTTTTGTTAATGAAGGATACTTGTAGTTTTTTTTTTTGTTTAGGTGAAAAATGAAAACATATTGTATGGTGGTCCATCTCCAGACTGTAGCTCTTCAAAACTGCCAGTACAGAACATATTTTATGGAATCAAGTTGACTAAAAATGCATCCTGAAATTTTTCTTTGGTATTCAAACTGTAAAACAAATTAGATTTTAAGCATTCACTCCCAATGCATACTTAAAATTATAGTATTTTATCACTAAGAGAACATGCACTCGAATGGAGCCACATAATCAAATGCACCTTGATTTAGTCACTAGGCAGGAAGTTCCCAGGTTTTCCCCAAATTTCATCAGTATTATCGAAAACTAAGGAGAACTTTTAACAATCGGGAAAACAAATCTTTAAATTTTTTTCTCCTATATTTGCTAGCATGAGAATCCTGTGTCAGCTATTTTTAAAGCATGATGACCATGTGTTTTCATGTTATTTTTAGATACTAGTAAGGCATTACATGGGCCACTGCAATCATATACCTGTCTACATAATTCAGACAGTTTGTTGGGGGAAAAGCCTATCAAATTCCTTCCTTGTAACCATTGGAGTTGGCTCGGGAGATGCTCTTTCACATATGTTTTTCTGTTTAATATACATGGATGATTTAAATCAGAAGTTGTGTATTATGCTTTGGTTGCATGAGTGGTTAGAGTGTATGCCTTGGATGTGGGAGGTCATGGGTTTAACACCCAGCCAAGTCATACCAAAGATGTATAAAAATGGTACATGCAGCTGCTTTGCTTGGTGCCCAGCATAAAGAGGTTATTGTTAAGACTGGTGGGCTTGGTGCCACAATAATATCACTGGTTGGGACATGATGCCAGAGTACGAGACATCACTATAAACTGCCACACTGTAGACATTGTACTGGTAGTACTAAAATTGTTAAAGCTACATTAAAAGGAAAAAAAACCACATAAATTGGGTCATTGTCGCATTCAATGTCATTGATATGTTCTATTTTAGGCTTAAGGAATTTATGAAAGATTTGTGAACATAAGTATTTGAGAGATGATTTCACATATAAAGCACAACATTCAGTGTGCATAAGTTTAAAGTCTTTCAGATTACTAACTTTTCCTTCAACTTTTTAATAACAACAAACACATTTTGTAGTGATTTACATGTTTCTGTATTTGATTGCAAGACACCTATAATCTTTTTTATGCTTTATGGACCATGCCAAACAAAACAAGAATTCTTTTCTTGTAGTATTATTCATATTTCAATTATTATAAGAATATATAAATGGTTTTCATTTAATTATTATAGATTATAAGAAAAGTTTCATTTTTTTTATCAGCTTTGTTTATAAGAGTTTTCAAAATTGATCAAAGTATGGATTGGTTCACTGCCATTGCTATTTGTTTGGGAGTGGTTTGTTGAAGACATGATAGATGATAATACTATAGGACTTTGTGTTGAGTAATGTTAACATTGATAGTTATTTAGTCCATTGGTTTTATAAGCAGAAGATGAATCTTGAGAAAAATAAATTTAGGAAAAGGAGACTTTAGGCTTCAGGGGCCAAGAGTGGCTGACTTGTCTAAACCGATGTCCGTTACGGATCACTGCCATCTCACCTGTCTGTGCGAGTTCAAGTCTAGGATTCGGCAAATGTGGATATGTGAGAAAGCTTGCCAGTAGCTTCTCGTGGGTTGGTGGTTCTTTCCGGTGATTTCCTGGTTTTTTTCCTCCACCATTAATACTGGTCGCCATGAATAGCCTATCATGTGCTGAAAAATGGCGTTAAGCCCAACAACAACTTTAGGCTTCTGATTAAATAATGGGTGAATATTAAACTGTTATTTGGATTTTTAATGGAGCTTTAACAATTTTTCAGTTGTATCATTATGATATATGCAGTGTGGCAGTTGATGTCTAGCACTAGAGCATCATGCCACACACATGTAACATCATGTCCCACCTAGTTACATTATCCTGGCACCAGGACGACCAGTCCTAAGACTAACCTCTTAATGCTGAGTGCCAAGCAAGACAAGTGCTAGTACCATTTTTTAAAATCTTTGGTATGGAGGGGTTGGTGAATATTAAAAGGAATTATGTTTGTTTTGCAGAGAATTCAACATTCTCCTGTACATTCAAAGTAGCATTGTCCTTGTTTTGTTAAATCATGTAGCTCTCTATGCTCAAAATTAAAGCTTTCTTAAATTTACATCTTTTACTTGAGCAGAACAGTGTATTTTTCTTAATGTGTCTGTTTTTACAGGAGGCCCAAGATGGGTACAGGAATGCTGTAATAACGGAGGGTAATGACCCTGAAGCTGTGCGGAAGAGAGCAATGGCTGATCCAGAAGTGCAGCAAATCCTGGCAGATCCAGCAATGCGGCTTATACTGGAACAAATGCACAAGGATCCTAATGCTTTAAAAGAGTGAGCTTATCTTTCATTGGTTTTTATAGACCTCCCATAATGTTGAGTGTATTATGTTAGGATGTTGTCAGTCTGCCCACCCTTCTGTTACCAGTTTGGTTTCTGCATAATAATTTAATTTCTTTATTGAAAAGTTCACTTGGACTGAAAGAAGAAAAATGGTGTCTGCACAAGAACTTAAGTTTCCACCATCTACAGCTGCCACACTTTGTGAATAGCTTACACTTGGTATAAAGAGCCATGATTAGGAGGTTGAAAGGAAGTTTTTCATCATCAGTGGCTAACAAATTTTCAGGATGGCTTGGATATCCACTATAGCCACCACAACAGCTATCTTGAAAATCTTGTTATTGCTACTTCTCAACATCGTGTCATCACAAAAGGATTTGTATGGTGTTTAGTTGGTCCAAAATAGAAATGATGTTAATCTTACAAGTCAACCATAGCAACCGTCTTAAAAATTGTGTTGATGCTATTTCTTCTAAATTGAAGCTATATCAACTTTGGATTTTTACTAAGGCTTCTTTTGTCAAAGCAGCCATCTTGAAAATCTTTTGGCTGCTTCTTCAGAAGAGAAAGTCATATTGACTTGGGCGTTTCATGAAAAGACTCACAACAATGTTTGGCTGGTCCTAAATGAACATGGTACCAAACTGATAACCACTATGTCCTCCAGTGACAAACTTGAAAAGCTCACTGTTGCTACTCCTTAATGCATTGTCATATTTCCATGGACTTATTATGCTGTCTAGTTGGTCCTACATGATGAGCATGATGCCAATGTGATTTCTTTGCACCCCTCCCCCAGTTCTTTCCACTCTTGGAAGTATTTCTATGGACACCCAAGGTAATATTGTAGTATGAAGTTTACACAAGAAGTTTTGAGAGATAGATTGAGAGCTGTAATACTTTTCCACTGACAAACCTTGATTGACGCTGGTAAGGTTTATGTTAAACTAGTTTAAAGTTGCATAGTGAAGTTCATTGGTTAGTCATATTTTTCTACATCATCATCCTTTTATAAAAGGTGTATAGGGTATGTATAATAATCTCTCCATCTATCTCGGGAATTTGTGACTTTCAGTTTAGAATAAAAACACATTTTGAGAACATATGGTTATAATGATGATACATTGTCAAAATGTCATGTTTATTGTTTGATTCACTTGGAGGGTCTTGCACCATTTGCATACATGCCAACCATTTCACTTTTGGTGTTTGCCATTATGCTTTTTTCACTAAATTATGCTTTTACACATAAACATATCAGGATTATGCTTTATCGGTATATCCCACTGACAAAAAATTAATAATTTGTTTTCTCATTTTTATTAACATCCCAATGATCCCACAGACCATATTCTTAATAAAACAGCTTCTACCTTACCATGAGATAAGAGTATGCTTGTTCATTGACTGGCATGCACTTTTTTGGTTTTGTGATTTGTAATCTTTGTTCGAAGACAAAACCAGTCTGTAGGTATTTGGTGCTAAAAATCAAGCCAGATTTATTCTAGTTGATGCATGTGTTAGGAACAAAAATGTTTATCAGATAATTTCACAGATGGATTTGAAAAAGACGAAAAACATTCAGAGATGAATACATAAATTACATAATACAGAGTTCCATTCTAGGGCAGCTTCAAGCCCATTGCAGGCTGTGTTGAAAGGATTTTAATATTGGTCTTGGTAGTAAAACAAAGAAACCTTGAATTAGCTGGTTTTACTAACTCCAATACTAAGGAATTCAGAAAGAAATTGCATTCTATTTTTTGAAAAATGTCTCCATAAGTGTACATATAAAGTTGTGCCTGTCATAAAATGAACTTTGCTGCAGGAAAGGCTGCCAATAAATTAGAAGGAAAATTTTCTGAAGTATCAAGTAGGTGTTCTACTAGACAACATACTTCATATGGACAGAGTTGATCTGCAATGGCACCTTATATTTCCCAGCTAAAAGACCCATTAACTGAAAGATATAAATTTTCTCTTCTTCGTCAGGTTATGAAAGGAATATTGGTTCTTTACCATTCTGATGCTAGTGTTTTTTTTTAAAGCTTAAAGTGCTACAAATAAAAACTTGAAGCAGTTATTGATGTTAAAAGACTAAAGGGGTAAATTATTTTGTACATAAGCTTATTAAATTTTATCATGCTATATGTGGATTACTCTTTTTCTGCTCAGATTACTCTTTTTGTCTACTTTGATTACACTTTTTGCTCACCAAAGGTTGGCATGTATGCATTCATGTAAGCCTGGGTCACAGCCATATTGTTAATTGCTATAGTGTTTTGCTAGTTTCACACCACTCATCATCAATACAGGTAAAGTATTACATATGTTTGACTACAAGTTTCAAACCATAATCATTGTCTTCAAAGACATGATGACAAATATATTATTGCCAAGTTTAGATGGGGTTTGACTGCAGGTCTCACACCATTTATCATTGTCACCAATACGAGAGTGACAAGTATTGCTGATGCATGATTGTTTGATTACAGGTCTTACATAGTTGATAAATAATCAATACTTTTTATTATTGTTTCTTGTTTCAGATAGAGTTCTTTTTGCATCAGAGTGTGAGAAATATATCTTAACTCTGCATTTTGGTTTCTCTCTGAAGGCTACACTTGCACACATGCCAGTTTACCTTCTGGCAAACTGTAAATGGTACTGACATTTCAGATTCAAGGATCATAAATGTACTACCCCTTTGTGGGAAAATCAGGACTGGTTCGTACAAGATGCCCTATGCATGCATCCAACCCCACTACTAATTTCAGGGAGATATCAGATTCAGGATGGTTGCTGTCTTGGAACTAGGAGGACTACTCTACACATAAACAATTTGGACATTAGTGCATCATTGTTAGCCTACAGAGATGTGTTAGCCATTAAGGAGTTGCTTTATGATGGTCTCCTCCTGCGACATATCAGTGGTAGCATACCATTAGTGACCATGAAACTCTCATCCCCTTCCTTTTGCATGGAGGTTTGGAACATCCTTCACTTAGCAAACTCATTACATTCTTGACAAAATATCTGAGTAAACTGACTGTGCATGCTAGTTCTAATGGAATGGTTTCTTCACCAATCTTTAGCAGAGTTCATGTACTGATGGGTAGGGTGGTGGTGGACCATGGTAGACTAATTTGTGAATAGGCTAAATGACAAGCTCCTGATTTGCATTTCCGCAATCCCAGATCAGAGAGCCTGGGCGGTGGATGTCTTCAGCCAGAAATAGCATTGTTTCTTCATTTAAGATCTTGGTTAAATGCCTTTTTGAACCTATTAATGAAGTTTCATTTAAGAACTTTATCCACTCACCTTAGCATCTGCAAGATGATGGAGCAAGCTTCATGTCATGTGTATACATAAAGTTATTTAAGGTTCAGCAGCAATTTTGAGACTTTCTTACCTTTATCAAGCAGGGTTGTTAGCAAAAATACCCCCCCACTTATTTTTTAGTATCACTCCCTTTAGAAATCCCCACACTGATAATATTTCTTCTGGAGGTGATTAAAATCTACCCTTATGCCTGACTAAAGCCTAATGGTAGTTTTTGTCTGCTTCTAAAGGGAGAAGGAAGGATAGTGTCTCTTTCCTCCCTTATAGAGCTGTGCTTTTGGTATTATTTCTAGGTGGATTATCCGAACAGTCCAGAGGGCTTATAAATCAACTTCATGAAGATTAAAGCCTATGTTGTTGGATCCATTGTTTCTTCATGGACTTGTCCGACTCGTTCATCATTGGAGAATGTTATGAATGTCACATCTTGACAGTAACACACTACTAAGTAACACACTACTATCTCCTTTTGCTTTTGTTATTTTGGTGCACCAGAGCAAGCCATATTGGGGGTGGGGGCATAGTTTCTGCGCAAATAGTCTTCAGTGTATACTTTTTATTCAAATTTTTGGAGCCATCAGCCTTCCACTCTACTGGCAAATTCAGCAAGACAATAGTGACAAGAACAGTGTTACTGATATCATAATGTAGTAGGAGTGATGGTGTAAACTTATTTTTAATGATCCCATTTTCTAGCAGTACAATAATTTAATGGGCTTATTTCGACCAATCAGAATCACATTAAGTGATATTCTCATATAATATAAAAAATATGAAACTGCACACACTGTAGGAAAACTTTACGACTATGTGATTGTGTGTGTGTGTGTGTGTGTGTGTGTGATATTATTAAATGTTAAATATTAATCAGTGGCACTTTATATGTAATGTTTGATAACCATGATTAAATTAAAAATCAATAAACAGTAATGCCATGCAGTATATGTGCTCGCAAGAAAAACTAATTCAGAAAAAATATTTTCATTTTTTAAACATTGTTACATGCCTTAAGACTTAAACCCAAGGAAAAAAGGTAGGATATAAAACGTGAGAAAAACAGTTGCTACATGTGACTGTAGATTTGAACTGTCAGAATGAAGTCCCAGATACTTTGCAGTTAATTGCTGGTACTTTCATACACATGCTGTCGAACATGGTCCAAACAGAAAGTCCTTTTCGCAAGATAAATACAAGGAGAAAAATCAACTGTTAATTAGTCACACTGACTTAATTGCTTGCTTGTGTACTTAAGTCAAAACTTCGCTATTTTGCAGTTTATGCCACAGCTGACCAGAATATGAAATGTCCTTGGGGATTTTAACGCATATTACAGGGAGGGACAGGAGGTTGTTATCAACAATTGCCTCCCTGATCATTTCTATTGTCAGCCAGTTTATGTGAAACTTTTATTTTTTTACCTGACTTTTTCTTTTAATCCCTGCAATTAAAACTGCTCAAGGGATAGTTTTTATTATTAGTTCCAATTACTACAGATTACGATTAACACATTACATCTTACTGACTTGGTCTAAAAGGTTATTTTTTAAAAAATTTAGTTTCAGATTACTGAAACTTGTGTTTTCTTGAAACTCAACCATGTCTGGGCTTTAGAATCTTATTTTTTGCAAAGCTTCCATTTCATGAAACTCGGATCTCAAATTCACCTAGCACAGTGGTGATTTGATTTAAATTGTACCATTTTATGGCATGTATGTCAGCATCCTGAAAATGCATTTACTCATTTCCTCAGGCAAACAATTTTGTTCTTCAAAAAGCAATGGGTTACTTTCTTTGAATACAGGATGGTTTCAAACTAAAATTAGAGGGACCTCAGGTGTCAGGCTGTTTAATTTTTTAGCACTGCTGGTGTATGATTGTTGCATTTTGTGGTCACTTTTTCAGCCTTCTGCCTATAACAAGTTTAACACTTCCCAAGATTTAAATTATCTTTTATCCTGGCTAGTTAGAATGCTACTATGAGGTCACACCATGAAGTAACTGAATAGGTGTGGCAATTTTGCTTACAAGGTCATGGAAATTCAAGATATGCTATTATTTAAATATTGGCATTAATGTTACAGATGATACTTCAGAATAAAGTTTGCTTCTATAGTGCTTTTATTATTATTCTATATTTATATTGATTTTTGGTCACTTTTAACTTTCTCTACATTGTTTAAGTTACAGAGCAAATAAAGTTGACTGTTCCTTCTCCATTTTAATGACATAGACCATTACTGTAAACTTGCACTTCTGATGATTTTAATAAATGTTTTTTTTTTTCTTCAGGCATTTACAGAACCCAGACATAGCTCAAAAGATAGAAAAACTTTTGGAATGCGGCATCATTGCTATTCGATAAAACCACCAAGGACCATTGGAAACATTTTGATGTCTGTATTGCTTCTTCTGCTGTCTTGTTCTCAATTCATTAAAAAAATTAAAACACATTTATCATTATCATATTTCTGTACATAAGAGTTTTCTGCAACCGAAAAATTTACCAATTTCCAAGAAGTATAGCCAAAGGTAATGAGAGGTTTTTGTTATGTATAACTTGGTGTCCATTTTGCAGTGGCCTACATTTATCATAATGTAGATTATCGGTTATTTCCAAAACATGATAATGTGCTCCCACATTTATGCTGTCATTTGCATGGCCTTCCCAAAAACCTTTTAATCATGAAAATACAAAAGATATTGGGGCTGTGAAATTTGTACACTTCATCATGGACACAAGTGGATGACTTGATTCGATTTTTCGAGCCATTACTGCAATTTTTCAAGTTTATACCTCCTATAAAAATACTTCAGACTCTTTCTTCAAAACCTTGTTAACATAGTGATGCAAACACCAGCTTATATAGACGAATTAAATTTTTTATGCATTATTTAGCTGCTGTAGATATTTTATGACCTCAGTAGTAACCGGTGATAGAATGTCATCTTTAGTTGTAAATTACTTGTTGCATAGTGGCATATTCTTCATGAGATGTGTTGCCATGGGTAACTCTTAATATTTTGACAACTTAATTAGAGCATATACTATAACCATCCTCTGTGATAGAAAAAAAATCATTGCCTGGGACAGCTGAAAATGTAAATGGTGCAAAAATATATTTTAAAAATGATGTTAAAAAATTAGATTGAAATGTTATATCTTTTAAAGTGACAAACAGTTGTTTGTTTGGCAGTTAGTTGAGCTTTGGGTGATTGTTATTTGTAAGAAGTCATGAATGAGTTTCTCCTCACCTGATTAAGTTACCAGTCAGTACTACCAGCAACACAGATATATCCTTAAAGAAACAAGACTGTTATTTTTTGTAAATATACCAGCATATAGTAGAGGTTTTTTTTTATCTTTGTCTTGACACACTGAATACATATGATCTAGTATTATGTATTCTCACTGATTTATTATAGAATGGTCTAGGTATTTCATTGTTGAGTATGGATTGGTTGTTTCTTGTAGCTGACTTTGCAGAAAGGAATATGACAAGTTTACACAATTAAACCAATCACTTTTCTTGCTGCATATATTAGCATACATGCCAAACATTACACTTCAGGCATAATCATTACACATTTTTTTCACCTACTTAGACTGCTTGCCTTTATATGGATTGCTTTTTTCTTGTACATTAAATAATGAAAATAAAGCAACAAAAAGTTGTTTTTGTCATTTTTATTATCGTCACTAAAACCATATAAATTTAAGAAAACTGATGTACAAAATAAGCATAAGAATACATTTGACCCTTGTAGATATATGTGTACTTTAGTTTCTATTTATAGCAACTGTATATGACACATTTCCAAGCAAAGGTGAATTTCTTCAATTTGTAAACTCGCCTTACACATTCATTTCATTTATTGATAAATATGTGTTGGTAGCAGACCAATATATGCAATGTAAAATATGGTGCTAGATGTTAAGCAAAGCAGATTTTATTGCTGCAACTAATGGATCTTATATAACTGTTAGAGGAAAGGGATCTTTTATAACCTAAACATGTCAGATGGGAAACAAAATCAGTTTTGCTTTCTGTTTGCTGATCTAACATGTATTCAATAAGTATTCAGACTTGTGTGAGCAATAACAAAGTTATTGAATAATTTTAATTACAGCAATAATAATGGAAGCTGAAGTATTTTACTGAGTAGCTAGGAAAATATGTGAAGCTAGTTGACTATGGACAGCCATGGATTTTCTGAATTTTTCTAACCCTGAAACCTAGATATCAGGCATGGTTTTGGTTGATGCAGTTTTACTGTTCTTTCAAACATGGTGTGTTACTAGCTTCCAATTATCAAGAAGTCCAGTTCGGGATGGATATGGCTGTGTCTTGGGTTCTACAAAACCTCAAAGTAAAAGTAAAATAAATTCTTAATTATGGTCTTACAAAAATCCCTTGCAATAAAAATTAACTGTTAAAATTCTTTCCATCGTGGACATGCATGTTATAATTTTAAATGACATTTATTTATATATGGTGTTAACAGTTACAGAAACAATATTTAGTGACTTATAATCATTGGATGAAATAGTCTACAATATGCAGATATGATGCAGAAACAATAAAAACACATTTCTAAATATATCAGTTAATGTATGCACAAACACTACAAGATATAAAGAAGTGTAAATCATAGAATAAGATATATATATATATATATATATATATATATATATATATATATATATATATATATATATATATATATATATATATATATATATATATATGAGAACGGATTCTTATATGATGGATAAGGAAGACATTTTAAATTATTTGGCAGATACAAACATAATAATTAAAGACCTTTTAGTGTACATGGCATAAATAATAAAAATTTTGGGTGAAAATTTATGCTGCAATGTAGTGTTGCAAACATCAAAGAGTTGGCTTAGATTGTTGTTGTAGGGCTTAACACAATTTTTCAGCACACAATAGGCTATACATGGTGGCTAGTAATAATGGTGGAGGAAGAAACCGGGAAATCACCAGAAAGAACCACCGACCCACGAGAAGCTACTGGCAAGCTTTCTCACATATAAACATTTGCCGAATCCCAGACTCGACCCCATACAGACAGGTGAGATGGCAGTGATCTGTAGACCACACGGCCACTCGGCAGGGCCTTGGCTTAAATTACATCAGTCTTATTAATCACAGTCAGTCCATGCTTTTTGGTTTTGAATCCAAGAAAATCTGTAATCCCAATTCCCAGAGGTATCATTCAAAATCAAAGTTAAGAATCTTGACATTTAGGGTGAAAACTAAATATGAATCCTGAGACATGTATTTAATGGGTGGAGCCATCATCACAAAACTGATTGTTCCTATTGGTTAATTTATTGTAGCAATATCCTATGTGACAAACATAATCTGCCTTTCCTTGTTGGTTTTATTGTATTGTACAGATGCATTCAGGCAAGTACCCCTGTGTGTCATGTAATGAGGAGCATATTGGTATCAGATGGAAAATGTAGCATGTTGGTATCAAAGTGACAAAGCTAACTTAGATTGGTCATGCAGAAAATGAGACATTCCTAGTTTCCTCTGATTTTTAATGCAAATGTTCTATCCATACAGTATTGTGATGTTTTCCATCCATTTATCACATACAGTTACCAAACTTTTGATTAGCTTGCATGTGGGCAAGTAAGATACTCTGTTAATTTTGGGGTTGAAGGTCAAGGTCATTAAGTGAAGAAATAAAGGTTTCTGCATGAAAACTTGATTTCTCGACCATCTACAGTTAAGAAACCTGAGAGAACTTGCATTTTCATAAGGAAAATAAATACTTTGATTTTTAGGTCAAAGGTCAAGTTCTGTGACTGAAAGAATTGAAATGGTTCTCTACAATAAATTGAGATCATCACTTTGTGGAGATATTTTGTGGATGGGTTGTACTTAGTGTAAACTTTATTTAATTTAGGGTCAAAGGTCAAGGTAATGGGGATTGAAAGACCAACAGTGATTTTCACTCAATAACTTTAAAGCTGCATTACACACCTTGACCAACTTATGTGAATTTCTTCCATTTTTGGTAAGGAGGAAACCATTGATTTTGATATAATATTCAAGGGCACACACTGGATTAAACTGCAAATGGTTTTGAAAGAAAGATGTTTATTTGATTTTGGAGGTGAAAAAGTCAAAGACCTCTGTGACTGGAAGAAGAAAAATGGTTGCTGCACAAGAATTTGAGTTATATGCATAGAGGATAACTAAATGGTGGAGCAAGCATACATGTTGTGCTTTTAATATTGTTGCATTTACTGAGCATTGAAAATTTGTTGGAAGTTTTTTTAAAAATCCAAATCATACACATGCACACTCACTGGGCATTGTACTATTGAATTTCAGTTGGCTGCTTGTCATGTGAAGGTGGGATTTTGCATGTTGCCTGCATTGATTTTGTAATTAATCAATTGAGAAACATCAGGGTTCAAAAACAAAACCTTTTGTAAAGGTTGTTTCCCTTGACTTAAAAAATAAAATTCAGTAAAATTCAAGTTTTTTCAGAGCTTGAATATTCAGGTGATTATGAGCTTAATTCAGTTTTAAAGTTGTTCCTTACATGCTACTCTTCCATAATTTTTATGAAGGTGGTGACTGAATTGTTGCCCTTGTTTTAATGGTTTGCAAACAAGAATTAGGAAGAATTGTGTTAATTGTTAGATTTAACAGTGTAAGGGCTAGATATGATCAACTGCCATCAGAGATTAAGCATTTAAAGTACCTAATTGGTGCAGATTTCTTCAAACTAGATCTATTCCTTGTCCAAGCATAGTAGCATATATAAACAAGTTCAGATGTGAATAACATTGATCTACAGAACATTGTGATAACAAATCTGGATCTAAAGTTGGACTTGTAATCCCTTCCGTAGGTGAAAAACAAATTCAAAAGAATTTAATTATATAATTGAAGATAGGAAAAATGAGCTGATATCTCAACATTATTATATTTTACATTATAATTACAAACTAAGTTAAAACATTTCTTGTCTAAATTAGCAATAGCTTTTAAGAAAATCAACATGGGAAGGACTGGAAGGGGGCTGAGAAATGTATAGTACCCTTAGGCTGCATATGATTGATAACAAATTTTATTTTGATGTAGCAATTCATGCTTCCAAAACCAAGTAACATGATGGAATGTTATATGTGCTTGTATTTTAAAGTAGATTTTTCTTATATATGCATGCTAGCATTAATAAGTTGTATATTCTTTTTTAGTCTAATGCAATGACTAATGCAATGACTAACCAGCTTTTATTCTGTTTATGGACAAAAACATGAATAAAATGTATTCTTTTGTCTTTTATTGCATGATTTCATATTGTAATGATAATTTTTTTGCATCATTTCATACAGATGTGATAAAAAAAATGTGCAAAATATGTCGATTAGAATAATTGTACATGTATTATATCTCTCACCTTTCATTGAAAATTGTCATATGTACTCTCTTGTATACATCAAAAGTTCATTAAATGATTCAGAAGTATAAATATAAACATAACAAGTCACATGTACATGAATTAGGTGATCTTCAATTTAAGAGAGGGTGAAACTAGTATTAGAGTTGAACATGGTGTATTAGAATCTAAAATGTTGAGTATTTACTCATGTAACAAGTTATGACCATCTGTCAGTGTTTCAGTTAAAAGAGTCTACCTGTTTAGTCGGTTTAGATGACCAATATTAATTGAGTTTTAATTATAACCGAGATCATTTGATTTTATCATTACACAACAGTTTGCATTCACTGTGTATGTTAGTTCCAGATATGTCTGTATTCATGTTTTCGGTGGTCATTCTCAGTTATAGTACAGTATAATGCAGCTGTTGTATCAAACGTGTGAAGTTTCAGATAGATTTATGAACAAAGGTAATAAAAAAAATTCACAAGTTTCCAGATGACTTGAAACTTTTTTTCTGTCTGTGTGTCATGTTCATCTAATCGGATGCTGTGTTAAGGGTTTAACATCATTTTTCACCACAAGATAGGCTATACATGGTGGCCAGTATAAATGGTGGAGGAAGAACCCGGAAAAACACTGGAAAGAACCATCAACCCATGAGAAGGCAGAAGCTACCGGCAGGCTTTCTCGCATACCCACATTGGCCGAGCCCGAGACTAGAAACCCACGCAGACAGAAGTGAGATGGCAGTGATCTGTAACGGGTGCGCTTTAAACCACTCAGCCACTAATCCCAAGGTCTGGTTGGTCCTAAATGTGAGGTGATGTGATTATGATTTTTAACATAGCTTTAACAATTTTATTCATATCGATCGCTACGATGTATGCAGTGTGGCAGTTTAAAGTGATGTCTAGCACTATGGCATCATACCGCAGACATGTAGCATGATGTCCCACCCAGTCACATTATCCTGACACCAGCCCAACCAGTCCTAACACTAACCTCTTAATGCTGAGAGCCAAGCGAGGTAGCTGTTTGTATCATTTTAGTAAGTTTTTATGACTTGACTAGTGATCGAACCCACTACCTCCCGCATCTTAGGTGGACCCTCTAACTACTAGACCACCGGAGAGATTCTGGTCCTAAATAAAAATGTTACTGATCTGATGGGGGCCTGGCAGGCCAACTGATCTAAGGCGCTTGCCTTTGTATATCATCTACCTCTCACCTAGAACGCTTCGGAGGCCTGGTGGTTTAGGATTATGGGAGGTGCTCGTCCCAGTCTCTTTGTCGTTCTTCGTCGAAAGCAGATAGCAGGACCTCTAGCGTTCGGTTCATCCTCTCTACCATGCCGTCGCCTTATGCATGGTACGGACTGGTTCTAGTTTTCTAGATTCCAAGGAGTCTACACATTTCACGAAAGAGCTCACTCTCGAACTGTCGTTCTTGATAAGTATGAATCGGTCGTGGCACACCAAAACGAGTGAATACTACTTCTATCAATTTTGCGACAACTGTAGCTTCCTGGCAAGGCAATGGGAATATCTTAGTAATTCATGGAGGTAAAACAAAATGTATGATTTTGAGTACATCACAAAAATTACACAAATTGGGATACAAAAATTATCTCGTGCAATAAAGATTTAAATTTGCAGGTGTAATACTTGAAAAGTTTGTAGATTTGTCTGTAAAACTGACTGTACTGGCAAGTTTTGTGGAGTCCTGTCATCCTAAATTGACATATTCAGCAGAATTGATATTTACGGGCAGAAACAAGCATTCTGAACTATATTTCATGTATTTGTCCAACAATCGGCTATTATTCAACTGTATCGGAAAATTTATATAGCTCTGTTGTGTATAAAATTCAGAAAAACGTAGCTCACACATGTATCTATTGATTTTTCATCAAAAGCAGTTTAGAGAATCTTGCAGAATATAAAACAATTGATTTTGACAGTATTACATATAAATGTCTACATGAAGATGCACTAAATTATTTTAAGGATTTATTCAGTTTCGAGAGCATCATATGAAAACCTTCATACCAATACAATACCCCTACCCCCCACCCAAAAACAATAACAGCCAAAAACCTTCCACTACTCTGTTACAGTTCTGTGGAACAAGTTTTCTCTACATATGAAATTTGCAGAGAATAGTGCAGTTGTTAAGAAGCAATATCAATAGTATGGTATTTGCCATTATCTTTTGTATGATAGGCATTGTTATGCTTTCTTCTTCAGATTGCCTAAAGGGAGAATATTCCTTGATTAGATAAGTCACCATCTTGAAAATCACAACTCCTAAACGGGGTGTCTGTGGGGTTTTCAGCAGAAGCTTTTTAATGGCGTAAGTCCTAAATAAATCTGGTTCGGTTATGAGGTCCAGTATGGTCCCTATTGTGGCAGTGATGAAAATCTTATCACTACTCCTCCAGAATGGGTGGCTGTTTCGACGTGTTGTTGTCAAATGAAGACTTCACAATATCTTGTTAGATATAGGATAAAATGTTGCCATTCTTGTATTTAATATGACATCCTGAAATTTTATTATCGCTAAATGGATGGCAATACAGACACCGAGTTTCATCACAAAATTTTTAATGATGTCTACATGAGTCTAAATGAAAATGCTGCAAATGATAAATCCACTATGGCGACCGCATTGTCCAGTTTGAAACTAGTTTTTTGGGGTGTTTAACGTCATTTTTAAGCACATGATTGGCTATACGTGGCGGCAATATGACTGGTGGAGGAAAAACGTGGAAAAATCCCGGTAAGAACCATCTACCCACGGGAAGCTACTAGCAATCCTTTCTCACATACACGCATTGGTCGAGACCGAGACTAACCACGGTGATAGAGGTGAGATGGCAGTGGTAGTTAAGTCGAGCGATTTAGACCACTGCCACCTTTAGCCCCTAAAAATCTTGTTTTCAGAGCTGGTTTTAACATTCGGTAATTAACGGTTTTATATTTGGATTTTTGGAAATATTATTAGAGCAGTAGAGCGTCGAACTCCAGTTTATTTAATTAATGTTTACTTTTTAAGTGTCTCTGTTGTTTTCTAGTTAAGTATTGCGAAGGGCGCTGCAATTCTTACATTTGTATTTGTGATGTTTGAGTGTCCATCTAATAGGCATTTCACTTTGATATGCAAATGTGTCATGAGAGATACTAAATTGTTCAACAAAAATAAGTCACTGTCTAGCTCCAGTGATTTGCATTATTTTGTGTTTAGCCTTCTTTCTTAAAAGCTATTATCTGTAGTCACGTAACTTTATTCATGAATGCATCTTAAGAACTGTACTGTCCAATGCAAATGAGGTTACTGTAGCCTTCATTTCATGATCTAGTGATCTGCGCAATTAGCTCAATTTCAGAAACTCGCAGCTTTCAGTCATCACATATGGGAGCTGTGGAAAATTATGTATTTGTATATTTTTCCCCCTTTCCTTTCACTTACATATTTTGGATCGTAGTCGTCTATCGTGTTATTGACATTTGCGACTCTTTTAATTGAACTCATTTGCGTGCTATTGGCGCCATTACTCTCTGTATAATGCAACTAACGCATGGCGCAGGAAGAAAGGTCGCTTTGAATGTCATTGTCCGTTCAACAGCCGGTCGCCATCTGCCTAATAACTCACTTTTACGTTTATACCCAACCTATGTTCAGTTTTCTATTTCCACTGGGGCCGACCTACCTTAAAGCCAAACATGAGTGAGTCTCATCCGTTTCGAATTTTCCTGAGTTGTGAATTTTCCCACAGTCATTTTATTCTTTTCCGTTTATTATGCTTACTTTTTTTAGAAAGATTTAACCAATGAATTTGGCTTTCGATTGTGTAATCTCAGTTTGGATGCTGCAACGCCTTTAGTTTGTTCAGCAGCATGCAAATCCCTTCAGACCGATACCGTTTTCTCATCAGTAAGCCAACCGGAGTGTAAATTGAAAGCTCAGAGTAGACCTTTTCTATGCCACCCTATGCTAAGTCAAATTTCGCCCACTTATCTAAGATTGAGCTATCCGCAATTGTGATATGCGTTAGTCACATAAGGTAATGTCGTTTTGAGTTGAAAAATTTATATAAATTTTTAATTTCTTTACTAATCTTACATGTAAAGAACGAATATCCCAATCGTCAGTTATCAATTGCCTTTTTCCATTGTTGTAATGATCTTATTATAGTTTTAGTGACATTTGTGACAAAATGTTTAAACTCGTCATACTTATCTCCAATCAGTTTAGGCAAAGAGAGAGCTGTTTATCAAAAAGTGATCTTATGATGCAAGTGTAAGCTCCCAGATCTCGCATTAACAATGGCTGTTTTACTCGGGATGCTGTGTCTCCCACTCCTCGTTGAATTTTGCTTCTTTAAAGTTGATGCATTGTGTTTTAGCTCCACAAGCAGTTGGACTATGCAAAGAAGAAGGCTTGGTATGGAGGAGTTGCTGCGTGCGTTCTCGTAATAAAAACGCATATTTAATACTCCGCAATTCCACTGAGAAACATTATTATTATATGCTCATTTTTTTCCCCCCTTATCATTGTCAGAATCGTTCAATATTCCTCGCGGTACGCTATGAATTTAAATTTCGGTGGGAGGAGCTATGTGCGCATGAATACTAGTATCGTATATTAAAGGAATCTACGATTGTGAACTTTATTATTTTAATAATAAAATGATAAATTTTATTATTAAATATATTTGGTTGTGAATTTTATTATTAGGTCTTTTGTAATGAAACAAAAATGAGAATATAATAAAAAGGTTACTGCATTTGAATGGGAAAATATGAACTGTTTTTTTTTCAGATGGATATATTCTCCCAGGGTCGTGCAGTATAGCCATACGAAAACCTCGTTCATATTTTCTCGTTCGAGGTAGAGAATTTACATCTTGTATGTTTGCACAATGATCACACGAATTTTATGCAACTCTGAGATGAATCTTTTGGGGTAACCTGTGGCTGGGGTGAAGTTAATAACTGAGAAGACTGAATGGACATTTTACTATTCAGCCAATATCAATATTTAGTATACTTTTATTTCTCTTAGGATGGCAACGGTTCCATTTAAACTTATTATCAAAATTAACTGGACACATCATCAAATTAGGCGCATATAACACAAAGAAAGGTACAATCTGTTTGTTGTTTCTATAGTCACCACAAATCACATGTACATTTCTTTAATTACACATCAGCACTTCCGGTATTAGTACTAATGAACCGGATTAATTTCGTTCTTTCATTCATAATTCAAAGTGAGCTCTTTAAAAACAAATAGATTATATGCACGATTAAATTAAAATTAAGTTTATGATAGTGAAGAATGTTTCGACTTTGATCGAAACAATTTATAAAGTGGGCTTGAAATAATATAAGTCGATCCTTTAAGTCGACTTATCGACTTATACAAAACAATTGTGAAATTAATCTTAGATGCACGTCATTATGCAACTAAAGTTTACCAATTCGAAATAATTTGTACTGCATTTACTTGAAAATCGTGTTTGTTTTTTGGGGGGGTGTTTTTTTTTTTTGTTGTTTTTTATGTTCTATTTAGCTTAACGATTTCATGAAATAAAAGTCACTCATAATTTAACAACATTTCTCCGACATTCATTTATAACAAGCTTGTTTGTAATCCCAATAAGTTGGTATTGAATTGTGAACGTTTTTACTTTGACACTAAGTTTGCTGATGATATTATCTGGGATATAATGATACAGATGCCTGCATATGTTTTGTTTTTGTTGTTGTTGGTTTTTTTTTTTTTTTTTAACCGGGACACTCAAATTTTTTTTTATAAATTGTATGGGACATTATTAAAATACCTGCGGATTCATGTGTAATCATAAGATTTGGTTTTAATTCATCTTCTATCCAAATTCTGTGATTTCCTTAATCACAAAAATGTAATGTTTCCAACATTTCAATTAATATGTTAGATTGCAAATATTTTTTTTTCTTAAGAAAATGTCATATATTCTGCGATTTGAATTTCAAACACGAGGGGGGATTTTTCTACATGTGACTAATATATTTATACGAATCAGAATTAGTAAATTGTTTAATTTGAAACTGTTCCAGTTGGACAAGTATTGTTTAGAGAAATACCGTCAAATCAGACTCGGATTTAAAAGTGGACGATACCTTTCGGAATTTTGCATAATCACGCTATACGATATCTTGTATTTTTTGTTATTTGCTAGATCTGAAATTCACGTCCAAGTTGTATCTGTGTTGATTAGACGGCTACTTCGTGCGACCGTGTGTAAATCACTTTTCATTCATTACCTTGGAGCTCTTTAGTCCTTTGTGTTGACGTGCCGTTAAGCATAAATTGATGAATCGGTCAGTCAGAACTGAAATAGACCTGTCCAAAATTAAAAACACCGATCACAGTGACTTGATATTCGTCTATTTGTCAGAAAACTACATGTTCTGTTCGAAACTTGGGAGTTTTCGTCTGGGTATTTTGCAAATATTTCATACTAATGTGTATTACATCTTGTAAGTCTTTTTTTCAGATAAAACATAAAGACTGATTAAAAATCTAATCTGTGTGGATACAGAGAAAATCTATATTGACATTAAAAAAGAAGCTCCACCTTCTCATTCTTTAACTTTAAACCAGACTAACATTTAACGTGAACATTTGGAAGACTCCTTAATATAATCGAGATTTTAATTCTTGTGTGCAAGAACTTAAATATAAGCTTGTTTTGTATAATATTACCGAAGCAATTATATTTTAAATTATATGCATTGATCGCTGAAAATATACTTGACGAATTCATAATGTACTTCTCTCAAAAAGAACAAGAACGCTTTGAATACCAGTCTAGAGATTGTAATCTCCATTGAGAATAATGTTAAAGATACTGATTTATTCTGAAAGATTGTTCAACATGAAAGTTGTGTTAACACCTTCTGTATATTTACTCTCCCTTTTGATGGCTTTTAAATATCAAATATCTCTTTATTTAACCGACAGTTCAGAGGAGCGTTCGAGTAAGACTCGGTTTGATCATTTTATCGCATTTGTTAATCCATAAAAAATGGAAATAATGAGTAGTTATTGGTATGAATGTTGTAAAAATCTGAGAGTCCCAATTTTGTTAACAAAGGCGCTCTTTCAAAGAGTGTTGAATATACGTATAATTTGAATAGCGTTTAGTACGTTTAGAGATCGACCCAAAAACCTTTACACAAATTCCAGGTGTGTCTGTGCATAATACCGATCAACGACATGCCTGAGTAAAAGAAATCCATTGAATATGAATTTTTATTACAGCATGGGCTGGAAACAATCTGGGGCAAATCAAACGTCACATAGTGTTGGAAGGAGCTGAAGCACGCCGGCACGCGAAGAAGTTTCGTACGATATCCAGATATATGAAGGGTGGAAAATTGTTAATCGAATCAAAGAGGCAATAAAAGTAAAAATGATCGGCTGCCGTTGTTTTCTAGACAATAGTGCGAAAAGGAAATAGCTTCTATGTCTTTAACGATTGTTGTCTCGGGACGTAGCATTACCACCGCTCCACAGGACTATGAAATACCAAAAATATGTTTCTGGTCACAAGATATGTCAACGGAAATTCCGGTATTACGCAGTTTTGATGGATTTGAACTTGGGGTACGAAAGAGAAACACAGAAACAAAACTTCTTGGCCAGAACAGCATTAATTTTAAAAATAATAAGACAGACCTGGCATCGGAATCAGTCAATCGCCCAGATTTTTGGAAATCTGAATATGGATCTTCAGACAGAAGAACTACCACACCAAAAGGCATATTTTCTCGCCATTTCCTGCAGAGCAGAGGACTATTACGCGAGACTGTCAAAAACAAACCTGCAAAATCCGATTCACGGAGCTCACAACTCGAGCAAAATCAACGCGAGGAGTCGAATGTTCACAAACTGATAAAACATGAATATTCTAGTGAACAGATAGCAAATGTCGTGCAAAGAGCCAGCGTAATAAATCTTCCAGGTATTATAAAGAGCCAGTTTAATGGTAAAGTTCACGTGACTAAGGGATCATGGTGTGAAGACTCAAAAGCTGCGATGTCTATCAGACGACCCAGAAAAAAGAACGAGGAAATGCTGAGAACGTTCAAGACTCGCGCAGATGCCAAGAAAATTTACCAGGAAATGTTGGTTCGTACACCGTGTAGCAAGCTCTGTAACAGTCCAGGTACTGTATCCGAACTTGAACGCTCATACACTGAACTGCCAATGTTTTTGGAAGAAATGAGAAGATTGAAGAGGAATATTGAAAAAGACACAACCATTGATGGAAAACTGTACTCTAAATCTACATTCTGTTACATTTTGCAGAGACAGATTTATAGCGGAAATTTGAACAGGGCTCATTTGCCTATACCTTTCCGAAAACCAACCAATACGAACCTTAAACACTACATGTACAGTCATATGGCATCTCACAAAGAACTGAAGAAAAAAATCTGAGTATGTTGTCCATTGGTAATGACATCCTTCAAATATAAACTTAAGATACTCGATAAGAAATTGCTGGAAAAAAGCGCTACATTTCTGACAAGAGTAATAGATTGCAAACTATTACTTATCGAGGATGTGCATATCTCTGCTGCATATTATGTGATCCTGTTTTCGCTTTTATGCAGTATTATTTTGTTTCTAAAATTGCATTATTAGTCTGTTTCATCACGAAAGACGCAAGATTCTTCAATAGGTATCTTTTCTGCATTTATTATACAAAGTATTCATGCTGAGAATTTCGAGAAATTGGTCTATTATGGCGACACGGAAATCGCATCGAAATTAATTATTTACAGTTTTTGTATTAATAGTAATAGCTGTTTTATCCCTTTCCCTGACACGGACACATATTCAGCCGGAAAAGGATGACTACGTCTTTTGCTAAATCCATTTAAGGAGAAACTACAAATAAATGCTTCTTTCATATTCGGACTAGAGTGCATGCATTTAACTCTGTTGAACAAATAAGCTGCTTCACAGTACAAAATTGAGCCTTTCGAGGAAAAAGTGGTTTGTATTTAACAGTTCAAAGTATACGCTGTAGTAAACCTACCACTGTGTGCTCAGAGCAGTTATTTTTATGATCTTAAAAAAAATTATTAGGAAAGATGCATCTATCAAAGATTTACCATAGGGTTTCAAAGTAAATTGTTTTTCGAAGTGATGTCGGCGTTCAAACACATTTCATATTTTTGCTCACTTTGGATCAGATATATATATATATATATATATATATATATATATATATATATATATATATATATATATATATATATATATATATATATATATATATATATATATATCCATTGCACAAAGCAACATTAGTATAAGATGATGTAACCAAAGAAAACTGACGGCAGACAAAGAATTTCTTACGTCATATATTTGTGGCATTATGCATTCAAACGATTGTGTCCCTAATAGATATGATATTTGTGTGAAATAAAATGCATTTCATTCAGATATTGCTCTTCTTTTCCAAGTACACAAAATACAAAGATGTCAGTTAGATGTATGAAGGTGCGTTATATATGGCCTGGCTCTTTCTACCCAAGGAATACCACCAAGTGTGCTAGCTCTGGCGGGGTGGTTATGCTGATACACGGCAGGGGACGTCTTCACTCTGCGCCGTTTCCTAACACACCGCATTGCAGCCACAGTTGGTGATGTGAGGCCTGTTAGAAACGAAAGTCACCTGGACAGAAAAGGCGGGCTCCAATGAAACGCATAGCTCTTGACATCTTAAGGCCACTTCCAAAGACTGAGAATGGAAACGGTTGTGTTCTCGTGATTGCCGACTACTTTACAAAATGGACTGAGATATTCCCATTGCCTTGCCAGCAGAAGAAGTCTTCACTCGTGTTGGTGTGCCACAACCGATTTACACTGATCAAGGACGACAGTTCGAGAGTGAGCTCTTTCGTGAAATGTGTCGACTCCTTGGAATCGAGAAAACTAGAACCAGTCCGTACCATGCACAAGGTGACGGCAAGGTGGAGAGGATGAACCGAACGCTAGAGGTCATGCTATCTGCTTTCGATAAAAAAAGGCAAAGAGACTGGGACGAGCACCTCCCATACCTAGCGATGGCATACCGCTCTGCAGTGCATGAGACCTCAGGTTTTACTCCAAATTTCATGATGATGGAAAGGGAGGCAGACTTACCGTTAGATGTTGTTTGGAAAATCACCTGATCAGCGTTAAATTAGTTCGCATCAATGGATTCATTCATTGAAAAAGAAGATTATAAATTTCACACCGTTTGGCCAGAGACAACTTGCAAGGCAACATGCGGAGACAGAAGCGCTATTATGATAGCAGGACCAGATGGGAGAGATTTCAGACAGGCGATCTTGTCTGGTTGTTTTCGCCGAAAAGAAAAAGGGGTATTTCGTCGAAATTACAGAAATAGTGGCATGGGCCGTACGAAGTCATCGACAGGTTGAGCGGCGTCAATTACAGAGTTAAATGCGGTAAATATGGGAAGCCCCTCGTAGTTCACGTGGATCGCTTGAAGAGGTATGAGGGACGTAATGAAATCGCTAAAGGAACGAGAGAATTGGACGCTGGAACTTCGAAATGTATAGATAAGGATAGAGGGAACGATGACATGGATAATACCAGTCTTTGTTGCACCTTATCCCATCGACACCATGACAAAAATTTTCTCAAAGAACGACGGCGACAAGGGAGAGTCAAGAACAGCTGGTGATGAACGACCTAGGAGACAATGGAAATTGCCCCAAAAATTGGAAGAATTTTAATAGTCTGAACAGTGAAGTAAAAAAAATGCGTTCAGAAAATTCCACTGTAATTCGGACAGCCTAGGGAAATAATGATTGACATTTATACTGAACTGATTCATATTGTGTTTTTATGTGATTTAACTGTGATTAAACTGATTCTATTTGTTTGATTTCATTTTTGACAGTCGTATGTGCGTGGAAGCACATATAGTGGGGGCATGGGTTGAGTAACGAAGAAACCCCATGGGCTTAAAATTTTCATTTTGTTGTAATATATATGTGTACCATCTATGTTCTTAGTTTTGGGTTATGTGATTCTAGAATCTGTCACACACTGGAGTGGCAGTCATCAGACAGATTCAGCGGGATATCACTCCAACTATATACCTATCATAAAGAACTCGAAATAGCGAAACTCAGGTTATTTGTACTTGAGAGTGTTCCATTACAATATATATATATATATATATATATATATATACATATATATATATATATATATATATATATATATATATATATATATATATATATATATATATATATATATATATATATATATATATATTCGGACATAAAATACAAGCTTGTGTATAAATTCCTTGTACGATGTCTTTAAAACAAATATGTCTGTCAAGAAAGTGGTCAGTAAGCACGATGTATTGTGCAAGTAAATTTTTTACATATCATTATAGATATAATAGAACATAATAAGATTCTAGTATTATGATGATGGAAGCACTGGTATTGTGATTATTATTATTATTATTATTATTATTATTATTATTATTATTATTATTATTATTATTATTATTATTATTATTGCTATTGTTGTTGGGCTTTAATGATTTAGTTGTAGTGCAATGACATTAGTTATTGCTGTCATTATATTAATCGATATGTTAATCTTATTCTTCTTATTGCCTCTCTTTAATTTTATATTCTCTCATTCAAAACTATATAGTAGTAGGAGAAAGTAAGAATCCGAGCTCAACAACCCCCTCCAGACCTCCAAACAAATACAAAATACCTAGGTAACGTAATAGAAAACCTATTGCAATCAATAATTGCGTTAAGAATCCGAGCTCAACAAATACAAAATACCTAGGTAACGTAATAGAACACCTGTTGCAATCAATAATTGCGCTAAGAATCCGAGCTCAACAACCCCTCTAGACCTCCAAAAAAATACACCTGTTGCAAAATACCTAGGTAACAGGTAAAATTTAATTACGTGATCTTCTAGAATAAGCAGAATGATATGTCAGACTCAATTTTCCAAATCATTACGATTTAGCAGAGCGTGGCGATTGTGGACTAAATTACGCATTAGAATTCCAGTTAAGTAAGTGGTATTATATAAAATTTTATGTTATATCATACTTCTTTTGATAATCTTTCTCATATTTGCTGATCCTCATGGGTAGAATATCTGTTAACATGTTATCAATAATACGAAATTCACGTATTAAATCGTCCATACTATATTTTACTCCTCGTAGGTAAGATCTTATTTGATCAAGTAGTTTTTTGTAAGTTATAATTGATGTTAAGCAGCCGTGCTTTTTTATTGAAATTTTAGGTTCAACTTTTTTACAAGCTGCTGTAAGAGAAACACCAACACCGGATATGATTAACAAAAACGGGTTTAATGATATACCACTTGAAATTATGCCAGAACTAGTCATTAACAAGGGTAGATATGATATTACTCGAAGTATTTTGTTATAATATTTGTAACATTTTTTAACGCACCAAAGTTTTTTATGATAATATTTGTAGTATTGTATTAGTGCGTCAACATCCTGTCCTGGAATATCTTTTGAAATATGATTGAAATCAACTATACTTTTTTTCATTATAATATTTGTTCACATAATCTCAGGCTTGATTAAGTAACTAGTTGAGGTGTTTCAGCCACAAATTCCAGACAATACCAATATGACACAGCAGTTAATTTTTTGTCATCTGCTATTAGCATAAAAGTTTCTTCAACATCTTTGTTTAACACAATAGACACGGTTCCAGAGAAATTATCAGTCGAGTGACGCCATGGAAATAATGTAAATATATTAAACTTTGCACTGCTCAACACGGACAATCTATACACACCAGTGACCTCTGCAGTATGTTTGAGAGTGTTATTTTGCGGCGACCAAGTAGACATTCCAGAAGCAACAGTATAGACAATATTTTTAATCTGCTTGTGAGGAATTTTAATCATACTTGTTTTCTCAACAATACTAGGAATTCCACTAATAATATCGTTGAGTTTTGTGTTAATATTATCGAGTGTAATATCAACAGATGGCGGACTTCCAAAAAATTCGTTATTGGTTTTGTTTATGTTTCTGCGAAAATTTAAAAACATGGTGATGTGATTAGTAAAATCAGTTTTGAACTTGGTGATTTCATTGTTGATATCATCAACATATTTCTTTGTTACAGCATCAAAATCAGATTCTGGTGTTCTAAGATTATTGATGCCATTATTGTTCATGTTGAGAAATGCACGCATTATACCGCCATGCGCCGACACGTACTTTGATTCCTGATCATCAACATATTTCTTAGTAGCAGCGTCATTATCCTCAGTTGGGTTTCCAAGGTATGTGATCTTATTCTGGTTCATAGCAATGTTTCCCGTAAATAAATCACCTGCTTTTCTAACATAATCGTTAACTGACCTACCCGAATCTTCTATCTTACCTTGATTGTTAAAAGTAACAATATTATTAGCAACTGCAGTAGGATTTCGTACTAGTACATCTGATAGTTGTACATTACTCGTCTTTAATCGTCCTTGTTTGTCCTGGAAAACTACAACTTCATTTGGATCTACACTTGCAACGTTTAACAAATTGTTGATTTCAGTTTTGAGCTTATCAAGAGTCGCATACTTGGATAAGTCACCCTGGTAACCTTCTGTTAATAAATCTACTGCTAATGTTCCAAATTTTGTATAGTAGCTCATTATACATACCGTTCTACACAAAATTGTTGGTTTAATATAACATAAAATTATACGATGGCGAAGATAATAAACTTTGACACCGAGCGATTGGTGAAGCATAAACATAACAATGAACTTCCAGACTGTCATTATCTTATTGTTGGGCGAACTGGATCTGGTAAAACAAATTTGTTATTAAATCTTTTACTTAATAATAACTTTAACTATGATAAGGTGTATATTTACACCATCAACCCCCAACAAGACAAATACAAATTATTAAACGAGTATAATGATAAACTTCGTGATGAACTTGGCATTGGTGATGATATATTTTTGATAAAACAACCAGAAGAACTCGTTCCAGTGAATGAACTCGATTCGTCAGAGCATAAGATAATCGTCTTTGATGATATTCCGCTAAACAATGAGGAAATGAACAAGATTAGATCATATTTTTCACTATCACGTAATAAAAGATGTAATTCTGTTTATCTTGCCCAAGGTTTTTATAATGTTGATAGGTTTATTAGGCGAAATACGGGTTGTTTCATATTATTTCCCGGACTAGATAATGTGGATGTGAGAAATATTGCAAACGAACAATGTGGTGATGTTACAAAAGATAAATTTATCGAATTATATCATCGAGCAACTAAAGATAGATATAGTTTCTTTTTATTTGACAAACTAGCGCGTGATCCAACCAAGATGTTTCGTTGTTGCCTTGAGACGTTTCTATGATATAATTTTGTAAAGCGTATAAAAATAATGGACAAACATCAACAGAAAATCGAATTACTAAAAAAGTTTCTCGAAACTCGTGCGGCTTTTAAGAAAAAGGTGGAAGAAGCTCGACGTGGACAAGTTCAAGCAGAAGAAGAAAGAACCAAATTTTTCAAACCTGTTACTGAGGCAATGCTTGGCAAGCAGCCAGAAATACAAACATTATCTCCAGAAGAACTAGCAAAAATGAAAGAAAAGGGTTTGTTTGGTTTACTTGGAGAAAGATCAAAAGAAGAAACTGTAAAAATTGTAAACGAACTTGTAAGAAACATTGCTGATCCTGCTGCACGACAAGCTGAGTTTGACAGGCTAATGAACAATCCTCTTGAACTTCAACACGCAATAACAAGATTGACGGTTAATCCCGACGAGTTAAGGAGGTTAATAGAAAAAGTGTCAGAACAAACTGAAGAATTAACTGAGAAACAAAAAATATTACAAGAAAGTGTGATAAAAATAATGCCTATTGAAGAAACTATAAAAATTTACAGAAGACAAGCTAGGTCTAAAATAGAATATGTTGAGTATAAAAAGTTTATGGAAAAATATGATATCACTAATATTAATAGTATTCGAGATTGGCCAAAAGAAAAGTATGATAATTTGATTGAAAAATTAGAAAGAATTATAAAAAATGGTTTACATGCTGATGAAGAAATTAAAGATCAAAAAGATGAAGAAAATATTCTAACATTACTCAATTATATTAGAGATGGAATTATGGCTGAAATTTTACTAAAAACATCAATACAATATCGAAGTAAACCAAGAGGTTATAGTAAAGGATGGGATTTTAAAAGACTACTCAAACAATATGAAAACATGCGAGATAAAAGATTACCAGAAAAAAGAGGAAAAGGTGTGAAAATATTTACATCAAACGCAGACATAGTCGATCGGCTAATGCTGTTGATATCCTCTAAAGAAGCTGGTAATGAAAGTGTAGAGATTGATAACGAAATTATTGATATACTTGATCATCTAAGATCGAGTGGATTACTAACATCATCCGAGTACGAAATTTTACACCGCGATCTTATCTAAAATATTAGTATAATGCAAACAACATTATTGCTTGATTCATCACAAATAACAGGAAACAGCGCGAATTTTACAGTAAATTACAACCCACCAATAGAACTAGATCCTGCAAAACAGTATGAGATTGGATTAATTTCTTGTACTTGTTGGAACGCCATGCCGAATATTAAAACTGGGATTAATGATGAAATTTTAATCGTTAATGTTAAACAATCTCCAACATCACAAAAAGAGTTTATTGATATACAATACAAACTACAGATTCCACAAGGAGCTTATAACATTACTGATCTAAACAGAACAATAAAAGAGCTTCTAACAAAAGCTGGTGGGAATGCTGATAATTTCGAATTAGCGGCGAATTATAACACCTTACGAGCTAGGATAACAGTGAAAAGAAATATGAAAGTCCTCTTTGAAGAAAGAAGTTTTGGAAAGATGTTAGGTTTTACTAGAGTTTTATACTATACCACTGGTGAAGATAAATCTTTGACATTTGATGGAGAACTACCAGTAGATATTACAGAAGTAAATACAATACTCATCAATTGCTCTATCGCATCTGGATCTTATACGTCAAAAGGCAACCGCGGGCAAACGATCTACAGTTTCTCACCAGAAGTCCCACCGGGTTCTCTCATGCAAATCACTCCGCGACAGATTATCTACTATCCAATAACACCGGAGAATCAAATTACAAGCATTACAATGCAACTCACAGACCAATCTGGACGACAAATAGACGTGAACAACGAGATAGTCACGTATTACTTACACCTACGCACTGCTTAGGCATGTGATTTTGTGTACATAATTTTATAAAATGAGACGAAGAAAAGTTTATCGAAGAAAAATTGTAGGTGGATTTTTTGGAAATATATTTACAACAATTGCAGAGAATATTCCAGGAATCGCGCGTAAAGTAGCGCCCATTGCACTTGACGCCGGTAAAGCTTTCGCTACAGGGGCGGCATCTTCAGCAGGCACTGCAGTAGGGCAAAAGATTGCTGATAAGATTAAAGGACCTTCAACAACACCTACGGTGTCGGAAATAAAACGAGTAATATCAGATATTGCGCCAACAGAAGAAACAAAACGAGCTATGATAGCTACAACAAAAAAATTATTGTCGCCGAGTGGTGAAGAAATAGTACGTAAACTTGTAAAGAAAACAGCGCCGATGACCCCTGCTGCCTTTTAATTTTGTGTAACGATTATAAAATAAATGTCAGCTAAAAACTATCTCGATCTTGCAGAAGAAATTGATACTGATGATGCTGTAACAGAATTAGAGTATGTCGAGTATCTCGATGAGAACTCGAACGAACCGAATAAAACTGGGGTTAGAACTTTTAACACAAGAGACGAGGACGTGTTTCTACTACCCCATAAGGCAATGCTAGAAGTGCGTGGCCGAATATTAGATGCAGCAGGTGCTGATATTGCAGCTAATGTAGAAATCGCTCTCGTCAATAATGGTTGGAGTTTGTTTAAGAGTGCACGATACCAACTGGCCAATCAAACCGTAGAAGATATTTCGATGCACTTACCCATAGCGAGTACAATACTAAACATCGTTTCGTTTAGCGATGACTATTCCAGATCAATAGCCACAAATATGATGTGGTTCAAAGATACCTCATTAGGTACAGCTGTTTCGAACGAGTTTAAAACTGGAGAGCTAGCTGATGCTGATGTTACAAACAGACTTATTCTAGACCCAGCTGGAGCTAATGCAGCTGCACGACATACTGTTCCAGCATTAACCGCAGATGCAGCTGGTGGTGTTATAGTAGCGAATGCAATAAGAAACGCAATTAAAGATCTACGACGATTAAATTTTAACGAAGGATTTGCTAAACGAAAAGTGTTTGCCGCAGAATCTCGCCAAATAACGATGATGCTTCCGTTAAGTACAATCTTTGGATTTTGCCGTGATTATAACAAAGTGTTTCGAGGAATAAAACATACGCTTATATTAGATCGAGCTGATCAAAACGATTGTATAATACACGCCGATGGAGTGGCTGAGGGACAGTTTTCTATTACAAGATTAGCACTGTGGATGCCTCGGGTTGTCCCTTCATTAGCTAAAATGATGGAGCTCGAATCTTTACTAGCCACCTTTACAAAAAAGATACACTTCCAACAGAACAGGATTTATCAAACAGCCATTCCCAACGCGACTGATTACACGTGGCGTGTAACGACCACGCCCAGCGAACAACTACCGCGACACTTGTTCGTCGTATTTCAACGACAGGCACGTCGTAACGATCAGGAAATGAACAACTCCATATTCGATAACCCAGACGTTAGACGAATATTTGTGAGAGTAAATTCCAAACAGTATCCCGAACGTGCAATCGAATGTAATTTTGCCATAGACGCCACCAGAAACATCTCTCGGCCGTACATGTATCTTATGGAAGCAATGCAAAAATATCAGAACGCGGACAGTGGATCTCAAATATCAATAGAAGAGTTTCGAACGCTCTATCCCATCTTTTACTTCGACGTATCAAAACATTTGGAGCGTGTTGTGGGATCGACTGCAGATATTGAGGTCACGTGGACACTGGGCGATGTGCCAGCTGAACAGTATAACGTATACGCGCTATTGGTTAGTGATCGATTTCTGACCATCGATTCAATCAAAGGAAGAATGACAGTACAAGTTTAATCTAACAACTTGGATATAACATTATGAAAACCAAATACACAACTCGAGAAATATACCTAACATCTGGTCAAGTTGAAAAATTATCAGCAGCTGTTGCTAAACGCAGCTCTGTTTCTTTGATGATCTCTCCGGAAACTTCAAATAAAATTGCAGTAAAAGTCATGCTAACGCAACAACAAATCAATAAACTCGACAAAGGAAAACCATTTGTGTTGAAATTATCTGTTTCTCAGGTAACTGCAATGTCAAAAGAAGGTGGATTTTTTGGACCAGCGTTATCAATAATAGCTAGCAAAGTTTTACCAGTACTTGGTACACTTGGACTTGCGGCTGCGTCAGGAGCAGTCTCTGGCGCAACAAAGAAAGCAGTCGAAGGTCGTGGTATCAAACAAATCTATCGGCAGTGACATAGTCACTCAGTTTTATGTAATAGTATAAAATAAAATGCCAACGAAAAAGTCGCCGAAAAAAACAAAATCATCGAAAAAAAAGAAAACAACAAAACGCAAACAAACAAAACAAGGAGGAATTATTCCTTTCGCTCCACTTTTAGCGGGACTAGCGGGAAGTCTGCTGCCAAACTTACTAGGAATCGGACGCGGATTAACTCTACCAGGGACCAGACGTTATTGAGCAATTTTGACATCATTGAAAAATTGAAGGACGTTGTTGGATTTCGAGGAGTATTTTCCAAGGATGAACTCGATGACGTACCAACAGGCGGTTCTTGTGTTGTAAATATTGAAAACTTCAATGATGGCTCTGGCACCCACTGGGTTGCTGTCCACGATAACAATTATTTTGATTCGTTCGGACTTCCTCCAAGCGATCTCATAAAAAAATATATTTTTAAAAAATTTGATAAAATAAATTATTCGTCTAATCAACTACAGCCGATTGGAACATCAGCTTGTGGTTATTATTGTATCATGTTTGTCAGACAAATGCACCAGAGTAAAAACTCTGGGAGTAAAAGCTCTGGAAGTAAAAACTTTTTGAAGTTTATTTTACAATTTGATGAGCATCCTTCTCATGCGAATGATAATATTGCAATCAATTTTATCTAAACTTCTTGATATAATAATGTCAACATACTGTCTCAAATGCAAAACTAAAACAGAGAACAAGGATGAGATGACGGAAAAAACGAAAAATAATAGAACGATGTTAAAAAGTATTTGTGCAATCTGTGGTAGAAAGAAAAGTATGTTTTTGAAAAAACAAGTAGGATCTAGCGTTGATAGAGTTATCTTGATCGACGATTAATCTTATGAAACAAAATAAAATAAAATGAAATGCAATTGTGATTGTGACAAAGATCTTTGCATAGAACAAGATAAAATCATTACGTACTGTCAACGTTGTAACAACAGAGAAATAATAGGGTTAGGTATAGATATACATAAAATTATTGGAAAATTACCAAAACCAAAAGGCGGTTGGACTTTGCCAGGTCATCGGTATACTGGTCCGTGGAATCCGCTAGATCAACAACTAGATGAAAACGACAATCCATTGCCAGGACAAGAGCCTTATAATCAAGTGGATGCAATAGCAATGCGTCACGATATCTGTTATCGTGATCATGAAAACTCGAAAGCAGATTGTGATAAAGTAATGTTAGACGAATTACATGATATGGAGCCAACAAATCTACGAGAACGTTTTGATAGAAGATTTGTTCAGGGAATGATAGGAGCAAAATATAAACTTGGACTCGGAGAGTCTCGTCAATCGCCTCGCGATCGGGGAAAAGAATTATACGATGATCTTGCAGTCGAGCTGCACAGACCTAAAAAAAAAAGTTTCCGAGACGTAAAGTTGTTGCAAACGCTGTAGATGATATCTGGGCAATAGATTTGGTAGATGTATCCAATCTGGCTCAGTTTAACGTTGGCGCTGATGGCGCTCCAAAGAAGTATTTGTTTAACGTTATAGATGTTTTCAGTAAATACGCTTTTAGTGTGCCAGTTTCAGATAAAACAGGAACGTCAATCACTGATGCGCTAAAACAGATAATAACGAGTACTGAAAGAAAACCAAACAAAATCTGGACTGATCATGGAGCCGAGTTTTTTAACAAAAAGTTTGAGCAGTTTCTAGAACAAAATAATATTAAAAAATACGTTACAGGAAACGAAGGCAAAAGCGTTGTTGTCGAGAGATTTAATCGCACGTTAAACGAAAAATTACACAAACATATGACAGCTAAAAACACCAACAGGTACATCGATGACCTTTCTCAAATCGTAGGCGAATATAATAACACGAAACATCGAACCATCAAAATGTCACCCAATGACTCTATCAAAAATCCCATATTAGCAAACGAAAACATGTACCGCAGACATAAATTTAAGGTCGGTGATAAAGTTAGAATCTCTTTGACTAAAAAGATATTTGAAAAAGGATTTACTCCAAACTGGAGCGAAGAAGTATTTGTTGTTGATAAAGTACTCTTAACAATACCTGTAACGTACGCGTTAAAAGATCTGGCAGGTGAGCCTATCGTAGGTAGTTTTTACGAACAAGAACTACAAAAAACTGAACAAGATGTTTTCGTTATCGAAAAAGTGATTAGGAAAAAAGGAGATAAAAGTTTAGTCAAATGGCGTGGGTATAGTGATAAATTTAACAGCTGGATTCCAACCCGGTCGATTTTATCGACTGTGAAATAATGCTATTATAAATTTCCTCATACTTTCGTTTGATAGATTTGCATTTTACTGGTTTACATAATGATATTAGATATTGTCTGCGATCGTCAGAGATCGTCATAAGATTAAAAATCTTAACAAAGATGAAATCGAATTTGATATTTTTCTGTCGGTCTGGAATTTTGATGTTTAAAAAAGGTCTGATTAACTGTAAAAATACCTGCTGTTCGGTAACGGTAAAATTAAATTTTATAATTTTTTTAGCAATGTGATACTTGACATTATATTTTCCAGTGGTTGGTCTGCTATAATTATATCTGTTAACGACGGTGACTATTTCATCATCATCAGACTCGTTGTTATATAAAATATCATCTTCGTTATAACCAACAGATTTGTCTATCATATCATTAGAGATTATGGAGACCTTATCGCTAGCAAGTCGTTTCATCATATCCATATTATAATATACTTTTTATCTAATTTGTTGTTATAAGATGACTGACAAGGTCAAATATCACCAAAAAGTTAATATAATAAACTACCACGAACTGACTGAAGCGATAAGAAAATGCTTGTCAGGTTATAGTTCATATTCCGTTGACGTTATTGTAATGCAAGGTGATTCTCATAAAATATTACTAACAGAAGCAGAAAAAAATAAAATTAATGAAAGTGCAGTAGTGACGCTAAAATTTGATTGCGATGATATTATAGCATTTGCTCATCATTGTTTGACTAAAACCGAATTACAAAATATTATTAATCATCATATCTAAAAATAATACTAGCATCATATTTGTTTGAAAAAGCTGATTTTGTTGCTCCATCAGCTACAAATTTTACTGCTCTGGGATTTATATTATAATATTTCGCCGCAGCTGTAATTGATTTGAATTTTATCTCCTCATCCGTTTCAAGGTTTAACGAAATAACAGGTTTTATTGGGCATCTAAAATTAATACCACCACCTCGTCCTTTTCTCACATTTTCCTGTTGGGTCACTAGCTCCAGATTTTCCAATCGATTGTCTGTTTTTACATTATTGATATGATTAATAACCAGACCATTGGGTATAGATCCGTTGAACACCTCGTAAACAAACCTATGACCAGTATAACAAACTCGATCTGTCGATGTTCCTCTAACAGTCACACTGATATATCCCATATTGTTCATAGAACTAAGAACTTTTTTAGTTTTTCTGTTTCTTATAATACCACGATCGTTAGCCTCGTATAAATCAAAGACCGGATGCGGCTGAAACTCGTCTTGTAAGGATAAATTTTCAATATTATCATCAGTGACTTTACCGTTATAATGATATACTCGTTTCCCCTCTGGAATGTCATCGCAAAATAACGTGTAAATAAAATCTTTTCTAAACATTGTAATTCTTTCAGTATTATCTCCCTTTACACTAATCGTATAACCCGCTGGCGTTGCTTTACCAACAGATATTCCAGTAATGATATTAATAACCGAACCAAGTGCATTTCCAGCGTACAGATTGTACTTTGGATAAACATGATATTCCTCTTGCTCACGTGCGCTTGTCAGATTTACTGTCATTATATTATAGGTGATATTTTTATCTCTAATTGTTGTTTAGCGGAGTAAATTATCAATTAGATATTAGACTATAGTATAATAATGTTGAAATTGCGTGATATAGCCAAGAGAAGTCTTATGGGAGAACCTGATAAAATAGCGACTGCTTTTACAGGTTTTGACAATAGTTATCAGTTTGATAATCAAAACGTTTTAGTAAATTTTTCTGAAACAAATCTCTTTCATCTGCTACAGACGACTGTAAAACGTGAGCTTGAAAAACACAAGGGTCTAAGATTGTTAGTGCAATATCACGTTATATTTTCAAAACTACTTTTGACGGAAGAATCTACTAACAAGGAAATTGCAGACCCTTACATCAACGCAAAATCTAGACGTGTTTTACTTGGTAGTGATCTTTTGTCACTATCTAATGAAATACACCAAGAAATTTGGAAAAAAATAGAAGAATTTACCGAATTAGGTTCGGGTTGGAAGTTTGAAATGATCAAGGAAATTTTGTTTCACACGATGAAATATGACGCATTACGCGGTAGTTCGTATATCGACCTGCCACCAAAAATAAAAAATAAACAGTGCTGTATAAACATAAAAAACGTCGATAGCAAATGTTTCCAATGGGCTGTTCTTTCCGCGCTATTTCCAGCAGAAAAAAATGCTGATCGTGTTGAGAAGTATATCAGTCACGTGTCAAGATTAAATTGTGCTGGTATTGACTTTCCAGTGGCAGAAAATCAAATACCAAAGTTTGAAAAGCAAAATAATATTTCGATTAACGTTTTCGGATTAGATGAAAAAGAAAATGTCTATCCGAGGTATATTTCAGAAAAAGCTTCACAATCGACTATCAATTTACTGTTTTATAAAAATCATTACGTTTGGATCAAAAACTTTAACAGACTAGTTGGAAGACAGTATAATAAAAATAACAACAAAAAGTTCTTTTGTTATCGCTGCTTGCACGGTTGTAGAGACAATGAAACATTACAAAAGCATTTGCAGTACTGTAGTGACGTACAAAGAATAACAATGCCATCTAAAAAAGATAGCGTGTTACAGTTTGTCCATCATAATCATAAACTAAAAATTCCTTTCGTCATATACGTCGATTTCGAATGCTTACTTCAACCTGTACTTGGCGTAGAAAATGATCCTAACCAATCGAGTACAAGAAAAATTCAAAATCATGTTCCATGTGGAGTAGCGTACAAGGTAGTTTGTTGCGCTGATTCGAGATTATCTAAACCGATCAAATTATATCGAGGTAAACATCCAGCTGTCTGGCTTCTCAAGCAGTTGATCAGCGAAGTTGATCATATAACTTATCGTTTGAAAAGAGTAACTCCAATGTTAAAATTAACACCTCAACAAGAATCCGCTCACGAGCAAGCGAAAATTTGTTATATTTGTGAAAAAGCTTTTGATGATGACAAAAAAGTACATGACCATTGTCATTTGTCTGGACAGTACCGTGGAGCGGCTCATAATCAGTGTAATTTAACATTTCATGCTCCAGATTTTATTCCAGTTATTCTTCACAATTTTCGTGGATATGATAGCCATATTATAGTAGAAGCTTTTGGTGATCCTGATATAAAATCTCGTCTAAAACTCGATAGCGTCATCAAATGCATCCCAAATAATTTTGAAAAGTACATGTCTGTTACGCTAGGTAAATTGCGTTTTATTGACAGCCGGCAGTTTATGGCAGACTCGTTAGATGAGTTAGTAAAAGGTTGTAGTAAATTTAATAACCTAAGAGACTGTTTTGGAGATAAATTTAATCTATTAGCTAAAAAAGGAGTATTTCCATACGAATATCTCGACGATTGGAGTAAATTTGATGAAACATCTTTACCTGACAAAGATAAATTTTACTCACAACTTAAAAATGAAAATATAACCGATGACGAGTACAGGTATGCACAAGATATCTGGAAAGAGTTTGATTGTGAGACTTTTGGTGATTATCATGATTTGTATTTGAAAACTGATGTGTTATTATTAGCAGATGTTTTTGAAAGTTTTCGAGAAGTGAGTTATAATAATTACGGACTAGATCCTTGCTGGTATTATTCTGCCCCCGGACTGTCATGGGATGCTCTGTTAAAGTTTAGTAAGGTAAGGTTGGAATTACTGACTGATGTTGATATGTTCAATTTTATTGAAAAAGGTATCCGAGGCGGTATTAGCGTGATAACGAAGAAGTATGCTGAAGCAAACAACAAATATTTGAAAGAGTATAATCCTGACCTTCCTTCGAAGTATATAGTTTATCTAGATTGCAATAACTTGTACGGGTATTCGATGGCAGAACCAATGCCTCTTGGTGGCTTTCATTGGATCACGGCTGATCAATTTCTATCAGAGACAGAAAAAAAGATACCCGACGATGTTTCGTATTTCGTTGAAGTTGATCTCGATTATCCAACTTCGCTACACAAATTGCATAACGATTACCCTTTCTGTGCGGAATCGATGGTTATAGATTATAGTTTGTTATCAAAAGAACAACAAGCGTTAGCATCACCAAGGCAACATTCCATGGTAAAGAAACTAGTACCAAATTTGCTTCATAAACGTAATTATGTTTTGCATTACAAAGCTTTAAAACAAGCAGTCGATGCTGGTCTCGTGTTGAGAAAAGTTCATCGCGTACTAAAATTTAATCAGTCGCCGTGGATGAGAGGTTATATTAACTCAAACACTACAAGAAGAGCTGCAGCAAAAACTGATTTTGAGAAAAACTTTTTCAAACTGATGAACAATTCTGTTTTTGGTAAGACGATGGAGAATATTAGGAAACGCGTAAATATCGAACTAGTCAATGATGTCAATCGCAGAAACAAACTTGTGTCAGACGATGATTTTGTGAGCATGAAAATATTTAATGAGAATCTTGTTGCGATACAAAGAAGAAAAACAAATCTAAAACTAAACAAGCCGATCTACGTTGGAGCTTCAGTGTTAGATTTATCAAAGTGGCTGATGTACGATTTTCATTATAATTTTGTTAAAAATCAATGGCCGGCTAGTAGATTATTATTTACTGATACTGATTCGCTCGTATATGAAATCGAATGTGAGGACATCTATCAGGACATGCATGATAATAGATATCTGTTTGATCTTTCTGATTACCCACGTGACAGTAAATTTCATGACGACACAAATAAAAAGGTTATTGGTAAGTTCAAAGATGAAATGAACTCGAGCGCTATCAAATACTTTATCGGATTACGTAGTAAAATGTATGCCGTATTGTTAGACAATAATAAAATAACAAAAAAAGCAAAAGGTCTGCCTCGTGATTTTGTTAAAAAGTTTATAAAATTTGATGACTACAAGTATGCGCTTGATGGCGGTGTTAGTTTTATAAGAGCTATGTCAATTCGGACAAATCATCATAAGCTCGAAACAGATGTCCTTATCAAACGCGGTTTGAGCAATTTTGATGATAAACGTTATTGCGAAAATGGGGTAGATACATTTGCACTTGGGTATTGTCATGATGATAGAGATATATTTGACATTATCTTTGCAAACTAAAATTTTATCTAAACTTTAAAAATAATGTTTGAAAATTTGACAGTAACAAATAGCTACAGTAGCAAAATCAAATATCTAATGATGGACGGCAAACCATTGACAGTTGAAATTAATAATGAAACATCAGGCATATGCTTTAGTGGTACCCGTGACAAGTTAAAACTTTCGCTCATCAGATCTGATAACAGCGAGTATTTTAATTATCTCGAACAATTGTATCAAAAGTTGCTAGCGGAATTTAACAACTTTCACTGTCCGATTAGTCAGCAAAAATACACCAAATTTACAATTGATCTTGATCGGTCAAAGGTGTATTTTATCGACAAAAAATACCCTCTTAACAAATCACAAATAAAAGATTTGTTTGAGTCCCGTCGTTATGTCAGCGGTAAAATAAAGTTTAGCCTCTATCACCATGATAATGAAATATTTTTGATATCTACAGTTGAGACATTAACAGTTGGTAATGAGGTATAATACCACTTACCTTACTGGAATTCTAATGCGTAATTTAGTCCACAATCGCCACGCTCTGCTAAATCGTAATGATTTGGAAGATTGAGTCTGACACATCATTTTGCTTATTCTGGAAGATCACGTAATTAAATTTTACCTGTTACCTAGGTATTTTGCAACAGGTGTTCTATTGTATTTGTTTGGAGGTCTAGAGAGGTTGTTGAGCTCGGATTCTTAGCGCAATTATTGATTGCAACAGGTGTTCTATTACATTACCTAGGTATTTTGTATTTGTTGAGCTCGGATTCTTAACGCAATTATTGATTGCAATAGGTTTTCTATTACGTTACCTAGGTATTTTGTATTTGTTTGGAGGTCTGGAGGGGGTTGTTGAGCTCGGATTCTTACTTTCTCCTACTACTTATATATATATATATATATATATATATATATATATATATATATATATATATATATATATATATATATATATATAATCTGTTTTTTCGCTTGTGTCGTACGACGATGTTTGTAGACCTATGAATGATGGTAAAGGTCAAACCGTCCGAAGGTGGGGAGAGAGTTTTATGGTCAGTTATGTTAATTAAAACAGAATAATAACTTAGATCAACTGTAAGTGTATTAGAATGCCTTAATTACCTCTTGTTGGTTCGTTATTTTCTATTCCACGCTATTTCCATAAGCCAGTACGTATTGAACGGTTTTAAGTTTGGACTTCTTCATTATATTATTAAAACAACACATAAACTTATGATTACAGGTAATAGATATAAATAAGCACATTCATACATCTCATCCATATGTACAGACAGACCTGCACATACAGACACAAGATAAGCACACGACCTATTAAATTAAAAAGTGGGACTTTGCTAATTTTTTAATACACTTTTGGACTCGTTTATCAGAGAAAGTAGTCATTTATTAGGCATCAGTACACAATTAATGGAATCCGGTTCAGTACGAATGTAGTCCCAATCTATTTTTAGATCACTTTTTCCTGTCTCCGTTTGGTGGTGATACAAGTGTTAGATTTTGGCATTCTTGGTAAGGATTTAAAGCAATTGTTTATTCTTTATAATGTGTTTGTCTGTGTGTATTTCGGCGACAGTGCACATTGAGTAATAAGGTCATGGTGATGGTCCGGAAGTGAAATCTGTGTTCCGTTGCATGGTGTTCTGTTTTCAATTCAGCCTCTCAAAAAAAAATGCAGGGCAACCCTTGACAAGAACTTTACCGTAAAGTCATCTTTGAAGGTATTTTAGATTAACATATGATTTGTATTGATTGTCACACAGTGGAAATTTCAGTACTGAGACACAAATGTAGAGACTATATAGCAAGATTAATTGTGTTCAATGGCCATTAGAGAAAGTTGACATGTATCAAGGGAGGTAAATCATACAAAAAGTCGGACTAAATTTTCATCAGTTTCATGACTTTCAAAAAGTCCAATTTTTTTAAAAACAGTTTCATACTTTACTGTAAAACATCTAGATTGCATTTTTTTACTATACAAAGAGACAGACACTACTCTCACAATTAAAATTTGTTCACCAGTTTTTCTGGGAGAGAAACCCACCCCCAGATAAAATCAATTATTCAAGCTATTTCAATAATCACGGATGAACCATACATACAAACATACATACATACATACATACATACATACATACATACATACATACATACATACATACATACATACATACATACATACATACATACATACATACAGACAGACAGACAGACAGACAGACAGACATACATACATACATACATACATACATACATACATACATACATACATACATACATACATACATACATACATACATACATACATACATACATACATATGTTATGATGCGAATTGACTGTTGTTATTGTTTAGACGTTTTCCATCATAACCTTCTTCTCGTGTCTAATTACGAGAAGGCAGGAAGTTCAGCATTCATAAGAATAAGGTGTCACATATGATGGTGTAGATTACATCTTTTGTGGGGAGCTTGGCTGCGAAGAGGTGGGATCGCTGTAAGAAATAGACATAACACTCATTGAGAGCATGGAATCGCACTGAGAATAAAACAGCTTAAAGCCTTTTTTATATTCTGGAAGCTGCCTGATCACAAGTGCTACATCCAGTCTCAAAAGATGTTTGTCTAAAATGACGCGTGCTTCTTGCGTGCTTTCCAAGGACAGCTTTAACTTTATATTAAGTTTTAGTGGGGGGGGGGGTAGAGTGTGAGTGTGGACGGTATTTTTCCAAGTAATGACCTTTTGGATCATGTCCATAACATTCCAGTGGTCATTCACATTGTAAACCTAATTAATTTAATTATTCCCTATGGTGATTATCAATTACTTTGTTCCCAACTTCACAACGAAATCTAATAAGGTTTTATTGATTGAATGGTGCGATAAAACATCATTTGACTTCTATCCGATTGAACTGGCTTATTAATTAGGCTTTTTCCATTACCAAGTGAAAGCTGAACAATAATAAATGCTTAATCTAAGTTCATTTCAATGTCCTTATTATATTCAGGATATGAATTATTGATTGGAGCACGCTTCTCCTACACTCCAATCAATATCAAAGCACTATCTTAAATTTGGATGTTTTTATCTTCCAATAACTAGAGATTTCAATATGTTGTACACAAATTAATATTTTCGTTTCTTTCTTTTAGAATTGATATCTTGATAAATACCTCTTGGTTAAATTAGCCGAGACCTCGAGGCTGGTAAAAAATTTGATAAGTATGCGAGGTAGAAGAAAGAAAAAATTATTAAAATTCAAAAATTACAATGCTTAGGTAGATGAAAAAATTACAATGCATTGGTAAGTTGATAAATTGCAAAAAGGCAATGAGAACAATGTTCATTGCAGTAGATATTGTGAAATTCAAAAAAGAATACAGTAAAATGTATAATTATCAATAAACTGTAAGGTACGTTGACAATGCACCAAAATAGATATGATAAAAGATACATAGAAAAATGTACCATAAAATGTGTAATAAGGAGCCAATATAAATTGAAAAAGTGATGACAATTACACAAGGAAGTAAAAATATGAAAAAGTCCAAAATACAATGCACTGACAAAAGTCAAGAAATAGGAAAAACAATTGACCGTGTAGTACCTCGATGAGGAATGAAGAAAAACAATATATTAAGAAAACAATAAAATATACTAATGTGACAGGATAATACGTAAGGTGACATCTGTATGGTAAAGAAAGATTTTATTCAAGGGAATCCTACGAAAACACATTTGACACATTCAATGAAGTTCAAGTACAATAGTGAGAATCTGCAATGAAAAAAATATGTTTCTTTTATATTATTATTATTTATGATTATGTTGGTTTTTTATATATAATGTTGGGTTTCTTTATACGTTAGTTTACTCTTTTTGTTATTATTTCATTATTATTTCTATTTTATTGTAAATAACTTCAGCAGAACATAATTAAAATTGCTGTGTAAGCGCTAGGTTATTTCCATCATATGTCATTGAACTAGGATCATGCGATCAATAGAACGGCGTGTTCATAATATTGAAGTGATACTCCTTATGAATAGGATGTGAATTATGACTTCCCAATATATTATTTCATACATGAGACAACTAATATTTTAATTTAGTAGATATCTAAAATGTGTGTCATAATACGGTATGATCTCTTGTAAACCAAGTAACTGTATAATGTTTATTCGTGATGCTTTCATTAAACTAGAATTAATTGATACGTCTTGAATGACATCTGGACAACTAGGGTATGTAGCGCAGTATAGATACGATCGTTCAATTTGATTGATAAATTCCATTAAAACATGCTGTGAAATCAGTATAGCAAGTGAACTCGCCTGCTGAAAATTTCGCTGTATGACTAATTTGCTGAGTCTCAACCGTTTGAGCTGCAATCCTTTCTTCTATTGTCTAATATTCTGCACAATTATTTCGACAATAGCAAGCATCGCTTGCTCTAATAGTATAAGCGTTTTGGAGTGTGGACCAATAGCCATTAACATGTTCTAATTCTATTATCAATTTGTCAGGTATAGGAGAAGAAATCATCTCCCTATCGAGCAATAATACCGAAAATTTAAATTTCATTATTCTGTTGCTTTAGCATATTTGTATAACTTGCTAAATGTCGTGATGTTTTCATTGTCAGCATTCCAAATAGATATTTACCTATTTTATCAATGAAGGCAAAACTTCTCTCATGATACATTTGAAGAATGCAAAACACGTTTCTGAATTAACGAATTCATTAATGAGATTGTTATATTAAACTGCATATTCATTGTAATTCGTATTGACTTGACTTGAAGTGTGAAAGAATATCATGTATGTAGCTACTGTTGACATCTCTGTGTCAATGTTCGACACATTCGACTGAATAATTCCTGAAGAGCTTGATTTGAAAGTGTGAATCCACTTATCGGCTGATTCATAAAATAGTGGGAGTGGCTAGATATAGCCTTTAGCGTAAATTGATTTTGGTCTGTTTCTGAGGATACTGAATTCAGAGTTAAAAAAAAGAATACAATCCTACGAACCAAATCCATATTCCATCCATACCTTAAAGAAAAAGAAAGAGGTTGAGAGGTTTGATCACCCAGAAAGAAGAAAACGAGATAGAAGGTATGAAGAAAGAATGGAATGGAGGATAGGACTATAATCATTTCTCCCATTTACAAACAAATTTTCTTCTGAATTTCGTATTTAATTCAATTACGAACTATTCGACCTAGTCATGTACGACGTGTATTCGATTGTGTGCGATTTGTAGGTGTTCATAATCTATGCTAATACTGGTCCTGTAAGACGAGTATAAAAAGTTATTATCAGCTTGTAGTTCTTGGTTTCTTTATTTTTTTTTTTTAAATATTATTTTACTCTTTTTTGTTATTTTTTTATTTATTTATTTATTTTATTTTGCATAACATCAGCATAACATATTTACCAGTGACTACGGTTTTTTTTTTTTGCTTCAGCGACGTGTTGTAAAAATAACTCTCATTATTATGGATAGTACTTGTAAACCAATATTGAATTTATCTTTTTAGTGCATACATAATATCATTAAATACAAGCGACATGAAGTAAGAATGTTTGCTTAGAGAACCTTGCAAGAATTTGGTATTAATCATGAGTAATGAAGATGAAAATGTTAGTGTTATGTTAATTCTACTATAATAACCATAACGTCTGTTCATTTGCAATCAAACCTTGACCTGTGTGTGTGTATGAAATTGCATTTAATCGAACCTATGAGCAGTAAGTGAAAATATCATTAAAATCGTAAAACTTATTCGACATGATTTAGTGCATTATTAAAATTGTAAAACTGAGCGTGTATTACTAACATTACCTATGACGTACGAAAGGAAATATATTACCGTTATCCTTCAAACAAACTTTACTCAGAAGTTGATCATATGCAGGCAATAGCTGCTCAAAATGCATTATGCATTCAAAAATTCAATATGCAGAGCATTCTCTCTGCGTCAAAAATTCAATATGCAGGCCGTTAGCTGCTACAAAACTCTGTGCCGAACAATCGTTCAGACACTTGAACTATATAAAAACGTACATAATAACACTACAACATCATTTGATGCTGCAAAACCATAGAAGGAAACTCTCTTCTGACTGGTTTGAAGACATTAGAACCGTACATTTGGCGTTTTGCCAAGACAATACCATATATTATACATTATGGTATACATTCATATGATTTCATATGAAACACGTAAGAGAAATTCTCAATAACATTATCGAACACCATTGAGCTAACAAAACAAACAACTTCTGCATCAATGTTTGAAACGGCATAGTGGAAGGTACAATACTCCTTAAGATAGGTAAATACGGTACGATCGATATGTGTGATAGTAGCGAAACATGTATAATGTAATTTGAAGTGTCAAGACGAGTAGGTTTGATGTTTGATATAAATGCTTAGGGCACGGAATTAAACTTAAAGGTTCATTCACATTCTCTGTAGTAGAAATCTTAGCAACTCTGATGTATGTTAATGACAGTAAGTATAACAATGTTATTTACTCAATGAAAAAATGAAATATAACATAAGTTAGATTAGTGTTGTTAATCGTTTGAAATTTACGCACTAACTTTCAATTTGTCATTTTAAAAAAAATCAAAATAAGAGATAGAAAAATCATACGTTTGTGAGATGTACCACAATGAAGAAATATTCTTGATATGAACTGATAGCAAACAATACATCTATTGTCTCTAATACCGAAAGAGTTCAAAATGTTAAAGTCAATTTCACTGAGAAGGAGACTGTTAATGCTGTTGTCGCTGATCTGTGAGAGCGTAGATGTCGCTGCAATTCATTTTGGGTTGTAGTTAGGTCAAATTTGGAGCTGGACTTAGCACTATATGCATTCGAAATGTCGTAGTCTCAGGTGTTACTGCAAAAAGAATTCTCATAGGCGATGTATGCATTTTCTGTTGCGATCCTCTCATAGTTGTAATCATATTTGTTCCCCTGTGATATTTCTGGTTGTTGTAGTGTCTAAAATGAGTGCGGTTGTTCTAATTTGGGTTTTCTCTTTGGAATATGGTGGCGCTGTCGCTTCTGGAGTTGAGGTAGCATAGCCGGGCGAAGTGAAGTCTAATGGTGTTAAGAGAGGTGCGGTTGCGGATGTTGTCAGTCTCGCAGAGCCAGGCGAAGGAAAGTCTGATGGTGTTAAGAGTTTCGGCAATAGTCTATTTCTTAGATAATAATTCATGACACTTATTCTTGTTATTCGTCCACCACTATTATGATAGAAAATATTTGATTTGGATAACTGTAAGGAATGTCATTTTCCACCACTTCAATTCAATAACTGTATGGAATGTCATTTTCCACCACTCAAATTCAATAACTGTAAGGATCGCTGTAAGATGGGATCGCTGTAAGAAATAGACATAACACTCATTGAGAGCATGGAATCGCACTGAGAATAAAACAGCTTAAAGCCTTTTTTATATTCTGGAAGCTGCCTGATCACAAGTGCTACATCCAGTCTCAAAAGATGTTTGTCTAAAATGACGCGTGCTTCTTGCGTGCTTTCCAAGGACAGCTTTAACTTTATATCAAGTTTTAGTGGGGGGGTAGAGTGTGAGTGTGGACGGTATTTTTCCAAGTAACGACCTTTTGGATCATGTCCATAACCTTCCAGTGGTCATTCACATTGTAAACCTAATTAATTTAATTATTCCCTATGGTGATTATCAATTACTTTGTTCCCAACTTCACAACGAAATCTAATAAGGTTTTATTGATTGAATGGTGCAATAAAACATCATTTGACTTCTATCTGATTGAACTGGCTTATTAATTAGGCTTTTTCCATTACCAAGTGAAAGCTGAACAATAATAAATGCTTAATCTAAGTTCATTTCAATGTCCTTATTATATTCAGGATATGAATTATTGATTGGAGCACGCTTCTCCTACACTCCAATCAATATCAAAGCACTATCTTAAATTTGGATGTTTTTATCTTCCAATAACTAGAGATTTCAATATGTTGTACACAAATTAATATTTTCGTTTCTTTCTTTTAGAATTGATATCTTGATACATACATACATATTACACAGTAATTTTTCATCAGTTTCAAACATTGACTTCTCTCGCAAAAAAACATACATACATACATACATACATACATACATACATACATACATACATACATACATACATACATACATACATACATACATACATACATACATACATACATACATACATACATACATACTAATTACACAGTAATTTTTCATCAGTTTCAAACCTTGACTTCTATCGCAAAAAAACTTTTTCACTAGTATCTATGGGAGAGAACACCACCTCCAGATAAAATCAATTATTCAAGCTAGTTCAATAAGTACGGATGAACTGAAAGTGACATTTGAGCAACCAAAACAAAACTGCGCTTACTGCTGAAGAAGAAAATGGACAAGATCGGAATTGGAAAAATTACCAGTAGATATGCATACATACATACATACATACATACATACATACATACATACATACATACATACATACATACATACATACATACATACATACATACATACATACATACATACATACATACATACATACATACATACATACATACATACATACATACATACATACATACATACATACATACATACATACATACATACACACACACACACACACACACATACATACATACATACATACATACATACATACATACATACATACATACATACATACATACATACATACATACATACATACATACATACATACATACATACTAATTACACAGTAATTTTTCATCAGTTTCAAACATTGACTTCTCTCGCAAAAAAAACCAAACTTTTTCACCAGTTTCTCTGGGAGAAAACCCCACCTCCAGATAAAATCAATTATTCAAGCTAGTTCAATACGCACAGATGAACTGAAAGTGACTTTTGAGCAACAAAAACAAAACTGCGCTTACTACTGAAGAAGAAAATGGACAAGACAATATGTTGAAAAATTGCCAGTAGATATGGTGGAAATAGTGGCTGTCCTGTTAGACAACCAAACTGTTCTTACAAAATGTGGATGTCACACCTCTCTGCGACGATGACGCTGACAGCCGTGGGAGAGTATATATATGTGTGTGTGTGTGTGTATATATATATATATATATATATATATATATATATATATATATATATATATATATATATATATATATATATATATATATATATATATATATAATTTACATGGTAATTGTTACAATTATATTTCCAAAATTCGACATTCGCCAAAGTAAACGCATCAACAGCCGCAGCTTTAGGGAAAAATCCGATTTTTTTTTTTCGGAAGAGAAGCTACTGGCAAGCTTTCTCACTTATCCACATTCGCCGAATGTTAGATTCGAACTCACGCAAAGGTGAGATGGCAGTGATCCGTAACGGAGAGTGCTTAAGACAACTCGGCCATTCGGGGCCCCTCCCCGAATGGGTATATTGGCGATCATATCATGATCGTGCCAACCTAGCCTGTGTTTCTGTGACGTCATAATATTCCTACCCGGGCAAGATTCACTCTAACATATCATGACGGGCATTTGCTGAATCTGCGTCGAGAGGCAGTCAGTCAGCTTGTATATATGGTCGCAGTCAACGTTTTTGCCACGAGCGAGGGAAGCTTCCCAAATATAGATCTTGACATTGTGTGTAGTATCGCCATGACAATATATCGATATGCAGCTCGCCCAGTACTTGTCATAAATTCACGAGTTCCATTTACAGCGCCTACTATAAACTCTGCAACTATGATCTCGAGTTATTTACCAAAGTCAAGTGGTTAAGGAGCACGGTATCTCACTTGCCAAACGAGCCGAAGGAACACTCGGGGCAGGCATCGGTATAAAACATGTTCAAGCGCGTATCAGGTCCAACACACATTCCGTGGCAGCCTTTGAAGAGGACGGACGTGTTTACCAGGAGCTCCAGGAGAACAAAGGAACAAATGAACAGAGGACAAAGAAAACAGAAGAAAGAAGAAAAGAACAAAGAAACAGAAGAAGAAAGAAGAAAAGGACAGAAAGAAGACAGAAGAAAAGAAGACACAAGTAATAACCAAATTCTTTTACACACGATATATCGTAAAAGAAAAAGGCCAGCCGAAGAAAGAAGAAAACAGAAAGAAGAAAGAAGAATGCTACTATCACTTTGCTGCTGTTTTAACAGCAGCGTAGTGAAATAGGGTTAGTCAAAATGCCTTACACAGAGCTCACTTTGGCAAAGAGCTCTTTTTCGGCTAACAACTACTCGTTTGGCCCTTGAAGGGATGATTGGAAAAAAAAAATGTATAACTCGCCGTCAAAACAAATTAAGATCTCTGAAATGCACAAGGTAACTTATACCTCCCAAATTTGACACAAACTTTTGGAACTACAGGTACGCATAGTACACAAAAACATAATACTAATAATTAGTAGGAAATTTCACAACTCCTATCCATTCGACTCGTATGTGGCTTGCACATGTTTGGCTATGATAGGGGACTCCCACCCCCAATAGGCAACGGGCAGAAACAGGAACTTAACTTAGTGGGCGGAAGCCGAATCCATTGCCGACACCGTCAACTCAAGGAAACCATGGGAACCAACAATCAAGGATGAGGAAAGGCAGTAGGAAGCGCTCTGGACCACATTAAAACAATGTGAAAAGGTTACACTTTCAAAGCCAAGAATATGTGGACCAGGGTAAGACAGACACAAGGAAGAGGATTTCAACCCACAAGAATAGAGGAATCAACTATGGTACCACTCTTTGCTGGATCCTTTCCTTTGCCTTTTCCGAGCCCGGGGATCGAGGCAGTGGAACTGCTACTATGCCGCTCAAAAAAGGTCTGTTTTAAGGTTGGTAGAAAAAAGGTCAAGCACTAGACCAAAAGCCCTGCCCTTGGGCTAAGTGCCTCCCTAGATTAGCAACATTATCGAAAAGATGATGTCCGGCTTAGGTGGTAAACCATCTAGGGGGGTTATTATGCCCATACGCCGGGGCACAAAAAAGTGTCGAGCTCTGAGACACGGGTGAGCCCTACCTCGGAAGGAGGGGAGGCCGCTAGCCCTTTTCAGGGCTTTAACCAGTCATAATACACGAGAGTGGACACATGACTATAATAACAGATCAGTCAATCAGGTCCAACATTTAACTTGGACAAACCAGCGCTCAAGGATAGTCGCGTTTGTAATAACTAGTACTATTCACACGACACCAGGGTGACGACGGTCGTGGTCGAATAGAATTTAATTACAGGTTCAAGACAAAAGCAAGTATTTCATGCCCGCGGAGTTGCTTGAGGTTGAAGAAATTCGCGAAACCAAATGGGGGTCTATACGCGGCTGGGAAACGTAGTGGTTTTAACAACGATATGATGGCCTTATTTAACTGCGTTATATACACATTTACGGAAATGAGATCGAAGTATGCCTGGACAACTTGATATAGCAACAACGACTCTTGGACTCGCACGATATTTGGATGATTATTCTTGTACCACTGAACCTTCCATGATGTTCATCAAAGACATCACGGATTATGCCATCTGAAAGTTCAAACTACAGTTAATGATCCAAAACCAGACAGAATGATTACACGACCTGCTACTGCCTTTGCTATTCTGCACGATACTAATCCAACGGTCAACTTGGGATTTTCAGCACCTTAAGTACAAATTGACTGAAGTCAATTCGGTTGCATAATTTCACCGTCGTACATTGGGCTTTGTATAATTATAGTTGTCCTGACACGACGCTATTTGGCACGCGAAAGGAATATATGATGCTGTAACTAGGTTTAAGTTATACGTAACATTGTCTCTGCGGGTGTCCATGATGACACCGTCTCTCGCTTAACAGCAGCTACTTCGTTTTATACAGAGTAGTAGTCTATGCTATCGTGGCCAACAATGACATACAGTTCAGAGTGCATAGTCTGGACAACTTACTTGGCAAATTGCAAGAACATGGGTTTCTGCACCTCAATTTTATGGTGTTTCAGCATAATTGACTGAGCAACAACACACCAATGTTAATAATTCAATCATTAGAGCCTGTACCAAAAATGGAAAGAAATTTCCGCTTCTCGCAGCAATAGTGGCACTGCCAGCCACTGGAAAGGCTGCCACACCATTGAAAAAGCTATGGCGCTACTAGATATGCCAGACATAAAACAGCACCAAAAGAAATAGTGGAAAAGCTTAAAATATAAGATTCAGGCTATTCCCAACAGCATAAATGGTTCAGGGTACTTTTTTAAGACTAGGGCTGTCAAAAATCACGAAAAACCAACCCGAAAAACACATAGCGAAATTTGTACCCGTTAGCACATGAATGACATGTACAACCGTAGACCAACCAATCGCTATCTAAATTTCTTTAATATTTTGTATGGCGATAGAAACTAACCGTGTAATGCACTACTTGGTCTCTAATGCGTCCACACCGATGTAGTTGCGAATGAACTGACGGCACGCTATTAATTAATAAATTCATTTAGAATGACGTTTGTATACCGATGGTAGGTATAATCCAACTTTTAATGATCAATGTGATCAACAGCGTTAAATCCTTTAGAACACACCTTTTTTTAAGGTACAAGTCCTTATTAGAACAGACCACGTAATTCATCAGGTTTTAACTACACATTTGAATTACCCCCACATGCGTGTAAAGCAGCTTTACATGTCAAGAATAACGTGTCAAATTTGTGTGTGTGTGTGTGTGAGAGAGAGAGAGAGAGAGAGAGAGAGAGAGAGAGAGAGAGAGAGAGAGAGAGAGAGAGAGAGAGAGAGAGAGAGAGAGAGAGAAGACCACAAATGAATTCACTACACAATAGTAATAATTTAAACTAGATAATATATTTGTAAATGTTTTTATTTTTGAGAAAAACTTGGATGTGACCAGGCAGTGTTAATATTTTGGAATGAATAGAATATATGCATGATGGCTAACTTTCAAATTAGCAGTAGACTAGAAAAACAACAAGCTTCTCAAGATTACTTTGAGACATTACGAAGATTTCAAGTTGTCTAGGTGATATAATTGTTCATAATATAAATTGTGGGATTTCTTTGAGGAGTGTTCGAAATCAAAGGTATCCGTCTGGATTTCATTAAAAGAGCATGCAAGTTATCATTTAGTCAATAATTAGTCTACAAAGAGGTTTATTACCGGTAGAACAATGTTATGTTTAAACCTTGTTATATAATGCCTCGGGGATAACGATTTGTCGTGTTGTACAAAGAATTTTATTAATCTAAACAGACTCTCTGATATTGTTTATTTATATTAAGCTGGGATCTGGTTTCTAATTAAAGCCATAGCTGTCACACCTTGAAGTGGTTGGTGAGTGTGGAGATTTTTTTTTTATTTATTGGTACCCACGTTTACTATTCAATACCAGGGTTTTTCAATAGTCGGATACCCAGGTACCCATTGACAACCCTAAGACTGCCTCAGTTATGCCAATGTCAAATTTTGATATAGTGGCTGAAATGTGAAATAAACTGAAGGGAGAGGGGATTTTTCATTTAAGATCATCAGACAATATGGTTGTTGTTGGGCTTAACGCCATTTTTCAGCACACGACTGGCTATTCATGGCGGCCAGTATTAATGGTGGTGGAAGAAACCGGGAAATCACCGGAAAGAACCACCGACCCCCGAGAAGTTACTGGCAAGCTTTCTCACCTATCCGTATTCGCTGAATCCTAGACTGGAACTCACGCAGAGATGAGATGGCAGTGATCCGTAACGGACAGCGCTTAAGACCACTTGGGACCCCTCTGACAATGTGAAGAACCAGGAATAATAAACTTGGATTCTGCAGATAGTCATGGAATGCACTGGTTCACATAATTTATCAGTCCACATGCAATCATCTTAAATATATTTTATCAGGCACATGCCACATGTAATCATTTTAAGATTTTATCAGGCACATGCGGCAATCAAAAGCTCCACTGGCCATCCACATTACCAGCATGATACCAGACCATTTGCATGTAGGAGCAAGCTGTTGGAGGCAAGTCATTGCTATCACTAAGGGTCCAAAATCATGTGCTAGCATTGTTAGAACATACAGCAGGGAGTGACACACCCGAATTTGGAAGCCATGACGAATCATCGGTGTTAATAAAACACTGGTCTGAATAATTACCAAATGAAAAATTGGTATTTGCTGTCATGTGGTAGTGATATATGGTAGTCATTTACCAGCAGGTTTAGCAACCTTGAAGGCTATTGCTCCAAATCATACCTGCATGAAATCCATTGGAAAATGATTTTTCTCAGAAATGGCAAGTATTTTAATCATGTCTTTAAACTGTCGAAAGACTGATGAAACTACAACATAGATTAAACCCAACCTGGTACTTGCCATTTGCATTACTAGTGACATAACTACACAAATTTCAAACATACAACAAAACCCCCTCATTATGTTGTGCAAAAATTCAAATCGATTAAAGTCATATACCGATAAATGATTGTAAAAACCTAAAAGTACATACAATTTTCAACATTTTCGTTATCGTTATCATGTAGTTATAGCTCAATGTAACATTCAAATTTGCTAGGCCATCTATCTTTGCTGCCAGCATATTGGCTTCTTGTCAGGCAAGACATGTTCAGATCTAGATTGACAACCTAACAATTTTATTGTCAGAACTGGAAAATTTAAGATACAATCACTTACGACCTAATTATTTCTGTTAAGAGGTAGCAGAAAAATCCAGGGTTTTCCCCAATTTTCATAAAAATTTGCGAAATGAAGGACTTTTCTTTGTCTGTAAAATTTTTCCTACTTACTTCTTCCTGGTAGTCTTGGAACACTGTATATTGCATGCCTAAATTACAGCATGTATGAATAAGATACATTTTCACTATTAACCTGGATGTGACGCTGACCAAAACTGTCAAATGACAAAATCCATATGGACTAGAATCAGAACACAAGCACAAAATATACTGAAAAATTGTTTATATTCAGCAATCATCAACTACTTGTAAATTTTGCTCAATGTTCGGAACTGGATATCTGCAATGAGGTCAGGTGCTCAGATTGCTCATTACATTACTCATATACTTCAAGTTTTTTCCTCTCATACAACGTAAGAACATTTACCTGGAGAGGTGATTAGACAGAAATACAGATCACTGTACTGCCTATTGGAGTGGTGACAATTTATATGGTCGTTTTCCATAACAGCCGTTGGAAAATTGCAAAGACAATCATCGGTGTCTATAAAGTCTAATTTAACCTTATATCAGTTTTTTGCTGAATTATCAAGCTGATGAAAAAAATTATACGCCATTTACACAACTGGTATCGATACTTGAAAAAATAATTCTCACAGGGTGTTAATTGCTCAACTGGCACTGCTTGTAATATTTTCAATGGATGCTCGGCGTTGTTAGGAGAGGCTTTACCTACGAAATAACCCGGATGTTGTATCCAAGACTGTTGTATGTCACGCCGGATCCAAGTGGCGCTCTACAGTTTCGTATTTAGCATAGGGTTTTAGAATTTTAACGAAAAAGTTTCTCCGGGTTTACTCACTAGTTATACTGGCTATTTAAAAGAGACTTTGTATATCTTAGGTATTGTTCAAAGAACCTTTAATTCCCTTTATTTTGATGTATGATTGATGGGTGTAATATGGGTTAGAGAATACAGCTTGGCCTTACTCCAGATGTGCACCTTTCAAAAAAGTGCTAGCTCTACTTGCTCATTTTCACTTCTCAAACTTCATAGGTAAATTGTAAAAAATAGAGCCGATAACTTTTTTAAAATTTTTTAAAACCTTTTATGTATTTGGTAATTCATTCATTGTACTTTTAGAAGCTGGTATTGTCTAGTTTGGCAAAATTCATTTTCCATATTTTAATAGCTGCCAAGAACAGTGTACTTTAGACAAATTCAGGTTGATTTTTGGAGAACAAGGGAGCAGTCATTTTAGTTGGCAGTGTCCTAAGATCATTTAAAATTTCCAAAAGTACAATATCCAAAGAAATTTCATCCACATTACATGAAAGTAGTATATAGGTATGCCAACATTCTCTCCACTAAGCAAGTTTAAAATGCAAACAACTTCACCTTACATGCATCAATCTCTCAAAAGTACATAACTGGTGAGCACCACCCCACGAATAGATCTCGACATTGTGTGTAGTATCGCCATGACAATATATCGATACGCAGCTTGCCCAGTACTTGTCATAAATTCATGACTTCCATTTACTGTGCCTACTATAAACTCTGACATGTATGAATACGATACATTTTCACTATTAACCTGGATGTGATGCTGACCAAAACTGTCAAATGACAAAATCCATATGGACTAGAATCAGACCACAAGCACAAAATATACTGAAAAATTGTTTATATTCAGCAATCATCAACTACTTGTAAATTTTGCTCAATGTTCGGAACTGGATATCTGCAATGAGGTCAGGTGCTGAGATTGCTCATTACATTACTCTCATATACCATAAGTTAGTCAGATGGTGTTGATTTATAACTTTTTCTGAAGTTGGAAAAGAACCATCTGCTCTAATATTTTCTGTCATATAACATCCAGAACTCGCACCATAAAGCATTTCACATAACTGGTGTCATTTTCTTTAAAAGTAAAGAGCTGCACACAACTTACCTTGTTATTTGCTATAAACAGCCAATATGGGGAAGTACTTGATGCTGTTCTCATGCAGCAGTCACCCTCACAAGAATATGCTCAAATTTATATCAGTGGAATCAAAGATAAAAAATGACAAAAACAGCATTTCTATTGCTGTAGTTTTATTTTTTAATGTACCAAAAGGCATAATCCATTTAGTCTATTGCAATTTAGTGGGAAAAGAGTGTAATGATTACATCAAAAGTATAATTGCTGGTATAGGCAACAAAAGCATTCATAGAATGTTCAGATGCCTAAAGTTTTGGAAATTTTTAAAATTTACTCAAAACATTGAAAGAAAAATATTTCTGGGGTTGTGAAAAACTACCCAAAACAAAATTTTGGTTAAAAAATCAGGATTTTCCTTAACAACTTAATACTCATCAGTACTGGAAAACATACACTTCTCCACGCTTGGAGAAACCAATGGATTTAGATTTGGTATCTACTGAAGGTGACCCACTCAACATTCCTTCTTCGGAGTGGTAGACTGCAGTCATCTTGTCCGCCAAGTGACTGAAGCTGTAGGCAATCTCTTTGTTTACTGCTGCCATATTGATGGCAACCAAATAGCTTGGGAAGCCTTTGGCATTGCGGGTGAAGTAGAAAATCTCATTATTATGTACTGCTTCTTGTTTCTCGACTGTGCCCCACTGGAAGGCTTCTTGACGTCTTAGAGCAACAAGGTCTTTGAAAGAGTCATGCATAGATGGTGTTGAAGACCCAAGTTTATAAGCAGTCTTTGCCTGTAACGGTAAATAAAGATTGGTCACAAGTGTGATGCAGAACAAAGGTAGGTTTACCACTATTTGACTAATTCTATTGAAAGACTTGATCTACATTTGGAAAGTTGGAAATGCTTTTGTGTACAGCTCTTTGATAATGTAAGAGACAGTGCATGTGATTTTGATGTAGCTTTAAAAAATGTTCAGTCATATCACTACAATGTCTGCAATGTGGCAGTTTATAGTTTCGTCAAGCAACCGGGAATCATGCCACATTATTTTGACACCAGTCCAACAAGTCCCAACACTAACCTCTTAATGCTGAGCACCAAGCAAGGCAGCTGCTACAACCATTATTACAAGTCTTTGGTATGGCTTGGCTGGGGTTCAAACCCATGACCTCCTGCATCTGAGGCAAATGCTCTAACCACTAAGTCACCAGAGTGGTCCCGTACAAGAGAGCTATGATCACACAATGATTTTGATCGTTACAATTCTGATAATGCTAGCAGAAGAAAACCCTGACTTTCATACTAGTACCATTTTAGAAGCATGCTTAAATTTACATTAGAAAACACGAATATGCTAGTGGGCTCTGAAAACTGCAGTTTTTTTTTTTGCTAGAATGTTGCTATAATTAAAACAAAAGGCCACCACTAATCTCGAGTCCTGAAGATAACAGATGAAAAGCAGGGATAAGTCCTTTTTACTGATCCTAACTTACATTCATATTACAACTGAATATACATGCAGTCTTAGGGATAAGGTACAACACTTGATCTATAATGCAAAACAACCAGAGTTTATATGGGCCTTACAATAATATCCTCAAAGAATGAAAAAGTATACCAATAATTTAATTTCAATCCACTTCAGTTGGATAAATAGTCCTTAAAATTTTATAAATATGCATGGGTCATTTTGGGCCTGGGAGTCACCATTATTAATAGTTGTTAGTCTATTCTAGTATAATCATCACTTCTTGTTTGCAGATTTTTACTAGGAGCAGATGAAAAAGCTAGTAAAGAACGACAATAAATTCATAGTGGTGATGTAAAGAATTAAGGTTGTTCCATGTGTGCATCCTATTCTGGGAACCTACTGTATTTACAAAAAATTTCACATTTTTTACCATGGCAAAACAATTTTTCAGATTTGTTACATGTTCAATTTTTTCTCACAAGATACTCCACGATTCTGCAAAGATATATGCTGTTAAATACAAGATCAAATTACATGCAAACTTGCAACACCACAAAACATTTCAAATTACTTTCAACTGACAACTTGGCATAATTCAAATAAATATTGTCGAGGTATAAACCTTTACTTCTTGCAAACATTACAAATCCTAAGCAATATGAAGATTAGGATTGCCAAAAAGTGAAAAATTTAATTGTAGCAAAAATCGTTTTCCCAAGCTGATTAATTTCTTTTAATATTATTGATGTGGATGCTGAAAAAGCCACAAGATTAAATCCAATTAAATCTGTTCATCTAATGGCATTACTAATCTTTCCAACAAGCCAATATACTATTACAAAAATCAAGAAATCTTCATTTCTGCTCCACAGGTCCCATTACAGTTTATCTAACACATCTCGCTGAAAGTTAATACTACTTTACCGCTATGTCATTTTAAGATTTCACCACACCAATTATACACCCTTTCTTTTAGGCTATGTTGCTCTTTTGGGGATAAATACCACCATTCCAGACTTGCCTTAATGGTAATTAAGGCATATTTGTTTCTGCAACACTATGCCTTTGCTGGAAGAACTAGAATGTTAGTACCTGAACACTAAGGCCATCGGTGTTGACAGGTAACCATGGGACAATATCATCAGAGCAGAATCCAAAATGGTTCCCGATCGTCCACATCATTGGTGTTCTGAATGCATCTCGAGTCTGCAAGATAACCAAACTTAATGGTATTTTTTTTTTAAAACTATATTTACCGATTGGATCCCAATAATAAGATCAATGTGACTAAATCTACAGGTATGCAAAGATGTTTTATAGTATTTGAATAATAATAATAATAATAAAAAAAGGATAATGATTATGAAAATAGCAACACAAGGCCCAAATAACTGCAAACCTGGCTGTGACCTGCTTAATAATAAAATTCAACACATGGCCCAAAAATATGGACCAAGAGAATTCTCTCTACAGAATTCTAATGTTGATTACAAAATGAACAAAAAATTTCTTAAACTTTTTCATCTTCAAACATTTCCTGGCAGATTTGCCCAAAATTGAAATGCACTTGGTATCTGAGAAGCTGCTGCATGTTTTTCCTTCTGATTTTCAGTAATGGCAGCCAAAGCTGATGGCGGATTCTCATAATTGGAACATATCTGAAAGGTCTTCAAGAGGGGATACTTCCTTTCAAATGAGGTTGAATTTTGTTATTAAGGATTTTTGTACTTCAAGGGTTGAATTTTTGTTATTAAGGATTTTTGTACTTCAAGTAACAGCAGCCAAATTTAATAATGGATTGGCACTATCCATATCAAATTAAAAGCCTACATGCGGACACAATTTTGGTTCTCCACAAAGAATTTTTCTTTAAAAAATATCTTAAGGAGTGTTATCTTGAGAGGCAGTGCACCCTGATCTGGGTTCAGCATCCAAAAATGCATTTTATTATCATAAAAACTGCTCCTGCTGGACCTTATTGTCACAACATGTAACAAAATAATCATTTGAAAATTTAAAAAAAAGCTTCCAAACAAAAACTTTCAACTTTAATTGAATTTCACAATTTTTGTTGTCACATCAATTCTTCTCCACTAATAATAGTGACACATTTCATGTACATGTCAGTAGTTCAAACAATATTCCAGTAACAATAATTTGTCGATATTTGAAGCAAATTTTGTTATACTTTTCCTCTTCAGAAAAAATTCTGTAAAATAAACCCAAACATCAACTGTATAACAATTATTCACATAAATTCACTTGTCTCTTCCCCCACTGAGGAAAGTCTATCAGCATTTATATGCCAACCATGCTAATTTTGCAGCCCTGATGAAATTTTTTTTCCCCTATCTTTTGTCACCATTCAAATTTCCAACTCTGAATTCAATCTTTTTTTCCCCTTCTCAACATGGTTTTCGTTTTCCCTTTCAAATACCCTAAGGCGCCATCTCTAGTAAGATATGCTTCATTCTTTCCATTTCCATCAGCTTCTGTTACAAGAAGGTTCAATGAATGAGTAGAAACTTCTGACCAACCAGAATAATGTACACAACAAATACTTTACCTGTTAAATAATATGCACAATGAATACTTTACGGTTTATGAGAACTTGTGTAAAAAAAAGTACAATTCACTTTCATCAATTTCTCTAAGTATCTAGGGAGATCTTTTTAATTTCTCTTTCTGCCAATGATTTTTGATGGGAAAGCAGCACTATTTGTGAAAATCAAAGGTTTTCATGCAAAATGCTTTCTTGTCACAAACAATTTTTTGAGAATTTTGGAAGGGAGCTGCAATAACTCAGTTGTTCTTGTTGTACCAGACTCGTAACAGGGTGGGGGTATTTCAAACCCTCCAGCAGACCAGTCCGGGTCAACTACCAAGGCACCCCACGACTGTGCACTTTACTCCAATTGAATTGACACTAAATAACAAACTTGTGTTGTTGTGCCATAAAGCACCATACCAAGGATTTATAGAGCCAGCCCATGTTTAGTTGTACATTAATATCACATTTAAAATAATCAGACTTGATTATAAAATGGTCAATTGTAGCACTCCAGTGATTTCGATAAACTAACAAGTCATTCTATGCATGAATGGCTCTGCATAAATCCTTTATGCCAGGATGTTTTCTGCTGGATCTGGTCAACTTGTTTTGCAGCTTTTGAAAAGTCAAAGAGTAGTTTTTGATGGATGCCAAACTTAATAGCAAAAATCATTAGATTAGAACAAATTCTGCTCAGCAGCATCCTAAAGAGTTAGTTTAAAACTTTCCTATTTTCTGTAAAAATGTGGATCTTGGACAGTGCAGAATCCATTTGTAGATCTAACACACAGTAAAAATCATGCAAATCAGTCAGGCAGGTTTTGTGATTGTGGATTGAAGCTGACAATAAAAAGGACAGACAACCCCTGACTAGTGAAAACATTTTTTCCACACACTTACCGGCTGATTATAGAGTTTTGAAACTGGATCCTTTATATCCAGACCAGTAACATTTCCATTCTTCATCGCAATTTCGTCTCCATAGTAGACAAATGCAGTACCAGGAAACAAGAGATGTAACGTCTGAAGGACTTTGTATAGGTGCTTTTCAACATTGCCAAATCGAGGTGTCTCATCATTGTCAAGCTGAAAAGGAAAAGTTAAAAACACTATTAAGGCAACATAAAATCACTAGAAGCAACTTGCTCCATTAAATGTATGCACTAGTCTTAGCATAACCAAAGATAAAGCAATATTATGAAGTTTGTGTTTGATTTAGATTTGTAAGTTTTTTTAATTTAAAAAATTGGACTAATAGCACAAAATATCTGACCCAATTATCCTCTAGATGCTTTAACATTGTGCTACAAAACACTCTCAAGCACTTCTACAATAGAGCTTCATCATAATACTCTTGCATGCCACAGCTTCAAGGAAAAAGGACTTTGCCATAAACACATATACCCTGAACAGTGGATCTGAATTTTGTAAAATATAAGTGAAAATTACACGTGTAATTCTTTAGTTTTAAATAGTTCTAAATAATTGAAATAGGATGTGCTCAGTTCATACTGCTTAATGGGATACAAGTTTTACACTCAACTTTTACTTGATATTTGTATGCATCGCACATTTCTATTAATTCCTTAACCCCTGATAACTCAACACACTTTTCCTTCCTCATCTCCCGAGTGCCTCGATAGCGTGGCAGTTTACCTAGCTTGTATCCCAGGCGCAGAGTTTGAGTGGCAGTATTTAGCATGGCTTTTTTCCCCCATGAACAGTTAAATCATTACAAACCATTAGCTAATTTCAAACCATTTCCTAATTATGCAGGCTGTTGAACCAATAACATTCTAGTTTATATAGAATGAACACTGCTGAACACATGGTAAAAAAAAAATTGATTCTGATAGCGGCAGAAATAGTGAAGATATTTTGATCCAAAAATGATGCAAATTGACAGGAATCAGCCAGTTGGAGCAGACTTTTACTTGACAAATTCAGACAGAATTTTCAGGATTTAAATTGGATGAGATTGATAGTGACAGCAATATAACCATTGATGATAACAGCGAAAGTGTTGAGAGTTCAAGCGTTTTATTAGGTTTTAAATTTTTAGTGAGAATTCTAAGAAAGAAAAGTAATTCAAGAGCAAGAAAAATATTTGCATTTTTTAACGGTATTCACAGGTTTAATTTTGCAAACAAGATGACAAGTGGAATTTCTGCATACATAAAATATAATTATTTTATACGTTATTCATTATGTGTATTCTTATTGGATTTTATGGATTATTTATGGCAGGAGAAAGAAATTGACAAGTACATCATTTATTTTCACCTTTATGCATGAGTTTTATTTCTTCATGTAGCATGAAATTTATATCATCATGTACATAATTTTATTGAGAAATGTGCCAAATTTTAGCCTACTTAAACGAATATAAATAAAATAATATTAAATTTACTGCAAGTAAATCCTCTGGAAAAAATATGCAAGCCAAGTGCTGTAAGTCTCAGGGATATAGGCACTGGTAACACTAACACTGGTCAAGGCAAACTCTGCAAGTATGCTGTAGGGGACTGCTTAGCTATTTGGCTCAGGGGTTAACGAGTTAAAATAATGTGATCAGTCCCCCCCCCACATACATCTTAAGACAATGGCAAGGCCAGTCCAACATTATCTTGTGCAGGTGTATTAATATTAATGCTAATATGTTAAAAAAATTCTCAAATAAAGAATCAATGTATTTCAACTAAATCATACATTTTAAGCATTTATATTTAAGTTTACATGGCTACAGGCCTCATTAAGCTCATCCAACTCAAAACTGTTTAATATGCAAGAAATGTAAAAGCAAATAAACAAATCATTTTATAAATTAAAATACAAGCAAGTTCAATAACATAACAGTTTGTTTCACTTTATTTCTTTACTTTCTTTGTGTTTTCATGCTGTCATAGCTTTGCGTAAGCTCGAATCACTTCTCCAGTCAGCCTGACTTTTTTGTCCATCCCTGCATTTGTAAACATTAAATACTACAGTTACAGCAGAATGTTGTGATATCACAAAATGTTTGCTAAATACTTGTGCCAATTTCTGTGGTGGTGTTAGTGTGGGGACAGAGGAAGAAAAAAAACATTACCATCCATCCGAGCCATTTTCCAACATGCACGTCATTAGCCAGCTTGGAAGACAGACATTGGGCATCACATGTGGTGCCAAATCTGGTTAGTGTCTTGGATGGGATGATGTGTATTCCTGCACCATAGTAAGAGCTGCTAGAATTGTTAAGCTCCACAACATTCATGATCAGCACCCTGTGGATAGATAATAAAGTCCAGTCTGGTTCAAGAGCTGACAAACCCAAAGCCACATAATTTAATAAAACAATTCGTTCAAATATTCTATCAATTCAATCTTATGAGTGTGCTGCTTCCAAAATCAAATTTAGATGAAAAATGTATGATTTACATGAATGACAACAAAAATATTTAGCAAGATAAAATATTAAGATAAACAGCGAAGACTATTCCACTTGTCCCTCGTACTTGTGACTGGTAGTTGAGGAAAAAAAAGTCACATTTTTTTTATGCTCATCCACCTGGACAAATGTCATTTTTACCTAGATACAATAAAGTACAATTAAAATATTTGCAGGACAAGTAAATGCTCATGTCTTTTTTGCCATGTCTTGCACTTGTCCATAAAACAGCAGAACAAATACTGAATGCACTCAAGGAGATTTAACAAGAATTTGATATTTGCCACCATTTTTGTTCACTACAGCAAGTTTTTCCATTAAGATTGGAGATTGCATTTACTAAAAATTTATCTTAATTGTAGTTCTCTCTTGATATTTATTTCTTAAAGTCAGCTAGTGCCAAGCATGTTCTGCCTCCTTTTCAAACCTGAACGGTTTTGATCAAAGTGGTAATAAATGGTGAGGAAGGCAGTATCCAACTTTGGCTCAATAAAGTATCAAAACAATAATTTGTAATAAATTAATATATATTTTGTAGCAAAAAGGGGACAGTATGAAACAGACCTAACCGATCTGAGTGGTGGACAAAAGACAGTCTTACCTAAATACAACAAATAAAAAAGTACATTACAAATATAAAATAAAATGATGAAAAACAAATTTGTCACATGCATTAAAAATTAACCAATTATCCACTTCCTCAAATTCTTTTAGATACGAATTTAATTACAGACTTATTTAAACATTTTCAGCACATGTACATTTTTGTAAAGTCGACCTTATGCTTATGTATGCCCACATCACAATATAATCCTCTTTGAAAACTAATCATTATTACTATTTTCATACAGTATTATAAAATCTAGATTGTATGCCTTTTCCTCATCACCTGGCAACTTTTCCATTTTCTTATGCTTCTTCTGAAACTATAGATTTTTACAAAATCAGACAATTCTTTCCTTTTATTCAATAAATTTATCACAACCGTTCAACAGGAATGAACATGATAAGTTGGCAGGATAAATTATTTCATTATTAACAGGATCAAATCCACAAGATCATCTGGAACTTTATTCACAAGATAAGATTTTAAAAATATACAAATAAAAAATTATACAATACTTTTTTAACCAAAGCAGACTTGCCAACCCCAAAAAGATCTTGGCAAGGCAGTCTATTTTTCGCAATTTTGATCATTTTTTAGTTAAGTTAAACAAAATATAATGTACTATTCGTCAAGTTAGAAAAATGCATTTACAAGGTTCAGAAGTATGATTTGAGAGGAACATAGTGAATCTAACATTAAATGAAGCAAGAAAGCTTATAAAAAAAAAATTAGACCTAAATGATCTCCAATTGTTTCAGAAATTGCAGTTCCAAACTCCATGAAGCTCAAAGGCTTACTTTCTTTCAACCTTATGTAATCATTTGTCTTTGTTCAATATCAGATGACCATAGCAATCAACTCTCGCCACAATTTTTACTCAAAACCAACATATGATGTCCAATAAACTTGGCTGCTGCCCTTCCTTCCCACCCTTCCCAAATATATATTTTATTTTAATACTTCTAAGCATATTAAACTTAGCAAAAAGCTTATTGTCCCTTCTACAGTCAACACTTTTCTTGGGTGCAGTTTTTTTTAAAGGAAAATTCTGTATATAACTGAACAACTGTTGAACACTGGACACATGGCCATCTCATACGCTCACTTGCCCAGACAACCATGTGAGCTAAAAACTTTTCATTACTTCAGTGATACTTACCCTAAAATTGATATATTTATTTGTTCAAACCTTCCAGTCTGGTCCACATACAACTCTTAATATTATTACGCTGCAAATATTTTTTTCTCTTATCAGTTTTGACAATTGGCCTTTGAAATCAATAGCCTTCTGTTGTTCATGAACCTGCCAGTAATATATATATATATATATATATATATATATATATATATATATATATATATATATATAGCAAAGGTCTGCAGAACCCAAGATGTCATGGGGAACAGAAAGCATTAACAGACATATAGGATCATAGCATTAAATGCACCACCAAAAGGTGATTTAAAAGCAGCTTTTAGTGATAAAATTACTTCTCTCTTCCTGGTTTGTCAGAGTAGCGATTAAGGATTTCCCTCCAGGTCTTTATAAGTCCCATATTATCTGGGTTGTCTATAGTGAACTCTCCCTCAGTTGTCTCGTCTATCAGGCTTTCATTTTCCATCAGATACTGGGCACCCACTATGCTAAACCCATCCACCCCCTTGTTTAGCCAATATTCAAGGATATTCTGAAAGAAAAAAAAAGTTTGCAATGTAAAAAGAAACCTCAGAAGAAAGATCTATCTCAAAGCTATGACTGTACCATTTACAGATGTAAATTATGTATGGTTATCTGATAAAGTTTTTTTTCTCCATCATTATAACATTTAACAAAAAGTGTATGTCAGTAGACAATTCAAGCAAAATAGTTACTGGTCAAAAGAAATTTCTGTGATTTCAAGAAAATGAAATCATTTTTTTTTTATTGCCTTGTGTTTAAACCAATGCAACACCATCCTGATTTTTATTTAAGATCAACAAGACTTCATTATAAGTCCTCTCCTCTGTCGAAAACACTCTCCTCTGTCGAAAACACAATTCAGAAGCCACATTGGCTCTCAGATTGGTACCATTTTAATTATAGATAATCCGAGATCTTTCACTGAAAACTCAATATGACCATCTACTCAGTAGTAGTACCAATTTTAGATTGCCCCTGTAGCAGCCATTCTTTATGACCAAGTGATACCAGATTTATTTAGGACAAACTAAACATCAAATTATTGAATGCCTGATTGTGATGTTATGGCACAGCTTTGCTAAGTCTACAGGTTATATGATAAATGAATATGCATGATAATGATTAACTGTCAACATATGGTAAACCACCCCCAGAATGAGATTTTAAGTATCACACTTAAGTTCTTGATCAAAATGTAAATGGCATGTATAAAAGATAATTAGATGTATACAGGTTAGTAAAGAATATTTATGGGGAAGTAGGTTGCACACAAAATGTATTTTAGAACAAATGTCAACATCATGAAATTTAAAAAAAAAACAATACACTGCTTCAAAAGCATTCAAATCTTTCTGAAAGTGCTTTACGGTATATGGGAAACCATCAAGAAAACTGGTGAACTCCCAAGGAGAATTAACCATGTTGGATACTGGACTGTCCAATTTTCTCAGCAATCCTCCAATAAGTTTACATGGGGTAGTGACAACATACTTGTGTTCATGGATTAACAGCTCAAAGAAAATGAACAATTCTATTAGCTCTTCTGGACCAGTAAATACAAAACAGCAGTGTTGAGCCTAGAAAATCGAGATCAAAAATATTACACACCCAAAGTGTTGGCAACCTGACAGTTTATCCATTTCAACTAAATCCATAACGCATTTTCCAAGACCAACCTTGCTCAGAAGTTCAAAAAAAAGGCAAACATGTACTGCACAGTTACGGTTATTTCAGCCTTAAAATAATGCATGCCAAGCTATATGGGGTAGATAGTAAGGTCTACTTACACAGGGCAAGTATTCAACTAGCCACTGATCTTTAGATGTATTTTTGCTACAAGTTGGTAATTAGAGATTATCAAAACTGACAAATTTTAGTTAGTCCTGCAGGCAAGTGAAGTGGAACCTTTAATTGTTCTGCACCAGTTTTATTCAAACTGCTTTGTACATAACACTGAATAAATGCCAATAGTCCAACTAGATGAGCACCTTGAAAAAAAAAAATGACTTGCCCTTCTTCACTCACATCTGGAATTTTCAAGCTCTTATGAATCTGTGATTTAACTGTATCTGTTTACTGCAATTATGGGATTTACTGCTTAAATGACTGATGCAATTTGCTCCTTCGGTATTATAGTTCTTAAGCTGCCAGATGGCAACTAGGCAACATTTTCTACTTGCAAATATTACCATTTCAAATGCAACTGTGAACTGCAATGGCAACCTTTAATCACCAACCCTTTAACTTGCCCCAAAATTTGAAGATTCTTTAATAACTGTATAATACTTGGGCACAAACAACTCTTTGTACACCTACTTTAAAAAGTTTGTCAACAAGGAAATTGCAAGTTTTTAATGTCTGCAGGTATTGTAGTCCCATTTATTTAAAAAATACATTAATATTGTTAGTGAAGTAACTTACATTCATTTCTGCTTGTACATCAGGGTTCCTTAGGTTCAGGTCTGGATAATCCGGAAGACCCTTGTGGTAGTAGAACTGCATCCTGGTGGAATCATACGTCCAGGCTGAACGTCCATACAAGTTCAACTGTGTATTTAAGCATAAAACCACAATGAAACAAGTCAATTTTGATTTATATACACTGTTAACATTTAAAAGTCAAAAATTATGCCGATAAATATTGGTGCTAGTTGAGGTAAATCAACTGCATTTCCAAAATATATGGGCTGCTTATCACAACTGACAAAAACATAAACTTAAAATCCTAGACTTTAACATGTATAGTAATATAACTGCACCAATTTCAAAACATTATTCTCCTTCATTTCAACATATTGCATCAATAATCAAAGCAAACTTAGATTTTATGCTGATTTTCCATGCAAAGATAAAGGTGGAAAGTTATAGGAAAAAGTTGTTTGCCCCGTTTTAGGTTTTCTGGTCTGGTCCCAGATGTCAATTTACAAAGCTATATATGGAATTCATGCCCCAAAAATTTAAACTGTTGCAACTCTATCATAAACAAATAAGAATTAGGTGAAGATGTCCAGGTCCAATAATCAATTTAAATAAAACTGTACCCTATAAATATATGAAAAAAATTATTTCTACACTGGAAGCCCACTATATTATTGAGTTATAACATGATTTTTAAATTAATTACTGTGATAAAAGTAATTTTATTTTCATTTAGGAAAAACTACACATCATTAGAAGTTTAGAGTTAACCTCAAGTCATAATGATCATTATTCATGAGTGAGTAGGAACAAGATTTCAAAAAAGGTTGTGGCAGCCATGTTAGATTGACAATAGTACAATCTTTATTTAGGACCAATTAGCTATGACAAAAAGTCATTCTGTGAAAACCCAAAATTTAACAATTGATTTACAGAGGAGAATAGATAATTTTATTTTCCAAATGATTAACTAAGAGGGCAATATCAGACATCTGATCAGCACCATCATCCTTTATGACACAGCAGAATTAGAAGTTTTAGTGAAAACATATTATAATAACAAGATTTTCAAGATGGCCAGTCAGCCACATTTGACCAACTGGACACCATAAAAAAATCTTTTGGTGAGAATCAGACATCAATTTAAGTTCCTGTTCAGGAGCAATAAGATTTTCAAGACTGGTGTTGTGATTGCCATATTGGACTTGAGATCTGCACCATTTTTTTTAGGACCAACTAGACATCACAAAAAGACTTTTGGTAAAAACCTCATGTTGATATAGCAACCCCAGATAGGCCCTCATTTTTATTTCAGGACAACTAAACATCACCAAGAGATCTTTCACTGAAAACCCCTTAAATTAGGGAAGTGGTAACAAGATTTTGAAGGTGACTGCCACAGCAACCCCATAATCACTTGTTACCAACTAGACAAAAAACGTGTTTTAGTGAAAATACATGATATGGCCATCCATTCAGGAAAAAAAATTGCAATAATAAGATTTTCAAGAAATGCTAGGACCAAGGGACAAATGTGCATTTGTAGTTTCATGGCACTCCAAGAAGTTTAAGCATAGTAGTTAATGGGGTGTGGGAATGTATAAGGAGATAACCCCCTAAAATTGACTTGAAGATAAAGTTTATCCTATGGAAGAAATTTTGTCCAACATCATATATATGCTTTCACATTTTTTTTTTTTACTTTGCTACCCTGTACACGTTGTTCCATGGCTCTTTTATCTGAATTCAATAATTAAATTCCTTCCTAGGCAATCATACAAGACATTAAGCTCATTTGACTTATTTCTAATAATAATGATTAAAAAGCAAAATTGATAATGGTTACGTTTGCATGCCTTCTGCCAATTGAGCCAACTTACAATTTACATTAGACATTATCAAATCATCAAACACTACTGAAGTAATTACAAAGTTCATCTCTATAACAAAAAACGTGTTTTAGTGAAAATACATGATATGGCCATCCATTCAGCAAAAAAAATTGCAATAATAAGATTTTCAAGAAATGCTAGGACCAAGGGACAAATGTGCATTTGTAGTTTCATGGCACTCCAAGAAGTTTAAGCATAGTAGTTAATGGGGTGTGGGAATGTATAAGGAGATAACCCCCCAAAATTGACTTGAAGATAAAGTTTATCCTATGGAAGAAATTTTGTCCAACATCATATATATGCTTTCACATTTTTTTTTTTACTTTGCTACCCTGTACACGTTGTTCCATGGCTCTTTTATCTGAATTCAATAATTAAATTCCTTCCTAGGCAATCATACAAGACATTAAGCTCATTTGACTTATTTCTAATAATAATGATTAAAAAGCAAAATTGATAATGGTTACGTTTGCATGCCTTCTGCCAATTGAGCCAACTTACAATTTACATTAGACATTATCAAATCATCAAACACTACTGAAGTAATTACAAAGTTCATCTCTACTGTATAACATTGTGTTACCAAGTAATAAAGACCAAGCCTCTTAAAAAGGAATAAAACAAGGACCTTTGTTCCATTAGGCAAATGGGGAGAGGGGAATAAACCCCAAAAAATCTTATTCTGAACCAAATTTTACAACATGAAATTCGAACAAGGATATTATTCTTTTGTGCCAGACTTACCCAGTTATTTGGTGGTTGTTTTTTGTCAACACCCTTGCCGTCAGCCCAGATGTAGTACTCTGCATACTTCTCTGCCTTTGCCTTGCTGCTGATGAACCAGGAATGATTCTTCCCAGTGTGGTTGGGAATGAAGTCCAAGATGAGCTTCATAACTAAAGAATACAATTTTTATTTACTGCATTTGTTCACATTACCAATTCTCTCATCCTTTTTTTAAAAAGACAATTTTCACTATCATACAAATAACTATTCCATAGAAAACTTTTAGTTTTTACAAGAGCCTACCAACTGTCATTTTATCATCTGTACATTTTTCAAGATTTAACATAAAAGTAATTATCAACAACAAGTATAATAACCAAATGTATTTGTATTCTGATTGCTGTCAGAAATAAATACTTCATAACACCTCAAATACAATCAATTTTCAAATGTCTAGCTCTTCCAGGCAAAGCTTTGGACAAACTAAATTCTATATGTTCTAAAAATGGAGAAATAAAACAAAACAAAATCTAAATTTCTTGTCCCAAAACCTTGAAACAAAATCCAGTAGAAGCATGTGAGCAAAAATTTGATATTCTAGGTCATAAAGGACTGTACTGGTTACCAAAATAATTCTTTCTCCAATCAAAATGTCACCAATACCACATATTCTTTGACAGCGTTCTTCACATTTTTTGTACAAAGTAATCCAAAATCACATAACATTTAATAAGAAATACCTTACCATGGAACATGCATTATTCACAGCAAGGCATAAAAAAAAAAATGCTTTTCCAGTTGGCTGACCATCTGTTTTTGTTGTTAACCCAATCACCCTAATTCTGCCTAGAAAATATTTTCTTTCTCCAAATATGAATTGTGCGTCTGAGCTGGTTTTTGCCCAGTGCCTCAAGTGCTTAGTACATTATAGATATTATTCAGTACAATTTATAAAATGTTAAAATAAAATGACCTACATATCTGATTTTAAAACCAGTGCAACAGGAAGACATGGGGGGGGGGCATAAGAAAACTAAAGCCGTCTTTAGTTTCAAGCTTAAAAAAAATGGGGTTGGTTGGTTAAATTATTTTCGAGGTTACAGTCCTTCTTCAACTCACACTTAGCAAAAAGTGCCACTTGGAAAAGGCCTTAACAGCATTATTCCACAAATGTTTGTGTACTATAACAAGACATGCAACCTTTATATAATTATTTAACCTTCTTTAGGTTCCATAGTACCTGACAATAATTTGAAGATCAATAGGAGTAGCAAAAAGCACAGAGATAACCATCAGTCTTGTACTCTGTAATCAAGGTCCAGAAAAGGCTTAAAAATATTGAGGATGAAAAAAAGTACCATATTTGGAATACCTTTAATCTGATTTGATATGTTTAACATGTTTTTCAGCACACAAAAGGCCATACAATATATTTGGAAGAAGAATCCAGGAAAACTGGGGAGATACTAGCAAGCCAAGACGACCATCAGTTCCAGTCATATCTTACCCTTTTTCTTTGTAATCTTCCTAAGAGCATCAAAAGTATCCTGAGAGCCAAAGATCGGGTCAATGGCCTTGTGGTCCTGGACATCATTTCCATCATACAGTCCACCGGATTGGTAGATGGAGTTGATCCAAAGAGCCTTCACGCCAAGATCCTCCAGGTCAGGAACATGATTAATAATGCCTGTGAAACAAAAATAAAAATCTCCTTTTCATAATATGAAAATATGTAAAAATGCACAAAAGAGGTATGATGCAATAAAAATTCAGCATACAAAATTTTTCGGTTCATATGCGCATCAAGTGAAGCCGATTGCACAAGAGTAAGATGTACCAAATATTAAAGTGAAAACCCAATGTCTACTCTCATTTGGTCAGAAAGAATGGTGGCAAGATTTTTTAAAATGGTCACCATCGTTGCTCTATTGAATGTCATAAATACACCTCTCTATTGATGAAAAACTATACATATATAGAAATAGCATCATGATTCTAAAATGTGGAATTTTGTGATGGCCATACTATTTGAGACCACTGCACCATTTTCATATACATCCAACTTTACACTGGGAAAATGTTTTTGTAAACTCTAGCAGCAATGTTCCTAGTATTTGAAATGAAACTTGTTGCAACTGATGGCAGATAAAAAGCCATTTTATAAAATCAATGACCAACTGAGCTAAAAATCTTTGAAAGATAAAGTTTCAGACTTACAATAGTGCAAAATGATACAAATACAAAATACAGCCGAATTCCATAACTGGATTAATCTGAAGTACATTTCTTTAAACGAAATTACTTGCTATTTAATAATATTGGCAAAGGTGTTTAGATAACTTCCATTTGTTCACAATTCTTTTTCATCCTTCTAATCAACTTCATTATTCCTGGCTTAACAGTATTCCAGTCCAATGAAATTTACAAACACATCCATTTGCTAGTTCTACAATATAAGATATAACACGTTATTTTAGTTTTAGTGCCATGTTTACGACCCTAATAACAGCCTTCCATAGCCAGGTTCCGATGTCATTGAGATTGGAACAAGTAGTCAGTTTCTGGAATATCTCACACACTTGGCAGGATATATCAACACTCCTCCACTAATTATTGTGTAATTAATATACTTACTGTGCTGTCTTTATCAAGGTGGAATGAAAATATGACACTAGCAAATCGAAACATTTTCATGTTCTGTTGACATATTTGTTGCAATGCGATGGTAGTGGACGTACGTCAAAGTATGTTCCAGTAGGTTCATGCGAGAGGTTTGTCTCTCTTGAACGAAACATTGCTTACAGTTCCATTAGGCATATTTTTTTAATTTCATTAAAGAATATTTCAACCTAACCGATATCAGCATTCACGGTTTTCATTGCTTTCCAGCCAAAATAAAATGAAAGCCAATGAACTTGAAAACATGTCCATTTCTTTGGTGACAATTGGAATTTATCGGAGAAAAAACATCAGGGTAAGTTGTAGTTGGGCGTAACGCCATTTTTCAGCACGTGATAGGCTATACACGGCGGCCAGTATTAATGATGGAGGAAGAAACCAGGAAATCTGCGTAAAGAACCAACGACCCTAGAGAAGCTACTGGCAAGCTTTCTCACATATCCACATTTGCCGAATTTTAAGACTCGAACCACACGCAGACAGGTGAGACAGTGGTCCGTAATAGAGCACTTTAGACCACTAGGGACCTCTCAGGGTAAAAAAAGTCTGACAAAAACATTGTAACTTTACTTTATAGAAAGGCGCAATTATTGGTTGCCAGTTGTGAGATATTCCTGAATATATTACTTTCATTAGACATCAAAACACGCTTCACAGCACCATCAGACCCAACACCCAACCAGAAGAAAAATATCTGGGTGATGGGGCTTATGTTATAGAAATGGTTCATTTGCTAACACGATAATTTGAATTTGGCAGAAAATACATCAGAATCTGATACGTCGGACTAAAATATTATGAATTTAATTTGTAGAAAAGCGCAGATAGGACTGCAAAGTGTAAAATGTTCCCAAAAATATCGTTCTGATGTTACTTGACATCGGATCGTGCTACCGAGTTCCTCCCCCCACATATCAAGGTTGATGTACTACATTGTAGAACTTGGGATTAGTACCACAGTCCTACCTTGTGGACCACAACAAAACAAGTTGAGGCTACGACATCATAGGTATGGATTGGGGTTGCTGAATGTTAAAACTACCTTGGAGATCCCCAACACCGGCTCCAGGTTCGTCTTTGTTGACAGTCGTATCTTGGAACGATTTCGGGAAGATCTGGTAGATGACTTCAGTTTGGTACCACTTCAAATCGGGACGTTCGGGACACCTTGGCGCAAGGACAATGATGACGATGGCAGCTATCAGCATTGCCAGCCAGCCAATCCAGAACAAAGCGAACAGGATATATCGGATTCGTACCCAGAACGGATCATCAGCATATTTCATGAGTTCTTCCTTTCCCAGACCAGTAAATGAGACGTAGGAGTTGTCCGAACTTACCTCCACGACAACGTGCGGATCGCCGGGACTGGCGTCCTTTCCTCCATTTAGAAATTTTACCTTGCTTTCATCGTGTTCATTGACTTCTACTTCTCCTGGGGCCGGTTCATCAAAATCTTTTAATTTTTCTTTTTCTTCCTGTGGATGGTTCATATTTTCGTTCTCCATTTTCACAACTGAGAGCTTACACTGACCTTCTTTGGGTTTGATCTAAACAATAATACCTCTCCTTTCCACTGTTGCTAAAGGCACCCTCCAATCCGGTTTTGGCTGGTGGGATGATGCAAACCAAGATCCTGTTTCAATCTAACCCATTTAGATCTATAGGGGTGTTATCATAATCACCGATCACAGATTATAAATTGTTTTGAAATTTACTGTGAAAAAATATTTCTTTATCAATATTTTTAATATATACAATAACTTTTGGTTATGAAATGTATATAATCATATTTTAGTGACAATAATAATAAATAGTAAATTTACATACCAAATGGTTAATTTGGTTTATTCCAGATTAACCTTGACTTTGAATGTCGGGACAACGTGAACATGTACTAACTGCGTGTTGTTCTAAATAAAACCAATGCTAGGGAACAATCGTTGGCATATCCTTGAAACTAAGATGACGCAACAACGTTACTGTAGTGGATGGCACATTACAGGGTCGAACAGATGGTGTGTGTGTGTGTGTGTGTGTGTGTGTGTGTGTGTGTGTGTGTGTGTGTGTGTGTGTTCCAACATTTTAAAAGGCCTTAAATTTCCTCGAAATGGTTACCAAAGTAAAAGTCTGCCCTTTTACATGAAGTTATCAAAAATGAGACAAACGTTCATTCACCTTTTATCAAATTTAAAACATTTTAACTTTATTTCAATCTTTCAAAGAATCTAAAAAAAAGATAATTGATTTTAATAAATATAACGATTGCTGTTTACGTATATATATATATATATATATATATATATATATATATATATATATATATATATATATATATATATATATATATATATATATATATATATAACTACCAATCATCGTGTTCAAATGACTGAATTCTCAATTTGAGAGAAACATAATCGCTTGAACAGGGACGTAATATATGTATTGCTACGTCACTCCCGGATTTAGGTGAAATAAAAGCCCTGTATATTGTCTAGAAAATTTAATATTATCACACGCCGTGTCCTTTTTAAGAAGGACGAATAGGTGTGTAGGTACATTATTTATCGTTACTAGTCAGATCTTATGGATTCGTTTTGTTCCACATCCTTGATGTGGAATGAAGTCGATCAGGTATATAGATTGTCAGGTTTATTGAACTAGAAAAAAAGGAATAGCATGTGTTGGTGGCACATGGACTTGTATCGTTGCTTACAATTTACATGTGGTTGGTGGTTGATTGGATATTCGAGTGGAGATATTAAAATGTATTTAATGTTGCGAGTATTGTATATACTTTTTGGATAGACCACCAGGCAGATCTCCGCTTTTTTTTTTCTTCAGACATTACTCGTAGCATACAAGGTCAGTCGAAGTAAATTTATTATTTACTAGCAAGTGTCCGATAAACAGAAATGATTGGAGGGTGAAAGATTCAGTATGAAATATAGCCTGGCCCAGTTTGTCTCCGCTACGAATGTCAGAAAAAAAAAAAAAAAAAACAACAACAAAAAAAAAAAAAACCACACACAACAAAAACCACAAAAAGATCACAGGAGATCTACTTGTTGGTCTAAGTTTGGGACAGATTTCTAGTAATCGTCGTCATTTGTAAGATTTTCTCATTATATTTCAGCAAGTACGGACAGCAGGAAAATTTAGGGGATAATAGCAAAAGTAAATCCATTTATTAACATGGTAGTGAAAATGGTGTGTGTGTGTGTGTGTGTGTGTTATTTTTGTCCACAATATGGCAGCAGTTACCATTGCTAGAATGTAAGAGGTTAAGGAAGTAATTTTTAAAAATATGGGATGTACAATCTTGAGCGCCGCCCTTTTTCCTCAAGCAAGAATGCCAGAGATAACGAGATTACCTCTCTCTTTTCATGTGCGTAAAGAACAAACGTTTAACGGTATAAACGATTGCCTAAGACCTAATGTTAGTTGTGTGTGTGTGTGTGTGTGAGAGAGAGAGAGAGAGAGAGAGAGAGAGAGAGAGAGAGAGAGAGAGAGAGAGAGAGAGAGAGAGAGAGAGAGAGAGAGAGAGAGAGAGAGAGAGAGAGAGTCCGGATGTTATGTCTGTATTACATAGTCACACCATGATTCATGCGATGCCATGCTCTTATTTATTGGCCATATAATGTCTACGGAATTGTAAATACATTCATTTTGAAATTTACAGCTACGATTTCTTTTTTAAAAGAAAAAATATTTTGCAACACTGTTATACTAGTAAAGAAACATAATTAATCAAACATTTTGGTGGTGGATTTAAGCACTAGTGTTTGGTTGTTTATTTACTTATGGAAATTTATAATTGTTCTGTAACTATTGGTACCTATTTTCTCGTCATATCCATAGTCCATTGCGGCTTTCATTAATTTAAGGAAAAATGGCCCGGCTCTAACCCGGGGGTGGTGGTAGTGGATAAGTCTAGCATAAATACATTGATTCAATCCGATTATATTTCTAAATAAGAGAAGGTAAAGGCTGTCTCTTTCTTTTACATATGTAAAGCACTTAATCAGTGAGTATTAAGGACATCGTTTATGTGCTTGTTAAATGACACTGTGACTTTCAAATAGTTTTTCCGGCCCGCGCCCAGAGGAAGTTCAACATGCCCGACTTGCGAAAAAGAATCTTAGATATTTTTGTTAAAATTTAGTACCTATGAGAGTGGCAGCACATCCATAAATTTGCAATGAGTGAAACACAAATTCCTCAAGACAATATAATAAAAAAATATCCCACACAGCATCATCCTCTGATTAATTTCATCGCTACTTGATATTTGTCTCCACTAGCATTGTTAAGAAACTATTGAACATTGCTGACACAGTTTTGTAGAAATACTAATGATTTGAAATCAATGCTTCGTAAAAGTTTTAAACTATTGCTGATTACATTTGTCAAAATTAAATGTGTGAATCTTAAACATGTAAGACCTTCTCTCTCTGACGATTATAAAGGTTAGAATGATAGATTCATATCGTTGCCGAACTACGTATAATAAAGGTCCTACTGATAGATTCAGATCGTCACCAAACTTCCTCTATCTACATATATCTAATAAGCCTTGTCTACATAGATCTACTGTAATACAGCTGATAAATCGAAGTTTTTGATATATCTACTCTAGTACAACTGATACGTTCAGATTTGCCCTCTGTTCATATATCTACTGTAGTACAGCCGATGCATCCTAATTTGCCCTCTGTCCACTTTAGCACAGATGATGATACGTTCAAATGTGCCCTCTATTTGCTCTAGTAGAGCTGATACATCTAAGTTTTCCATATACCTACTCTAGTACAAATGATACATTCCAATTTGCCCTCTGTCTTCATATATCTATTCTAGTAAATCCGATTAATCCAAATTTGCTCTCTCTATATCTAGTACAGCTGATATGTTTAAATTTGTCCACTATGTACATATATCTGCTCTTGTATAGCTGATATGTATAAAATCTGTTGTCAGTCTCCATATATGCACAGCTAATACATCCAAATGTGCTCTCGATACTTTCTGCTTATATGGGTGAATATGGTTGATTCACACAATTTGCAATGTATGTATGTCTAGTACAGCTGATATGATGAAAATCTGTTTTCAGATTATTATCAGCATTCAAATGAATTCATTATCATTATTCAAATTTATTATCATCATTCAAATATATTATCACCATTCAAATATATTCATTATCATCATTCAAATAATTTTATGTTCACCATTCAAATATATTCATTATTACCTATTAAATTGTGTGCTTGAAGTTTGGTCAGTTTGTCGAGTTAATGCCTACCTTATTTTTGTCATAATTCTAACAAGTAAACAAGATGTTTCCATAAATTTTAGTTCAAGTAATAATCTTTTTTTTTTTTTTTTTTTTTTTTTTTTACAAAATTAGAAGGTTCTGAAAAAGAATATTTTTAAAAATTGGTAAAATATTTCATAAGGAATTTGGATTTTTCAGAAAATCTAATGTCTCACAGTTTAAGTGAAGTTTGTTTACAAAGAAGTTTTATAATCTGTCTGTGGAATCACTTATACATGTAGTTATGTTTAGTAGTGATTTTGAGAGGAATTTGTTTATTTAAATTATTCATTACATTTGCAAAGTGCTGATTGATATTTTGGAGTAGCTAGTTTGGGATTATCGAGTACTCATTCAAAGACATTCTGGATTCTATCATTGTGGTAACAAAATGGCATTCAAAACTCTTGTTAATTGGGGATATTAAAACTGATGGTAATCAGGACATTGAAGACAAAGTGTCTCTTAAATTTTCACTTTGTAATTTGGAGAAATATTTTTTTTGTTGATTTTGCTTCTTACATAGCTAATGGCCAAGAGACACAATACACCATTTAAATATATTCATTGCTGTAATCCACATATACTAATTATTATTACACTACATCTTGAGACACATAATACATAAATAAAATAATACTGTGCTTTATTAGGTTCTAATACTAAACTGCAGATATTCTGAAATGGTTTGAACAAAGTTTCATGCACCTACAGTGAAACTAAATGCATGTCTAAGCCAATGAAAATGCAAACTATTTATGTTTAGATGCACTGCAAAAGCTATTAAAGTAATTAAATTAGCACGCAAATTATCTAAAGAACTGAAACTTTCACAATCAATAATGTCTTCTAAACTTTCAAGTCTCAGTAGGTACAAATATTGCTATATTTTAAGGAGAAACAATAGGTTGTTACTATTGATGCAAAGTTATAAATGCATTGCAAAGAGAATTTAAACTATTTTATGATAGCAAAAAGACTTTTATGTCACTTTTGTTTCCATTAATGAAACCATTTAAGAGAAAATATAATGGTTTAAACAAAAAGAAATCGGTTAAATAAATAATAAAAATAGAAGAAACTTATATTGGAAACTAATATAAAAAATCTAAACCAGAAATTGCACAAACTGACAATAAAAAATACAAGTTGCGAGAGAAGTAACATGAAGACATAGCTCAGTAAGGTCACACGTGTGTCGGTAAGGTCAATGGCATGATTAAGCTCCTTATAAAAAATGCATGCATACTAAATTGGACCCGTTTGCAAAGAACAGTAAGTAATGTACAAAAAATAATTTTGTGTAACAAGTGGACAATTAGAACATCATGAAAATATAAGCAATATGATAAATAATGTTCCTGAGTAAAAAACAATTACCTGAAGTAGTTCATTAACTCTTTGTCAATATATATATATATATATATATATATATATATCTATATATATATATATATATATCTATATATATATATATATATATATATATGTTCTTTACATGTAAATATTAAAGGTTGTATTAAGGAGTACACTTTGTTCTGTGATGTCTCACTAACATACATGTTTGACTGAAGAAATAATATAAAATATAATATAAAATCAAAAGTGATGTCCAAATGAAGAGAGCTGAAAGGCAGCACATGTAAATCTGTTGTTACAGAGGACCCAACAAACACATGCAATTCTAAAATAAACAAACCTTTGAAGCTTTAGAATGAAAATAAGATTGAATCATTTTTTGGAAATATGATTGTAGAATTTGCTACGAGTATATTACTTCTTGTGAAAGACAAGAAGTTAAAGATCCAGTTATTATTTTGCACTTCATTCCACTATTCCATATGAGCATTTTGATAGCTATGAAGAGCAAGATGATACTATAAAGGTATAAACTGTTACCCTCTCTAGAGTGTTACTTCTCTTTGTTTTCAAAGCATATATATTTTAGGGAAAATCAATGCTCAATTTAATGTACATTTTTGTAGGACTATAAACAGTTCAAGTCCAGACTTGGCTAACGTGGGTAAGAGAGAACGCCTGCCAGCAGTAGCTTCTCGTGGGTAGATGGTTCTTCCCAGGGTTTTCCAGGGTTCTTCCTCAACCATTAATACTGGCAGCCATATATAGCCTGATTAACCTGAATGCATTAATATGATTCAACACGAAACCATTAGCCTACAATTCCACAAGCAATAGGATATCTGTATTCACCATGTAGAGGTCTGCATGTAATCAATTTGATGATACATTAGACTTTCTCTGACTTGCTCACACTTTCTCTCATTCCTTTAATTACTACACATATAAACTAATCATTATTGATATCTGTGAAATATGGGTCAAAATGGCCTGAATAATTTATTACTACACGTATAAGCTAATCATTTACAGGTAAATGTGAAATATGGGTCAAAATGGCCTGACTTAATTACTATACATATAAGCTAATCATTTACTTGTATCTGTTAATATGGGTCAAAATGGCCTGACTTAATTACTACACATATAAAATAATTATTTACTGGTATCTGTGAAATATAGGTCAAAATGGCCTGTTTGAGCCTGAAATTACTTATGCTTCCCATGATGCATTTACATACCAACTGAAACTTGAAGAACATGTAGTAAACATATACGTATATCCCTGCACTTCATGCATATCCTTCTAAACATGCTTTTTCTAAATAGAAAACAACATCCATTCGACTTCTTTGATAACCTTCCACAAAATTAAATCAATGAATATTTTATATGCATGCTTTTATCAGTAACAGTTTATAGTGTTGCATAAATATTAAAAAAGCCAAAATTTCAACAAAAAAATTTTGTTTCTTCTTGAACAATATTTCAATAAATGAGTTCAAAGATGGATCACAAGAAAAGAAAAGAAAAGATGTCTGTGCATCTATATCAACCACATCTCGACTCTCTAGCCTACAACCCTTTGCCCATATTATCCAAGTGGCATGGGACAAAAAATATAATGCTTTTAATGCTCTTAACCACTGTCATGAATGGAGAGAAGGACAGATGGATGAAAAGACACATTGACATACATACATGGTTCCCACGCTTTTCTAAAGGTAAATGTCCAGGCCATTTCCAGGTCTTTTTTTTCGGGATGAAATTAATTTTTTCAAGGTTCACCTATGACCATTACTGAATGGAATTAAAGAACATTTTAGATTATAAAACATGCATTTTCTAAATCAAAATATGTTTCTATTTCAAGACTCTCCAAAACATCTAAGTCAGAAAAGATGATCATGTTCAAGACCACAAAATGTATCACACGAAACCAATTTGATCATATTACTCTAAATTGGCACGTAAAGTCATTTCAATGTGCATAATATAAATTCTAACTTTATTTTGCTGACCTGCATTATGTTGCTAAGTGGGAGTAACACAATGAACACAATTATGTTCTGTTTCCTTTCGCACTTTTAGTTCTAAAGAATTATATATATATATATATATATATATATATATATATATATATATATATATATATATATATATATATATATATATATATATATATATATATATATATATATATATATTGCAATAACTGACGACGAGCAGTGCGAAACTAGTAACTAACTAGCCTGAGCGCTTTCGACTCTTAATGTCTTTTTCAAAGGCAACTGCAAAACATATGCAAAACAAACAAATAAACACAAAAACTTTGTGTTTGTAAAACTCTATGTGGCTGTCTACACATGAGTTAAACCTATAAATACATTGTCTCAACCAGCCTGTATAGACTTGTTGCGAATACTGCGAATAGGAAGCGTATTCTAGCAGGCCTAGAAAATATACACTTACGTTATATCGAACTATCTGCATGAAATCAGTAGAAAATGATATATTATCTCAAAAATGGCAAGTATTATAATCGTTGTGTCTTTAATCTTCTGACAGACTAGATAAAACTATGGCATAGATGAAACTTGACCTGTTACTCGCCATTTTCATTACTAGTCACACGACTTCACAAATCTCAAACGATGACATAAAAAATTCCAATAGTCATGTGATATCAACAACAAATTCCTTTATAATGTTGTTGTACAGAAATGTAATTATATTAAATGAAAGTCTGATACTTTTGTAGAAACCATCTATCTGGCCAGCCTGTTTTATCAAGCAGAGAACTCTTGTCAACTTGGAAGTCATGTGATACAACACTCCAGAAGTTGTTCTTGGAATAAATAAATATGAAGAATGTTATGTTCTTTTGTTTAAGTATTTTTATTACAACCAGTACACGACTTCCATTTAATATTTTTATATTTTTTGTGTACAACATTTAAAAATGTGGGTTGTTAGATTTTTGTTCTCATGCAATTAGCAATGCAAATCAAAAGTACCGGACAACATTTCATCAATGTTGTAGCTTTATCTTGTCTTTCAGCAGATTAAAAACAACGATTTTCATCCTCACAATTTCTGAGAAAATAAGTAATTTTCATATCAATTTCATGTATGTTTCACTAGATCTAACAACGTTTAAAGTTTTCCAGGCCATCCGGTAAGCTTTACATGGTACATACCTTTTGCTGGATACAACCGAAGAATCATGTTCTTTTTACCACGGGGGGCCCCGAGTGGCCGAGTGGTCTAAAGTGCTGTTCGTTACGGATCACTGCCATCTCACCGCTGTCTGCGTGTGTTCGAGTCTAAGATTCGGCGAATGTGGATATGTGAGAAAGCTTGCCAGTAGCTTCTCGTGGGTCGGTGGTTCTTTCCGGTGATTTCCCGATTTCTTCCTCTACCATTAATACTGGCCGCCATGTATAGCCTATCGTGTGCTGAAAAATGGCGTTAAGCACCACAACAACAACTTTTTACCACGATTCCATTGAGGAGGCCACATTTATTTCGTATGGAAAATTCTTTCCCGAAAAGACACTGCTTTACAGTTCCTTGGAACTTATTTGTAGACAATGCACAATCAAATATGATTCGAAAGATCGCGAGACAACGGCACAAGACAATACACTAATTTTGCTACCTTCTTATCAAGAAATTTTGATCAATAAATTTATAACAGCTTAAAGGGGAGGCGATCCAAAGGATTTTACAACAGTTTCAGAGGCAAATGGTTGGTTTTGTGCAGACTTTATAAAAGCTTTATTTTGCTCAATCTAAAGAATACATTTTTTAGCTGAAAAAGATGAAAATTTGCTTCTGATGCATGCCGCAAATGTCAGCAACTATGATTTTTACAATCAGCTTCTGCATGAATTGGTCAATATTCCAAAAGATAAAAAGAAGAAAGTTGTTCCGTTTCTTGCAAATAAAACATTATATACTCATCAGGATACATATTTACTTAAGAAAATACGTGTAGATGGCTGTGTCGAGGTGAGTGACATCCTTCCGATTACCATTCAGCATGAATCAGTAAATACAATGCAGAGTGGAGGTGATGTTAACAATCAGCTCAGAAATGAAGAAAACTTGCTTCACATTGCATGCCTTCATGGTAGAATTGACATTGTTCAATTGCAGCATTTAATAAATGCAAATCTTGTGAATGTTTTTTTTGGTGATGATGACCAAAGTATTGGTTTTTCCGTCGCTGTTGGGGGTAATGTAGAGATCCTGAAATTTATTTTGCCAATTGGTATAAATTCCTCCCATTCTGATTCAGTTGGTTGGAATCTTCTACATTATGCTTGTTGGAAAGCAAAGAAAGATATGACCGAATGCTTAGTGGACAAATATCCTAACTTGATCTGCATTGAAACAAAAAAATGGTTTATCTGCCATTTTGTGTGCTGCATTCAGTGGAAATGTGTATATATTTAAGAAACTATATGATGTAATGGAGGTTTTGTTAAAACGTGGTCAGAATGCACATAAAATAGAAAAAATGTTTTAAAAAACTATCGAATGTAAAAAGAAATGGTGATAATAGCGAGCATTGACCTAGGCTGTGCAAAACGATTTAAAAATACACTTGCCTAATGTCGATAATGGCTACTCATTTCTATTGTTCCAGTTTTTTTAAAATCTGGTTTGATATGTTGTTGTTGGGCTTAACGCCATTTTCCAGCACACGATAGGCGGCCACATGGCGGCCAGTATTAATGGTGGAGGAAGAAACCGGGAAATCACTGGAAAGAACCACTGACCCACGAGAAGCTACTGGCAAGCTTTCTCACATATCCACATTCGCCGAATCCTAGACTCGAACTTACGCAGACAGAGGTGTGATGGCAGTGATCCGTAACGGACAGCGCTTTAGATTACTCAGCCACTCGAGGCCTCTCTGGTTTTATATAAAAAGTCTTTGCAATGTTTATAAGGCTAAAATTTTAGGAAGTTTTAGTTACCTTCTACACAGGTTACAAGCATTACTCGTTTTATGTTGATTGCATTAATGCATTGCTTTAAAGCATACAAAATACAACCGAGTTGAACTTCATCATTTCAATGTTGATACACTTCATTTCATGTTTTAATACTGTGCTGGATAAGATTTTAAACAATAATCTTTGTACATATTTACAATTTTATAATTAGCTGATGGCATGTCATATTTCCTAGAAATCTGAATCTGACGACACAGAAATTAGGTGGTACTTTCAGTTGTTCTCTGTTTTGTAATATTGTGTTAATCTGATTTGACAGTTACGGCATTGACAGGTAATTATTTACTTCAGATAATTCTAATAAGAATTTAAATAAATGCAATGAAGATATACAATATATCACTAAAGCCCGTAGCGACAACCAATTGCTATTAAGGACAAGAACATTTATAGTATGGTTTATATATTATTGTTTTTATCCTCGTTGGCATGAATGTCACTCGTGGTCCATTCTTTACCTCACAGTGTGGCCGTTTTTACTTATTGACTGGATCTTTTTGATAACCAGCACTGGCGATAACTATAGCAGCAGTTGTCTCCCCTGTTTCAATGTACACAACATATATATATATAAAAAAATAAATGAAATCTATTTTGTCATCTGTTTCTACAAAAACAATATTCTATCCAAAGTGTTTTTTTGTTGTGGTTTTGATTGGTTTCGTTTAATTTACTTTATGTTTGCATCGGATTTGGGCAGATTTTGGGTGAATTGTGAGGCCGTGTCTTTACAAATCAAACATTACATTAACTGCAGATAATTCGGTGTAATGAAATTCGACAGGAAGGTTAAGTAAAGAAAGTTTGTTGTTGTTGTTGTTCTGGGGCTTAACGCCACTTTTCAACACACGATATGGCTGCCAGTATTAATGGAGGATGAAAAAACCGGGAAATCCGCGGAAAGAACCACTGACCCAAAAGAAGCTAATGACAAGCTTTATCACATATACTATATATATATATATATATATATATATATATATATATATATATATATATATATATATATATATATATATATATATATATATATATATATATATATTGGCTGTGTCAATAATAATAATTCGCCGAATCTTAGACTCGAACTCACACAGAAGTGAGATGGCAGTGACCCGTAACGGAGAGCGCTTCAGACCACTCGAAACCACTAATGGAAGCTTGTCTTTTTGGTACACACACACACGCTTTCACACACACACACAAATATATATATATATATATATATATATATATATATATATATATATATATATATATATATATATATATATTATAGTAAATGAAAATTCGGCATTTAAAAGAGATATACTTTTCTTAATATATTTACTCAATCAGTAATCAATCCAAATTGAGAAATGAGTTAGAAATTTTAATACAAAAGCAGCAATTTAAAAAAAACGGATAAATTGAACCAGATTTCATACATAAACGACGGAAAAGAAACATACATTGCTATGTACATGTACAAGACAATATGCTACCAATTTTGGGTATAATTAATGCGAACATTTCCTTATATGTACTTCTTGTTATTATGGTGATAAGAGTCTTGGTCTACAACATATATTAAAGAACTTAATGCTCTTTAAACTACTAAAAAAAGGACAAATAGCAGGAACAAGAATCATTAGTGGTATATGAACCCAAGAATATATATATATATATATATATATATATATATATATATATATATATATATATATATATATATATATATATATATATATATATATATATATATAGTAAATTTAGGAAGAATACAGGAGGCACATATCAATACTAGTATGATTCAGGCTGTGTCAATAATAATAATAATAATAATAATAATAATAATAATAATAATAATAATAATGAATATATAAATAAATAAAAAATAAAAAAAATATTAATGATACAATGCAGTTACAAATTATTAGCGTAATTTTTTCCGTTCGGATTGTTTCTTAAACCGTAAGAATAACACATGGAAATTCTCTCATTATCCTTACTTACTCTTTTAATATGGATTATAGAATGGGCGCCAGCAGCATTTCTTCGGGGGAGGGTCAGGATTTATTTTTGGGTGGGGGCAGTCAGTTAGTCACGGCTATATCTGCAGTATGATTTCCAGGGGAGGGAGAACCTGACCCCTCCTCTCTTAACCCACGCTGCATGTGCCCATGGATTATAGTGATACATGCATGTCCTTCCTTTCTGTAACACATTTGCCTTTTTACCACTCGATGGAAACTGACAAAACTTTATCGTTTATGTTCCCATTTGTGTATACATCTGCAAGAGGCAGAGTCTTCCAAGGGTCCCTGAGAAGCGTTAGTAAAGTTTGATCTGGTTGGCTCGGCTTTTTTAAACACATTATTGGCTGTATCATGCGACGGGAATGGGAGCCAAGGTGTCTTTTCCAGGGACATGATGTATTAGTCGACTCCATCTGACCCGAGCGGATATTGAACCTGCGAGGTCAATGCACTTCAAATTGAGCTATCGCATCTTCTTTACCCAAGATTCCGATGTGATAACCCTAACTACACTTTGGCGTATCGAACCGATATATTGGTGTTTTGTAGATAGGGTTATCGTATTGGAGCCTTGGCTAGCAAAGATGGAGCTACTTTCCATTCAAACTTTACAGATGCAGTCACAGCAGGAAGGCATATCATATATGTGACGAATTTTGCATTGAGATCCTTATAATACTCTTGAAGATGGATATACATATGCGGGTGACGGAGTATGCGGGTGGAATCCAGTATGTAAATATAAAGCGGAGACGAGCCATTTAAGTAGCTATAGTTAGCAGTAAATATCTCTAACTATACATTATAGCAGACAACTATAAATTGTTACACACGAGGTGTCATGAGCTAACTTGTCCTTTTGACCTGGGTACTAATGGTCTAAAAAGGCATAGCGGAAATATATACTCAATCCGCTTGCGTGCTAACGGTCGAGTTTCATTAATATTTGAGAAAATTTAAACTAAGTTCGCAAATGATAAGTAAAAAAATGAAAAGGAAGTAAAAATTAAAACATTAGGTAAAGGTGCAGTTATTCATTTACTGAGGACCTCAGTAGTTTCAGTCCTAAGGTCTATGTCCCGGGGAGTTAAAAATCAGTTACGTATCTGAATTCGTACTTGCAAGCCTAATTGGTTTGCGCGTGTGGGTACTCCCACCCATCCATATATATATATATATATATATATATATATATATATATATATATATATATATATATATATATATATATATATATATATATATATATATATATATATATATTTGTATGTATCTGCGTGTGTATGTATGTGTGTTACTTCCTGTATTATTTGTTGTAATTAGATACCCAATATTTACAACATTTATTCTTATATCCAACCTACATAGTAATGCCACAAAATTACATAATGCCCTCAAACACAGGGATTTATAGGTTTTGACCATTCATGTTCAAATCTAGTTCCATCAATTCAGCGCATTCAGAGAAGCAAAGACTTTGCTGGGAAATAAAATCTTGAGACGTACACGCGTTTCGCCTCCAGAAGAGAGAGATCTGTTTGAGTCCGAACACCTTCCTGGCAGAGAGAATAATGATTTTCACAATCTGTGTCAGCGTCAACATATATTAGCATGATTTTCACAATCTGCGGCAAGATCAACATATATTAGCCTTATTTGCACAATGTTTGTCAGGGTCAATATATATATATATATATATATATATATATATATATATATATATATATATATATATATATATATATATATATATTAGCCTTATTTGCACACTGTATTTCAGGGTCAATATACATTAGTATTGTTTGAACTATGCATGTCAGGGTCAATATACATTAGCATGATTTGCGCAATTTAGATTCGTCATTAAACCGTAGAGCCAAAGCCCAAGGCAGCTAAAAATTAAAAGGAAGCGACAAAGCATGAACTAATAAAATAAAAACAAAACAACAATAACAAAAATTCACCAAGAATGTCACGAGTCAGTTAACATAAAAATTGCATCGCTGAGATGTTATAGTTGATTCCATGATAAAATGATTGTGCATTCGATGACATGACGTTCACATTTCGAGTAAAGTAAATAAGTGAAATGAAGAGCATATCAAGCAGAACTTGCGATAGATCTCACTTTGTTACACAGCATGCTACTATAAAAAAAATTGTACAAGTCAAGATTGTGTCATCATTAAAATTTTCATCCATGTTATGATAAAGCTAATTTCACAAGTAGAATTTCCTTAGCTGCCCTGTCTTCGCTAGCCAAGGTTCCGATATGATAACCCTATCTATACCTTGGCGGAACGAACAGATATATTGGTGCTTTGTTTTAACATCTATTGGATCTCATGAGTTTTCTCCATTAGTATGTAAGGCCAACTAACTAATAGTATGGGATATTGTACATCGTCCAAAAAATGTGGAGGTAATTCACCGTAAAAGGATACTTTGTAAGTTTAACATCGAAAGTATGACTATGTACCAGAGGGAAGCCATTACATATCTATTTGAGTGAAAGGTAGTTGTGCAAACACGGACCGGCAGTGTCAAATTGTTTAATAATCAGTCCATTCAAGTTGTGTTCTCCCTTTGGATAGATCATGTGGGAACAGTGTTCAGATTTGTACAATTTAGTTTTGATTGTCTGTGGTGGCTTTCCGCCGCATCCAATGAAATTCACAGACACGAAGCACATAAATATCTGCTCGATACGCCAAGGAGTAGATAGTTATCACATCGGAACCTTGGCTAGCGAAGATGCGGCTGACCAAAAACTATCTGATTAGTAGTGGCTTGTTGCCAGAAAAGATCAGCCATAGTAATCTTATAAATATTATGATAGCATCATGTTCTTGATCTTGTACACTTTTAGACATTGTTATGTTATTTTCACAGTTTATCACATTTGCATATCATTTATTGTACTCATTAAATCCTGCCTCTTTAAAGCCAGACTCGGTAAATAATTACAATCTGTGCGTACTAGTTTCAATAATTTATGTACTTTTCTGTTGAATCTACCAGAACAGTTCTGTTTATGGCACACTACGCAGTCATCTTACACGTAGTTTTCCAGAGCTAATAGATAGGATCTTCTCATCCATTTTTTATTCCATGTGTGTGTGTGTGTGTGTGTGTGTGTATGCGCTCGCTTGTGTGTTTTGTACCTTTGTATATTTTCAAGGAACATGTATAGGTGACAAGTAATATAGACCACAGAAACGGCTCTGATGAGCGGGGCCCTAAGCAAACCAAAAAAAAAAAAAATTGCATTGCGGAGGCCGATTTTCGTCAGCCGCGCGGGAATCCTGAAAGCGCGGGGCCATAGGCGTTTGCCTCATTCGCCTTACCCTGCGGTCAGACTAGATAGACGGGACAAATTCTAGACATGCTGATATGACTTTTTATTAAAGTGGACTGGCAATACACAAGATTTTCCAGATGGCCGCCGTGTTGACCATATTAAATGTAATATTGGCATCATTTATATTTATTTAGAATCCATTATACATCATAAATTGTATATTAGTGAAAACCTCATCATCATGTGACCGTCTATTCAGGTGCTTTCAGCAGGGCATATTGCATGCATAATGAATTTTACCTTTACTATACCAGTATACAATTAATACAATTATCTAGTGCCTCCACTGAATAGGTTCAGTTTGAAAAATACATTGAAATGTGTGCTCTTAGAAAAGGGAAAATAATACTTTGTATGAATATTTGTAAAACTGTTGCTGCACAGTATATTATTATAGACAGCAATTTAAAACTTTTCATCCAGTAAGAAAGAAAAAATATTTATTTTTTCCAACTTTAATTATTAGAGTTTGAGTACCTAATCCTTTTAAGAACTCTACCATACATCATTCACAATAATAATAATAATAATAATAATAATAATAATAATAATAATAATAATAATAATAATAATAATAAAATGTAATCTCTTTGTTAGATCTTTTTGTACTATATTTGTCGATTATGTTGAACATTGGTATGCTGATGTCAGCCCCGATTCCGTCTTTACGATAAAAAATATACAGGGCTTATCATTTAGTTATTTTATGTGTGAGAGAGAATGTTACAACATACACATACCTTTGGTAATACCCTGAGATCCCATTACATAACTAATGGCTTATTTTATCTACAGAACCAACCTCAGTACGAGATGAGTGGAGACAGTATAGCCGTCAGAAGTCAGATGAGTAGATTAAAATACTCCAGAAGCATTTACAACAATAGAATTTGAAACAGTGCTATGCAGCATCAAATTGGGCAAAGCAGCAGGATATGACATCATCCTGCACGAGTTCTTGAAACATCTTGGTCCAATGGCAAAGGTATGGCTCGCCTCTTGATACACCCGTGTTGTTCGGGGAGAAGTGCATGCTGGCTTTGTGGCACCAGTCAAAGATTATTGCAATCCCAAAGCCTGGCAAAGATCCTTATAATGCGGCAAGCTATCTGCTAATCTCGTTGCTTTTCGTCTCTTTCAAGGTACTGGAGTGCCTCATTATCTATCTCCATAGGAGTGAGCTAGACTTGGAGAACAAATAATTGTTGAGTAGGCTGGCTTCAAGCATGGCTTCAGCACTTCTGATCAAGTTCTTGCCCTGACTACATTTGTTGAAAATGGTCTTCAGAGGATCATTAACTCTGGATTTGTTTTCCTTGATCTAACAGCCACATATGACATGGTCTGGCATGCAGGACTGTTGTTGAAAATTTCCCGAGTATTGCCGCATTGGATAGTAAAAACTATTAAATTATTCCTTCGTAACAGGTGCTTCTGAGTGCACATCTGAAAGCTGCATCTCATGTTGACGTTAGACTAAAGGACTCCCACTGGTGTCTGTTCTTTCGACAAGTCTGTTCAATGTTTATATCAATAACTTGCCTGAAAAACAGTCGCACAAGTTCATGTATGCAGACGACATTGCTCTTGGGACCCAAAAGTTGCCTTTTCACGCCACTTGAGGAGGTACTGAACAAGGACCTGGAGGAAATAACGGACTTTTCAAGATATGGTGCCTACAGCTAAGCACATCAAAAACAGTCTCCAGTGTCTTCCACCTTAACAATCCAGATGTGAACCATGAGCTTTGCATCCTCCTTAATGGGCTACATATAAAACATCACCCGACAACAACATACTTTGGTGTGACTCTGAAAAGATCACTAACATTCTACAACCACTTGAAGAAACCTGCAGCAAAACAGAGCACTCAAAACAACCTACTCTGCAAAATGGCTGACTCAACCTGGGGCAATAGTGCTCTGGCACTCAAGACATTGGTATTTTCCCCCGTTATTCAACAGCTGAGTACTGCAATCCTGCCTTGGCTCGATCGTCCCATACCAAGCTAACTGACGTCCAGCTCAATTCAACAATGTGCATATATTCTGGAACACTACGTTCTACTCCTTTAGCATACCATCTGGTACTCAGCAACATTTATTCTTCACATCTTGGAGGCAACCACAAATCTGCTGGCAAAGGCTTATGTCAGTGCTGAACCGTTTTCAGATGGGACAGGGTCAATGTGCAGGCAGCCTTATCCGATGGGACCAGGACCAGGCCACTGACTTTTCCTGTTGCTGTGGAGCTCTACAGACCATGTCACATACAGTGAACAACTGTCCACTTACATAGTTCCCTGGTGGACAGCACGCTTTGCACCTTGCTGACGATGACGATGCTAAATGGCTGGGCAAGCACTGCACACAATAAATAATAATATAAACCTTCATTTGGTAATACCCCAATATCCTTTATGTAACTAATGGCTTATCTACTACTCTAAAACTGTGTCTTAAAACTGCTTTACTAATAGGAGAATACATTACAATATATTAAAATATTTCATCCCATCCAAGTAAATGTGAAAGCATCAATATACACTCTCATGAGGCTTACTTGTACCTTAGACAATCATTTTGACCCGACACCTGGCCATATTATGCATATTTGTTGAGGAAATCCCAACATCAGTTGAAGTTTGGCCCTCACTAAATGTGATTTTCATCCTTTTAAAAATGAACATTTGCTTAATTTAAAAATTAAAATATTCTGAATTCAACAGAAAAAAAACATTTATTTGAAGTGGAGTTTCATTTGTCTGGAATGTACTGATTTTCTGCTACCTAATGGACTTCCTATTTTTATCTGGGATCCCAGTTTTTCTGTATGTACCCACTATTTCTGAAGAATGAGAACTAAAAGTCCTACACTTAGTTCTGAATATTATCAAGTTGCTGATGTCATGGTAGTTAAATAACAAAGTTGTTGACATTTTGAGAGAAATAGAAACAACTGCCAGATGAAGCGGATCTTTACTAGACGGTACTGCTATCTGTATGATATTTTACTGACTTTCAATCTTGTGAATGATTTTTGTTCCAGGGGAAACACAGTTCCTTACATTTACTATCATTTATTTCCTTTGCTAGTCCTAATTTCTTGATGAGGGCTAATAATAAAAAACAATCATATAGTAACTGTTTCCTTGTAGCAAAGGGTGCAGACCATCTGGGAATGTTTGGCTGTATGTAAAATATATTTTGCCCAATTATAACCATATTTTTAAGAAAACAACCAAAAGGACAAAATCCATTTTCATTAAAGTAGAGGCACCAGCAGCAACAAAATGTGCTGAATTACAAAACCAAAAGGAAGCCTAGATGGTAAGAAAATAGGAAGCCTAGATGGTAAGAAAAAAGGAAGCCTAGATGATAAGAAAAAAGGAAGCCTAGATGGTAAGAAAAAAGGAAAGGAAGCCTAGATGGTAAGAAAAATGGAAACCTAGATGGTAAGAAAAATGGAAACCTAGATGGTAAGAAAAATGGAAGCCTTGATGGTAAGAAAAAAGGAAGCCTAGATGGTAAGAAAATAGGAAGCCTAGATGGTAAGAAAAATGGAAGCCTAGATGGTAAGGAAAATGGAAGCCTAGATGGTAAGAAAAAAGGAAGCCTAGATGGTATGAAAAATGGAAGCCTAGATGGTAAGAAAAAAGGAAGCCTTGATGGTAAGAAAAATGGAAGCCTAGATGGTAAGAGAAAAGGAAGCCTAGATGGTAAGAAAAATGGAAGCCTAGATGGTAAGAAAAATGCTCTAAGCATAAGAGTAATCAGTGTGAAATGAACTGACAACCTATTTCATCTGACGACCATTAATAACTTTGCTTTACAACCCACAATTCATAGAAAAATTTTTTAAAAGTAGGATGCATTTATGTAACAAAATAAAAAGAATTTAAATGAAATTCTTTAAAATGAACAGCAAAAAAACCCACTAAAATGATTAGCAAATATAGTATAACATTAAAATATATTATAAAAATATATTATTAGACATTTTTGGAATAAAGTTTATTTCAAAAATTTTCATCCATTCAACAGTGATATAATACTTTATGCTGTCAGCTTTCTTCCAAAGGTCTGCCCTGGCTTTAAGACCTGTCTGACATTAATGTTGATTCTGGAGGATTGAAGATAGGCCATAAACGGTTCCCAGTCGGATATGGATAAGGTCTGTATTATATTCTCATGTACTTGTTTATAAGACTTATCTTCACTTTCCTCTTCCAAATTTCCAAGTACATTTTCATCACCAGTAGTGGCCATCTTGATATTATAACTTGTTTCACTCTCTAGTGACCGATTTTCTGCAAAATTCTGAGATGACCACTTAATGTCTTGGATCTTCTCCTGAGTCCACACTTCTTGGTCAGATTTTGAAGTCCTTATGTGCAGTGTAGAATTATTTGCTTTGCTTGCTGCAACTATAGGCTCATCACTAACCAGATCATGTTCCATGCCTCCTTTAAAAAATATTGTATGATTTGTTACCCCACCTCCACAAAAACTTTCCACTTCTGATAATTGTTTATCCTTTAAACATGCACCTTCTTCCAACCTTTCACTAGTATTTTTATTGGTAATCACATACTTTTCATTCTGTTCACTGGAGCCTTCATCATCAACAGAGGAAACTGTGGAATTTTCAAACATGTCATGTGATTCACAGTTATCTCTCCTTGCATTTGATAATGATATGGTCTCATTTGAATTGTTGCTTTCCAGTTCTAAGTTCTTTTTCTTTTCATGATCATGCTGTTTCATCTGCCCTTCTGTGTTCAAAGGTGGTTGTGTCACAGCCTCTACATTATCATAAGATTTCATAATCAAATTTCCAACCTGCTGTCTATGATGAACTTTGAGATAATCAGGTGCCCAAGTTGTTTTAGACCTGATGTCAGAAATATCACCTATTTTACCACCATCTAATTTCCTTTTCCTCTTTCCAATCTCAACACCTTCCCAATGGAAGCAAGTAGACAAATAGTCTTCCTCAGCTGGCCATATCCTGGGCACAGCATGATATGCCAGTCTGGCTGCACCGCTCATAATACATATGTCTCCACTGTGAAGAAACAATGCTATTGGTTTAGTTGCCTTGGTTTGACCACCAATTAGAAATATGGCATCCTGTCCAAGACTGCAAGAAATAATTTTTTTAAAATGAAAATGCTGAAAATGTTGCTAAAAATTTGTAAAGGATTAATTTGTGTACAACAGAATATTAATCAATGAAACCTTCAAGGTACTGAGTGAATAAATTTAAGATATCACCAGCTTGAAGAAATGAGGTCTAAAATAATTATCAATATTCTGTCATGTCTTACCATTTCAAGTGATTCAGAGTGTCAGTCAACTAGTCTCTATTGTATAAAACAAATTATTAATGCATAATTATTCATTCTAGATTACAATTCTTAGGGGTGCCACAGTTAGAATTCAATCTAGAAATGAAAATTTAGAGGGGAAATTTGCAACTCAATATTTTTAAATGGGTACATTTTCAACATATTTCCTTAAAACATCAAGGTACGGTTTAAAAATAACAATTTTGTGTGTGAAATTTTGAGAAATTAGTGTGGATTCTGCAGTCAAAGTTTATATTAGACCCAGATTAAAGATAAATCTTGATTCCGATGAAAAGCAGCAGTTACATCACAGTCTTAATCTTTGAGCACATCTCATCAGGTAACATCTACAATAATCGTAGGGTTCCATTTTCAATTTTGAACACAATTATTTTGAAACATTGTTCATCTAACTATAATACTGGATATGGTACAGCTAAAGTGAAATGATCTCACAATTTGTATTTGTCATAACAGAATCAAGATAAGGAATAAGCATCGATAAGTTTTTGATATGAAACATAAATTCAACATGAGATCAGTTGAATCTACATCAAATTTTTAATCTGGTGATCATAGTATTTTTGGACTCTGACATCAACATGTTCCTTTCTTATCTAAGCTAAGTGCAAACCACTCATAAAGTTTGGTCCAGTTCTGTGATGAAGAATTAATGTCTTTGTATGACAACCATTTTTATCCTGTCAGTCACAATGAACCTGACCTTTGACCCCAAAATGGATCAGGTTCTTCTTTACCTAAAGTGCAAGCCAGCCATACAATTTGGTATTTGAAGACGATGGACAACTTGATAAATTATACAGAAACAAACTTTTTGGTCACAAGAAGTTATTGGGGCAGACAAACATCATCATAATATGTTCTGCCCTATGGAATGCATATAAAAATTGCAACAATGCAGAAATTGACCATGATACTTTTTTGCTAATTTGCAAAAATTCAATAATACTGACATTTCCAGCACATGTATTTTGAATGGAAATGGTAAAGCATGAAAAATATGTGATAAAAGATGACAAGGTGTTCAACAACACTGACTCTCACAGGCATACAATCTACTTGGTGCAATTACACAATCAATTAGTTAACATCCTGAAAAACTTGGTCATCAGCCTGTAAGAAAATAGCCATCCCACTACACAAGGCAGAATTTTGCACACTTTTATGAAGTCTTATAGTCTCTGTCCGTATGGGGTATTCTGCACAAAAAAATATTGGTATTCAAAAATTTGCTGCTAACAATTTTGCATTTTTACAGTAAACTGACTAAATAAGAGTCTGTAAATCTAAGGAAAAATCTAATAACCATGCCTTTGAAATATTTACTATGCAACTTGTAGCTCATTTTGTAATTGATTCATGTATGGTAAAATATTATTCAAATAACACTTTATTTGCATATTGCACCAATGAACATGAAACAGCTTTGAATAAAAAAAATTTCTCACAAAAATTTGTTCTTTCACAGAATAATATGCCAAATCTGACAGGTAGGTGTCTATAAAATATAAAGGAATATTAAAGTTTTAAATATACAGCGACTGACTGCTGGTCAAAAAGGTGTAGAAATAGCATCACCACCTGATGGATATAAGAGGTGCTTGGTGGTCTATCTCAGAGTGATCTGTGTGGGCAGCCAGGGTGGAATCCATGTGGTAGTAATTCACAATGGCTGCCTCTGCCTGAAATACTTGGTAACCCAAGGCTGTTGCTATACATTTACACAGCAGCCCAAGATCTTCAGGGAATGAGGTGTATTTGTCTTCATAGTATTCCTACAAGAAAATCAATATATATATATATATATATATATATATATATATATATATATATATATATATATATATATATATATATATATATATATATATATATATATATATATATATATATATACACATACATACATACATACATACATACATACATACATACATACATACATATACTCTAATAACCTGTGTATATGGTCAGGCATGTACGTTGGTAACAATAAATTGACCAACTGCAAAATTACTCCTGTCAGACATTCCCAGTATATTTACATCAGCAACTCAAAACATTTACAATTTCTAATCTGACAAAACAAATACAGTAGGCAAATTTTGTATGATATGTGTACAATGGCCTTATAACTGCTCCTTAATCCTGGCTTTCCACTTGCATCAACAAAGCAATGCCAGATCCCAAATTATTCCATCTATGCTGCAAAGTATACTGTCAAGCATCTTCACCTGAAATTGTCATCATTTTTTAACAATATAGATTCATGTTGCTTTGCTTAAAATAAAAAAAAAATATGCATGAAATGATAGGAAAGTAAAGATCAATCAAGCAAATATAATTTGTATCCAAGTTTGGTTAATTTGTTGTTCAAGAGTAAAAACTGACAATCAAATAAGTTTCATAACTTAAATTGCCACTGATTAATATTTAACATTTAATAATATCACACACACACACAGACACACACACACAGACACACACACACACAGACACACACACCATATAGTCGGTATAGTTTTCCTACAGCATGTGCAGTTTCATTTTTTTTTATTATAATTTATGAGAATATCACTTAATGTGATTCTGATTGGTCCAAATGAGCCCATTAAATTACTGTACACAAACTTTTTTACTGACTGGCTGGGATTGTTGGAAAACATTTTTAATCCCACCTTTTGGAATGTTTTGCTTTAAATTAATATTTTTTGGCAGCCATTTTTTAACTCAATTCATGAATTAAAATTATCTCGGCTGTCTGATTATGGATATGTTTGCTATGTCATGTTTAACAATATCATCATAAGAAAAATGTTGTAAAACTACAAGACACGAAAAACAATAAGGAGTAAAATTATGGTATAGTGGGTGGCTGCATATATCTAATATAAATACAGAATCTCCCGTATATACAAGCAAGGTTTAAATGTTAACTTAAAGAAGTAAACAAACTCACTGCTGTTCACAGAATAATCTGGACATGAATGGGTCTCCTAACCGAAAGAACTTTATCCAACCACAGCATCTTTACATAGCATATATGGGATGTAAATCCAACATAAAAATAAATTTGTTGACGTCTTTTGTATTGACTACAGTCTATTGTTCCAAATCAAACACTGAATTGCAGTAAATTTTGCATCCTGTAATCTTATTTCACATAAAAATTGCAACAATGTATCATTAAGTTCTGAAAGTTATATTTTATGGTAAAAGTGTACACTGCTGTCGGCCTACTGTACTGTTTACTTTATCAAACAATGTGGCAGGATCACCTAACAATGATAATTCTTGTTTAGAAAAATGATTTGTTTTGTTTATTCAGATGGAAGCTTTTTCTTTGGTTTATAGTTTGTAAAACAGTGTAATCTACTTTAAACAGTTAAATTTTTTGGGACTATATTTTATGCAAAACAAATGATCAAAATTATTCATTCTTCTTTCTATCGAAATAATTTCCACTGAATCAGAAACTATGTGCTAAAGAAGAATCTCAAAAAGGTAATGATTTAATATTAAATTTATGAAACACATTGAATAATGTCCAGCTTTTGCGAGCCAAGCCTAGTAAAAGGTGGACATTATTCAACTCATTTCATAAATTCAATATTAAATCGTTACCCATTTGAGATCACATATATACATACACACACATCCCACACAAAACATGCAACTGTGGTAAAGGCAACCCTCTTGTTACTACTTTCAGATGAAGCTATGACAATGAGACTTTGAGGTTCCTATCAATAAATGTACCTTTCTCATTGAGCATTTGTTGTGAACCACTTACAGTATCAGATGCCAGAAGTTCATCATTCCACAGAAAAAAATGCATGTCACACAGATGCATTACATGAGTTTGACATTTGTTGCATAACAAACAATAAAATTTTAAGAAATGAAAACTTTGTATCAATACAGGAATAACTAACTATACTAATTAGTACAGATCAAGATATACATATTTCATCTTTTCTTAACTTTTCATCATTTGTTATCCATAAACTCCTGTGGATGCAATGATCTTAACTTCTAGTTTTTCAAGTCAAAATATGACTTTACATAGTTGTTTGCATGTTTATTTTAGCAATTTCTTAGCACCATGATGGATTTAAAAGCTTTTAAATCTTAATGTTATAGCAATGTTGCCAACTTAAAGTGGAAAATCTATTCAATGTACAGAAATAAAGATAGTATGACTAAGGCACTTCAGCATTCACAGCAGTATAGACAAAATGAGTCAGGCATGTCAGCATTCACAGCAGTATAGACAAAATGAGTCAGGCATGTCAGCATTCACAGTAGTATAGACAAAATGAGTCAGGCATGTCAGCATTCACAGCAGTATAGACAAAATGAGTCAGAAATGTCAGCATTCACAGCAGTATAGACAAAATGAGTCAGAAATGTCAGCATTCACAGCAGTATAGACAAAATGAGTCAGAAATGTCAGCATTCACAGCAGTATAGACAAAATGAGTCAGAAATGTCAGCATTCACAGCAGTATAGACAAAATGAGTCAGAAATGTCAGCATTCACAGCAGTATAGACAAAATGAATCAGAAATGTCAGCATTCACAGCAGTATATACAAAATGAGTCAGAAATGTCAGCATGCACAGTAGTATAGTCAAACTCAGGCATGTCAGCATGCACAGCAATATAGACAGAATGAGTCAGGGATGTCAGCATGCACAAGAGTAATGACAAAATGAATCAGATGCATAAGCATGCACAGCAATTTAGACAGAATGAGTCAGGGATGTCAGCATGTACAGCAGTTTAGACAGAATGAGTCAGGGATGTCAGCATGTACAGTAGTTTAGACAGAATGAGTCAGGCATGTCAGCATGTACAGCAATATAGACAGAATGAGTCAGGGATGTCAGCATGCACAGCAATATAGACAGAATGAGTCAGGGATGTCAGCATGTACAGCAGTTTAGACAGAATGATTCAGGCATGTCAGTATTCAAAACACTATAAACAGAATGAGTCAGCATGTACAACAACACAGAATGCCTTGGCATGTCAACATGCACAGCAGTATTGACAGAATGATTTAGGCATTTTGGCATGACTAGTAATATAGATAGAATGGCATAGGCATGTTAGTGTGCACAGCAATATAGACATAATGACTCAGGCATGCATAGCATTATAAACAAAATGAGTGAGCATGTAAGCCAATAAAGACAGAATGACTTGGCATGTCAGCATACAAAGCAGTATAGACAGAATGACTCAGGCATGCCAATATGCACAACAATATATAAACAGAACAACTCAGGCATATCAGCAAGCACAGCAATATAGACGAATGATTTAGGCATGTCAGAATTCAGGTAGTACAGACAGAATGACTCGCACATGTTAGTATTTAAAGCAATATAGACAAAATGACTCAGGCATGTCAGCATGTACATCAATATAGACAGAATGACTCAGGCATGTCAGCATGTACAGCAATGTAGACAGAATGACTCAGGCATGTCAGCATGTACAGCAATATAGACAAAATGACTCAGGCATGTCAACATGCACAGCTGTATAGATGGAATGATTCAGGAACATCATGCACATAGACTGAATGAGTCTGGCATGTCAGCATGCACAGCAGTATAGAGAAGGACTTGCACATTTCAACATGCCTAACAGCATAAACAAAATGATTCAGGCATGTCAATATGCACAGCAGTATAGACAGTTGTTGTTGTTGTTTTGGGGCTTAACACCATTTTTCAGCACACAATAGGCTATACATGGTGGCCAGTAATAAAGATAGAACGGCATAGACAAAATGATTTATACATTTCAGCATGCACATCAGTATAGAGAGAATGACTGGAGGATATCAGTGTATATCTTAATCTTTGTTGGTGTAATTATTAAGTTAGAAATAGGAAGCAAATGACCAATACAATACAAGGCAGTCTGATACCTGCCAGGTCAAGATTTGCCATCCTGTGCTTGTTTTGTCAGGTATGGGGTCTGAAAAAAAGGATCTAAAGCATATGCCTTATGGATAGAAACATTAAAAAAATGACTGTACCTGGACAACCAGCTTTGAAAATCTTGTTGCCCTGCAAAATGTTTCACATGGCCCAATAAATAACAGCAGTTGCCCCTAAAACTGATTTAATCAATTTATTCAACAACATATTTTGGCAAAAGATGAGCATACACATGTATTGTTTCTTTAAGGGTTAACCCTAAGGGGCTGGTGGTATAGACTGTGATTACTTCATGAGAGAATTTGAAGCAGACACATAAATCAGAATGTCCTTATTCTGATATCAATAACTCAACACCATGAAATTAAAAGGAAATAACCCAAACATAGTGTTAACTCAACACTATGAAATTCTAAGGAAATAACTCAAACACAGTGTTAACTCAACATTAAAAAATTATAAGGAAATAACCCACTGTTAACTCAACACTATGAAATTAAAAGGAAATAACCCAAAAATAGTGTTAACTCAACATTATGAAATTATAAGGAAATAACCCAAACACAATGTTGACTCAACACTATAAAATTATAAGGAAATAACCCAAACATAGTGTTAACTCAACACTATGAAATTCTAAGGAAATAACCCAAACGTATTGTTAACTCAACACTATGAAATTCTAAGGAAATAACATAGTGTTAACTCAACACTAAGAAATTATAAGGAAATAACCCAAACATAGTGTTAACACTATGAAATTATAAGGGAATAACCCAAACATAGTGTTATAGGTACCCTGATGGACAATTTAATGGTCAAATATTTGTCAGTGAAAAATATACAAAATTCCAGAATAATTTTTAATGTGATCATCTTTTAATATTTTCCAGCTGTTCAAATAGGCTTTCACTGCGGAAAATATGGTAACATCATCTTTTAATATTTTCCAGCTGTTCAAATAGGCTTTCACTGCGGAAAATATGGTAACATGGCAATACATTTCAGTTGTCCTTAGCTCCCAGGTAATGCAAATGTCTACTCTGACTTAACATTAAAAAAATATGCATTGAAGTAAACAATTGAATTAAATTATATTATTTGCATTTATTAGAAAAAAGTCATGGCACACATACACAATAAGATTCATGAAGCTTTTTTAAACAGTTATATGCATGACATATGATAAATTAATCAGTAACATGTAATTTTAAAGTTTTTTGCATCCCAATAAACATACCAGTCAAAAATCTTGGGGGTCAGAGAAATTGAGTCAAGTAGATTATCTGTGCATAAATGGAAGTTTGATGGCTAGACTGGTTTACCTTTGTATTCCAATCATAGTGATATCCTAATGTTGCCCATCTTAGCTTCATCAGAATACTGTCTTTCTTTAAATCTGGACTGTAAAAAAAAGCAACTCTAATAGCTCAACAATGCAAATCTCCATGTTATTTAATATATATTACACCCCAACCCCATACTACTACTACTACTACTACTACTACAACTAATAACAACAACAATGTGGACATAGTGCAGTGTTCAATCTTTTGAACATCTAAGCACTGTAAAATATTATGTAACACAAAAACATAGTGACAAATTACAAAAACCAACACTATGAAAATTAGAACATAAAATCATGCTGACAATAATCAAGGAAGGAAACATTATTAAGTCTTTAAGTCCATTATTGTAGTCAAAATACTAGTGAGTTTTAAAAGACTAGAATGAGATCACAGTGTCCTTGTGTCTTTAAGATCAATGGACAGTTCATTCCATCTAGCTGGGGCCTGGTATGCAAAAGAATGTTGTCCATATAAACTTTCTTTTAACAGTGGGAACAAGAAGATTGCAAGTGCTGGAAGAGGAGTGTAAGTTCCTGGACATGGATGAGGTCAGATAGGTATATTGGATTGGAGATAGTCAACCAAATGTGACATAGTTATCACATTTCGTGTTAAATTCTGGATTAGAACAGTTGCAGAGCTTTGGGAAGGTGTGCTCTGTTTTTCATACTCTAAGGATGATCCAAGCAGTCATGTTTTGAAGATTTTAAGGTTTCTATAGTAGATACTGAGATGAACCATATAGAAGTGAATTACTTTAGTCCAGTCTTGAAAGTAGTAAGGAACACACATGTTATAGTGGCATCAGTCAAAAGAAAATTGCAAATGGAGCTGACGTTTCTCAACTCCAGATATACAGCCTTGCCATATGTTCATTACATGCTGGTGTAATAAGAGCATAATGCTGAAAGTGTTACCTAGGTTTCATACTGACTGCAAATTTATGTTGGCATTGTTAATATTTATTATCTGAAGTAAAGGATGAGAACATCTTTGTGTGTCGATCAGGATGGCATCAATTTTATTATCAGTTTTATCATCATTCATCTGAAGCTTGTTATATGTAATCCATGACTATGCCTCTCAAAGTCTTGGACGGTATCCTCAACATTAGCTGTGCAGCTGTATTACCACAAACCCAGACAGTGACACACGGGTCATAACATGTAATATGCTACAAGTATGATTTTTTCCCCCTTGTTATGACCACATATCTAACATTTGACTAGAAAAGGTAATATTAAAAATGTCACTATTATTTTTATTTTGTACTTTATACTTTTGACTCACACATGGTAAGTGTTGAGAACAATTACCTTGTTTCAGACTGCTACCATATGGACAAAAACAGCTTTCAAGTTTTGTTGACATGTATACAGCATTTGCAGAAGATCTGCTAATTTTAAGATTGTCTGATGGGCAGACAAAAGGTGTCACAGAATCTCTATAAATAATGCAAAGGCATAGAGATAAAATGGATACTTTTTAAGTTTTCCAACCAAATGCAATCAGCATCTGACATTATTTTTCTAGCAAGGATTCTATATCTTATTTATTAAGCAGAAAAAAAGAAAACTAAATACTAACTGCTGCTCATGCTATAATCCATCTATCAAACAAAAAAAAATGGCATTTTAAAAGTCTCCATGTACTGTATATACTAATGTTGAAATGTTCAGTCACAAAGAATATGGGAAACATTTGAATACAATTACAAAGTGTTACTGTCTGATTGCTTAGAAATTGTGGACTTTATGAGGAAGGATAAGAAATTGATTATTATAGGGAGGACAAGAAATTGTAGACTATATTGGGGAAGCCAATAAATTGATGACTATAGAAGGCAGGACAAGAAATTGATGATTATGAGGGAGGACAAGTAATTGATAACTATTGGAGGACAAGAAATTGATGAATATTGGAGGACAAATAACTGATGACTAATGGAGGACAAGAAATTGTTGACTATATTGGGGAGGACAGGAAATTGTTGACTATATAAGATGAGGACAAGAAATTGTTGATTATATTAGGTAGGATAACAAATTGATTACTAAAGATGGGAGGAAAAGAAAATGTTGACAATATTGGGAAGGACAATAAATTGATGACTATAGGAAGGAGAACAAGAAATATAGAGGGATGATAAGAAATTGATTATTATAGGGGGTGACAAGAAATTGATGACTGTAAGTGGATGACAAGAAATTGATGATTATAGGGGGGTGTGACAAAAATTGATGATTATAGGGGGATGACAAGAAATTAATGATTATAAGGGGATGACAAGAAATTGATGATTATAGGGGATGCCAAGAAATTCATGATTATAGGGGGATGACAAGAAATTGATGATTATAGTGGGATGACAAAAAATTGATGATTATAGGAAGATGACAAGAAATTGATTATAGGGGGATGATAAGAAATTAATGACCATAGGGGGATTACAAGAAATTTATGATTATAGGGGGATGATAAGAAATTAATGATTATAGGGGATGACAAGAAATTGATGACTATAGGGGATGACAAGAAATTGATGATTATAGGGGGATGACAAGAAATTAATGATTATAGTGGATGACAAGAAATTGCTGATTATAGTGGGATGACAAAAAATTGATGATTATAGGAAGATGACAAGAAATTGATTATAGGGGGATGATAAGAAATTAATGACCATAGGGGGATTACAAGAAATTTATGATTATAGGGGGATGATAAGAAATTAATGATTATAGGGGATGACAAGAAAATGATGACTATAGGGGATGACAAGAAATTGATGATTATAGGGGGATGACAAGAAATTAATGATTATAGTGGATGACAAGAAATTGATGATTATAGGGGGATAACAAGAAATTAATGATTATAGGGGATGACAAGAAATTGATGATTATAGTGGGGGTGACAAGAAATTGATGATTATAGGGATGACAAGAAATTGATGATTATAGGGGGATGACAAGAAATTGATGATTATAGTGGGGGTGACAAGAAATTGATGATTATAGGGATGACAAAAAATTAATGATTATAGGGGATGACAAGAAATTGATGATTATAGGGATGACAAGAAATTGATGATTATAAGGGGATGACAAGAAATTGATGATTATAGGGATGACAAGAAATTGATGATTGTAGGGGGATGACAAGAAATTGATGATTATAGGGGATGACAAAAAATTGATGAATATAGAGGGGTTTGACAAGAAATTGAAGATTATATGGAATGACAAGAAATTGATGATTATAGGAAGATGACAAGAAATTGATTATAGGGGGATGATAAGAAATTAATGACCATAGGGGGATTACAAGAAATTGATTATAGGGGGATGATAAGAAATTAATGACCATAGGGGGATTACAAGAAATTTATGATTATAGGGGGATGATAAGAAATTAATGATTATAAGGGATGACAAGAAATTGATGACTATAGGGGATGACAAGAAATTGATGATTATAGGGGGATGACAAGAAATTAATGATTATAGGGGATGACAAGAAATTGATGATTATAGGGGGATGACAAGAAGTTGATGATTATAGGGGGATGACAAGAAATTGATGATTATAGTAGGGGTGACAAGAAATTGATGATTATAGGGATGACAAAAAAATTGATGATTATAGGGGGATGACAAGAAATTGATGATTATAGTGGGGGTGACAAGAAATTGATGATTATAGGGATGACAAAAAATTAATGATTATAGGGGATGACAAGAAATTGATGATTATAGTGGGGGTTACAAGAAATTGATGATTATAGTGGGATGACAAGAAATTGATGATTATAGGGGGATGACAAGAAATTGATGATTATAGGGATGACAAGAAATTGATGATTATAGTGGGGGTGACAAGAAATTGATGATTATAGGGATGACAAAAAATTAATGATTATAGGGGGATGACAAGAAATTGATGATTATAGGGGATGACAAGAAATTGAAGATTATATGGAATGACAAGAAATTGATGATTATAGGGGGATGACAAGAAATTGAAGATTATAGGGGATGACAAGAAATTGATGACTATAGGGGATGACAAGAAATTGATGATTATAGGGGGATGACAAGAAATTAATGATTATAGGGGATGACAAGAAATTGATGATTATAGGGGGATGACAAGAAGTTGATGATTATAGGGGGATGACAAGAAATTGATGATTATAGTAGGGGTGACAAGAAATTGATGATTATAGGGATGACAAAAAATTGATGATTATAGGGGGATGACAAGAAATTGATGATTATAGGGGATGACAAGAAATTGAAGATTATATGGAATGACAAGAAATTGATGATTATAGGGGGATGACAAGAAATTGATGATTATAGGGGGGTTTGACAAGAAATTGATGATTATAGGGGATGACAAGAAATTGATGATTCTAGGAAGGTAAAAAGAAATTGATGATAATAGGGGGTGGTGGAAAAGAAATTGATGAGTAAAGTGGGAAGGATAAGACAATTTAAATAAAAACTGTCTGAAATTATTAAATGCCACTCCACACAAAATATTGTGAAGAACAAGTCAAATGAAACTGCAAACTCCACAGACTTAGATCCACTGTCACATTATGAGTCTATGGAATTTGTTAGGCCCAATCAGCAGAACAAACAACAAAGACCCACATATACCAACACATTATGCGATGGCAGATTTAAAGATTATGTTGTTTGCACTTAAACCAAAATTATATGCAAACATATATGGTATAATGAAATAGGAGCTAACATTTTATTTCCTATTGGTGACAAAATTAAATGCAAAGAGACCTTATCCAAATTCCTGTGTTAAATTTACTTAGACTAATCCACATTCCTGAGCTTAACTTATACAGACCTTATCTGGTAGAATAAAACAAAAATGACATGCAGACCAAATGTTAGTTGTCAGTGACTTTCATTCAACCTTACAGTCCAATTCAAGTTACTTCATTAGATGCAGGAACCTTAATGTTCTCCATGCCTTTTGTTTGGTATTGCAATGAATGCTTTAAAACTATTTTATGTCAGTATTTATTCATAAATGTAAATGTGAAGTGTGATTACTTTGCTATATGACTTAAGGAATAGCCTAGTATCATATGTGTCATTTTGTTTGCCAGAGACTAAGATTCTCATTTTTGGCCACTAAACAAAATTTTTACTATGTTTTCAGATAGATACAAACTAATTTTTTATGTACAATCTTTTTAGTAAATATGTACACTCTCTTGGTATGAAAAGCCCATCATTGTTGCAACCAATATTGATCCCTGGGTATCTTCCTGTCCTCTGGGTAACCAGTCCCCCCCACTTCATAACTCATAAACTATACATAAATCCACATATTAAATGAATTTACATAACCAAAAGAGCAGTTTTAAGGAGTTAGCAAAGATTCAAGTGTCTTTGTTTATCCTCTTGGGTCATTACTTGGAAGACATTGAGACCCCACCCTATGGTGGCTCAGTGGTTAAAGCCCAGGACAAGTGACTAAATGTGTTTGATTCACATAATTAGATTACCCGGGATCTCCTAACAAATTACTAGTTTATTTAGCATTTGCAAATAAATTATGTAAATTATTAGTGATCAATCACATTTAATATATTAAAAGCCACAAAATAATCCAAGTACATATGATAATATTATAAACAATAAATATTTCAGGCATTTTACTACAAGTATGGCTATACCATTTGAAAGAGTTTAGTGGCTTTGGTTTGTTTTTGTTTGGCAATGAGAGTAAAGTGTCTTGCTGAAGGATACAATAAAGCAACTTTATTCACATGATTGTACATATCACCCATGCAAGGTAAATGCAGCTTGTGGCCTACAGGTTTCCAACCTTTCTATATATAAGAACACACTTTACACTGTTTGCTGGCTATTGGGTGACATTCAAGTCTACAGAATACCATGATGCTCATTACAAGGGCCTCTTTAAACCACTATCAGGGACATGGAAAACCGTCAAGTCCAAAGTGAACTCTCTGCAAGTGGTAAGAATTTAGCTTGCCATCTGCAAAAAGCAGATGAAATTTAACTCATACCATGTTTGTGTTAGGGAGGCCTGCCAGAGATGAAATTTAACACATGCCCTGTTTGTGTTAGGGAGGCCTGCCAGAGATGAAATTAAACACATACCCTGTTTGTGTTAGGGAGGCCTGCCAGAGATGAAATTTAACACATACCCTGTTTGTGTTAGGGAGGCCTGCCAGATATTTCCCAGCTTCTCAGTATCCATATGTGCATCCAGGTTGGTTATGTTGGGTTTACAAGGATAACTCTGCAGGCATCTTATCACCCAATACCTCTGATAGCCAGCCTTAAATGGATTCTTGATCACTACCAGACCTAAATATACAATTATAAACTAACCTATAAACAGAGTCAAAGGGAAAAAAATACAAAGCAATACAGGAAGTAACTTCTCTAATGATATATTGAAATTTCCTTAAAGTCACATTTATGTTCATTTGCATAAAGAAATTTTGAGTAATGTATCTAAACAATATGAAATTTTAGACTTATAATTTTACGTCAAAGAGAGAAATCAGTATATTAAAGTAAGATCAATGGAATAGAGTCTGAGTAATTTTTCTCAGTGTTGATACTGTATTCTTCACTATATGGCCCTTTATTATAAAACAGTTTCTGTTTTAAGGTGGGTATAGTAATGGATCTCTAATTACATGCATTACCTATTTCATTATAATGTTGTCACAGTATAGGGTAACCTGCTTTATGGTTCTCATGGACACTACATATTTCCTGTAGGTATTTGTTTATGATGTCAAGAGCTATTTCTTAGTTGTCTCCCTTTCAGTCTCATGCAATATAGTGGAGGACTTTATCCCTAAGGTTATAATCACCATGATTTTAGCAGAAATTCAAGTCACATGTACTTAATTAATCTCCATGAGCATGCTGAATAGTTAATTTTTCAAGAAAAGAACTTCAATAAAACATTTATATAATTATGTTCACCATCTATATAATGTGCTAAAAAATGACATTAACACCATAAAACCAACATAAATATTTGGATGTATAATAACAGCCACTTGTGTAAGAAAAAAAATGTTTAAAATTTGATGATGACATGATGATAAAAAAATTAGGTTTTCATCTTGGCCAAAGAAAGGAAAACTTTAAAGTATCCAGCAATATAAACTCCCACTTGTCCGACAAACTAACTTACGTCATATACTCATAAATGAGTCAGATCACACTGCCAATTGCACCAACACATATCTGCCATTGCATAAAGTCTGTGCAATTTGTTACAAGCAATCAGTAGAACACCATGGACTATGATCAGCCATGGATTAAAATTTTAAACTAGCATACATTGTTACAATAGTACATCAAATGAAAGACATTTTACTGCCTAAGAAAAACTGGTAACACAAAAGTCATTTCAGAGAATAATTTTAGTTGAAGAGACTTAAAAAATTAAATTAGCTGTGCAGGTGACACTATCTAAACACCAATTTAATTTATGTGCTTTCAATTTAACATCATTTATAATGTAGAAATAACATTCAGTCTTCACCACTGTGTTTGATTTATGTCATCGCTGGTGCCATGTTCTGTGACTCATATACAGCTCATGTCTGTGCATCTCAGTTCTCACAAAGAAAATTATGCATAAATAATCATATAATTTACCCAAAACTTCCCTTATCTGCAAGTATCCTATCAATTTATACGATAACCTCAGGAACACAACCAGAACATAAATTTACTATCACCTGTAAATAACCCATAATAAATTATCAACAATGGGTAAATTTCCATGTGTTTAAATTCTTACAAATATGTACAAATATCTTTACAACTTGTCACAAATCATAACTAGACATACATAAATGGCAAATCTCTGTAAGCTTCTCATTACATTTCTCATGCACACATCCATAACATGACCAAAAGTCAGTCACATATATCTGTCTGCTTCTTACAAATGCATATATAAAGTTTTGTCTGAAAATGTGAAAAATGTCAGTGTAATTGCAGTTCTTTCATGTTTGACCTCTGATTTCCCACTCTAAGACCAAAAAAGAAAAGCATCCCTCTCACATATGGTCACCTAATGAACAACCTATATATCAAGTTTAGCAAATTTTCAAGAAGTTTAGGACATGTGGTTAATGACAGATGGACAGACTGACATGGTATATCATAATATTCTTCCTCTAATGTGTGAAAATACTAATTTTACTTCATGGAAAGGAATACAACACTTGTAAAAAATCAAGAAAAGAAAAAATTAAATTGTTTACACTTTGTCAAAATTATTTAACTATAAGTTAAATGCTTTTTAAGTTTCAAACAAGTTTCCATATGCTGAAACCTGAATCGGATCTGAGATAAGATCATCTTTTTGATTAATTTTACACTGTTGTCTTTCTAAAGAAAACAATGACTAAGAGAGTAGAATTTAATCAATATACTATATATATATATATATATATATATATATATATATATATATATATATATATATATATATATATATATATATATATATATGATTTTTTTCTCAAGAAAATGAAACATTAACTTTTTACTGCAATCCTATAGAAAAATCATCTATTTTTAAGGGACTCATCTAATTCCACTGTCACTTAGTTAAAAATCTATTATTATTATCAGCCAATAAAACACCAGGTCTGTAACGTTTACCAAGAGAACAACCATTGATGCTTTGAGTATTAGTGGAAACCATATACAGAATTTGGTAACCAGTCAACCATTAACTACCCAAACCTCATAGCATCAAGCAAAATTCAATAAACTGAGAAAATGTATAAACAAATTGAAAATGTTAATAAAACTTCTCACTTGCAGCCTTTTCTTAAACAGGCCAAGCTGTAAATATCAAATGAAACACAGTAGCACATTTATCCCAGATGCAGCCCAGTATTATAAAATGTATCATAATATTCACTCTAAAATATACAAATACATGCTAATACCATGAAGACTTACACTTTCTTGTGTTTTGTTTTAGCACAAGCAGCATTTAAGTTCAATATTTAGTATTTGAGTGATCATGACAACTGGCCAAATTGGTAGTGATTACTGCATGCAATGTCTATTTCTAATGATCAGAAGATTGCATGTACACTTAGAGCTCATCATGCACAAGGAAGTCTGTCAGCAAAAGTAACATACAAATTACCATATGTACTCATTTATAACAAGAGACCAACTGCAAACTGTGCAAATCCAATCTGGGCTTTTGCAGTTTGTTAGGAATAATCAGTAGAACAAACAATACAGCAAGCTTCACAAGTTCTGTTTGTTTTTGAAAACCAATCACTTTTATTATGGCATTATGGGATTGCAAACCACAAGCAGATTTGACTTACCTCTGAAATTGAAGGGTTTCACAATGTGCAAAAACTAAGCACCTCCAAAAATGAAAATATGGAAGTGCTCCAATAAACATCAACAATTTTACCCTTTGCAAAAACACATATTAACTAATTTGTAAAGAATTGTGCTTAGTTTAAAATTACTTCCTAGAGATGTATTAGACTTACATCAGTAAGTTATGAATATTAAGAAATAGGGTCACATTTGGAACTAATAAGATGCTCTTGACATACAGATGTGACCTCTGAGCTGGTCAGTGTAGGGATAACATTAAAAAAACAGGATAGTAACTTGCTAGATAGCAAAACAGCTTATTTATCGACTATGGTGCAGAGTGACTACATAAACTCTGATCTACAGGTACATCATGCTATGGCAGATCAGGAAATTTTGACACAACTTATAAGTCAGTACATATGGTACATAAACTGGAAACTGTGCTGTGATTCTTGCCAGTTTACACTTCATAAATGAAATGTTCTGAACTTCATGAACTGTTAATAGTTTGTTTGGAATTTACTGTTTTAGCCCTATAAAGTACTTTCTTTTCTTTTTTTTTAAGATACCACTTATTGATAGGTAATTTGTAAACAATTTAATCCTCTGAAAATAATTTTGAAAATGCTAAATCGTATATGATTTATGAATTGATAATTCTCAATAACTATAGACATACCTTGAAAACAACACAAACAAGCAGTGTTGTAGCAAGCATTTGAATACAGCAAACTGTCTAATGTTCCTATATAGATATAGCTTTATTCTAGCAAGCATTTGACCACAGCTAATTTTATAAGATTCCTTAGTAAAAAAATGTAGCATTCAGGCAAACATGAGCACAGCAAAGTGTGTCAGATTCCATTATGAAAATATTTAGTGCTCTAGCAAATTTATCAAGATGGTAAACTGTAAATGATCACTTTATTGAACAGCAGCAAAAACCTACTACCTGGCACTTGATCCAAGGTGAATGCTTTCCACTGAGAGATTGGTTTTAATCCCAGCATGCACTCCACCTCTCTTGAATTTGTCTCAAGTTCAAGCTCTTGAATCTGATAAGAAGAATACTCAATTGGATAAATTCAACACTGAGATAGCAAGACTATCGATAATGCATAAATTACAGAAAAATTGAATGTAAACAGAAAATATTTACATAAGTTTTAATCTGATTAAATTTTAATCCCAACATAGACTTAGGAGTTTTATAAGATTGGCTTTATTAACCCACTTTTCAACATTAAATTTATGTTCTGTCAACATTTGGAGTTCCTCATCCACATAATTTTAGGAACTTATTGGATAGTGTTGCACTTCATATTAGTGAGACTGAGAGTTATCATTAGAAATGGTATGTTCTGAGTTATGTGTTATTTTTATTACTTTCATAAAGGAGTACCTGTAATTTCATTGGTGAATAACAAGGTTAACAAAACATGACCTCATGCATTCAACTACTCAGCAGATTATTATTAGTTTGGACCTTGGCTCTGTTTCTTTTGGCTATTAATCATTTCAAGGTTGCAAGTCCTAAATTTCAAGATCCTAAGTTTTAATAAATCTGGTTATGATTATTTGTTGTTTATTATATACTTAGAAGATATAACTTGATCACGTAATTTGAAGCAGGAGTTATTGGTGCTGGGAAAATTGGTTTCATTTTCTGGAGCTTAATGTCATTTTTTTGCACATGAAACCACTTTGTTTCATTCAGTCACAATGACTTTGAACTTTGACATTCCCCCTCCCCCATCCAAATGGCTTAATCCTTATCCCAAATGTAAGCTATCCCCAAAAATTACTCCAGATTTGTGATGTAGAACTAATACTATTGTGCAAAAACCATTTTCTGACTTTCAGCCAGTAACCTCAAAACTGACAGGTTTCTTCTTTACCCCATATGCAAGCATCCCCCAATCTTCACACCAGGTATGTGATTTGTCACCTACTGAGTGAAAAATATTTCCTCATTTTAAAGTTACAGTGACCTTTGACAGAACTCAAATTATTTTGCAGAAACAAATTTTCTTCCTTCAGTTACACTAACCCTGACCTTTTGAACAAAATATCAAAATGGCTCTTCTAAACCCCTATGCAAGTAATTCACAAACTTTGGTAGCTACAGATATTGCAAACTTAAGTTAATGAGCAGACACAATTTTTCTTTTTTCAGTCAAAATGACCCCTGACCTTTTGATCCCAATATCTAAAGATTCTTCCTTTCCACAAGTAAAAGCCATCAATAAAATCACACTCTCAGGCTGTCTGCTATGTAAAGCGTTTATTTTAGGCTCTCAATTGATTAATGATTTATTTTTCTATAATTTAATTGCATAAATTTAATCCATTTTCCACAGAATAATTTATATTAATGGTAAGTTCAGCAAAGGTGAGAAAAAATACATCTGTATGTATTTCATTATCTTCCTTACATCATACAAAATAGCTATAGCAATAAAATTTTTCATTTTCAGTGCCTTTTAATGAAAATGATTTAATGTGAAACATTATCTTAACTCTAAATCATATGCAAATTTTAGTAAATTGCTCCTCATGTAAACATTTTAAAGTGTAAAGTTTCATACTGTGTTTATGATTTTCACCCCATAATCTAAGGAAATCCTTTGTAATTTCTGTAGGCCCAATATAAATTACATGCATTTACCCAATCTAAATTATAAACCTGTATGTCATATGAAAATAAGCATTGCATCTCCATTTGTAAGGGATGCAGTACATGTACAAATTTCTCTTTCTTAAAATTCACCCAAAAGCCCAAATAAGTTTGCGGTAATCTACTATTTTAGGTGACACTGTGGTAATTATTAGGTGACACTGTAGCTCATGGATTGAATTTTATTTATTACACAAAAGAGAATAACTTTTCTATTCATGATACAGACAGCATAACGGCTGACCTGTGTGCAAGTGCTAGGGTTAGTAACCTTGTGTATCAGCTGCCCATGTAGTGTTGAAAGCCTATATTGTGTAATATTATTGGGTTATGTCCACTGGTCCCTGATTAGGGCTGTCAAAAATCATGAAAAACCAACCTGGGTACACATTGCAAATTTTAACGGGTACAGTTAGCATATGAATGGCATGTACAACCGTAGACCAACTAATTGTTATCTCCAGTTCTTTAATATTTTTTATGGCGATAGAGGCTAACCGTGTACTACTTGGTCTGAATTGTCCACACCAATGTAGCTTCGAATTGTCTGACCACACGCTGTTAATTAATAAATTCATTTATAAGGACCTTTGCACACAGATGGTAGGTATAATCCAACTTTTAATGATCACTGTTATCAGCCGCGTTAAAAGCTTTAGAACACTCACATTTTTTAAAGTATAAGTCCTTGTTAGAACAGACCACTTTTATTCATCTGCTTTTGACCGCAGATTTGAATTACCTATGTATGCGTGCCCCAGTTAAACCACGTGACCACGCAGTCGCATTAAGTGTTATTATTTTGGAATTATAATTCTTAAAATAGTTATGGTAAAAACGTAGTAGTATTGAAAATAGAAATATCAGTATATGTATGATAGCTAACTTTCGAAATTAGCAGAGTTAGTCGACTAGAAAAACAACAAGCAAAGATTGCTTTGAGACATTATGAAGATTCAAAATGTCTAGGTGATGATTGTTCATAATATAAATTGTGGGATTTCTTTGACATGTTTGTTTGGAAATCAAAGGTATCCTTCTGGATTTCATTAAAAGATCACGTAATGTACTGATCATTTAGTACCCACATAAAAATAGTTATCATCTACAAAGAGGTTTATTACCTGTAGAACAAATGTTTTAACCTTGGTATATAATGCCTTGGAGATAACGGTTTGTCCGGTTGCACAATGCCAATGATATTTATTAATCCAAACAAACTGCCTGACATATTTTTTATTTATATTAAGCAGAGATCTGGTTTCTAATTATAGCCATAGCTGTCACACCTGTTTGAAGTGGTTGTCGAATGTAGCGATTTTTTTTTAAAACAGGTACCTGTGTTTACATTTCAATACCAGGGTTTTTCTATACAGTCGGATATCCGGGTAACCGGGTACCTGATGACAGCCCTATCCCTGATGGTAATTCCTGTGACAACAGAAAAAATATAAGGATTTTAATTTAAATGAAATCTCTCTTTTGATTCAGAAGAGATGCATATTAATTAGTATGATGACCTCTGACCTGGTTATTACATAACATGGAATAATGGAATAATACCATATTAGATTTTGGCAGAGTGGTCTAAAGTGCTTACTGTCACTTATCACTGCCATCTCATCTATGTCTGCATGGGTTCAAGTCTAGGGCTCGACCAATGTGGGTATGTGAGATAGCTTGCCAGTAGCTTCTTGTGGGTTGGTGGTTCTTTCTGGGGTTTCCATGGATTCTTTCTCCACCATTTATACTGGCCAACATGCATAGCCTATCATGTGCTGAAAAAATGCTATTAAAAATTATATCAACAACAACAACATTACCCATATCAAATTTTAATCAGATATCCATAGTCCACATGCAATGGGGATCTGATGGTTATGAACAAGAAGTAATGTTCTACTGACTTTGTGGCTCACCAATAAAAAATCACAGCTTTCAAATTTGTGTAAGTGACATGCATTTTTCAAATCATATCCCTACTAACAATAACTCTCCCAATTAAGAAATGCATTGTTTTATCTGGTAGGCTACTAAAAAAAAGAGGACTGGGAATTCCAAAAGGTCACCACACAATTCAGTTTTATCACTGTCTATCAAAATCTCCAGGAAGGACTTTGTAAATCTCCTTTTAGTCAGGTTGGATTTTTAGTCAGATTGGATTTATTTACTGATTTTCAACAGAAAACGTTCCTTGACATTTCAATTCATTTGCCAACTGCTTTAACATGACTGATTTATTATTGTCACGTTCACATTGGTGCATTCATATATTAATTTCTATACTATTATTCTTGATTGTAACTTTTATAGAAATGATGTCTCTCATTCTCAAAAAATGGGGTTATTTAAAAAAATGCCAGATTTATGTTTTACTTTGATAATCAGGGATTATGCTGGGTTTTGCCAAAGTCACAAATTCTGATTTTTTTTCTCTTATTGGCGACAAAATATAACATCTGGTGATCTTTTTTGTGACACTTTTTTGTGACATCATTTTGGGCTTTAAAAAATTGTATATACAGCCTAGGTTTGGAGAAATTCAAAGACACCATACAGGAAGCTATAAACTTGGATATAAAATTGCACTGGAATCTATTGTTACACAAGCGAATCCTTTGTTTATATTAACAAACCACTATAACACGACATTATTATGTCAACCCTTGGAAGCTTTACCATCATGGTAGTTGTCTCGGGCTGACCAAAATCTAGGCCAATTTAAGTACATGTAGCATATAAACAACTATACAGCCACATGATACTAGGATACTAAATATCAGAGTGAATTTTTAAAAAGATATACATATCTGTTGTGTTTTCTAATGGGATTTAACTGTTTTATGAATTTTCTAAAAAAAATAATAAAATACTCAAACTCATGGATTTTTCATATGTACGTATATTATTTAACACATTTTGGAGTGTACTACACAAATGTAAGTTGTCAATATACAAGTGTATTTCAGATTAGCAGTCATCATTTAATAAAAAATTCCATTTTTCCATTTTTTCTCTGTAAATCCTAGTCACTGATGACAGGTCGTCTCTTAAAAATTACACTTGTGTGCTAAATTGCAATTTAGTTTCAGCCACCTCCCCTTACTTATCTAAACATCCACTTATGTCCACAGTATTATCTTGGTGCCAAGGATAATAGTATTGTATTATGAAAATGGCAACATTTTTTTAAAATAGGCAAAAAAATTATTGAAGTTAGCAATTTTTTGGCAACAGCTTTTGTAAAAGCAGCACCATCTCTGGATAATTATTTAGATTTTTCAGCAATTCTTATATTTAGATCATAACTAACACTTATATTTTCTCATTACAACTAATACCTATTACTTATAATACTCCAACGAAATCACTTCCATTAGCCCTAGATTAAGGAACTGCAACATAATTATCCTGGTAAATTTGATAATTGTCAAGAAAAGAGGTGACAAACATAGTCCTACAAAGTCAGACATATCACATGTTATTTATGTTTTAGAGCTACATCTTACAACCCAAATAACAACCTTGTATAGTGTGTTCTGATCAATTTACATTGGAAAGAGTAGTCAAAGTTTCAGGAATATGTCACACACTTGGCAGCCAATAATGATATTTTCCCACAAATTGATATGTAATTAATGTATTTACTGTGTTGTTTTTATCCAGGTGGAATACAAATCTGACACAAAGCATTTTTATGTTTTGTTGACATACATTTGAATTTGTTGAAATGTGATGGTAGTTGAGGTATACTGAAGTACGTTAAATTAGGTTCATGTGGGGGATATATTTCTTAAATGAAATGCAACATTGCTTTCAGTTCTAATAGGCATAATATATTTTTATTCTCTTCGTTAAAGAATAATTATTTTAACTTAACCTGATTTAGGTATTCCCAGCTTTGATCGCTTTCCAGACAACTAAAACGTAGGCCAATGAAACTTGAAAACAGGTCCATTTCTTTTGTCAGAATTTGAATTTATTAGAGAAAAGACATCAGAGTTAGTCAAAATTATGACTTTACTTTGTTGAAAAGTATCATTATTGATTGCCAGTTGTCAGATACTCCAAAACATAAATATCAGCATCTAGGTCTCACAGTAGGACTAAAACAAATGTGAAAATGATATATTACTGCTGATGATCTAGTATTATCACACATACTTTATTGAGACTGCAAAAAATCCAAAATGTATAAATTACTCATGGGAAACCAAATATTTCAAAGCAGCATTATCCTTACTTCGAAAAAGCAATACTTGTTTTGAAAGAATACTGAAATATTGCGTATGTACAAATTTCGGAAATTACACAACTTATGGTTTTAAAGTAACACATGCATGATGGATAGATGATCTCGAGAAAGATCGCACAAAGTCGGGATTCCAAATTGCGTAAGTTCAAGTTGGGACCCAACTTATACATCCTCTTTGGAAGTTTGAAACGATTACTGGACAGTACTATCTGAATCAAAAAATATCATAACTCCTACCAAAAAAGGAATGGCTCTAAAGCAAGCTCTAAGATCTATAACTTCCGTGATATCAGGGGGTGGGAGACGGCTCTTATACTTCTTGAAGTCAGCTTTAAAGTTATCTTGGTCTGATGTGTCCATGGGCGCATCCATATTGAAACGAGAGACTTCCGCTTTTATGTATACGGAACCGGCTTCTATCCAATGAATCTTCATCACAGTTAAATATCCGGTACTTTGTTAATTTGGACAGCTCAAAACATTATCACACAATAAAATCTGAAATCAAATTAAATATACTCAACAATGCCAGCTATATTAAATCTCTGGACTGCAGTAGTTTTAACATCCCTGGTTAGGAACGTGACTTATTTTTAACTGGGATAAAGGTTAGAGAGATAGAAAAGGCAATGTGAATTTGGGTTTCAGTAGCGGAAAAATGACAAATTGGAAACTATCCAGGGACAATATTATGCAATTTGAACTAAGTGTCATAAAGTGAAATTTTCTGAGAATCAGTTTATGTAAAAAGGGTGGAATAAAGAATATTTATAACTTTGATGGGCATGTTTTAATTGTTGGTAGTTAGATAAATTTAATTCTATCTGGCTAAAAAAAATAATGGTCATGTGTTTCCCAGATGAAATTCAATGTTTAAGTATTTTCCCTCACAAACATTAGTAAAGTTTTTAATAATAATAATAATAATAATAATAATAATAATAATAATAATAATAATAATAATAATAATAATAATAATAATAATAACAGCAACAACAACAACAAAAACAATAATAATAATAATAATAATAATAATAATAATAATAATAATAATAATAATAATAATAATAACAACAACAACAGCAACAACAACAACAACAACAACAACAACAATAATAATAATAATAATAATAATAATAATAATAATAATAATAATAATAATAATAATAATAATATGTATTTATAATCATTAATGTGATTAGCATAGCGATAAGAACAAAGACAGTCATACATTAACGATGATGATGATGATGATGATGATATAAATGAGGATGAGAATGAGGATTAAGTGGAGAAAGTGTTTGTCATTCATTTGTGATTTTATACAAAATAAATTTCTTTGATTAAAAAAGAATTTTAAGTATATACAGTTTAATAAAAATAACAACTATAGTACAAATCAGTTTTCTTTGTTTCTTCTTCTTTTTCTATTATTATTATTATTATTATTATTATTATTATTATTATTATTATTATTATTATTATTATTATTATTTATTATTATTATTATTATTATTATTATTATTATTATTATTATTGTTGTTGTTGTTGTTGTTGTAAACGAAGCAGTATTACTGTAAAGGAAGTGTTGCATTACATAATGCAAAATCAAAGTATTCAACATAAGAGGTTTCGAAAATATCTTTATATCTCTTTTATTTTTGCACACACGGCTTATACACTTAATAATATAAGGAATATGGTTTCATTAGACTGTTAAATTTACTAAGTGTCACCGTTGTTTAGACCTGTCTACAGCTCACGAAATGTCCGATTTTAAATTTCTCTTTAGCATTCCATGTGTCTATTGGGATGATTGGTAGTTGAACGAAATGGCTTTAATCGCAAGACGGGGAATCAGAGGAATATACAAGCTTTATGTCGGGAATATTCCATGGACAGTATCCAATAGTATGTTCTAAATTGCAAGTTTTAAATGTGTATTGTATAATATATTTTACAAGAAAAATCCTGTGGTCACAAATTCTAGGTGGACACATTGACCTTGCCGGTCGCATGTATCTCACATTTCCGTTATGAATGAGGTGACTACAACATGTTCTTGACCACACGTGGCTGACGCAAGATTAATGATATAGAAACAAAATGTAAAAAAAAAAGAACAGACTGTAGAAAATTTTTTTATCGAGTGATAAAAGTCCATCAGGCCAATGTTATATACTGTTTTGACACAGAACCATACCTACCCTAAGGAGGTACTGGTTATAGACCAATTCTCGCCGTGTACCAATTGTTGCCATATTAATAATAACTCACGACCGCACGCAAAGTTTTGGTTTCTATTTAAAAAAAAATAAAGAGTGATTACAGCTGAAAAGCACGATCAAAAACAAGCATCAGGATAATATTATTAACAGAGTTATTATGATAGCGACAATTGGTACGCGGCGAGAATTGGTTTATAACCAGTAGCGTTTTTATTCACCGGTAAAATGTACAGGTCGCAATAAACGTGGTTGTTTTTTTTTTTTTTTTTTGTATGCGTTGTTATTCAGTATATAATTTTCCATCAATTTTTGTTACGTGCACGTTAATATATTATGATTTGCTAACTATATGTTTCTACGATAAAATGGTGGGGGCCCCGAGTGGCCTAGTGGTCTAGAGTGGCCTAGTGGTCTAAATCGCTGTCCGTTATGGATCACTGCCATCTCACCTCTGTCTGCGTGGGTTGAGTCTAGGATTCGGTGAATGTGGATATGTGAGAAAGCCTGCCAGTAGCTTATTGTGGGTCGGTGGTTCTTTCCAGTGATTTCCCCGGTTTCTTCCTCCACCATTAATACTGGCTGCCATGAATAGCCTATCGTGTGCTGAAAAATGGCGTTAAGCCCAACAACAACAACAACAACAACGATAAAATGGACAACATTATCTCAAACAGTTGCAATTATAGCCACTGGATTTTGTAAGTAACACTAGGGTAACTATTGACAATGCCTATTCCCTTATACCAGTTAAAGAGCACTGACTAACTTGAGAAGTTTGAACTGAGACTTTTCATCACATCTTAACAACTTTTATGTGACTGCTTAATTCAGCCATTCCTATACAAATAATAACTGTTCAATGCTTAATTATTGACAGTTTACACCAGCAAACTTATTTTATTGGCTGTTGCAATTAAAAACAACAAAATAACAAAACTTGGAATGGTGGTCAGCTTGATTGAATTTTATCTGTACTGGCTATAGACCAGAAGAGTTCATGTCGTGGCTTTTTGTCCAGTGTCCGGTGTCTGTCTTCCATTTGCACAAGTTTATTTATTGCTGCATCTGAACTAGTAGAAGGATTGACTCAAACAATTACAAACATGTTTATCCCAAGGTCTATGCTGTCCAAAAATTAACAGTTAAGGCAACCAGTTCAAAAATAGGTTATGACTGCTACTTCTGAATAGTCATATTGGCATTTTCACTAAAAGACTTGTATATCTATTTGGTCTGAAAAGAATATGGTGCCAATTGAGATCTAATATGGCTGCCACAATGGCCACTTTGAAGGTTTTGTTATTTCTGCTTGTCATGAATGAATGTCAGACTCATAATCCCACAGTTGTGGGTTCAGTACTTGCTCAGGCCAGCCTGGGTTAGCGTTAGCAGCCTGGTTAAGGCACATATTTCCTTACCTTTGGTTTGATTTGGCCAGATAATGTGTTCAAAATTCTGATTGCACCATCAATATGAAGTTATCATTGCTACTTCTGAATGTTCATATTAAAGTGGGCTTTTCATTTAATATCTTGTTCTTGTTCATCCATTATGGCATCCATGTCAGCCATTTTGAAAATCTTGTTTCAGCTGATCATGAATGGTACAATTTGACATAGAATGTGAGTGCCATCAAAAATTTTAATATTGTTATCTCCCTAAATCGATGGTCATAGTGTCATGGCAATTTTACTTAAAGACTTATTATGATTCTCTAAATAGGGGCATATTGTCTTTGGAGGAATCTTAGACCAAATAACATACACCCTGATCTGTTGGTATATTAAGAAGTAGATTTGGGTATGTATTTGTAGATAGACCTGACTTATAAGCAAATTATTAAATAATCAATTAAGCAATTGATTACTTGAAATATATTGTAATTGATTACAAATTCTGGAAAAGTCATGCAAAGTTGTGATTACTTTTAAATTGCACTTACAAATATGTCATAGCTACAATTAGCAAGTTACAAAATTTTTAAAAACCTCTTTAGTAAAAAAAACTACTTAAAAATTTTGTGAAAATAGTTATTCATTGTGTTATGTTGAACACTGTTCAGTGCAAAACATAAATTAACCATTACTAACTATGAGATGTGACTGTCTGAACAGAAGTATGTAATCATGTTTTAATTACCTGAATAAAAAAGTAGTTGTTAACTGATTACTTCATTGTGACTGTACTTGTAATTGTAATCAACTACATTAACTACATTTTTTTTATAGCAATTGTAATTTGAAATCTTTAGAACAGTAATCAAAACAACACTGCTGATAAGCGAGTATATATAGTATTTTTTTCAACCAGGGTTTATTACCTTATATCTGACATTTTGGAGGATGTGATACTATGTCAACTTTTGGCTCAGTCACTTACGCTCTGAACCCTGTACTTTCATGACTTTTTGATGGCATGTGCTTGGTGCAAAATTAAAAAAATCCATAATTCTAAATCACATATCTTGACCAGACTTTTGGGTGATTTGCATGTTTGAGCAAGAAAGACGTCTATTGAGTTGAGGGCCAAAATGTGGTGACATGGGGGAGAGGGACATAAGCTGTCAGCATTGGGCATGTGTTATCCAGGATCAGCCGTGCCCCATCATTCCTACATATACCCCCCAAAACATACATATGACTTCCCAAAAAAGTTTGTGTTGAGGAAAGCATGAAGCAGAAGAATAATTTTCTTTAAGCATTATGACACAATTCTGGTTTTAAGTAAATGTACATAAAAGTTCTTACCATCTTTTAATATCAAAATCACAAAAGGCATAACATGGTATTTCGAAAAGGTCACATCAGTTTTTCCTCATAATTCAAATGAAGTGTTATGCTTCTTAAAATATTGGTTGTGTTTCAGTCCATGTGATAAAATTACAAATTCATTTTCAAAAACTGCATTCTTGAAACACATTTTATCATAGAATATTTTTGACTTTTCAGAGCTATCTGGAAATGATTTTATCTGATGAAATAATCCATCTGGGCATATTTTTATTGTCACATTTGCAATTTAAATTTTCAGGAAGCATGTCACAAGTCTGAATCAACAAACATGAATAATCGGGGTCAAGATAACCAATGCTTTACTGTAACGTGTCTGAATACGGCATTCATATCATCATAATTGGTTAATATGTACAGAAAACAAAATATAATACAACTATCTCAATGTAGCTATCAAATATACATATTTCTTTTCAGATGAATTAAGACAATACTTTGAAAAGTTTGGACCAGTTAAATCTGCCATTGTGAAATTTGTAAGTAATTTCTGTATTATTTATATCCCACCTATACCATTTCATCATTTTTCCATCAGAACACTGTTGGTGACAAATTTAGTTTGAAATTATTTTGCTACTCTTTGTACAGATGCCTAATTATCATTGAAATATGGCAGTGGGGGGGATTATATGAATCTGTCGGTACGAGCATGTCATGATTTGAAACTTTGGCTTTTGATCAGGTTTGGTTTGTTGATGTGTGTGGTGGTTTCAGAATTTCAGTCAACCAACCAAGTGGGTGGAGTTGGTGTGGGACACATATATTTGTATATAATAATATAAAGTGATTACATTTCTTGTATAGCAAATCTCTTGCTATACTATTTAAGATAGAGGCTCAACACAAGTTGGGGATGATTGCAGGAGCTCTGCATATGTACATGAAATTTTAACTTTAGTTTTGGAAAATGTGACACATGATTAGTATCGATTATTGGTCTTATTGTATCGATATTCTATTTATACTAGTTTTTGGGCAAATGCAGAAAAAGGACTTAAAAGAACATGACCATGATTGTTCTGATAGATACAAACAGTGCATCACATCCTAAATTACAGATCCTGTTAGATGACAAGGGAGATAATCATATTTTAATTTTAAAATTCTTCTACTGATCTATTTTTTTCTTTTCCATGCCATATTATTGAATGGTAGGAAAGACAAGGATGACCAAGTCACCATTTTTGTGCTTTAGAGATGGTGACACACCTTTTGACCAAAGGTTCATCCATATTTCTCTGAAATGGATCCAGTGCACTTCCTTTTATTAATTTGTTAAATGTATTGGATAATTTGTCAAGTTCAGCTATCTTCATTATTACTATGCCATGTCTGAGGAAGAAATAGTAGTACAGAAATTTGATAAGAACTGAATCAAATTTCCTGTTTCTTTGGTTTAGAGCATATTTGGATGAGCTAAGACAAACTAGTTCTTACTTCAATGTACATGTGTATTTTTGTAGTGATAAAATCACTTTGTAAACCACTAATTATTGAAGTCTTATGTTGCTAATCATACTGAACATCACTTGTTTTGATTAATTGCACAATTCCTACACAGTGGGAGGAGATACAGTGGGAAGGGATGGGGATACTTCTGAGCTGACACACAATAGGTCTTTTAAAAGGACTTGAATATTGAGAATATTTAAATAATTTTGGGGCTTACATGTTTTTTTTTTTAGATTTCCTAATAATAATAAAATGGAATTGCAACATATTTTCTTTATTTGTATATAAGTTGAGTGCCTCTGTACAAGCAACATAAGACCTGATCTACCATCATATAAAGCACCAACAGATCAGGGCCTGTGTTGTTTGCTCTGTTAATTACTCCTAACAAACTGCATGGACCCAGATCTGCTGGCACATGTGACAGTAGATCAAGGTCTGTACAACTTTAAGTTTGACTTATAAATGAGTATTTTATTGTTTGTAGTTGAAGCTGTAGATAATATTGCTCATTGCTGAATCATAGCTAACCTTTGCAATTATTTTATTTTTCCATTTTTTATTGTACTATCTACTTTATAACTTAATATCGTAGAATAGACACAAGTTATTGTATGTGTACTTTATGCTATTTTGGGTGGATGAGATTTTGCATACTGCTGATGAGGTTAAAAGTCAACTGTGATTGAACATACAGTGTGACCCCGCTTTAACACGGTAGTTGGGAGCCTGATTATGTTATATACCAAACTATGTTATAAGCAGCCAGATCAGTTAGCTGAAGAAAATGATGCATGTTGTCCAAAAAATTTGCATGTGTGTGTAAGTAATAAATGCTGATTGTAAATATGCGCTTCATTGTTAGAGTTACCATATTAAATCGATGCCAATTAAATGAGAAATACACCTGTAGTGAAAATTGAGAAGGCATATATGTGTGTGTGTGTGTGTGTTTGTGTGTGTGTGTGTGTGTGTGTGTGTGTGTGTGTGTGTGTGTGTGTGTGTGTGTGTATAGTTGCAATAAACTGACCACGAATAGTGCGAAACTATTAACTAACTAGCCTGAGCACTTTCAACTCTTAATGAGTCTTTTTCAATGGCAAATACAAACATATATAAGACAAACAAATAAACACAAAAACATTGTGTTTGTAAACCTCTACATGTCTGTCTCCACATGAGGTAAAACTATAAATACAACCAGCTTGTATAGACTTGTTGCAGATACTGATAACTGTGTATAATTCCCTAAAAGTCTACAAGCCAAAGTGACATCTATTTTTACTTTTTTGTACATTTATGTAACGCAGATTGTATCCCGGATATTTGATTCTATGCCAGTTATTATAATAGTAAAAATTAAAGGAATACTAAGAAGATTTAGAAAAAGTTAAATTCTACTAGTGCATAGTTTTCTTGTTCTAGTCTTCTTGGTTTAGACCGCTTGAAAATATGCACACACACATATTTAAAAAAATCAATAATTATGACACAGGTCATATAGGTCTGAATTCTGACATAAAACATTGCACAATCATGTAATGAATGATGAAGCACATTTGCTTTTCAGTAAATCCCAAGTTGGTTAAAATTAATTTGCATTTTAAGCCACCATTGGAAGCATTCGTAAGTATAAACTTGTTCCCTGCCAAAAGGAAACTTTCACGGCACAGTAAATGTGTTCCAGTCACATTGGAAAATGAAAAAATCCATCAGATTCTATTGCTTTTTTTAATGTTGGTACCAACTTCCTTTGAAGAAAGGTTCTTTGTTTTTATTTAAGATTTTAGTCTGTTTTTTTATGAAAGGTGCATGTGTTTTTTAAGTCAACACTAAAGGAAAGCTTTGGAGAACCAAACATTGATGGCTGTTTCTTATTGTGGCAGCATTATCAAATAATTGTACATGTATTGCGTTATTGAGGCAGATTTTTTTTCCAGTTGCTTAGTATAGACCAACAAGGTTTTTTTTTGTATTTTTTTTTAAAAATTTGTGGCTGCAGAATGATGCTGCCTTCTATGCATGCATCAGAATGTTAGCAAAGTGTCAAACGACTAAAGAGAGACAGGTGTTCTGGTCTGATGACAAGGATTGCTACAGAAAATGTGAGTGTTTTGAAGGAATTAATTTTTAGTGAAAAAGAAGAGGAATTTTACCTTATTATCCACATTCAAATCTGAGTCTGTGTAAATTTTATTTTCTGTACATGATAAAAATACATGTATATAAAATTTTAGGAGCCACACCACAACTGTTATATCCGAATTCATGTTATAACAGAGCGTGCTATAGCGGGATGACACTGTCTTTTACCTTAAGCTCTAAGTCTCACAGCTCCATCATCTGACAGTGCATTTATGATAACCTTTTTATTATATGATTTGATAGGTAACTTCAGTGTCCCGAAAATCCTGTAAATGTCCAAAAAATGACAAATATGTCAAATGGGAAAATAAGCTATGAAAGGTCATTTATTTACTCGAAAAGTCAAACCTCTACCTGGCACTGAAAAAGTACATGTAATTGAGTCTCAGTCACAAGGATTGTCAACTTGAAAACAAAGTGAGTGCTACCTTAACAACCACTGACAAAAACTTGTATAAGTAAATGGGTACCCTGTGGCTCATTTTGTTATCTGGGTATTTATGAATGGGTGGGTACCCAAGAACCCAGGTGCCTCTTGACAGCTTTATATGGGATAGACTCAGAGTACTTACTATGTTTTGTTTCAATTAATAAATATTAATATTTAGCTTGGCATTTGCCAATAAAATTTTATTTTGAAATTTTTAGCTATACATATTAAATCTATTTCAGTTGATTTTTTTTTTATTTTCAGGACAGCAACACAGGTCTTACTAAACATTTTGGATTTGTGCATTTCTTTGAACGTGATACTTATAGAGCAGTGCAGGCAGAGGAGAGTCACTTACTGGAAAATGTCAGGGTATATATAATTATAAATATGTATAATTATAAGTACAGTAGTCCCCCCTCTTATACGGCCATCCCTACTGCACCGGGAAAGTGGCCGTATAAAGCGGGTGGCCTTTCCAGAGGGGGGCTCCTTTTTTTGAGAAGTATTTGTAATGAACGTAGTAAGAAAGCTTCATTTTTAAAGCATTTCATATCTTCGTTTATAAGCAACATTAATTATTGAATGGTTCTTGTTATAATAGTTGACTTATTTCAACTGAATATGTATTAATAGTTATAATTCTTGATGTAAGCGTGATGTGCGAGCGAGTGTTGTTGTCAAGCACATTGCAAAACCATTCAAAAACGTTATTTAAATTTTGGTACATGCGCAATTCTCTTTCCATTTGCTCCATTTTCCCACTGCTGCTGAATAAATTCCTTATTGGTTACAATGTTGTTTATTCGAGTCTTTTCAACATAAAATTGTTTTATTCGAGTCTTTTCCACCTAAAATTTTTCGACACCCCCCTCACCCGATGTCATAGACTATAATAACCGACATTTTTTTTTAATAATCGTCTCCATTTACGTGATGTAATGTTAATTTTGAAATGATTTATTCGGATGTTGCTATCTGTATGCGATTTAGTTATGCAGACGAAACATTTGTTGAGCAGACGAAAAGCCTTCGTAAAGGAAGCAACAAGTGTGTCGTCACATGCTTTTCGGTCTTTGGTACCCTGCTTTATTCTATTTTTAGCCAATGCTGACCCTGTGATCTTGACAATTACGACTGGTTATAATCATCAATGTTGCAACTGAAAGACTGAAAAATATTTTTTTTCTGCATTTAAACCAGATGCCATGTGTTTTTTAAAGGCAGCTCTTGTCATGTGATTCATTACTCGTAGTCTGGTACCCTATTGGTTTTACATTTATTAAAACTAAGTGAGAGAAGATATGTATGCTTATTTGATGTGAATAATAGGACCTCGCGGGGATTTGTTAACTTGACAATTATTGCTAATAATAATATTCACTAATCAAAGGAAGTAAACAAATTCAACATCTTACAAAGGGAAGCCATAAAGGCTATCAAACCATTTTCCCGCCGATTTTTGTATTGCCCATCAATACTGCCACTTCTCGGCTATTGCTACTATTAATAAGTGTAATCTTAATAATTATCAGTGGCTAAACCAGTCATTTTACGATAACACGCAGAAACGATAATCGGATTATGTGTACTTACCTTTTTGTATGGATTAAAATTTTATTCTTTCTCGGCTTTAGGGAATAAATGTCATTTCTCGTGAGGTGTAAATGATAATATTAACCTTAGTGGCACAGGTACTTTAGTCAACACTTCTTTCGAGAACGAAAACCTGACCTCGGGAAACTGAAATTGGATTACTTAACACACGCTAGGAATAAACTTTGTTCTGGATACATATTACAAAATAAAATGCGGTCGCTTGTGAGGGGTAAATTTTATATTTTTGCACAAATATACTGGTCGCATTAGCCGGGTGGCCTTTCGTGAGGGGTAATTTTGAACACAAATTCGTCGGTGCCTCCGGATTCTGGCCATAAGTAGCGGGTGGCCGCTGGTGAGGGGTGCCGTTTAAGAGGGGGACTACTGTACATATTTTTCTGTGTACAGAGTTAACAACATATGCATTATTGTTAAAACATAATTTTCTGAACATTAAAAGCTTTATATAAAACTCCTATAAATGCAATTCCTCCATTCAACTTGTAAAAAGGTCAGACTTCATTTTAGATGTTCAAAAGAAGTATTGAATTTTCACTCTTGCTTTTAATTCATAAACTGTTGCATATGTCACTCATATTGCGAAGATTGTGATAATTCTTGTCAAATATACCTTGGGTAAAAAAAGAGACAATGCTGGAAGACGCAAGTAAAGTCTTTTTTTAAATACAATTTTCATATATATTTATCAGCTCAAGTTATCATAAAAGGCAAACAAAAGAAAACAGCAATTGTGTTGTTGTGTTTTATTCTTCAAGTTTAAAGATGACCAAGACATTACTGAATGGTTTGGTTCAAAATTACATGCGTAGCTAATAAGGACAGTCTGAGATGTCTGTGGCACATTTGATAGATGTTGCTTGGGTTTGTTTGATCAATAGACGACATGCTGCTTTTCAGCAATTTATGCTGTAATGTATTGCCTCTGCAGTTCTCTGCAGTTCTCCATTCAAAATCCTTAGCTCCAGTGTAGATGAGATCCTGCCAGGTTTGAGTTATTCTGTGTGATATCTCAGTGTCAGTATTTAAATATTTTGAGGAATACATGAGGGAATCTTTGAAATAAATTTTCTAACCACTCCGAGATCAGATTCATTTGCTTTGCATAACAAGCATATGATAGATTTAACAGAAAACATATATATTAGAGTTTATAGAAAGCATATGATAGATTTAACAGAAAACATGATAGAGTTAATAGAAGGCATATAGTAGAGTTTATAGAAGGCATAGAGTTAATAGAAGGCATATAGTAGAGTTTATAGAAGGCATAGAGTTAATAGAAGGCATATGATAGATTTAACAGAAAACATGATGGAGTTTATAGAAGGCATATAATAGATTTAACAGAAAACATGATGGAGTTTATAGAAGGCATATGATAAAGTTAATAGAAGGCATTTTATAAAGTTAATAGAAGACATATGATAGAGTTTATAGAAGGCATATGATAAAGTCAATAGAAGGCATATGATAAAGTTGTTGTTATAGGGTTTAACGCCATTTTTCAGCACAAGATAGGCTATACATGGCGGCCAGTATTAATGGTAGAAGAAGAACCCTGGAAAACCCCAGGAAGAACTACCGACCCACAAGTAACTACTGGCAAGCTTTCTCACTTACCCATGTTAGCTGAGCCTTGACTTGAACCCACGCAGACAGGCGAGATGGCAGTGATCTGTTAATGGTCAGCACTTTAGACCACACGGCCACTCAGGGACCCATATGATAAAGTCAACAGAACGCATGTAATAGGGTCAGCAGAAGGCATATGGTAAACAGTAAACCTATAGAATTTATAGAAGGCATATGATAGAGTTTATAGAAGGTATATATGATAAAGTTAACAGAAAACATATGATAGAGTTAATAGAAGGCATATGCATACATGCCAACCATTAAGCTTTTGGCGTAATCATTACGCTTTTTTTTACACTAAATTACGCCTTATGCATAAATGTACTTGGATTATGCTTTTTTGGTATATCCCCCTCCCAAAAAATTTATAATTTGTTTTCTTATTTTTATTAATCCCACTAATCACACAAAACATTCTAGAAAAGACGGTTTCTAGAAAGAGTTAATAGAAGGCATATAGTAGAGTTTATAGAAGGCATATGATAGATTTAACAGGAAACATGATGGAGTTTATAGAAGGCATATGATAAATTTAATAGAAGGCATTTGATAAAAGTTAATAGAAGACATATGATAGAATTTATAGAAGGCATATGAAAAAGTTAATAGAAGGCATATGATACAATTAATAGAATGCAAATGATAGAGTTTATAGAAGGCATATGATAAAGTTAATGGAAGGCATATGATAAAGTTAAAAGAAAGCATATGATAAAGTTAATAGAAGGCATATGATTGAGTTTATAGAAGGCATATGATTGAGTTTATAGAAGGCATATGAAAAAGTAAATAGAAGGCATATGATACAATTAATAGAATGCAAATGATAGAGTTTATAGAAGGCATATGATAAAGTTAATGGAAGGCATATAATAAAGTCAACAGAATGCATGTAATAGAGCCAGCAGAAGACATATGGTAGAGTTTACAGCAGATAGAGTGATATAGTTAACTGAAAGCATATGATAGAATTAACCTAACAGAATTAATAGAATTTTTTTGTGAAAAGGATTGCCCCTCTGAATTTCACTCAGACATCATTCAAAAATGTTTTATTAAATGTGGTATGTAAGCACTTGCAAATAATTGGCAAATAAATGCTCTATTTTGTTGTAATGGTATTTAAACTAAATTGGTGATGACACAAATATCAATATGCCATAATAATAATAATAATAATAATAATAATAATAATAATAATAATAATAATAATAATAATAATAATAGTAATAATAATAATAATAATAATAATAATAATAATAATAATAATAATAATTGCCATTTAAAATGGTGCAGAAAAAGTACACTGATCTGTAAGTAAAATCAATTCTAAATTTTATGAAATAAACTTGTGATGAAAACAGCAAAGAAAAGAAAGTTGAAAACCTGCAAAAAGTAAAAATTCCTTTAGACTGGTGATAATTGAGTATCAGTAGCTAAAGCTTGTATGAATTCAAGTTGAACTCAAGATAGAATGTAGCTCAGTGTATATGCCTTCTGTTAACTCTTTATCACATGCCTTCTGTTAATTCTATCATGCACCTTCTGTTAGGTCTATCATATGGCTGCTGTTCACTGTCATTAGCCTTCTATTAACTCTATCATATGTGTTCTGTTAATTCTATTAATTCTGTTATGACTAATCAGTAGAACAAACAGCACAAAACCTCATCTGCTGGTGCATTATGTTAGGTCAGATCAGAATCTATATTTGTAGTTGGAGATGACTTAAAAGCAAATATAACAATATGATAATAGCCATAACAAACTGCATGGACCCTGGGATTCAGATGCATAAGCCACACTTCCAATTACAACAAAACAAATTCATCTTTTACTGGTTTTCATTTCAGTTGACAGTCTCGACAGTTACTGTTGGTATTCAGACTCCACAATATGAGCAGCCTAATAGAGATTCTTTTGGAAGACGGCACCAAGCCATTTCTGATGATGATTGATGTAGATAACTATTATTCAAATCATGAGTCATTCATTGTTCTTTTCAATTAAAAGTCATTTCATATAGGTCCTGTTTGACTTGTAATTTTATAAGTTATATATAAGTAGTGATTACTTTTGGAAATTTTTATTGTGCAACTTATTTCAGTTGACTTTATCATGGACTATTTCAAATGTTCAGCTCTGTTGGTCATAGACAAGAGGAACCTACAGGATTGCTTTTTGTTTTTTTATCCATCACCTGGTGGCTGTCCATGTTCACAAGTTCATTATCACTACTCCTAATCTACCCAGAGGATTGCCCTGAAACTTTACAAAGACATTTATCTCATGGCTAAGTTGATCCTGAATGAAAATGGTGTCAACTTGGACTCCAATATGGCCTCTACAACAACTATTTGGAAAATTGTTTCTCTTGAATGGTTGTTAATATCAATATGGTGTTTTCACCAAAAGATTTCTTTTGATGTTTAGCTGTCCCTAAATGCAAATGGAGCCAATCTGATGTCTAACATGGCTGCCACAGTGGGCATCTTAAAAATCTTGGTTTTGCTGCTCCTTTTAAATGGCTAGTCACATCAACATAAAATTTTCATAAAAACACCTATGATGTCTAGTTGGTACTTGATGAAACTGATATGATATCTCATATAGTCATACAGCAGCTATTTGAAAATCTTGTTATGGCTACTCCACCTGAGCAGATCAGGAAGTCATATTGACAAGGGTTTTCACCAGGAAAAACTTTTTATAAAGTTTAATTGGTTCTAAATGAAATTGTTGCTGTCTAATATGGCTGCTACAGCAGCAAGCATGAAAAGCTTTTATCACTACCCTCTGGAATGGATATCTATATCAGTATAGGGTTTCACTGAAAAATTTCTTATAACATTTAGTTGGTCCTAAATGAAAATGGTGCCAATCTGATGTTCAGTATGGCCCCTCATGACAAAAAGTCATTGTCATGAAGTTTTTACCATGATTTCTTATATCTAGCTGGTCCTAAATGAAAATGGTGCCACTTGCACATTCAATATGGCTGCCATCTTGAGAATCTTTTTTTTTCATTGCTACTAATCATATCAACATGGGGATTTTGCACAAAAAAAATTGGTCCTAAATGAAAATGATGCAATTAAACTATCCAGTATGATCACTACAGTCACCATTTTGAAAATCTTAATTTCACCACATTTCCTTAATGAATGGAAATATAAACTTTTCTTTTCATTAAATGACTTACAATGTCTAGTTGGTCCTAAATGAAAATGGTGCTAATCTGACCTCTAATATGGCCACCACAATGGCTATCTGGAGAATCTTAATATTGTAACTTCTTTTAGATGGCTTGTCATCTTGATACTGTGCTTTCACCAGAAAACTTTTTATGATGTCTTGTTCATCTTAAATGTAATTGTTGTATATCTGATATCCAATATGGCCACCATGGCAGCTATCTTGAAACTTACTCCTCCAAAATGGAGTCATATCAACATTTTACCAAAAGATTTTCTGTCTTGTTGGTCCTAAATTAAAAATGTGCTGATCTGATATCAAATATAGCCACCATGGTAGACATGTTCAAAATCTCTCTATTACTACTCATGTTAAATGGAAAGTCACATGTCAGTGGGATCTTAGAGTGTCTACTGGTTCCTAGATGAAAATAATGTACATTTGCCACTCTTAAAATACTATTATCTCTACTCTTCCCAAATTGATGATACATAGTTGGTCCTAAATGAAAATGGTGCTAATTGTATTCCATTGTAAACATCTTGAAAATCTTGCTGCTACTACACCTGAATATGATCATATTGGCATAAGGTTGTCACCAAAATACTTAGGTGCTGTAGGTGGTTGAGTGGTCTAAGATGTTTGCCATTGTTAGATCACTGACATCCCATCTCTGTCCATGTCTATTTGAGTCTCAATTTGGCTAAGGTGGGTATGTGAGAAAGCTTACCAATAGCTATAGTTGGTGGTTCTTTCCAGGTTTTGCCCCAGATTCTTCCTCCACCAGATATATTGGCCACTAAGTACAGCCTATCATGTAATGACAATGGCCTTAAACCCATATTACCAACCAAACAACTAATGAAAAGACTTTATGTCCTGAATGAAAATAGTGCCAATCTGACACCCAATATGTCCACTACAAGAGCTAATTTGAAAATTTTGTTACCACTGATGAATATTTGAGATGGCTTCAACACACTGTTAAAAGGAAGAAATTGAATTACTAGAATTCTTTGCCAGTACATCACTAGTCCCTTCAAGGGACTCTTCATATTTCAAAGTTCAGACTTTCATATATGAAAATTTTAAAGTCCTCTACCTTAAGCTTTAAGTCCCATTATTGTACTTGAACAGAAACTATGAAAATTTTAATGTCCTCTACTTTTAGCTTTAAGTCCCATTGTACTTGAACTGAAACTCAAATTAGTGAAATTTTCAGTAATCTTTTTGTTATATATGACTTAAGGGAAAAATCATTATAATTGCACTCAGTTAAACCACCCTGTAATATCACCTTTACTAAATTTCCATAGACCATAATATTACTTATTGTCTAATAACAAATTATTACACTATGGCTACAGTAAAACACTTAAAATAATACTTGACATAGCTGCTTTTTGTTGAAAATTTCCTCTAGGTACCTAGAGTAGAAATCCATCCCATTGAAGTCTACTTGTTCACATCCAGTAGTACCTGTGTGACAATTGTGATAAAATAAAAATGATTTAGGTTCAAGCTTTTTATGTCATAGCTGTATATACTTGTTTATAATTTGGGTCAAACTGCAAACAACAAAGATTCTGATCTGCTATAAGATAATGCACCTGCAAATCAGGGTCTATGTGGTTTGTTCTATTTATTACTATTAACACATTCAGACCCAGATCTGTTAATATCACAAAAAGTTATTTCCCTAACCCACTGCATCACCAAGAGAGATCCACATGTAAAAACATCAGACATTTGAGAAAAATGATGATTCTGGAGAAGTCAGAATTTTGTTTATAAACATGCTGTCATTATAGAAGGAAGATAAAACGTGACCAATAGTGATAATGTAACGTCTTTTTGTGTCCTGTTTTGTCAGTCTCATTAAACCATATAAGTGGGCACCTACCAGGGAATTTTTCATCATTTTACAACTTCCCTTTTGGATAGATCATTTATAGGATGTAAGCATAATTTGGCAGTCTTACCATGATTGTATAGTAATTTTGCCAAACTGTAACGTTGTAGTCTTTGGAACTGAATTATTTGTCTGTGATCAAGCAACAAATGACCTTAGAAGGCCATCATTTACACTTCCCTTTTAACAATTAAAATTCAACTAGACAAAATTCGAAAATGTATGCATCAAATTTTTAAAATATATTTAAGAAAATTTGGTTACCAAAGAATATATCTCTTGTAAATTCCATGTCCAAGTTTATAAATTTATCTGCACCGAATTGTGCTGTTCCTTACTCCTTGTGAGAAATAAAAGACCATTCTAATGTGTTATTTGTGCATTGGTTCATGCAAACACAATACCAAGCATACATGATAAACAAATTTTTAAATGCTGTAAAAATTCATTTGACTGCCCTTTTCAGTGGACACAGATCCATATCATAATGTATACGATCATGGATATGGAGACAGTAATGGATATTTCATCAATAGTGTGGAGTGTTTGGAAATCTTTCAGGACAATACCTTGTGCATTTACAATGTGGATACATAGATGGAGAGAAAAAAGGACAGAAGAATGAGCTGGTGCTCTTGATTAGGCATGTGTAATTTCATTCGAGTTAAGGCCGGATAAGCGAGTTTTAAAGCCTCACCATGTGATGTCAAAAAACAGAAAAGTTACATTGCACAAGCCTGCTCTGGATATTTATTTCATGTAAATGATTTAGGCAGTTTTGTTTCGTAGGCCATAATGAAAAAGAAATATGCATTGGTCTTGTGAAGTGTATTTAAATCACTTGTAGGACTAGTCCAATAAAAAAGCACTTGAATGTGTGCTGATAATGAAGGACAGTTCTTGTCTATCAGTATTGACATAGGTTGGGGGCAGGGGGCTATTTTATTAGACTATGTTAGGATCTACCTGATGATTCTTGTATAGATGCAGGGCTCGAATTTATCACAAGTTTCTTTGTAGCCAGAAGGACTAGAATGCTGAGAAATTTAATAGTCCTGCCAAATAATTACTAGTCCTGTCCAAAAACAAAATCGCACACTTTTATCGAGATTAACAACAATATTATTCATAAATAACATTATCATATGAAATGCAGAATTACAGAATTATAAATCAAATCCTGCTTCAAATCATCAGTCAGTCCATTCACATTTCTTGTTTCTCAAGAATATATGGATCCAATTCCAGAAACGGATCCAGGTGTCCTTTCTCATCCTCCACCTGCACTCTGGGTTGTACATATGGGGTTTGTTCAGGTTTCCTTACATATCTCCCTGAAACATTCCACAAATGTACTGTTGGTGATGGATCATTTGTTGGAATAAAATTTGTATGGAACATTATAAAGAGCAGGTTTGACAGAACATGATCTCCATTGACTCCTTACAATTTGTATCTTTGAGAAACCCTTCTCAGCATCAGCAGAGTAGGCTAGGATTGTTAGGCTAAGGTCAATCAAGGCCATAATATTCTTTCAGTCAGCAGCATATCATTATAAAACTTTGGACCAAGTCAAAGCGTAGATGTCATTGCAAGATAACAGAATACATTAAGAAAATTTTAATATGAATAAATGTACATCAAGATAAATGTGATGTCAATACTTTAATAATGTTGATATTTTTTTGAAAGCTTTTTTACATGGTTACTGTTTAGAATCAAGATACTATGCTAAAGAAAGAATTTTAACAAATCTGGCGTCAATGTTTCCTGTACTTTTTAAAAATAAATATTTGAATATACACCTACTTGCTATAGGCTAAACTCTTTAATGTCCCATTCTAATTCCACTACATCAGCATCCACACTTGTACCCACAAGAACTGACCGGAAATGCTCCACCAAAACAGATTTCTGCCTTTCACTCCCAGTGATGCTGTGAGTAAATGTAACAACTTGTTTATCAATCATGTAAGTATCTCCAACATCAACTCCATTAATCTCATCAAGCTAACACATCCATGCAAAATCATTGAAGGGTCTTCGGTTCTTGACCATAGCCACTTTCACCAGTTGTCACCTGAGAGCAACATTGTCACAGCAGGCGAAATTCGCACGTTTTGGAACCTGTAACTTTAGTTTGGTGTAACACAGAAAAGTCAATTACAGCTTGATGAATATTAAAATATCTCGGGAGTAAAATAAGCCATAGATTATGGCCATATGCCTTCAATGACCGAAATAGCAGAAGGAAATCATGGGTAAAATGAAGTATTTGGAAGTTACTGACCATGTTTCAAATTAGTATGATAGACAGTGTCCTATGTCAGAATGGGTCATGGGGTAATCTGATATATTTTTGTCACTCGTTATGATTGCTTTTCTTCAGATTATTGTTTTTTTTTCTTAGCATCAAGCTAGCGTCGAGCACCTATGGTTTAACACATTTCGTTAAATCTTCCCAAGATCTTACCGGCGGTCGGTTCCTCTGGTGGTATCTGCATCACTGCTTTTCTGTTTTTTTTGTGTTGTCCAAGCTTTCATTCGCGTTTACTGATTCAGTTTTAAAGTTCAAACAACCTGCAACAAAACTGGACGTTTTCTCTGTTTGTTTTTTGCTAATTTCATACACCAGTTATACCGCATAATGTTCTTTTCTTCATCATAATTCAGCCATCTCCTGTCTTTTGTCCATGTCATCTGAAATGTTCGATTACACTGTTCCCCATCATAAAAATTATTCCTCTCTTTTTAATGTCATTTTCATTCAACATTTGCTTTTTCTGGTAGCTAAATATGTTCTATAAAACGCCACATTTTGTCTGTTTTATAAGGAGCGAATTGTGTCTTCTTTTGAAATATGAGATGTTACAGTATAGCTGATGCGAATTATTTAAAGTAAGAAAATGAATATCAGTGTCCTTTATAAAAGAAAGTCAGAACAAGAAACATTTCAAAACATGTGCTTTTGCCTACCCTCTCCTGATTAAATGGCCTCTCTCTGATAAGGACTTTAATGCTTGTTCTGCATGATCAAAGCAATGGATATTGTGAACACTGTTACAAAATATTAGCATCAGAAGATGATGTTAGTTTCAGCTTAAAAAAAGTAAGTTCCCATCAAACGAACCCATCTAATTTGGCGCGTTCTATATAACAGTTCCTGTTACGGTCTTATTAATAGCGAAAGTTTGGTAATTGTTCCTGATTAATCGGACAGCAGTATATTGTTGAAATACATAATAAGGCAGAAGTTTTTCAAATCTTAGGTTCCCATGATCAGAGATTTTAAAATGTACAGCATTCTGCTTGATATATCCACGTCTATTCAATTATTAGTCCATTCTTGTAAGGAAAAAAAAAAAAAATCAATTCTTATCATCATATAAAAAGTAGTTGTTTGGAAAAGATGTGTCATTAAAGTTATCGTAATAAATTCATCTGATTTTTATAATTATTTCGGTGCAAGTGTAAAATATATAGTTTTCCGTTTGTGACTGTTGGAGTGTTTGGCTAGCAAGACACCCCCCCCCAACCCCCGTAATCAAACAAACCTGCAAACTTTAATTTCATAAATAACTTTTGCGGTGTTCTTTTATGTGGTATACATTTTGGTAGTTTATTATATGGGCCGAGTGAATAAAGTATGATACCACTTCAATTTTTATTTAATCATCAGATTAATCAGGATCAATGACCAAACCTCCATTGTTAATGATGGTACTATAATTGGTGCTGTTAAGCGAATGCATATATGGGATGGCTTCTTGTTATAGAAACGCACCTTTCCGAGGCAGATATTGACTTCATCTTCTCATGCTAATATTTAATGACTGTGTTGAAATTGGTTACTGCTTTGATTCTAAGGGACATCTGCCGAAGTCGAGTCTTTATTAGGGAATGGCGTAAACAAACGACTTTCGATAACTGAAACTTACTAGCCCATCAGACTATTAACATTATGAAAGTTACTAGTCCGACAGGAAATATACTAGCTACGGGCTAGCGGACTACCGCTAATTTCAAGCCCTGAGATGGATTGAAAAAATGTTGGATACATCTAAAAACTGACGCTCTGTAGAGATTTGAATTTACTAACATACAAGTGACTTCAGAATAAGAAAATTGCTCTTTGCAATATAAAGATTTTTAAAATAGAATTTTAACTTTCAGCATCCATTTTGCTTTCAAAAATGAAATTATTGTACTCAGCTTCATGTTGACCACTGCTTCATGCTAAACTGGTTATTTATTAGGCTGAATACAATTTGTGTAATATTTATATAAATGTACGCCATTTATTTCTGTATCATTGTTATTACATTTTTTTTGTAACTGGGCTAGTGGATGTAGAATACTGAGGACTGTTCCAATATGCCATCATACCCCATAACACATACAAATGTACATACACTCTGGAGCACTCAACAGTTCATTGCTGTGCCAGCCTGGCAGCTAATAAAACAGCCAATTATCATAAGCTGGTACAGTTATCAAAAAACAAAGAAACAATTGCACTGAAACCCTAAAGGCAGCTGTAGATTAAGAATACAGTATGTATGCTAGTTTCATGGCAATGTGGAAAGGTCTATTTAGTTTTTTCATCACAAGTCGTTGCAGTTTTCTCATTGTTAAAGACATTTTTAAGAAATCAGTGTCGAAAGAAGATACATTTGAGATGTTAAAGTCTCTTGGGGACAGGAATGTTTTGAAGAACTAATTTGCATGCATATACGATGTACAATCATCCAAGGAATAGAGGAAGAGTATTCCGTATGAGCCTATGACAAAGGGTCAGACTGGGACTGTATTCCCTTTGCTCTAGAACATTCCATATTAATTGGAGGGTGGAAATCTTAGCTTGGATGTGGGGACTTGCATACCAGAAAAGGAAAGCAATGCAATAGTGGCATGTTTGTATTACTGCTATTAAACTTCACTTATTTTCACAAGTTAGTCTGTCTCTTGCTACCAAACAAATCTTACACTTTCTTTACACTTACACATACACATATAATATATAGTGCTATTTTCCCACAAATGCAAAATTAGTGATAATGTTTAAACCTTGAGGTAGCTAGTTACATTGATGTTTGCAGATCGATCTAGGGATCATTGTGTTAATCACATGATTGACTACCAAATAGCCAGAACTTCTTCACTGCAAAAATTACCCACTATATAATACATATGCAAGATCTAACATTAAAATAGAATGTAAGCTTTTTGTTAAGAGAACTTGTGATAGCACTTTGTGAAAATTGCTGAACAGTATATAGACACACACAAATCTTTCAATGATAAATCATTTACTTATTGGTGAAATATGTTTAATGCTCTTATAATGTTCTCAAAATGTTTTCATATCTAGGAAATAAACTTGGTGATGAGTATTACAATGTGGACTATGCTTAGCTTTTTTATGTTGATGGCTGTATATACTTTGTATATTAAGGTTGAAAACATGATTTTTATTAGCTAACTCCTGCAGCTTCCAACCCACCTACTAATAAATCTGATTAAAATAGATTTAAAAACAAAATCTGGAATTAATGATCAAAATATACATGACATTACAAAGCTTTTCTTAAAAGCTGCTGTATATACTTGCTCCCATCTGTCATCACATAATGTGCTAGCAAGCAGATCAGTGTCTATGATGTTTGTTTCACTGATTATGATTAACAAACTGTACAATCCCACATCTGCCAGCACATTAACCAATGGCAGATCTTGGACTGTGCAGCCTGTATGTTGGTCTCAACCTATAAGCAAGCATATATGGTAATTCACTTATCCAAGTCTCATTCTGTAAAAAAAAACAAAAACAGTCTTCTGTTCCAGAGGATTGTTATTATTTTCATCAGCACGGGGCTTGTGCAATAATTGCAATGTTTTACCTATATTATACAAAGTTTGCTACAAACTTCTTAAGCTGACCCAAAACACCCATGCTTCTAAACATTTCTTTCATGTGATTTTCATTCTGAAGAACGTTTTTTTCTTGTTTCTCAAATCTTCCATGCTGTGTTAGAACCTTTCATCAGAACAAGATTAAATTTAAGATTTTTTGCTTTGTATCCATGTTTGAAACTTCGGTGCACACAAATTCCATACAATGCACCTGTGACAGACATTTGGCAGGATTCACAGAGTTAACAGTGCACCCAAGTATTTCAAGCCCTGTAACATATATCCTGCAGCTTCACTATCTTTCTAATAATTTCTTAGCAGTTTCAGAAAAGAGCTCATGCAGTTCTTTGGCACAAGCAATCTGCTGTTTCAGTGTGGTAAGGAACTGGGGGTAAGGAACAGTCTGGCCTTCCTGTACTTGACCACCATCAGACTTTGGTATGGCAGCAGACACTGGAGTATACTTCATGCTGTCAAGCATCTGTATATTTGTCTCTAGAGCCAGTCTCTGAAATAGTATATATATATATATATATATATATATATATATATATATATATATATATATATATATATATATATATATATATATATATATATATATACACACATACTCACACACACATACCATACAACCCATAGAAAGGTATAATCTGCATGAAACAAATTCTGAAGGATAAGCTGACTCACATTAAAAAGCAAACATCTAAAGTATGATGCATAAATGCAATATAAAGAAATCAAATATCGAGTTTCTTTGTTAAATTAATACTCTAAGATGGTATGAATTAAATAAATTCTTCCAGTCAAAGAATTATTATGCATAATTAAACATTATACAACAAAGAGTAAAAAATGTTTGCTCAAATAAATTCAAAACAGAAATCAATACTTAAGCTAATTCAAATCTTGGTATGGAAGGCCTACAGCAGGGAAGGCTTTATGAAATGTGTTGAATAACTAGAAACAGCTACAGAAAGTTGTGCCTGTTTTTCCTAAATGATCCAACTTCTGACCCAGATGGGGCCTCCAAGCTCCACATTTTTTATTTCTCATGGGAACATCGCTGTTTTACCTAAGCAATTCTGCTGGTTTGAAATATTCAAGCAATGCAAGGTCAGAGTTTGCAAGAACATTGAACTTAGGACAAATATGACATATATCTGTAGTACATCAGAAGTCCCAGACAACACTGGATCAATGTACATAACACAAACCATACAACTCTTGAAGGGTAAAACAGAAAACTTAAACAAAAATCTGGTGTGTTTTATTTTATCGACTGCAATGATTGTGAGAATGTCTATATGGAAATGATTGAGTGATTTGGGAAATCCCATCGTTTCCAATCAGACTAACATTATAAAGTCTGAGGACAACATATGGAAAAGGAAGGTAAAGGAGGTGATTGAAATATGGCATCGGATGGCAACATTAAACAGGAACAATGGGCTTGAATCACCACCCATCTACACAAGTCTCCTCACATCATGTGACCATTGTAAGTCACATGATCAACATTAGTCACTGATGAAGGCAGTGTGGTATTGAAGAAATTTTAAATTCTTAAGATATTTATGCTCTGAGTTTGGAAAATTACTAATGATCATCACTTATCCACAGCAAAGAATAAAATTTAGTTTTCAGTTAGGACAAATACTTTTGATCATAAATACATGAAGGAAAGTGTTTCCACTTGAAAGGCATCATACATCTTTGAACCAAGGTGACATGTCATTCAGTAGGTTGTTTTTCTTGTAAGGTTCAACACCACTTTTTAGCACAAGATAGCACATGGTAGCCAGTTTAAATGGTGGAGAAAGAACCCAGGAAAGCCCCAAAAAGAAACTCAGACCCATGAGAAGCTACTGGCAAACTTTCTCACATACCCACATTGGCCAAATCCAGACTGAAACTCACACAGACAGATGTGAGATGGCAATGATCTGTAACAGGGAGTAGATTAGACCACTCAGCCACACTGGGCAACTCTCATTCAGCAAGTTGACACCTCCATATTTGGCCTAGATCTGTTCTAAGACAGCCTACTCCAGATATAATAAACGAGCAGCTCAACTATGTGAAAAATAGACAGGATGAAAGCTTCGAGAAAACTACATACAAAAAAAACTCCTTCCCACCAAAATTTATGAATGTTCTTTGGTAGGAAATTATTCCAATTGCCTGAAAAAATTATACTACTACTACTACTACTACTAATAATAATAATAATAATAATATCGTTATTATTATTACAGTTTGACCCTGCTATATCATGATTTTTGGGGTCCAAAAACCAAGAGAGTGCTATGTACCAGTCCATGTTATGACCAAACAGGTCAAATAGCTGAAGAGAATAATGTATTATCCTTCCCAAAAGAAATTAGAGGGGACAAAAGTGGGTGCAATACTATGAATTTGCATGGCTGTCAGCTTGTTCCAGTTTAAACAAGAAGTATTTCAAATAGTCATTACATATTTAATATTTATTGTCACACACGTTAAACCCACCCTCATCTTAACGGATTGTGTGTGTGTGTGTGTGTGTGTGTGATTTAGATTTTTAATGTAGCTTTATAAATTTTTAAGTCATATTGATATAATGTCTGCAGTATGGCAGTTTATAGTGATGTCTAGCACTGGGGCACCATGCTGCAGACATGTAGCATTATGTCCTACCCTGTCACATTATCATGACACCAGGCCATTCAGTCTTAGCACTAACCTCTTATTGCTGAGTGGCAAACAAGGCAACTACTAGTACCATTTTTATAAGCATTTAGTATGACATGCCCAGGGTTCAAACCCATGACCTCCTTTATCCGAGGCACATTCTCTAAACACTTAGGCCACTTGAGTGGTTTTTATGTATACCAAATCTGCATCATAAACATAATTAGCTGAGTAAGTGTACTCACCAGATGAATCTCTTTTATCCATAATGGTAATTCCAACAGAAATGAGCATAAAGTATCATCAGTTCTATTAATAAAAACATTTGCTAGGTCCATTTGAATCCTGACATTGATTTATTGCTAATTCTTTTATATAAACTTATGAAATGGGTTTTCTTTAATGCAACAATCATCTTTGCTGGATGTGTCCAAAAGGTCTGATTATTTGCTGACAATAAAATGCATAATTCAGACGTTAAGAGTTTCTGAATCAAACATTTATTTAGTCTTGAAAAGCACAGGAGTTGTCTGAAAATACAAACAGAAGATCAAAGGTACTGATTACATAATGTTCCTGTGATGAGAATTCAACAGATGTATAAACACTGTACATGCAAACTGGGAGTAAACCTTTCAAATGTTTGAGTTCAGGACATATTCCTTCAAAAATGTTGAGAATTTTTCTAAAGAACAGGAAAAGATAAATAAAATAAACCCAGTATTTATTGAAACATTTTTTGTATAACTATGACTGCTTCACTGCAGAGCAAAAAAGCAGGGAGTAGAATGTTTGATTGTATTTAGCCAATCGCTCCACTACGCTAATTTAAATGGGTCTGTTTCAATTTGTATTAACACTGGCAGGACAGTTTCCTGTGTAAATGAAAATGATTTGAAATTAGAACATAAAATGGGTTAAGATGAAGATGGGTTTAACATGTGTGTGACAATAACCAAAATCTGCTGACAATTCAATCTTTGAATTTGTTTCAGCACATATGTGTGACGGTTGATAGAGTAGACATCAGTATCTATTTTATTCCCTTAAAATCAAAGGTAAATGTATTGACTTATAAATTTGTGTAAGAATCTCTTTTAGACCATCACAATGTTTGACTTTTAGAACACTAATTTTAAAGTTAACTGCGCTTTTATTTAACTCTGGACTTAGTCCTGCCCAGGGCTTCAAACTTAAACAGTAAATTTAAAGCTTTTTATTTCTGTATCCTTTATCTGTTGTAACTCCATCATATTAAGACTTTAACCTCTATTAGTCTGAGCTAATACAGCAAGAAAACTGTTTAGGAACAATGTGCCATTTTTAAAGGGAATGCTGAATAGTATTCATTGGTCAATTGATTGCTGGACGATTGATCACACAAGTCATGTCCATATCTTGTCAGCTTTCTTTCTCTCCTTTTTTGTTTTATAAATTGTTGTCCCATAGTTAGAACAACCTTTGAAGTGAGATTAACTTTGATGGTTAGTAATTACTAAAATTATCTGATTTATAAATTAGGATGAGAACCATTTCTTTCCTTGATGAAAAACTTGTACACAGAATGCACTGAAGACAAACAGAGAAGACTTGATGGCATTATTATTCACAGTTGAGTAATAATAAGATAAATACTAATCAGCTTTCTGATTAGCTGATTTTCTTTCAAAACTAGGCTAAGTTGAGAGAACCATGATTGACTATCGATAAATCTGAAATGAATATTAACAAACAGAAACTCTGAACACCTAACACCTTTATACCTATCAAGAACTATGGAGTGATAAGGCAATTTTTCTTTAAAAAAACATCTTGCCAAATTATTACACCCAACTCTGGTTTGTTTTGGCACAAAACTATCGCTTCAAGAAACTTGTGAAATTATTGTAAAATCTCAAGAGCCATGATATCATGACATCTTCAAATTCATATGTGATCTCTTTCTCAAACTGATAATAAACTTTTTATATATTATTTCTCATACTTTGAAAAACAATACTTATTTTTTCATGTTTGAAAAACAAATGAAAAGTTTGGGAGCCAAGCCACAATCAAGTTTGATCTAAGTTTGTGTTATAACAGAGCATGCTATAATGGGATAACACTGTATTATCCTATTATTATTAATATTCAGTGCATGGTATTTGTTCAAGAACTAAGCTTGAAAGTTGACTGAATTCGGAGGTCACCTGTGTGGAAAGGCCAGTTGGGCCCTTTTCTTATAAGACACTGACAAGTTTGACTGTATTTACAAAATGACACTGAGGCATACCAAGTTAACTTCGATCTGGTCACAAATGGAGTAGAATTCTTCTAAATTCCTTTCAAACTTTTGCTGCAATCCATCCGCTGGTTTACTGAAATATGGAAGAATATGTATCAGAGTTTCTTGCTGATAAATTATAGAGAATTATACATATACACCATCAAAGTGCTATACCCGGTTTCTATAGGAGAATGCTTGATAATAGTAGGCAGAATTAATATTTCAATACTAGGTCATCATTTGAGTGTGTCTATAATTAATCCTATATACCTTAATTTCTTTCAGAAGAATCATGATTGACTGTGTAGAGAGATGAGAATTAATTACTAAGTCATCATTCGAGTGTGTCTGCTACACATGAGTGCATACAACACAGATTAAGTAGCATCATTTTTGGTAATCTGTGCTTGGTTGGGATGGAATATGGACTGGTGTGTGCAGGTAAATATTAAAATATTAATTCTGTCTACTATTATCATGCATTCTCCAATAGACTCCAGTGATAGCACTTTCTGTCCTGTCTGATGTATATTTGTAATTCTCTCTTTCTTATATATATATATATATATATATATATATATATATATATATATATATATATATATATATATATATATATATATATATATATATATATATATAAGTCCAACTTTATATTCCTGCACTATTTTTTTCAAAAAATAATTCTTAAGTTGATCTTCATACGCCCACTTTTAAACATATTACTGCTCTGTCCTAATTCTATCTACCCATCAAAGCGATGGATCAATTTCTTGAAAAAACTTTTACATGTACATTCATAACATTGTAAAATATTAATAATCTTTCCATAAGTCTGTTGAAACAATTATTAAGGCCAATATAAAAAAGGGCACACCAAAACATTAACTAGGGAGTCTAAGTTTGAATAAATTTCTTCTATAACGAAAAAGTATATATTAAATATAAAGCATTCCTTGGAAACAAAAGTGGGGTTGGGTGCTAGACAGTACATTAATTAAAACATCACTCACTACAACATCGATCAAAACTAAAATTTTTCCATCAAAAGTCCTGCTTTGATCTATACAATGCACTCTTTTTCTCGCAATCTTGAAAAACTGAAACAAAATAATTTTGGCCTACAACATGTTTTTTTTATATTCTACTGTACTTTTGGTCAATCTAATTCAAAGATTTTATTAAAGTTGAGGAATTTCTTGACTCAATAAACAATAAGATTCCTCTCTGTAGAACATCAACTTTAACAGTGTTTTCTTCAATTTTCTTTGATTTTAATTCAAAATATGACAAATATTCTAATAACTTAATAAATTATGATAAATTACATCCAGTTTCTGGAAGAAAGCTCAACTTGTACAAAATTAGTCTATGATGTGTTCTGCACATGAACAATGAATGGTATATTACTGAAAAATAGCAAAATCATATCCAGGTTTTTACTTAGCAACTCAAAACTCAGTTCAAGATTTAGAACTTGCTACCAGGTAGAGTTTTTTTAACCCATTCAAATTATACAGCATTTGTAAACTTTTGTTTTAAACAAATGTAGAGAAATTTTAAAATTATTGAAAACTGTCATGTCTCCCAACCAGGCCTCCTAATAGTTAGAATTTTGCTTGACTGAATTAATTATAATTTTAATATGTATATTCTCTAACTCCTACCTGCTATCCACAGCCTGAGCATTCTGGTATAGGCACTGTCCAGCAATTTTCATCAGATTCTGAAACAAACAACACGACTAATTAGAATGACATAAAAAGCTGTCTTAGTGGACACCTCCATATCAAATATACATGCTCATAAGAGAACATTTTAATATTCTTTTTCGTTATTTCACTGTCCTACTGAACATCTAGGATACCTGACCACAATAGCAAAGCTCTATGCTGCCTTTTCACTGTCATACTGAACATCTAGGATACCTGACCACAATAGCAAAGCTCTATGCTGTTTTGGGTGTCCTTTATAGACTAGTTTCATGCATTTAACTGTTCAATTAATAATATTACCTGATTATGTAGTACACTGACTACGAACAATTAGAACTGAAGATTTTAAAAAAAACTGGACATTACTTCCTGGTTTGGAACCAAAGAAATTAAGAAAATAAAATAATTGACTGAGGAATTAAACATAGAAGATGACAAATAGTGATTTAGTTTTCAATTAAAGACAAAAAATAAATCCAGGTATTGAGAATAATGATGGCTTGGAGGGTTCAGGTAATATTAAATAAAAAAGGATAAAAGTAACCAACTTCTTAAATATTGATAACTCCATTCCTATTATATGATTGCAGATACCATTTTTTGTCTTCTCTTATCTCTTATCAGATAACTGAATTTTCACAATTCCAAAACTATCCTGAGAAAAGATTTAAGCAAGCTAGCATCAATGAACATTTTTATTGCAATGATTCTTAACTGTCCGAGTTGGAAACTGAACCACTACAGCATTCTCCATAGGATTTTGAAAGTCAGAGTCCAGTATTCCTTAAAAAAAAAAAGTCACCACCCTAAAAATAAGTTGCAATAACAAATGTCTTTCTTCATTTGTAATTCAGGACAATATGTGTGTATTGTTGTGATGCCAATATTAAACGTCATCAGACTACTAATGCTCATTCACAGTGATGTTAATGTTATTATAAATGATTAAATTTTAAAGAAATTGTATAATAAATATGATGATCTTAAAACAACATGTCTAATAATTCTCAATTGATTTACCTTGCTATTGTCATTTCTGTGTGCATCTAGAAGGAATCAATGAGCAGATAAAAGTTTCTTTTCAATATTATTTATTTTGATTACCTTAAGTCCATTTTTAATAAAGAAACCAGCCAATATACTGGAAAAAGAAACAAATGACAATATTCCATTTCCTTTTTTTGCTGGATCACATCACACAACAATGACTATTTTCTTAAATAAATTTTAACAAACTTTTCCACTTCAGGATAATAATTCTTATATACAGGGTCATCCTCCATCACCCTCCTCAATTTTCTTAGTTTCTGCTTTTAAATACCCATAGGCCTTTTCCTTCAATTTGTGACAAAAAACATAATGAATTAATGCAGGCATATACAACTTTATCCACAGTGCAGCCCATATGTTAATATGATAATAAATGTACAGAAGTAATCTCTTTTAAAGAGATGAATAATTTAACCTGATAAAAACATTATTCTTTTTATTGTAATTATATTTTGTATTCTACAACTTTGTTAAATGAAAGAAACTTTTTATGGATGATCAGTCATATGTGACTGAAATACTGTTACAATATCCCAAACCCATTCATTCATATGTGGTGTGTTTGTAATTTTAAGTATAGAAGGGCATGGTTTTCTTGTTGGTCGTTATTTACAAATATTACAAATGATTTTACATTTAAACTGAAACAAATCATCAAAATGTGTTTTAATTCATTAACTCAACAGTTTAACCACTAATAATGTAATCATAACTATATGTTCCTAATTATGAAAGTTCACACCTATGGAATACAGTATGATTCTTTATTTGTAAGTTGTGAAGGGAATAAATAATTCAGATAAACTTTAATGGAATGGAAGCCATATTTAGCTTACAATTTACACTGGAGTTTTACTAACCTATGTGTTTTGCAGTCTCCCTTTACATAAAATTGATTATGGAGTCTCATAATCAATTATCTTACTGGTTTGCACATCCAACTGATGATGGACTATATTTAATTATTGGAACAACACTATGTCTGTTATAATAATTACTCCTAATAAACTGCATACCTGCAGCCCATTATGCAATGGCAGATCTGGATCTGTTCAGTTTTGCACCTGGACTTGTCTTTGTAAATGAGTATATGTGGTTAATGCTTTAAGAAAATGCTCTGCACAGACAGAACAAGTTTAAAGACTGATGTCACACTATAAATGGGAGGAGTTGGACTATTCCCCCAAACCTAAATTATGCTTTCAGGTAGAAAAGAATCTAATCAGGATCTGATGAACTGTTAAACATAAGGAACTGTGTAACCTAACACAATGACTGATTGGTTAAGCTTAACAGCTAACTGATCACATATCAATGTTAACTGGCTAAAGAAGATGACTAATTATTTTAAAATGTAGTTTTATATAATGCCTGCATGAGTGTCAACAGACTGGTGAATATCCATAATGCCAGTAAAATACATTGTACAGTAATAATTTTACTACCTTACAATGTATGTAACAATTGGGATAAGGAAAATTAATAATTGCTGTGTAAAGATTGTTAATTATGATATACAAGTTATAGGTTTCTGAATTTTAATTGAATTATTTTTATCTCTTTATATGCTTCACTGATTTTTTTAGTAGTATCAAGGATTAAGAGAAAAGAAAGAAAAAATTACAAGCAATAATGACTATTGTTACATGTTACATGTAGGCTCATACAAATGTAACAAAAAAAAAGAGTTAAGTCAACAAGCTTTGTAAATTTTAACAAAATAATTTATTTCCCTAGAAAACAATGTAAAAATAGAGATCTTGGAAATGCTTAATTTCACGTATCTGATGCAAATTCTAATTTGGGACGTGGACAATCACCCACATAAAAGTCTACAGAAGCTCATTTTTGTTAAAAACATGAAAGTTTTTCTGGCAGATTATATTCTAATCACTATGAAAACTGAAGCAATGCTTTTATTTTAGTCTGTTGCTGACTTCTTTGATCAAAGGTAGCCAACTTGCTTTGATGAAGGTGAGTGTGTTATTGAAGGTACTGCTAAGGGCTTCTTTGAAGGACCAAACAAACACCCAATTGTTATTGCTAAGGCAACATCAAAAAATTGTAGAACACTGAGACAATTTTTAAAAAAATTTCCTGAGTATATATCAATGCTTCAGAAGTAATCAGTGATCACTGATGTTGCAGAAAAACATTTTTTTTAAAATTGCTGTTGTGTGATTGACTGTAGTCATTTCACTTTTCTGACCTCAGAGGTGGTTGATTACAGCTAGTCAGCTACAAGGCTAGTTTGATTATATTACAGCATACAGGTATCAAGGCAAGGCTAGTTTGACTATATTACAGCATACAGGTATCAAGGCCAGATATCAGCATAATCGGATTATGATATAACAATGCACTGTTAGGATGGTTTGTCAATAAGAAATAAGAATTTGTTTATGTAACAATAGATTCCAGTGCAATTTTATATCCAAGTTTAGAGCTTCCTGTCATGGTGCCTTTGAATTTCTTCACTCCAAACCCAAGACTGTATATACTGTTTTACCAGCCAAAACTTTTGTCAACAAAAATATCTCCAGATGGAATATTTTGTCACCACTAAGGAAAATAAAATAGCAATATGCAACACTGGTGAAGCCCAAATTTGATCACTGTTATTGATTTCGTTTCTGATTGTTGCCATATAAATATTGCCTGCAAACTCAAAATCAAGAGACATGGAAAAAATGCTGTTTGCAAATTTAGACAAGTATTTTGGGGTTAAAACGAAAAAATGGAGAAGATTTCAAAGAGATTCAGAACTGTGCTAAACTTGCTAGAACTGATAGTATGGATGCGACTGTAGCCAAGTGAAAGAAGAAAGTACATGATGCCTGGCTTAGTGGGGACTGCAACTTTTGCTCGTGGGACTGCAAATTTTGCTGATGGTACTCCTATTTTTACCAAATTAGGAGCCTTGGATTCCTAGTTTTAAAACCAGAGGTCATCAGTAGGATTTTAACACTAGGAGTCCAGGACTCCTATTTTTCTCATAATATGAATCCCACAAACAAAAGTTGTAGTCCCAGAAGCATAATGGGCATACCCTAGTTGCTAAATGTGCAGATAAGAAGAACCAGCTGTTGCCATAGAGTTAAATTTCCAAATTCTTTATATCACTGACATATAGCTCTTGTTTGTCCATTAGACTAAAACTTAATTTGGTCAATTCAAGGTAAGGTCTTATTACAAACACTAAGCTAGGCATAGAGCTCAAGTTGTTCATTTGATGTACACTTACGATGACTACATGTACATCTCAAGGACTCTACCTCTGAATTCAGTCACTGTAAATATCAGCATGTTTTTCCACTACTCAGAAGCTTGTCTTTGAACCTGCTGCCCAGCTATTGCTTCATGTTCTTTTTGATCTACTTTTATAATGACAAAAAGCACATCTGAGGGTCTTCCAAATACTGAATTCTGTCATTGTAAATATCAGCATAGTTCAAATAATCAATTGATCAACATACTTTTTCACTCATTGGGTTATTGAAGCAGGACTGACAAGCCTTTGAATTTTCTGCCCATCTTTTTCGAGCATATGAAGGACTCCTACTTAAGTGATTTTCTGAATCTTAGATTAAAATCTCCATCCAAATAGGCAATTATGCATTTCTGAGACCTCTAATGTCCAACTCATGTCTAGTTCTTCACATGGTGCAATCCCATAGATATGTAGGCAGTCATTTAGAAAATATGCATTTTAATTTATACATGTATGCATAATTAGCAATTACAAACTGTTCTTTCTCATATGGTCCACAATCTTAGGCAATTTATCTGTTTTGGCCATCTGCCAAAAACGGTTTAATGACCTTGATCTATAGCCTATCAAGTGTTGAAAAATGCCATTAAAACCCCAAAACCAAACTAATTCAAAATATGCAAATCATAATAAAATAAAATTTAAAAACTCCAAGTTGAACGAGTTTTATACTTTTTACATACAGTAAACTGCAAGATAAAAATCATTTTCAAAGCTGATAAAAACTCAACAAGAAATTTAAGTAAGTTAGAACAACATTACCATCCAGTCTCTAATGAGTGCAATGATGACAACATTTGTACCACATTCTACACTTCCAATTAATTACTGTGGGCATCAAGATTAGCATCTACAAGTCAACACTGTATTCAAATGTCTATTGGATTTTACAGATAGAACCTTTGCACATTTTTTAAAAATTAACTGTGATTTGTGATAATGTGCACATTGTGTATGTTATTGACTTATAACAATGCAAAGTCTGCCAGCTTTATTTTGTTGAATGTGTATTAAACGTTCACAGAAAATATATCCTTATTCAAATTTAATTTTAGTCACTTTTTTATGGCTATACAGTCAATGTGTAGCATCACCTATCTGGGTCTACAGGACAACCTCTGAAACCACAAAACACTTTCTGAATGTCCTACATCTTACCCTGTAATACTATATAAAACATGTCACATGCCATTATGTCTTGGTACTATGTCTTACTGCCTAAACAACTGCCTTGTGTAGCTTGTTCCCATGTCAACTGAAACAATAATGAGAGGTGAAATTTTCAGGGATATCTTACAGATTTGGAAGCATATACAGTAAAACCTGCTGAGAGACCATCCTTCTGCCAACAAATAACAGTTTCTTAAGACAGGTGGTGTCTTGTAACAGGTTTGTACAAAAAAAGTTTCTCTGGTCCAGTTTCAGAACAAGTTAAAGAAAAAAAAATACAATCACTGTATATATATATATATATATATATTCTATTCTTTATTAATAGTTCCTGCTAAAATATTGTATGCATTCTTCTGAATACAAAATTATATAGCAATAAAGATATTAGTCCTATTCCTTTATAACACTCTAAATTTGTCTTACCGATGTTTAAACTACTATTTTGTGTGTGGTCTAATCTTTTTCACTTCTTTCTGTTACAATAATCATTTTCTCCAGTGTAAAAAATCAGTCGCTGTTACAAATGATTACGTAAAGGTCAGTGGTGTCTGTCTGTTCTCTCGATATGGTCGTTCATAAAGCCGGAAACTGGGTCTAACTCACACATATGGGTGATAGTTATGATAAGGCTGGAAATCAGGCTCAATGCTAAAATAATCTACATGTGTTTAAGTCTGGTTTACAAAAGATTTACAAAGGTTTTACTGCATCAACACTCTTCTAAAAATTTAACTCTGATTATACTTTTTTTTCTATCTTAAATCTGAAACTAGCAAATGGACATATCTTCATGTTCCATTCATCTGGTTAGAATGTGATGGAAGCCAGGTATGTCAATATCAAATCAGGTTGAAGAATGTTTCTTTAACGAAATAAATAAAAATATACAAATGTTGAAGAAAGTGTTTGATATTTATAATCCTATTTCAGCATTTCCATACATGCCAAGTCTCCTGATTTGTCTGGGAGTCTTTTGATTTTTGACATCTTTTGATCTACAGATTTGCTGACAAGATCTCCCAGAAATTATAAATAAATCTGCCAAGAATAGGTTTTTCCAGCTAAATCAAGAATTTGAAAAATAAACCTTGGATTTAATTTGTCCCCATTGAGAATTATATTCTGAAATACTTCTATTCATGTGACCATTCAATCTCTGATGTCATTGACATGTAGGTTGCGAGATTTGTGTAGTCATGTGACTCAGAATACAACTAGCGAGTTTTAGGTCAAATTTCATCAACGCTGTAGTTTCAGCTAGTCTGTCAGCGGATTAAAGATATAATGAATGCTATACTCCCTATATTTGAGAAAATAAATCATATTCCTATCGATTTCATGCAGGTATATCTTGTTGAAAGGTCGTTAAAGTTTGCTAGACCTTCTAGTAAGCGGCTACAATATGCCGACACAAAATGGTATCTGCAAATTCCAACTTCTCAACCCTACCCCCATCACAACATAAATGTCTAAAATCAAAAAGAAAGTGGCAAGGGTTAGAAGAAACTTGGACGATACAGCTTGCAACACACATTCAAGCATTTCTAGTGGGGGAATATATGATCTCACAAGGCACTTGAAAAGTATGCAGCACATTGCAAATGAGAAATCATCACATAATGTGCCTAAAGTAATGCAAATATGTGCACCATCATCATTAAACAGTGTCACTAAAGTAGAGGTTCTGTTAGCTAACTTTATGGCAGAGCATAATTTACCATTCTTGGTTGCTGATCATTTAAGTTTGCTGTATAAAGTTATGTTTCCTGACTAGCAAATTGCTCAGAAATTTCACTGCAAAAGAAATAAGGTAACAAACATTGTTAACAATGCACTGGATCCAATGTAACTTTACTATGCAAAGAAAACCCTTTCTCAGTGATGATGGACGAGTCTAATGACAGTGGTGATGAAAAGTGTGTAGCAATTCTTGTAAGATTGTTGGACAGTGACAGTCACAGAATGACAACCAAATTTCTGCCTATGCCCATTTGCAATATTGGAATTGGTGAAAACCTTTTCAACTGTCTTCAAGAAGCCTTAATAAACATACAGAACCTAGTAGGGTTTAGAAGTGACAATGCAAATATAATGGTAGGAGAGAAAATTCCATCCTCTCCTGAGTTCCTGAACTTGTGAGAAAAAAATGTCATTATGCTAATCTTCCTGATTTGGACCCAGTCTTCCTGATTTTGAACACAAATCTCCCCGATTTGTTTCCAGAAAACTTAGGGTGTATGCATTTCTATCTTCCATCACATTCCAGTCATTTGAAATGTAGGTCAAGGGAACAGTTATTTGTGTGAACATTTTAATTTATTAAAAAAAACCCAAAAAGACATCAGTGAAAGTAAAGTAAGCATAAATCAAAAACATTAATTTCTGGAAAAGCTTCAGTATATCCTGCCAAGTGTGCGAGATATTTTTTGAAAATCTGGTCTCGAGTTAACATCGGAAAACGCTACATAGGCTTTTATTAGGCAAAAACACAAATATAAAAGCAAACATATCAAGTCGTAGGATTATACCCGCGCCAGCACGATTGGAAGGCATAATTGATGAAGTTTGTTTAGCCAAAAATTTATACCACTAATGACTCTTTCAGTCGAGGCAAAAGGAACTGTTTAAACTTGGTGATTGGATCAACATCTTGTGCTTGCGACTGTGCTGCTTGAGACGGGTTTGCAACTGGCTGGGTTTGTTGTGTTCCACTGGGCGCAGCCATTTTGGAATTTATGTGCTAGAAACTACTTTGTGAACACGTACAATTTAATTTATCATTATAACTGATACTTTTATTTTGAATAAAGATACAGTAAAGTTTGAAATGAATAATATGAATTTATGGTACAAATTTAATATATCTAAACCAGTCACCAAATTAACTTATGCAATGTACATTACGTTTTACTTTCTGATTGTTTTAGGATGTTTCTTCCATCGTGCATTTAGACTTTTCTACCCGATTAGCATATCAGTAATCATGCCGCCAACAATCCAGAATGCTCCCAGAGAAGACAGAGAAAGAAAAAGTAGAGACAGGAGGTGATGATTTATTTTATCCAAGCACTACGACGTTAGAATCGGTGCATCTGGAGCTTATCAGGCTTAGATGATTGTGAACACCCAATTTTCGATAACACAACCAATCACATCGCCGTAATTTTGCATTTTGCAAATAATTTTATGGCACATATTCTCCAATAAATGACAGAATTTTGAGTTATAAATGAAAACATCACCATCTGTCCCTCATAGTGTTTAAACGCAAGAGCAGAACTGATGCTTTATGTTTAAATCAGAACAAAGATTTCCGAAAAGTTGTAAAATTCACTATTTTTTTTACATCGCCCACTTTTTGAGTTTAATTTGCTACTGGTAATTTTCCCAAGAAGCAAGACAATTAAAATTATTTGCTAATTTTCCAGCTTCCAAATTAAACTAATATAATATGGAGGTTGCCTTTACAACCAGACTTGTAACATAGAGATTCCCAACCTGCCTTTTGTTATCAGAAGATATCATAGATCACATAGCACAGCATGATTTAGTGAGAGAAATTGAGAAAGGTCTTCTACAAGAACATTCATATTTATATTGCATATTGAACTTTAGTTTGACATTATTATTTACTGAAGTATCTTGGATGTATCATCAATATTTAACTAGAACATAAAAATGGTGTTATCATTTGTATTGGAGGTGGGATTTTGTTAGTAAAGGATTACAGTATACAAGTAATGTATCCAAGGGATGTGTGATATCAGCAATCAGATTGGTTGGTAAAACCAACATTGCCATGTTTATTTATTTCTTCATCTTGCATTATTTCATCAGTCATATTTGGTTTCATTTTAAAGCAAAATAAATTTTCTGCATATTGCACAAACATTAGGAAAACTAATTTTAATTGTATAGGCCATTCCAAGGGTTTAAACATGGGTATAAAATTATATCCTTGGAACATAAAGAACCAACTTTTTGTTGCAGATATCAAATATGCACCCATTGCTATTGTAACCATCCAGGATTTAAGGTTAGTATTTGTAGAACAGTGCTGCAATGTATTTTCAGAAGTCTTTATAGTCTGGCTTTACATTACTCTGAAAATGTCTTCATATGTTTTTTCTTTTCAACTCCTTGCTGTTACAGCTCTGATTACCTAAGTGGCTTTAGCATCAATTTTGGATGCAGTAGGTCATTGATTTGAACCTCAGCTAAGGCGTACCAAAGACTTATAAAAATGGTACTAGCAGCTGCTTCCTATGGTGCTCATTATTAATAGGTTAGTGTTAGGACTGGTAGGTCTGGTGTCAGGATAATGTGAAGGTGGGGCATGATGCTACATATATGTGGCTTTATGCCAGGCCAATGCTGGGCTCACTATGAACTGTAGCAGTGTGACTGGAAAATTGTTCCAAGTACATTAAAAATCCAAATCACATACCACAAACTCATTTCTCTTACATACATACCAAATATTTAATATATTTAAGCAACTTTTTTATGAAGTGGTTGCATACCCTTGAGTTTATATTTAACCCTGGTAGTGCGGCAGCCATATAGTTATGGATGATGTCACATGGCTTTGTATGCAGGAACTATATAGTGGTGGACATGACAAGTTATATGCGTGACTAATAATTCCAGGTCTTAATGTTTGCAAAATGTTAAAGGTATGTTTTTCTTGCTTTTGATTACATGTTAAATTGTCTTTAAGAAGTTCATAATGATGTATTTTGTTGCTCTTAACTTTGCTAAACTTAGAGCTGGTTCTAGTAAAGTGATGATGAAAATGTAACAAAACTGCAGTATGAAAATAGCCCATATTTTCATATTATTTTGCTCTTTTCAACAGATACAAAAATTATGATCTCTGATTGTGCATGCATTAATTATTACTGCATTTATATATAGTGTCTCACAAAACTATTGTACAGAATGATTGTAGAATGATGTATGAACTGATTGATTAAATGGTCAATATTTTAAAGGAAGCTGCAAAGAGGCCATTTAAACCATCTATATAACTATATAGTTACTATGCCTACCTATGTTTCTATTACAAACACTCTTTGTAAGCCTATCATAAGATAAAATTATTTTTGCACAGCTAAATAATGTTCATTGAACATATAAAAGACAGGAAGAAAAGTAAAAACTTTTTGTTCAGTTCACTCTGGGTTAAATATTGATTCTTTTATCAGTGAAGCCTCACTTGTATATTTTACAGTTAATTGCAAGGGTGTTAAGAGTAAATTATTTAATGGTTCTAAAATTATTTAAGCAAATAAGTAAATAGAAGAAAGGCAGAAAAATACTGAAAAATATGTAAAAGCTTATATAGAAAGTTGAAAATAAAAGGTATCTGCACATTTAACATCTGCATTCAGGGCTGTTCCAACTTTAATTAAAATTCCTAAAGTCATGAAAAGGTTGCAGAAGAGCTAAAATGTTTTAATCATACCTGGCTGCCCTGGATCTTGGTATTTCTATCATAATTTAATATCTATTGATAGTAGGTTTGAGCTACATTTATCTCCATTTTTCTTAAATGTATTTTATGTTTCTTTCTTTAGATCTGAATTGGTTTGCCGAGTGAAGTACAACAACACTCTTCCAGATATACCATTTGACCCAAAGTTCATTACATACCCTTTTGAGTCCTCAAGGTATTATTCTTTATTGCAGATCATACAATTTTGGTCTTAATGTTGAGATTTAGAAGATTCAACCAATCCAAAGTAAATTCATAAAAGTTACTGTGGGTGGACATAATATTTCAAGATCAAATATTGTAAGATTGTTAGATCATTAAGCCTATATACATGTATGTGACCTCTCTCTCTCTCTCTTCTATATATATATATATATATATATATATATATATATATATATATATATATATATATATATATATATATATATATATATATAAAGAATACAAATCATATGGCGAATAACAACCCTCTCAAGCGTACTGGATCCACCAAGGGATCACGTTTGTCAGGGATTAATTAAAATAGATGCAATAAACTGACGACGAACAGTACGAAACTAGTAACTAACTAGCCTAAGCGCTTTCGACTCTTAATGAGTCTTTTTCAAAGGCAAATACAAAACATAGTTACGACAAACAAATAAACACAAAAACGTTGTGTTTGTAAACCTCTACATTTCTGTCTTCACATGTGCTAAAACTATAAATACAACCAGCTTGTATAGACTAGTTGCGGAAACTGAAAACGTTGTATAATTCCCTAAAAGTCTACTAGCCAAAGCGACATCTATTTTTAAAAATAGATATATCTATAAATATATATATCTATTTTTAAAAATAGATGTCGCTTTGGCTGGTAGACTTTTAGGGAATTATACAACGTTTTCAGTTTCCGCAACTAGTCTATACAAGCTGGTTGTATTTATAGTTTTAGCACATGTGAAGACAGAAATGTAGAAGTTTACAAACACAACGTTTTTGTGTTTATTTGTTTGTCGTAACTATGTTTTGTATTTGCCTTTGAAAAAGACTCATTAAGAGTCGAAAGCGCTTAGGCTAGTTAGTTACTAGTTTCGTACTGTTCGTCGTCAGTTTATTGCATCTATATATATATATATATATATATATATATATATATATATATATATATATATATATATATATATATATATATATATTTATTTCTAATATATATGTGTGTATGTGTGTGTGTGTATGTGTGTGCACACTCACATATCATATACATGTATTATATAGCCTTACAGATAATACACAAATTATTACTTATATATTTTTACAATGTGTCTTGAGAAAGCATGCTTTGTTGGCAGCAGGGAATGGGTTTTAATATCATAGAATCAATTACATTTTAAAGTTTGTTTTCTTTGACATAATTGAAAGTTTGTCTCTTAATCACTGATGTTGAACAAATAATCATATGAAATTTTGCTGCTAAATTATACAAGTATCTTGTTTTGAAATAAAGAGGTTTTCAGCTTGTTAAATTTTATCTGTAATTTGACAGACATCAGCATCATAAAGATGCATTTCAGTTAGGATAAAACTGAATTGGTTATCAACTTATCACCCTTTGGGAAAGACTGTTTTCATTCACAGACTTGAAAATTTGTGGACCATCTTGATCTTTTTCTAAAAGATATGTTTATTGGAGAAATAAGTTATATGAGCAATATATGCATGTTCAAGATATCTAGTTGATCAGTGATGTTCCTTGTCTGTGGATTATTCTGCACATAAATTCCCTTACTTAACCAAAACATTGGTAATATTAGGGATATGGGCATTGACATGTTTTAGTTCAGGAAAAGGGTGTGAGTCAACTACACAGGCCTTCAGATCTTTAGCAGGTGATATGAGGGACTGGATATTTGCTTTCCAGCTGGTAACAAGGAAGAATAGGAAGGGCATTGGTTATTGATTTAACTGAAGACAGAGGAATGAATGGACAGTTCTGTATGGATCAGCTGGTAACAAGAAAAAATTGGAAGGGCATTGGTTATTGATTTAACTGAAGACAGAGGAAGGAATAGACAATCCTGTATGGATCAACTGGTAACAAGGAAGAATAGGAAGGGCACTGGTTATTGATTTAACTGAATACAGGGGAATGAATGGACAGTCCTGTATGGATCAGCTGAGTCTGGTATGAACTTGGGCAGACAAGTGTGAATTCGAAACATGAGAAAATCCTTTATAGAAATGCAAAGGTCAAAGTAAATTAATTTTCTTTTGTACTCTTACAATTTTGCCATAAGTCTTATGCAAATTACCCTTAAAATATGGACTTCCTGCATACAAGCAAAACCTACTGAAAAATTATTGTTGCCAAAAATCTGGATAATTGGTTCATCTGTGTTTTATTGTGATCCGGGTTTCATATTAGAATTAGTGAAATTATTTAGGGAACCACAACTAACTGTACAGCAGCACCCCAGATGCTTTAAACTGAACCTTTTTGTTCATGTGCAGCATCTGCACGATCAAACTGTTTATTATAGAATTTTTTTAAAATGGTGTACTGAAAGTGACGCATGTTTAAGACGAAGAGAAAAATAAGCCTCTTGAAAAGTTAAAATAATCAACACAGAAAAATAAAAAAGAATATTCAGATTCTTGTGAATAAAAAACAAAAAGGACATGATTACATTTATTGGACATCACATGCCAGTTTTGAGTATGTTTCATGGCGAGAGATATGATTGCCATACTCATATGAGATGAGAAAAGAATTTCCAAGAATTACGTCAAGTTGAGAGATAGCAACAAGCCATTGAGTTGCATATGGTTTTGGACTAAAATTTGTACAGCTGTACTAGTGGTAAATAAGGTCTATATGTACTTTACAAATTTACAAACTTTTCAATTGAACATAATATTATTGCTGCATCACACTTTTAATTATGTTTTCCAATAGCAGTTATTGATATTTTGTTACACTTCACTGAAAACTGCTCAGTCTTACAGAAAAAAATCAGCTGCCTTACTGAGATGGACTCGTCAGGGATGGCAGGTCTGCTATTGCCTTTTGAAGTAATAGACAAATTACGGCAAGAATGAGTGCAACCTGTCCAGAGAACATCTCATGCTGCAATTAAAAGACATTCATTCAGACTAACGTCTCCATAGGTTTTGTATGCATGGAGCACTCCTGAAAGGACAAATCCCAATTTGCTTGGAAGGACCTGAGGACAGGAGGAGGAAAGTCAAACTGGCATCGGTGCTGATCACCATGCCTGGTAATTTATCTTTCATTGAGATGCCAGTCATCCCTGGAGCAGTCCACCCATTTTCTGAGATGGTCCATTATATATTTAAAACTTGATCATTGGGTCTGATGGGCACAATTTCAATTGCACTGTTGACCAGGTTGGTGGTCTGTGAGTGTTTCATGAAAGGGTGAGAGGCAATTCTAAGGATACTGTTTTTATGTAAGCACATTGAATAATTTTTGTTTTTTTTAACATGAAATTTTCAGATTTTTTATATGAACTAGGAGCTTATGTGACAGTTCCATATTACCTCCCTTTCTATTACAAGGTGTGTTCTTTTAGCTCAGGATGTACATGTTAGATCCATATAGGAACTAGAATGCTTCATTTTTTATTTGTACAAACAATTAAATATGAAAAAAAAATAAATTAAGCTTTTGTTGGTATCAGTCACTTTTGTAATGAGGTGTCTCAAAACTACTACATATATACATACATTTATTGTACATATCAAAAGTTTTGAGAGAAGGTATTCTTTCAGCGAATATTTTTATCAGTTGTTCATTATAAAATTGACACAAATTTCTCAGTATATTTTAAGTAGTTACTGTGAACCCTTTTGCAAAAGATTCAGAGGAAAAATGCTGTTGGCTTTGAATAATTACATGGAAAGTAAGATTTGAATTTAGGTCACATGCTAATGTTTATTTGATGTGCTATGGAACCAGTTTATCTGTGGTTGAATAATAAATACCATATTTAAAAGAATGAAGACCACTGACTGAGTCAAAATAGTAACACCAAAATTTTAACTTCATTTTGTTCAGCCTGTGTTATTTGTACTCAGTAGTATCCTAAAACCTTAAACTTACTTAGGTTATAATTTAATTTTAATGCTGTTGAATCAGAGGTACTATGAAATGTAAACATGTAGATCTTGCCAGGTGAAAGTTCGATCATGGGCATAATATATTATGGTTGGATAAATGTTATTGAAGTAACATATTTTTTACTCTAATAATTGGCTTCGCTCATTAATTTTTATGCTTTTGTGAGTTAAAATGATTAAGCAAATTCACATTAAATAAATTATTAAAATTCATCAATAGGTAATAGAAAGACTAATTACAAATAACAATATTTGCACCTCATAAGGATATGTAACTGATTAGGCCACCAAACAGATTGATAGTTCTCTAGAATTTAAAGGAATAAATAGTGAGTAAATTATCAAAACCAAAAGGATTTACTCTTGTGCTGTAAAGTTTGCAGTTTTCCTACTATCATTGTGGGTGTGTGAATTTCTAAGCCAGATTTTTTACATTTGTTTTATATGAACTAGTTTAAGAGTGGTGTTTCCAAAAAACAACAAGCTTATTTGTCATAGCCTGAAGCAATATTAATTGTTTTATAAGCAAACATTATGCTGTGAGGAAAAAAGAATTTCAGAATCATATTTTATTTTCACACAGATTCATCCAGTATAAACCCACATCATTAGAGAGGACATACAAGTATGACCTACTGACAGAACATGACCTTGGAGTAACCATAGACCTCATCAACCCAGAAACATATAAAGTTAATCCAAATGGTGAGCACCTAGTATAATTGTTGGTATTACTGTATATACTTCCATGCAAGTCATGTCCCTCTGCGCACTGCATAGACTCATAATGCACATACAAATCAGAGTCTTTGTTGTTTGCAAGGTGTAACCAGTAGAATAGATATGTACACCTTGATCTGCTGGTGCATATGCAATAACAGATCAGAGTCTATCTTGTTTGCAGTTAAGTGAGTTCAACAGTATTTATTGTGTGATTGCAAAAATTATGTCCACATGTGTGATGCTTGCAGATGTGAATATGTGAGGGTGGATAGATCAAATTACACTGGATATGTGAAGATGTGGTTTGTATCAACTGCGAAGTCTATGTAAACCAATAACCAGAAAAATTGAAACCACTGTACTTTAATGTTTTTTACATTTTCTCTGCAATTTTTTATGGTTCTTTTTCATTTGTCTTTATGTGCATATGTGTCTGTATCTATGCATGAAGTTTTGATATGATGTGGAAAGTGTGACAGTTCAGGATGGATATAATGAGTTGAAGTGGTGAAAAATTAACAAAGTAGTATTTTCAGAAATGCTGTTATGCAAAATGTCCTTATACAATATTTTTAGAATTTAAGATAGGGCAAAACCTAAACAGTATGTTACATCTTTTTAAAAAAAATTTAAATTGTATGTCTTCCCTCACCTACATGACTTCTTCGGTAATTCATTGGCTATAAATTATTTGTTTACAGCCTATCCTGACCCAGAGGATGAGAAGTTATTGGAGGAAGATCTTAACAACCTTACAGATGCCAAAAGGTTTTTTCTTCCTTTTTGTATCACCTACACAGCATTGTATAAATAAAGTGTCACCTTTTCTGGCACAATTATTGTAATGTCCCTGTCTAAAGGTCAACATTTTTTGTAGTAATGAAAGTGTTGCATATACCATCATAATCTTCTGGATTACACCTCACCAGGAACACAAGTAGGCTTTGTCTGACTTATAATTTAAGAGAGTCTGTCTTCATGTTTTAAGAGAATGAGTTACTTAGTAGATAATCTATCTAGGTCATTACAGGCATCTAAGTATATCATTAATGACCACTTAGATGACCAGGTATATGAACAATATATGATATATGTGACTGGATAATTGATGTTTTATTGTAGGTATATATATGTTTTTCTGCAGATCACGTCATCACAACATGAATGTATCATGGCTGAGAAGAACAGAATACATTTCCACAGAATATAACAGATTTGCTCAGCGGGCGGACAAGTCAGAAACTAAGTATGACATTATTGATGGTTACAAACAATAACAGGCAGTTTACAGAATGGTCATGCTCATCAAAATCATTGGTTGTGTAACATTTGCATGTATAATGTGCTCTATGTCCATCTGTAGTAAGCAGTGTAAACATCAGGGTATTTTTGGTATTTTTTGGCAATATTTAATGCCAGTTGGTTTTGAGATTATGTTCAAGGTCACAGTTGTAATGGATGGCTTTCCAGCTAGGACTAACTTTGCATGAACATCGTAGCAACTTTCAGAAGAGGTAATTTTTCAGAAAAGATTAAGCTTATGGTCCACTTTTATTGCTTGCTTGCATATTTGAGTCCTCCTTGAAAAGGCTTTCCTACTGTAATTTCCACTATTTTGTTTGGTATTGGTGAGTCATAATGGAGGGTGGGTGAGAAAATAAATGGGTGAAATCACCTAAGGAAATATTGTCATGCAAATATTTTGTTTGCAATTTTTTTCATCCTCTTAAAATTATAAAAATATGTAGCTGTTGATAGCATTGTAAAAAAGCTTTCTCATTATCATCCAACCACCAACTTAATTACCATTTACTTTTCTAGCTGAGCCATCTTCTTCTCCAACACTGCAACATTTTTTGTTATATTTTACATTGTATTAGCCTTGTACTTGTAATTCTGAGCTGACTTCTTTAAGAGATAATGTGAAGGCTGTAATGAATTGTGATGGTTGTATTTTCAGTTGACAAGGTGTTTGCAGGCATATAGACCTTGCCCAATACTCTCTAGTGACACTGCAGTAGATAACCCATTTACAGAATGATTTCTCCTCCAGTAATGGCATTTACATTTTAAAACTTTGTTCTAATGCTTATAAGTCGAGTCAAACTGCATAAATCTAGATCTGTTGTAGCATAATGCACCTGCAAAACGTATTAGAAAAGAATAGAAAAGACAGCTTCTTTGTAACTATGACATAAAGTACATTTGTCTGTGACTTTCCTTACTGTTATGTTCTATTTATAGCAGCTGCCCAATTTCCAAGAAGATTTCTATTTCTCTATTTATAGCAGCTGTCCTGCTTAGGACAGAACATACTGGTTTTCTAATTTTTAATCTTTGCTCACATATTCTTTGTTAAAAATAATATACCATTCAGTTGGAATTTGTCGCTAAAAGTTGTTCTTTTTATTCTAGTCAATGCATATGTTACAGAAAAAATGTTTCTCAAATGATTTCACAGATGGATTAGAAAGAAAAGAAACCAGAAAAAAATTACTCAGAATAATACATGAATAACACAATACAGTGTCATTCTAGGGTAGCGTCACGCCCATTGCAGGCTGTGTGGAAAGGATTTTCATATTGGTCATAGTGTAAAACAAAGAAGCCTAGAATTAGCTGATTTCACAAATTCCAATACTAAGGCAACTTCTTTTTTACAGAAGAACTAAATTGTGGAAACAAATTTAATAAATACAGGGGCGTTTTTTTTACCGAGCTCATAATAGAACATTGAGTGCAATTAGTGGTATAATGCAGCTTTGGTCCTTTGTTCAAATGGATGCTTCCTGATGCCAAAATTGCTGAAAATATGCATGTGTTTTGTACATATGCGTATTGAATTTTATTATGTTATATGTGGATTATGCTTTTTATGCTCAGATTACTCCTTTTGTCCACTTGGGTTATGCTTTTTCCTTGCCAGGTATTGGCATGTATGATAATGTGTATTTATATTTTGACATGAACATTTCATAATGTGTATTTATATTTTGATGTGAAAAGTACATAATGTGTATTTATATTTTGACATGAACAGTACATAATGTGTATTTGTATTTTGACATGAACAGTACATAATGTGTATTATATTTTGATGTGAACAGTGCATAATGTGTATTTATATTTTGACATGAACAATACATAACATGTATTTGTATTTTGACATGAAAAGTTCATGTATATTTTTAATTTATTTACAGAGTTGGATACAAGATCAAGCAGATTATGAAAAATGAAGATTTCTACAAAGACAGAGAAAGCCAGATTGAAGCAATAGAAAAGACCTTCAACAAGGCTAAGGAAACTGTAAGTTTTTCTCCATGAGGCAGTCATTTCTTTTATGCAACTATCATTGACATCAAAAAGTATATTAATACGCCTGTATTGAACAAGCTAATGAATCAGATCTGTGCCTAGGATTGACATATATTCAGACTTCGAAGTCAATGTAGTTTAAGGATCTTGGCTTGAAAAAGCTGTGAAAAGTTGTCTTGGGTCCATAATTTCAAGAAATTGTATATGAGAATAATAGAACTGTTTCAGATGATTTTAACTAATAATTGTTACATTAACATTATTGTTGACTTTCTTCTAAAGATATCAACTGAACCTTAAATTGGCATAATCATTTTGTTTGGGGCTAAAGATAAATATTAGTGAAAAAGATATGCTGGTAATTCAAACTGTTTCAGTAATCCATAGACAGGTGTGGTTTTTAATATTTATGTTGTATTTAATAGAAATGCTGAGGTTCGTTTCTCCATTTAATATGCTCATGATAAGTCAGAGCATGTTATGTTACTTTTGATTTTATTTCCATCAATCTGTCTATGTTCCCTATTTGATTTCTGCACACTAACTAAAGTTCTCAACCATCTATCATCACATGATATTGTAAATGGATTGCATTTAGGGCAGGGGGGAAAACTCCATAATTTCAAACCCAAATAGTGAAAGATCATGGTCACATGGACTGAAAGAATGAAAATGTTTCTACAAAAGAACTGTAATAGTACTATTTATTACATGGCCACGAATTGTCTACTATTTACAGTACTCATGTGATAGCTTTACAGAGAGATTATTAGATTTTGCTAAGCTTATTTCATATGACACCTGCATGTTAAGACTTTACACCAATTTTTTGTTAGCTTATGCTAAATCCCTCTCTATATCCATGAAAATCAGTAGAGCTTCCAATAGTCTGCAACTTTAGTTTAATATGATTAAATTTGTTTCATTTTCTAGATTACAAAGCATTACAGTAAACCTGGTGTTACTCCTTTGGAAGTTTTACAAGTATTCCCAGACTTTGAGGTAATTTTACTATTTGCATGTATACAAAATATTATATATACTTTGCTTATGTGTCAGGTTAAACTGCAGATAAAATAGACCAGACCTGCCATTACATAATGTGCCTGAAATCAGGGTCTGTGTTGTTTATTTTACAGGTTACTCTTAACAAACTGCATAGACCCAAACCATTATCCAATGACAGATCTGGGTCTCTGCAGGTTGCAATGGGATTCGTGTTATAAGCATGTATAAATTGTACCAACAAAAAAAAATATCTCCTTCTTTTTCTTCATCTGTTTTATTATCGTGAGACATAACATGTTACTGTTCATAAGTCACAGAGGCATCAGTGATGTTAAAGTTTTGTGTTAAAGGTTTTGGAGATGGTGGTAGCAAGACACCGGCATTTGCCAAGTGTTATGCTCTAATGTAGATTACAAAGGAAACAAAATTTACCTGAATCAGATTTACCTGTCCATAAATTTCATCATTAGGGTGGGTTTTCCCTCTCCTGCATAAACATGTACAGATTATTTTCTCATTTCTCACTGGGAATTAGTGTTACAAAAGAAGGATTACAGATAATCAGTATTTTTATACATGACCACTTTACATAGAGCATAAAACATTATAGCAACTTATTGTAAGCAATAATTAATTTTATGACCTGACAACATTCTTCTTTTATGTACTAAAAACCCCAAGATACTTTGTTTGCATTCTTGACATCATCATTATGATATCATTGACATTGTCAGAGAGTGCACTCATGTGATAAGCATACACACATGTTTTTCTCACATGGGCAAACTTTTATCAGTATATAGGAATCAGAGAAATAGGTTTAACTTTCATGCAGCAATAAAGAGTTAATAGTTGATGCTAAAGTCTTTGCAGGTCATATGCAGGTTAAAACATTGTGTTCCATGGAAAACCTTTGGTAGGAAAAATTGTGTCGCTTTTTTTCAATGGATGCATTTATATAAGGGGAATTTATATTTTATGTAATTGTTTTCAAACTTTCCTTTACTTAGAATTTTGTTACTTATTTCACTGTAACCTGTTATTCATAAATGTGAAATTTTCCTATGATTTCAGCTTTGGCGTCATCCATTTGCTCAGGTCATCTTTGATTCAGACCCTGCACCTAAGGGTAGATCACTCCCAGCACAAATGGAGGAGATGTCTCAGGCCATGATCAGGTATTTGGTTAATATACTTGTACAGCTGTTTCATATAAACATACAGCTCCTACTGGGTACTGTTTTTTCACTTTGCAGGTGTGTGCATATGTGTATGTATATGAAAGACAAACCTACCAACCTTTACAAGTTTGCCATTGGGGCCCCAAGTGGCCGAGTGGTCTAAAGCGATGTCTGTTACGGATCACTGCCATCTCACCTCTGTCTGCGTGTGTTCAAGTCTAGGATTTGGCTAATGTGGATATGTGAGAAAGCTTGCCAGCATCTTCTCGTGGGTCGGTGGTTCTTTTCAGTGATTTTCCGGTTTCTTCCTCCACCATTAATACTGGCCGCCATGAATAGCCTATCGTGTGCTGAAAAATGGCATTAAGCCCAACAACAACAACAACCACCACAAGTTTGCCATTAATTTTACAAAAATTACCCTTAAGATGTGGACTTTAGGAATAAAAGGGATAAACTACAGAAATATGATTCTTGCAGTAAAATCTGGGTGATTGGCTTGTCCATGTTTGATTTGGATCTTGGTTTAACATTATTTGAATTTGTCAGAGAACCAGACTAGCTTTATGGTTGTATATCAGATGCTTTAAAATGGCACATAATTTTCTAGGTCAAGTGTCTGCATTATCAAATTGTTGATTATAGAATTTTTATGAATGGTATAATGCTACTGATGCATGTTAAAGACGAGAGGAAAAATAAGTGTCTTAAAAAAGTTTTAATAATTAGTACAGGAGAATAAAAGGAATATTCATAGTGTTCTGAATAAAAGCAGGAAGGGACAAAGTTGTATTTATTCGATGTCACATGTCAATTTGAGTATGTCACATTGCAGGAGATAATTGCCTTTGAGTGTACTGAAGAAAAACATTTCCAAGAATTATGTCAAGTTGAAAGATAGCAACCAGCCATTGAGCTGCATATGGATTGGATCTGAAGTTTGTACATCTGTACTGAAGGTTAATAAAGTGCATGTGTACTTTACAAACTTTTCAGATGAACATAACACTTACCATCGATGCTTCTGTTTGGAATACAGAACTTTTTAAATACACGTTTTCCAATTCGACAATAGCAGTACATGATATTTTGTTGCACCTTACTGAAAACACTGGTCAAAGATACAGAAAAAAAATTGACTGCCTTACTGAGATGATTTTGTTAGGGTTGTCAGGTCAGGATAGATGGTACTTTGTACCTGATACATGCAGAGAATATGACAAGTTCTTAATAGTAGCCATGCGTAACTGACCAAGCAGCATCACTCCAGGCAAAAACATGTCTTAACCTTATGGCAAAGCCTTTATCACCAGGAACATGGGATGACATGTTGTTCTTGTCTTGGGGTGATGCTACCTTCCACAGGAAATACTGTTTTTAGATGCTAGCAAACATCCTTTAAAAAAGTGTCTAGAAATAGGACCCATTTCAATTATATTTTAGTTTATATTTGTAATGGTTTACAGCGCATTCCATTTTTAGCATTAATTAAGTATAGCTTATTCTTAATTTGTGCAGATTTAAAATCATATCTTATCATTTTCTTTTGCCCATTTATAAATTACTAAATACCAATGTATTTTAGGAGGTAGTTGTATATATATATTCTATACATGATCAATAAATTCAACATAAATTTGCAAGTTCCTGCATTGTAGAGGAGCTGTAGATGAGAGTGGGGAGCAGTTTGTGGCATATTTCTTACCCACAGAAGAGACACTGCTTAAACGTAAAAGGGATCATGAAGACAATGTTGACTACGTTGCAGAGAAAGAGTGAGTTATTTGTGATTTTTCAACAAATATTTGAAAGTTAATTTTACTGTGATTAGGCAGGAACAGTTGTTAGTTGGTCTAGAATAAGATACAATTTATTAAATGATGAACCATACAAACCCAGATCTGCCTGTGCATTATGCAGTGGTAGATATGGGTCTGAGAAGTTTGCAATTGGATTAGTTTTTTAAACGAGTATATACATCAACTTTTTTCTTATATAGACCTGTAAGAAGGTTCTTTATTTTTTGATAAGTTTGAGGTACCCCTTGCTGTCAAAACATCTCAGTTTTATCAGTTTATACATGTAATAATTACTAACTTAGGAAGCCAAATATAATACTTTATTGTTCAATTAAAGTACTTAATTTTAGAGAATTGATATTGACAACAAACAGTATGGACAAGAATCTTTTTCTTGTAGCAAGAATCTGTAGGGCTTTCCTGCATTGTTTGTATTTTCTTCTTTTTTTTTTTCTTTTCAGATATGACTACCTGTTGGCCAGAGAGTACAACTGGAATGTGAAGAACAAACTGTCTAGAGGATATGAGGAAACCTACTTCTTTGTTTTTAGGGATGGAGGAGTATTCTACGATGAGTTGGAGACAAGGTATTATATCTTACACTATTTCTACTTGCTGGTATCACACCTGACATTTAATATGAGCACAGTAGTTACTGCTGGCCATTCCTACTTGTCTTGGAAGTATGGTCGTTCAACAAATTCTGTTTCTTTTCTTCCACCAGCCTAGTTAGCTCATAATGAAATTGATCCTACTCTGAAATCAATGAGTCGACTTAGCATCCATAGTGAAAATCTTATTATTGCCACTCCAATTATATGGGGTTTTTTTCCATAATTTTTTTTACTATGTTCTTATTAGTAAGTGAAATTTGTGTTTCTGACATAAATTTGAATCAGTCTGTTAATGGTAACTAGGGACTGTACAATATGTCCTTTCTGGATAGGGATCCTTTATGCAAGTAAAATCAATTAGAAATATAAAAGATATTCCATAAATATTACATAGCGATCAAAATGATGATAAATACAGAATGGACCTATAAGTATTATGAAGTAATAAAATTGATCATAATATATGAGAAGATACCCATAAATATTATATAGAGATTAAAATTATCATAAATATATGAAAAAAGATTCATGCATGTTCTCAGGTCAGTATGATCACATATTGAAACAAATATGTAGCATGTATAAATCAACTAACATGAGCAATCACTACTCATTTACACAGTACCAACCAAGGCAAAAGATAAATCGCATATGCACAATACAAGTTTATGATAAGTTGGAAAGAAATCCAGATATACCAAATACATGGTATAGTTACTGAGGCAGACATGATTGTAGTACAAGTGCTTAGGGAAAATTGACACTTTTATAAAATAAAAGTATGTAAATGACTGACATGTTATTCCTACCTGGATAAAGTAATCAATTATTACTTAATTATCCTTTCTGGTAAATTTCCAGAATTAATGAAAGTAGCTGAAGTATTTGCAATTTAAAATGAAAATGAAAAGAATGATCTTTCTAACTATTGACCCATATCTGTTTTGGCTGTATAATGTAGAAAGACATCAAATTATAATCTATTCAGAATTGATAATATCCAGAAATAAGCTATATGAATAATTCTAAAATTTCCTGTAACTACTCTCTCATCTGTTTGGTTTTCACATCTTCAAAAGCTGCCAATACAAAAACATGTTCTTTTTTTAAGGGAAAGACATACCAGACTAGAATGTCTTTTTCTGATTATATCTTAACATAACTGAATTAGGATCATCAATTACTGAGTGTAATGCCAGATCTACAATAAATAATGAATTTCAAATTCCAAAAAAGAAGAACCAGCCATTTCTATATTAGGACCTACTATTGGGAATTTTTTTCCCTTGTCAGTTTTTAATTTCCAATTCTCGTGCTACATTTAAATGCTCATTAAGACACTTCTTTCGTTAGTTTGAGTTTCCTCTGACCCTTGACACCCCATTTTTGATATCTGGTTTTTTATGTTGGGGTGTAGGGTCAGAGTCTATTCCCTATCAAAAACTTGGAATTTGCCGACACCATTTGGTGTCGGCATAGGGTACTCGCCAAGTATCAGGCCTAGCAAACTTAAATGACCTTACATTGACCCATAATTACATTAAATCGATAGGGAAATCATTTATTTTCTCAGAAATTACAAGCAAAACACTGATTTTGTTTTTAATCCATTGTCAGATGAGATGTAACTATAGCATTGATGAATTGTGACCTTGTTCGCACCATTTTCATTTTCACATGACTAGCTAAATCTTGTGGCCGATATACATAAACATCATAGGTCAAATAGTCACGTGATAACAATAAAGTGCATTGACATGTAGTTTCTGCATAATCAGTCAGCCTCTTTCCAGGAAGATGAGACAGCAACATGTTTCGGTCTGCTGTTATCCCAATTAATATGTTGAATAATACATGTTTTTTCTTGTTATTGTAGACATTGCGTGACTTTCATTCAATATTTTAGAGTTTGTCTTCTTTCTGCAATACTGGAATGGAAGGTTTGGTGCATAAACCTATATTGCAACATGGCAGGTAAAGACAAATACACAGAAGCTCTTGCCAATGAGATACTTTAAGAAAAGGGATACTATTTTAATATTAAAGAACTACAGTATGATGTAATAAAATCAGTTATCAACGGAGGTAACACATTTGCCGTCTTCCACAAAGGGTATGGGAAAACGCGGTTTTTTGTTGTTATCACGTGACTATTTGACCTGTGACGTTTATGCATATCGGCTGCGAGATTTGGTTAGTCATGTGACTAGCAATGAAAATGGTGCGAACGAGGTCAAAATTCATTAACGCTGTAGTTACATCTCGTCTGACAACAGATTAAAGACAAAATAGGTGTCATGATTGAAATTTCTGAGAAGATAAATGAGTTCCCTATCGATTTAATGTAATTATGGGTCAATGTAAGGTCATTTAAGTTTGCTAGGCCTGATACTTGGCGAGTACCCTATGCCGACACCAAATGGTGTAGGCAAATTCCAAGTTTTTGATAGGTAATAGACTCTGACCCTACACCCCAACATAAAAAAACAAATATCAAAAATGGGGTTGTCAAGAGTCAGAGGAAACTTGGACTATTCTTTCATAATCAGCTGGAATACTATATTAAAGTCTCTCAATGAAAAATTCGATCATTGTGTCCAGACATAATCAGTGTAAAATGATTTCTATGTAATTATATATGATTTCTGATATCTTGAAATGTATATGTATATGCATATATTATATTGTTCATGTATCATGTATTTCAATCTGAATGAAACATTGATTTTAAAGAAAAGGCAGTCATTATATTTTAAGCAGATGATGGCTTTTGTGGATGTCTTTCTTTTCAGGATTTCTGAAAGTGAATGAATAACCAAAAGTCACATTTGCAGTAAATGTAATTGTTAAAATTGTCAACCATTTCAGTTCAATTGAAAATTCTGTTGAACCCTTGAGATGTGGTCAAACCATTTTGGGATAGTTCAATTCAGGCTCAAACATACAAAGTCCACTAATGCATGAATAAACATGTTATTTACCTTCTTTCTAATCAATTACATAAAAACTTGATGTTGTTTTTGCATTTCATTTATTAAGAAGTATTTTGTATCATAACAAATATTGTAGATATTTATATAGAAAGTTAATTATATGTCTGTATCTATCTACCAACCAACCTTTCTAACTACCTCCTTTTTTGTGTCTCTTTAGAGTTCGACTGAGTAAGAGGCGAAAGGTTGGAGGAGGTACCCAGGTTGCAAAGTCACGACTGGTTGTTAAGCACAGAGAACTTAATGAAAAAGAGGTTAAAGCACAGGTAATTTTAATATGTGCATTATGTGTTTTCTTTTAACTATCTCACCAGTTATAAATACATTGATACAGCTGTTTCAGTTTTGTCAATTACTACTGATTATCAGCATTTCTCAAAATGTTTTAATCTTGTTTTTTTTTTTCTATCCCCTTATCCTTGTGTCCATCCATCTGTCCAGCACTAGTTAGCTGAAGGTGAGATTACCAATAAATCACTTTGTGTCTACATCACCAGATGACTGATACTTGATATAGGAAAGAATCCTATTGATTTTAGGGTCAAAAGGCCAAAGGTCAGTTATTTATGTAGATGACAATAAACAGGAGATGGGATTATAGTGTGCCAAAGATGGTACTTTATTAATGCAGTATATGACCAAATCTCTTTAACACAACTGATTCTCTAATTTTTTATGGATTTCAACAATGAAGTGTGGTAAATTTTGTGGTTATCACCTTAAGATATGCCTATCAACAAATTATGTTGCTCCTGCAATTCTTTTTAGAGTTAATAACCTTTTTGTCTTGTAGATTAATGTATGGTAAGACATGATCTTGTTTATACAACTATTCCCCCTTTTTATGATTGGTATGAACTTTTATTAGTTCTCTAGTTATCATTAGAAATGTTTTCTGGTCATCAATCATCAGAATGTTTGAATGTCAACTAACACTTTATTCTTCCCAACTTTCTTTCAAATTATTGCCATGATTTCTTTCTTGTAGCTGAGAGCTATGTATCATATCTTATTATTAATAACAGTTGTTCATTAGCTGAAGATGCTCTTATGGATAATTCACTTAGTTGGTACACTTTTTTGTTAGAGTTATTGCCCATTTAGTATGACATTACTGAGTTAATATTGCAATTTTTAGTTTATTGTTGTGGAAGTTAATACATATTATGTTTATCCTCAAAAGACATATGTGTTGACAAATATTTTGTTGTCACTCTATTTATAGCTTGTTTATGTGCTTGTTTTTTGCTTTAGATTTATGGCCATAATGTGTTTGGGGTGGGATGCAGGAGAGGTGGAGGTACATTCACATGAGCAAATTGCTTAATATTCCACTGGTTTCATCTAAAAGATTGGTCACACTTTTCACACAAAATATTAGGGATGTCGAAGATTTCTTCCATTAAGGAGCAAAAAGATAATAATGCATTTATTTCAGATGAAATAGTAAGTCATTATCTTGAATTCTTTTGAATGTTCTAAATGCCTTTTAAATCCTTGACAGGAAAGGTCTAGTAAGATCACCTCTAACAACTATGCTTCCACAGACTGGGGAAAATGATGATCATTGCCTACTCCTGTGACAGTGACAACTTTGTTTTAGTTGCTATAAAACCATTTATATTCAACTTTTAATGATTCTAATAGTAAATCAGCTGAATAAGGGCTGAATCATTATTGCAGTTCATATAAATTGTAGACTTATTTATACAAGACAAACAACTTTAAGTATTTCCTCTTTTTTGTTGTAGGAGATTCGTCTACAGATGTTGGAGCCTCCACAAGAGGAAGAGGAGGAGGAAGATGAGCAAGAGCAATTACCAGCAAATGATCAAGGAGATGATGGTCAGTTGGTTATCACTCATAAGTCTAGCATGTATGTGCCAATAGCTCACCGTATCAAGCAATTCATCCCATCTCAGACAGGAAATCTTTTTCTTCTTGATAAAATCACTGTTGTGTGACTCGATAAAATTATACCCAATGATGGCTAATTTATACTTGAGCAAAAATTGCCTTCACAATCATAATATAAATCCAATTGACCCAGGAAAATCTCATATGGAGTCTATCAAGAACTGTGCAACTTATAGTATGATGTATCCGAGTTATACTTAACATACTTAAGTGAATGGGACAAACATTTGATATTGTTTTTCACCGTTTACATTTCAACACTTTTGCCAGACCACACATCAGTTATGGTCAATAGATTGATGTGTATCCATCAATTTATAACACTGACAATCTGTTCTGGAATCCATTCATCTGGCATCAACTCTTAGATTATGGTTCGTAGTGGACAATGTTTTTTAGACGCTTGCTGACGGAAGTAACTTGATATAATGGTCTCTTTTTGAATAAAAATGTGCATAGTCATTTTGACGCATTTTTGCATGCTTCAGTGATCAGCAATGTTTTTTGTGTATTAGCTGTTTTTGCATAGTTTTCCAATCTAACTGAACAACCAATATAGAGTTTCCTTGTTAAAAAAAAATCTTAGATTGTCAAAATCTTTAGACTAAACAATAGAAAAAGTGCATAACCTGAAAATTGCCAAATCTGGTTAACTTTCTGTACCTAGGTCCATTTTTTCATGCACATGATTACTTACAGTCATAGGTTTATGTTTTCATACTAAACATACTCTATAATCTATTCAATGATTTGCAGTTGTGATCTATTTTTCAGGTACAATTCATTCTTTTCACAATTGCCTGTGATTCTTGAGATTTTGTTTTTTTTTTAGAAATGGAAATGTTCCATTGATAGCTTATTAAACATCAATTGTATATTTTAAATGAATTTACCCTTAAATTGTTGCACTCAAACTGACAGTATATTTTACATAAAACAGTCCCCAAAAAAATGGTAAATTATTGAAAGTATAAAGCATTTAATGCTCAATTTCTTTGTTTTATTCTTATATTTATTTCTGTTGTCAGAAGAGTTTGTAAGTCTCAAGGGCAGTGATGATGAGAACAGGGCAAGTCATCGTTCCAGAAGTCCAGCAAGCAGTGGCAGCAGGAGCAGAAGTGGCAGTGGTAGTCGCAGTGGCTCTCGATCCCGATCTCGCAGTGGGAGTCGTAGCCGGAGTGTTAGTAGAAGCCGAAGCAGAAGTGCTAGTGGAAGTCGCAGTCGCAGCAGGAGTGGAAGTGGAAGTCCACGTGCAAGCAGAAGCCGAAGTCGATCTCGTAGCTATAGTGGAAGTGGGAGCCCAAGTCAGAGTGACTCTGACAAGGGAAGTGAGAGTGAAGCTGAGAGTGACAAAGGAAAGAAAGATGAAGAGGAGATTTTCGGTTCTGCAAGCAGTTCAGAGGAAAGTGACTGATCTGGTATATCAACAGAGACATCTTGAGTTGTATTTACAAGTACATCTTTTGGACATGTACTGGTTTTCAGTTCATGCTTTCACTATAAATGCTTTTATCTCTTCATCCAATCTGATTTCTCTTTTAGACTTAAAGTCACAAGGGCAAAGGCCGTAATTAAGACTTTGCTTCGAATTTGCTGAAATAAAAAATGAGGTTTAATTTAATGATCTTTTGAGCCATGGATGAAGTCTATGTAAATAATAAGTGAATATGTTCAGATATATCCGTAATTGTTCAGCTGTATATCTTTTATGGTTGACCCTATGTTAATGGGAAGTAAGAGATAAGTCACTTTTCAGCGGCAGTATCAACAGTTGACTAAAGTTTTGGTTGAATTTTTCCATTTGCATATACTTCTTAAACCCCATGATAGGTTCATGACATTCTTAGTATGACCGATTTTCAAGTGACGACAATTCATTTTACAACATGTTCTCTTGACTAAAGCATTGATCTCAGTTATAGATAATTTGCAATTGGGATTTGGTTAAAGTTTTTCGTTTGCTTATGTTTCCTAAATCACATGACTTATGATGCACATCAAACTTGGCATAACTCATTATAAACCTAAGACAATTCATTCTACCCCTCTGATTTTGGGGTCAAGATCAGTCATAGAAAACTTGTGTTGTAGTTTTGATTAAAATATTTTCAATTTCTTAAATATCCTAAACCCTTTGATGGATTTTCTTCATACTTGAAATGAATCAATAAAGAGGTAAGACAACTCGTTGATTGACGTGTAGTCTTCACCCATTGACCATGGGATTAAAGTCACAGTCATAGAAAATCTGCATTAAGGTTTTGGTTAAAGTTTTTTTGTTTGCTTATGTTTTTTAAACTCCTTGATGGATTTTCATCATTTTTGACAAAAATCATCATGCAGTTAAGATGAGTCATTTTGTCACACCGTCCATGCCTCTTTGATCATGAGGTCAGAGCCAGTCAAAGAAAGATTTGCAGTGAAGATGAACAATAGGGTAAATGCTACCAAGTTATGTCCAAAAGACACATGTACAATGTTGCTATATACATGCAATAAATCTCAGTATATTAGACAGGATGATTCCCAAAAAAGGCTGGACAAATCCAAGAGAGGGAAGGGTGCAGCTCTCTCCAAACAACAAGCTGGGGACAGCACTGGATGGTATATCTCTCTTAATAAGGTTGGCCACTCTAAAGACAGACTTCATGAGAAAAAAACCACTGTATATAAAATGCCAAATTGGCCATAGCGCAAGACCAAACATTGATATTTGTTTTGTATCTATTGACAAAGTCATTGATGTTTATAATATATCAAGTCAAATTTTCACAGGCAGCATGAGTGAATGAAAATTAAAAAGGCTTAGTGAATTTTAATTGATGCAAGTTGATATGTGAGTCCTTATTCCACATTAAAGTCTTCAGCTTGGATAGTTAATATTCTACATTACTGTCACACTTAGGATTTGTTATTGTTCATTCATAATTTAGTAATAAAAGACTTCATGCATAAATAAAGATATGTTGTTTTTCTATACTTGGTTGTAAGGCCAGACAAAGTTATCTCTTGTGTGTGCAAAATTTTCCACTGTACATGGACTTAAGGCAAGACAAATGTTCTCATGTGTCCATCATTCATCTTCAGTCCATTGTCTGTCAGTTGACTGTCCATTCACCAGAACATGGTTCATTATTTTTTGCTTTTCCTGCATGTCGGGGAGGATTGTTGTTCAAATTTAAATACACTTGTTCATGTTGAGGTCAAATAATAAACCTGTGCATCAACTTAAAATCAAAGACCTTATTGTTATCACAATACATAGAACCTGAAATGATATTTATTACTTGATTTATTGGTTTAAAGACTTTGACGCGATACACATTAGGTTAAGGGAAAGAGAAAAATATTGTTTTTTTTAATGTAATTTGTATTTCTTATTTCACATATTATCATTTAGATTGATATATTATTAGTTGTTTTGTTGCATCAACACAGTTATGATTTAATGCAACACAGTGAATCTGAAAACTGCTACAGCTAATGTATGCATCAGTGGAAAGAAATGATACAGATGTGCAGCATTGAATAAATACACCCTCCGTCACACAGGTCTGTAAGTAAAAGAATTGCTAAAGGTTATATGCCTACCAATGTAGTCACAAGCAGCAGCAGGGAGGGTGAACGAACCATTTTGTAGGAAGGTCCGCTCGCTAAAAAAGGTTCCAACAAAGGCTGAAAAAACAATGTCAATAATGCCAAACTGAATCCTCTAACCAACCAAGATTTCTCTAATTGAGTTAGCTCATTTTGTTAATTTATTTTTGATGCTTGTGTTTTCGTTTTTTATGTTTGTTTACTTACCCAGACACTCATTGTTGATCATCACCCTCACTGCTGCTGTTGTGTGCAGACCTGCCAACTCTTACGATTTTGCCGTAAATTACCCTTAAAATATGGACTTGTGGCATAAAAGCAAGAACTACAAAAAAATGATCATTGCCAAAAAATCTGGAAAATTTTTTCATCTGTGTTTGATTTGGATCCGGGTTTCATGTTAGAATTAGTGAAATTCGTGAGGGAACCAGACTAACATTACAGCAGCACCTCAGACACTTTAAAGATCTTTGTCAACAGATTTAAATTAACCATCTGAGTCACATGATTCACCTTGTTGTTCTACTTCAAGGAAGATATTTTTGAGATAAGCATCAGACGAGTATAAAATACTTCTTCATTTCCTAAAATATTTTTTATTTGAAACTGTAACAAACGGTATTTATAGTGGTCTGCCCATTTTAAGTTTGGGTTTTACTATTGTTCGATAGATATAATTTGCTATGACACCTTTCATTTGAATTTCAGCAAGATTATCAACATTCTCATCAAATTTTTCAATTTCTGTAAAATTAATACGTTTTTCATCATCCCTGGTCAAATAATAAAAATTTTCTAATCCACCAATGTAAGATTGGCGTTTTGAGATGGCATATCATGATCATCATCGGTTAATTTCCACTTTTTTTTCATGTCGATCTTACTCTTATTTTTCTTTACAAAATCTAAGTAGTCTATTGGAAATTATGGTACAGACTTGCTTATTGTATCTCAGTGGTTCATCTACTTGGGTTATTTTGGTGGGAATTGTTATTTATTTTCGAGGGAAGGGGAGGCAGAAGATGCATTGGATGCTACTGCACTTTGATTGTTGACCTGCAGTGAGTCATTTGGTTTTGCGGTGATTAGGGTTCTTATTTTTATTTCTTGATTACTATGATGGACAACTGCTTTGGCCCTATGGTATGGCAAATAATCCTTCTCCATCAGGTTGATTATTTTTTTTCTCTTTTGGCATAGATGCACTGCTTGATTTGGAATGGTGTTATTCCCGACAGTTGGCAACCGCTCTCCTTGAAACACCATCTATGGGTATGTTGACCACCACAGTTGTCAATCTGGATTTGTATGTGCATTTTTTGGTGAAATACTTCCAGGCTTTGCAGTTGCTGAAGAATCTAGGGTTGTTGATGTAATTAATCTTCTAGATGATAAAAATGGTCTTTGTTTCCTAGTATGGGTGGGGTTGACAAGAATTCTACCATGACTACTTGTCTTTTATAGCCATATCTGTTATTTAATATATAGGCTATTTCATCTATACCTAAGATATATGTGAGTTGCTGCTCTTTGGAAGGTCAAAGTTATTGACTTGTGGATCTTTTCTTGTTTCGATATCATTGTTTGGGGTTCAGTGGATTGTTCTTCTATGGAATTACTGACAATGTTTCTGTTGAAGATATTTTAGGTGAAGTGGTGTTCTTGACAACTTCTCTTTAGGGTGCAGCCGAAAGGAGAGTACACAGTTCGGTGTGATTATTTCGCTTCCCTGGGTATTTGATTACTGCTCAACTTTCAGTTTGGACAGGTAATGTGCGAGTCTGAATCTCAGTTGGTGCGGTTACTTGTCTTAGGATCAGTTTTTCAATTTGGTTGATAGAGTTGAAAAACTATATAAGTTTAAACCTTTATGATCTAATTGGCTATTGTCAGTAGTCCCAGATACTTGCAATTACTAAACTATGTAACAATGAGGAAACATTGGAATAGTATGATTGATCTTCTGTGGTACATGAGATTTGGTAGATCTTATAAAGTTTATATGAGGGTCATCTGATGGTTAGAGTAAAATAGAGACAACTGCATCATACAAATAGGCAGGCAGTGGAGCTAGATTTGAACTTTGCAAAATAAGTACGGACATATTGAGCAATGAAGTGGAGCTGCTACTATTGCTATTTATTCCACATTAAACTCTTCAGCTTTGCAATGCTGTTGGCAATAAAGGAATTTTTTGAGGAAATAGCTGGGGAAATGTCTCATTTGTATGCCATATTCAGCATTGTGTTGGCCTTCATACCTTAACGTCTAATGGATTTCATAGAGACTTTGTTTCTGGTCTCTTGTGACATGTTGATTAAGGCACCAAAACATTATTTTGAATTTTAGGTCAGGTCATAAGAGTCAGAATTGCTGGTCAGTATACTACTTTTGAGGCGGCAATTGAATAATTATATTATAACCTATTGTTTAGTGATAATAATCAGCTGGGTAGTGTAGTAATGAAAACTAATTTGAATTGCTGAACTATAATCACTGGCAGAAAATCTCACAATGATTTGCATGGTTCTGCTACCTAGCAAGGATTCCACCCAGGTATGGGTCAGTATGATTCCTGACAAAAGTTGTGAATTCTAGTTCACCATGTATGATATTTACCTTACTTATAAACTTATTTGGGTCAAATAATAATATCTGTCACTTATTGCACTGCATCTTAGGTGGAATCCCGTACTACCAATAGACATACAATAGGCAGTTGTCCTTTAAAAATAGATTTTGGGTCTGAGTCTGCGCACAGGTAGAACCGGACTCTATATGACCCTATATCATGCGTCCTTCATTGATTCTTCTGTTCCCCATGCCCCTCAAGGCTCTAGCTTGCACAGTACTTCGCCCATGTTCTGGTATAAGAGTAGGAATAGGGTGTGCGGTTTGAAAGAAATCATGGTTATAGTCTCCAGTTTTCTTGTAGTTAATCATTTACTATTACATTGTTAACTTAGACTTAATTTCATTTAACTATTAAAAGGTAATTGAAAGTAATTCAAGGTTTACTATGTTAACTAGTTTTGTCTAGGTCTGGTTGTGATTATCTAATGGGTACTGGGTTTGGGATGACTGGGTCAATTATTATAATTTGCCTGTTTATCTGAGAGGAAATTGAAAATAGTTTGGGAATTTGAGTATTTGTTAATGACATTCGGCTTTAAACATTCGGATATGTACCTTGAGAGACAATTGTTTCTGGAATTTTCTGAAATGTTTTCTATTTTGCATAATAGGTGCATAGATTGAAAACATGATGTAAGTCTTCTACTTAGGAGAAGTGGAGCAGTAATTTCTCCTTTAGCTGTTGATTGGAAATTCATTACCAAAGCTAACTGCTAGGAGGGTTGTTTCCTGTCTTGATCCTTTTGATTATCTCTGGATCATTCTTGTTTTTTTAATTTTAGGATGGAGATGTTTTGACTTGCTTGTATTTGAGTATTATATAAAGTTCTTCCATTTGGGGTTTTGTTCCACATGGTTTGCCATTTTTCGTCAATTTTCATCCTGATTTGGATTATTTGACTGACGAACGATGCGACTTGTATGTCTGAAGCGCGTATGTAAAGGAATACACCTCATTACACCCCTTCCTAATATTACACTAATATAACCAAAGCATAGATCGAACAGACCTAAAAGAAACACCCACTTCCATTTTTTAATTTGCAAACACACTTTACTACTACTTATCATACATACAACCTTAAACAAACACTATCGATGAGACAGGGGAAAAAGTGTTTACAGACACACTTCTATCCCTTGACTTACAATCACACTAAAATACAAACACACAAATGCAAACATATTTGGCAATAGAGTAGTATGTCTTTTCTATAGATTTGTGGGTAGCCTTGAGAAGGGCTGTTTTGTTTTTAAAGAGTTTTGGCAATCTCTCTTAACGCCTGGGATTGCATCCCCATCTCACTTTCTTTGGAAGGAGAAGGAGAACTCTTTGGTGTCCACTCTACAGTCTACAAAGCCTCTTTCTGACTTCTGCTGTCATCGTTGTTGTTGCTGCTTCTGAAGTCTGTAATTTTCTGTCTACTCTTCTTGCTCCTTTTTTTTACTATTTCTCTGAAATCCTCTTCTCTCAGGTCTTGTGCCACTTGAAGCATCCTGATATCCTCTATCTCCTTTAGCTTTCGCATCAGGTTTTGCCTGACACGATGTAAATGAACGTGGGCTTAGTTCAGCTTAGCTAATTTGGAAGTCACTTTCACAGGTTTACGAGTCAACAATATATGGTCAGAATGACTAGATTTTTGAATTAAGGTCACATACACCTATAAGGCATGCGCGACTGGTTTATATCATCATACCAGAGTTATTAAATTATTAGCGGGGGAAGGAAAGAAAGCTTCTTATCACCAGCGCATGTATGCATCCAAAGAGTGCTTTTTAATTCAGCCAACATGTTTTGGGACAATAAAGTCCCAAAAGACCTGGATAGAAGGCTCTCATGAGGGGGATTGGACCCAGTGCACACTCAGATTAATTTAGTGTCCGTCTGCTACAGGATGAGACGTCAAATTGGATTGGGCACTATTATGAGGTCACCCCGGTTCCGTGCTTGCACTCTCTTCTGGAAACCTGATTCATAGACAAGTAGGAGTGGGCCTACACACTCCTCTTTTAAAATCCGAGCTGGCACAGAGGACAGGGACCCGGAAGAAGGCACCAAACGCCGACCGGAACGTACCTGAAACGATATGGAAAATTAAAATAGCAAATTCAACCCAGTTATATACATATTGGATATAATCTATCACCAATTTTGTGTCAGCTACACACGCTGCGAGTCTGTGCCAAGTTGTGTAGGGACATTAAAAATATCACGCAGTGTCCCTTGGACTATATGCCATCGTCCCAAAATATGTTGTACAGTCAATAGTTTATATTATACTTTGATCCTTTTGATGTGTATTTTATCGATGTACTTAACCGTTTGGCTTTTCTGTATTTTTTCCTTCGTGTTTAATTTAAACATGTCCTCAAAAAGCATAAAAGCTCTTGTTTTGTCTGTGTTCCTTTCAAAAGTGATATCACCTTTGCTATGGCTACCTCTGCTGTCTCTGTTGCCTATATATAGCCTTTCAAAATCATTGACGAATTTTTAGATCGTGTAAGTCTGAAGACCTTTTATCTTCGCCATACCTTTAACATGTTGATTGCTAAACGGATCGGTTCAGCCAAAACCGTATTTGACAAACGTTTAATCGACAATTAAAGTCATTTGAGCGATCGTCTACCTCAACGTATCGCGTGGTGTTACAAAGAGTGGAAATCGGCGTACAGCCTCCTGTGAGAAAGTCAAGGACATTTCATCGTGTTTGTGAACGCTTTCCTCTCTAGGACGATGAGATCGAGTTGGACACCAGTCAAACACATCTGGACATTTTATACATGTTAGGAGAACATGAAAAAGAAATTAAACTGGTTTACTCGCAAAGGACATCACTGTAATACCAGTATCATTTATATTACCCGAAATATGTTTCAACAAAGTAAAGTCCATCGCACCATTAGTCTCAGTACTCATTACGTTGTATTGTTTAAAGGCCCTCGAAATTAATTGCAAATGCAAGCATTAGTCAAGCAGTTAGGACGTCCTTGGCTGATTCATGCGTACGACGATGCTTCTCAAACCCCTCATGCATATTTACTCGTGGATTTAAAATCCACTATCCCCGATTATTTCCGATTTCATACCAATTTGTTTTCCAACTGGTGGCAAGACGGAGGGCCTGTTGTGTTCACGTCGATGTCGACTTTTAAAAAATCTATAAAAACCTCAGACACTTCTTGCTTATCTCATACACATCGTCAACATGACGTCCATTCAGTCTCATCTTTCCGTCAAAATGCTTCGTAACTTGTGTGGCACCAGTCGTGCATAAAATCCATAAATACGTGCTCGTGTTTTAGATGCCAGTCTCAAAGAAGTCTTATGATTGTTTACGGTGACATCATGTCAATTACTTCAAGGCATTTTTCACATCCCTCATCAAACCAAACGCTTTTTTTCAGAGAAGCAAAAGAGTAGCCGTGACGCAACTGGCAGATCTCCGCATCGACACTCAAACCAAAAAGCAAATCATTTTGAATCCTGGAGGTAGCGATTCTGTAGGAGGTGTCATTATTAGCTCCGTCTTAAAATGGTATCCCATTGCCCCAGCAGTGATCTCCAAGAATCAAAACCACTCCCCGACTCAAACGTAACCAAAAGAAAGATTTGCAGTTGTGTCAAGACCAGGTAATACCACCAGAAAAAGAACTTCAAAAGAAAAGTCCCCAGAAAAGACGCCATCAAGCACCTTCGACGCGCAAGAGAGGCACTGAAACTCGAATCCAACCTTTTATCCCCAAGCCATGACCTGTGACTGTGAACGTGTCTCCAGTAGACTCATGTTCTTCCACTTCACCGTTGCTAGTGATGCCAACCTAGTCCGATTTGTCACCCCTCTTTCCTAATTTGATGAAAAAATATAAACATATTTCTTAAGGAACCTTTTCTTCAGCGGAGCCACCCTCCTTCTCCTCCACTTTAGCTGTAGTTGCAGCTGCTAACAAAATACCTGCCCCCAAATAATGTAGATGGGGCATGCTATATAATTTACTTGACTTATCCAAGCTAGAACTTACCCAATGTAGCCTGTTGCGAACCCCAGAACATCGAGTGTTGCCAGTCATAAAGTTGATACTACTTCCCGAATCAGTGGCGACGTATTCCACTATAAAAAGACCAGTGACAGACGATAGATATTAATGTTTTTGTGCTCTTAAACGGAAAAAGATGTCATTCGTCAGAACTACACAATACCATCGCCGTGCTCCTGTCCAGAAAGGAAAAAGAGAAGGACATTCTCGTCGTTTGCCCTACATCAGAAAAAACGTCTAGCTCAACATCGTTCACTCAACAAAAGACCCAATCGTCCAAAGAAAAAGATCAGCAAACAAATGGGATGATTATTTGATGGTATAGTAAAAGAATTAGTCAAACAGACTGTTCACAAACCTTATGATCTATAAAACACCCCCCCCCAAATAAGATGCCCACCCCCAGCCATTCCTCTTCACCTCAGAAAGGAAAGAAAAGGAAATGACTGCCTACTCTTTTAGCCAAACATTGGGGATTGTCGGTTATGTCCAAAGCCTCCACCCATGAGAAAATAACTCATTCAAACAGTCTCGAAAGACGTCGTCGATACCGTGTGCGAATGTTGCCTGAATGTCTTAAACTGAACGATATCTTTGTCCAAACATCAGAAAGAACGCTTCGATGTCCACTCCTACTTCACAGAAGTAAAAAAGGAAGAAAAAAAACCAGAAGTATAAAAAGAAAGCAAGACAAAAGCCATCCAATTACCACCAACACCACCACTACCTTCGACTTCTCCCTTGGCACGTAGGATACGTAGAGAGAGAGAGAGAGAGAGAGAGAGAGAGAGAGAGAGAGAGAGAGAGAGAGAGAGAGAGAGAGAGAGAGAGAGAGAGAGAGAGAGATACAGACAGACAGACAGACAGACAGACAGATAGATAGACAGAGACAGACAGACAAAAAGAGAGTCCTGATGGAGAATTTGTCAGCCAGAATTTACTACGATCCCAGCCATTCTGCGGGATACGAAAGAGTTCATAAATTGTATCGTGCTGCCAAAACCCGACTCAAAAGTGTCCTTTTACCTCAAAAGCTACGATAATTATAAGAATAAGCCACCTACAGCTTAACACGAACCGATTCGACGAACATTTTCCAGACATCGCACTTGAGTGGAGAATATCAATCATCAATGGCAAGCCGATTTAGCCCATGTCTCTCACTTGACTACTCACAATCGTGGATACAAATATTTGTTTAGTCGACGTCTTTTCCAAATTTGCCTTGGTGGTATCTTTGACTTCGAAAATGAGCACTGAGTTAGTGCGAACCTTAACACTGGTGTTGAAACAAAGCGATTGTCACCATCTTCGATGGCCAACCGACAAAGACACCGAATATCTAGGCAAAGCATTCCAAAATAAATAAGTGAAGTAACGAGACATTCATTTTTTACCACCGAGAATTCCGAAAACAAAGCCAGCATCGTGGAACGATTTCAACGTACATTAAACGACTCAAGTAATCGACTAGAAAAGGAAGTGATCATCATGACCTTCAACACAGCATCAACAACAACAGTGACTACTCATTCTCTGAGTTCTTTACAAGATCTACAAAATCAACACTTATGGGTGTGGTGCGAAGAACGTGTCCCTAAACGCAAATCGTTTTTGCTGCGAATTTTTTTGTGATGCGTTGTGTCATTGGAGCTGCCGTTGCCAATTTGAGTTTGCAGCAAGGAGACAAACAGTTTTCGACCATTTTACTGAGCAGTTGCATCGGTCACATTCTACCCAATCCTTCCCTAAAATACTCTATCGGGAACAACGGGGGCCTTGCTTCCAACACCAGTCATCCTTCCAACAGTCACCACCACAACAACAATAACCTTTTTTTGACACTCCTCTGACCTGAAGTGACTTTTCGGACAGCAGAACTCTGGAATTATCAATAACTAATTTTACTTAACTTTACCCAGTGACAGTTCTATGGATGTGTTTCATCACAATACTTTGTACCGTCTTACGGCCAAATTTCCTTGGACCATCCAACTGGACCACTGCGCCCATTGAGAAGTGGCTTTGGTTTAAATTATTCATCCCACACAAATCATAAACCTCACCAAAAATAAAAGTTTTGGGTTGAAATCCGGAATATACAAGTACAAAAAAGTTGGATACAAATGATCGTGTTTTTACCAATCCATACAACTATCACAAACCAATTCTCTCCTGAGCATCTATAAAATTAAAATTACTGCAGGTTATTATATCACCGGCCAACATTTTGTTTATACAATTGCCAGTATTTTCGACACTCGGTTTGTTAAAGCTCTGTCCAAACAACAAAATTGTCATATTTGAGTATCATAATGTGGCTCATCGCCTGCTGAAGAAATTTACGGAAATCCAAACGTAGTGGTCAAGTTTCCCTTAAGATTAGCATTTTTGGCAACAGCCAATTTTCAAAGTTATTTCTTCACCTTGTAGAATTGAATGAAGGATTGAATTTGATCTTAGTGTACTCCGATGTGGTAGAGTACAACGTGGTGGGACACATCGTTGTACCGTCACTGCAAGTCATTCCTTTCAAGATGGATTCTGTCGTGACAGCTAACGAGTAAAGTGGAAACACTTATCACTTTCACCGCGAATTTTTACATCATTATTTACCTCTCAGTAAGTCGTATTTCGACAATGTCAACGTTGTTATAATAGGAGATCTGAGAAAACATTCCATTCCCCAAAGGGAAGGTCACGGTGAAATTTCATTTTCGAAAACGATTTTATAAAAACTTTAAAGTCATGTATGCAGTGTACCGATGAGTTGCTCGACAACGAGGACGGTTTAGAAGATATGCTGAATTCTGCCTTTCGTTGGGTGTTCACCGTTTTGGAACCGATGGTGACATGAGAATTTCACGCCTTGAAAAATTCTGATTTGACGCAACAAAATTTTTTTCTCTAAAATGTCTTCATAGACAAACAAAATTCCAATTAAGCCATCTTGAGAGCAGACAAAATGTCTTCAGACTGGAAAAGACATTTTGGGTCGACGAGAAACTCTTATGATTGATTTGAATGATGTCGAGTCAGACATTCCCTTTTCCCTCACACCTCAGCAAGGACAAGGCAGAAGGAGATAAAGACGAAGACACCCCTTACAGAAGTCTTCACACACACGTAGCCATAGAGATAGACAAAAGGATAATTGTGAGATAATTAGACCTATTTATTATTACACAACAATGAGAAAAATTTATGCACCGAGAGTATTGCGAATATTACAAGGTGGAACTGAATCTGTTTACTATGCCATCCACAATGCAAGAATCCCAATGGGTTTAATATCATCTCATCTCCTCTTTAACGACCTCAGCTGCCATCTAATTAAAAATCAAAGGACAGCCCAAAGTGAACAAACTGGATGACACCGCTTCATGAGCCGATGGCAGAGTAGCTCCCGTCAACATTTTCATGCATCCCTTGTTCAGCGAAGTGGATTTGTACTTGAATAACAAACGTGTCAGCAGCAACATGGATACTCACCCTTACCGAGACTACCTCGAAAATCTCTTGATGCACGGGAAAGACAAGCATACTCATCTGGATGCTTGTATAGTATGGAAACCTGATACAGCGGGCGAGGACAAGTTCAACGACACAGTCCAGACGACAGCTGACGATCCTCACTATGTGGGCGTTAACAAAGCCGACAAATGTACTCAGTTGTCCTCCCGGAATGGCTTTCAGGGGTGTTTATGTCGATGACAGTCCTGTCCTGAATGGATTAGTTTCCCTCGGTGTCGAATTCTTCTAGCACTGTGACTAACACGAGTTTAAAGGTTACATGTTTCACTGAACGCTTGAAAACATTAACACAAATCATCGTTATCCTGAGTCACTTCTTTTGTCCAAGCCTCGAAACCAAAACTTCTCCAGTCACGCACATATTGCCAGTGAAGGCGTAAGTCACAAGCTATACATACATCTTCATAAGCATCCTCAGTGACTACAAGTTGACGAATCTTTTTCCCTAAGAGGTATAGAAGTACTGAGTTGAACGCACAAGGCTTTTATAAAAATGATTATGTCGTGTACATTTAAAATTGATACCGTCATGTTTTTGTGGTAGGTACAGTTCGTAAAGAGCACACAAGGAATTGACTAGTAAACAAAATCCCAGAAGTGAAGTCAATAAGACAATCACCACACGACGTCCCAAATTCAAAGGATACAGTTCTCGTAAAAAGTGTTGGTAATCCTTCACTGTCTGAATAGTGAGTACCATTGACTTCATTCGACGGAATGTTGTATAACGATTGATAAAGGTCGTGGCATGGTAGCAAGGTTTTAGACTCTCTTGTTGGAGGTAATAAATTTACTTTTTGAACAGAAGTGGTTTTATTTAAGTTCCGTATCAATATTGTTTAGTCACTAACTCACACACCACACACCGCACATAAGTTTCCTTTTGAACCAAAATTAGTTTTTGTAAAGATTTGTTGTAATCCTCGGTGTACTATGGTAACCTTGTAAGTAGAATGAGTGACATCTATAATCTCACGTGATTCATCAATGTCTGACCATTTGAACACATTGAAATGAATTAATCATCTGATTCTTTTCAGGTGCCAGTGGTTTAAACATCGGTGACGTTAAGGATGCAATCGTTCTTTGCGTTTAACTTGTATTTTGACAAACTCGTGGCAAATACGTTCTCTCAGTTCCAGAGGTAGTTTCTACATGTGCTCTTGAAAACTAGACTTTCACAGCAATGTCTTTCTTTCTAAGGTAATATATGTACCTTTTGCACAGAACTGATCGTACTCCATTTAAATATCCAGATTTGTTTATTCACGAGATCGCAGAACAGACATTGCACATAAATTTTCATCGACTGACAATATTCATATAAACGATTTTTGTAATTGTCTGTTTTCGACTGGAATTCTTTGTAGTATGGTCACATTGTAAGTCGAATACATACAACCAAAGTCTTCTGGCCCTTGGGCTAGTTTATCAACGTATGACCGTTGGAATGCTTTCAAATTAATTGGTCCTCTTATAGCATTAGGGTATCAGTGGTTCAAATATTGATCACATAAATGATGCAATTGTTTTTTGGGATTCATTTGTACTTTGACGGATTCTCAGTAAATAAGTTCTCTCAACTCCACAGGCAAACTACGAATGTTCTCTTGCAAAATATCCATAAAGAGATTGCTTCAGTCCCACTGACGGTAGTAGTGACAATGCGGAGGCCATCGAGCATGTTCCAGGTAAGCCAAGTCTTTCTGTTTCCACTAACGAAGTGACATACCGCAACTGAAGCATTTGACGTTATTAACTCCGCCCAAGTAGATAAATCCAGCTCTGACTAATTCTTCTGTAGTATGTCCACCCATGTATTTAGGCCACTTTCCTAAGAATGGTTGGAACAACTTTCAAAGTCGCAGTATTCAGACAAACACACTTGCAACGAATATTCTTCTTCCTCCTGTCATTTTCTTCTCGATTCTTCTTTTTCCTGCTGTTACTGTTGAATGGGAAAGGCTTGTTCTGCCTCTTTCTGCTGTTACACAAATTTCTCAAATGCTTCTTTCTGCCTCTGTTTAAAATTCTCGATGTACGGTAAAGAAGAAGTCGGCAAAGATGCTTTTACAGGAACAAATTCTTGTGAACAAGAGAGAAAATCCAATAAATCCCAATTAACACCGTTCTCTTCTGGAAGAAGGACTTTGTTTTCTTTGGTAAACGCTGCTATGCCATCATATGGATGCAAACTAGTCCTGATGACCCTCCTTAAAAGGGCATCATCATGTATTCACTCTTTGATATAGAAGAACAAATTTCTCGATAGTCCCACCTTCTTTATGCCAGCTGAACCATTGATGTTGAATCTGAATGAATGCATCTCTCATATCAAACAAGCCCTTAAGAAGAAGCATCCCTCAGTACAATTTGGAACCGAGATTGATCGGATAATCCAACGCACCATATTGGACTTCTTTGTAGAATAATCGAGTTTTCTTATAGTGGTGTGAGCAGTGCATATCTCTCCCATAAGCCTTAGTACCACGAATAGCTAACATCCTCTTATGCCAGTCAGGAAGAAGTTATCTCCCATCACAATCAATCAAGTACTACCATCCTATGATCTCATATAAGAAAGACCTCTCCACACATCTTGCAAATTCTGACTTTTTTCAGCCAAAGGCTCTGACCCCTTGTCCAAAATGGCATCTTCTACTGGTTCTGACATGGCTGATAAACCACCATCTTAACTATGATCTAGGGCCTTCATGATTTAACTCCCGAGAAAGACCTATGAATTAGCAACATTAGCTTCATCAGGCAGAATTAGTGAAAATACTGATCGTTTCAATCAACTCGAACATTCTGTAGTGCCACCACGTTATTTTGATTTCTCTCATGACACCCTCTGATGTCAACATCCAGAACAGTTCTCATTCCTTGGCTGATCATAATAGATCTTGTTCTTACCACTTGAAGAAAGGGATGATATTTCTACCAGGGTTATATTGTCCTGGACATGATCAATTATTCACTCGACCTATAAGAAACTACACTGAGCTCATTTTATCAGAGCGTGACTTGTACACAGCGCAGACAACCTTCTGAGATTATTCAGCTGATTTATGTGACAATGTTGCTCTACTTCTACGGCACTTTTGGTAGAGTAACTTTTTTCACTAAATTGTGTCCGTGCATAAATTATGTGCTAACTCTAGCCCAGATTTCAGACCAAAGTAGAAGCTGTTTCGAGTGAATTAGAAGATGGGAGAAAGTAAAAACTCCTTGGTAATGGAATTTAACACATTCTTTATCGTACCTATTCTTGAATCATATTAACATAGTGTATCATATTTGAGAAAGAAAACATTTTTGTCGAGTCCACGTTAAAGGGAAGCAAAACATTGCAGCAACTATACAGAAAACGGCATAAGGAATGTTCAAAATTAAGAATTTGGTTTAGTTTTTCATCTGCATATATTTCTTAAATCTCTTGATAGAATCATCCATTAATTAATAATTGCAAAAGTAAAACGATTCATTCTCGACTTTCGTATTAGGATCAAGTTTCTTAGTCATATAAATTTGGTGACAAGTTTAGTATGTTTTTTCCATTTATTTCAGAAACCCATTGATAGATTTGCTTGCAATGAATTATTGTGAAGCTATGTTACGATATACATGCTCACTCATTTCATCTTAGTGTCAGGGTCATCACAGCCACACAACATTGTTTTGCGGTTTTTGGTTTTGTTTTGTTTTCCTTTGCTTATATTTCATCAACCCATTGAAAATTTGTCTTAACGTCTTCGTGATAAATTTTGAAATTCATTTAACGATGTACTTGCTCGCCTCTTTGACCTTGGTGTCAATGTCATATGCATAAAACAGCTTCCATTAGAGTTTAGTACAAGATTTGTTATGTTAGTGTAGATGTACTATAATCCATAGGTGGATTTTGTTTTCATACCTGTCTCGAAATCATTATGAATCTACGACAATGTGTTCTACACTCGTATACTCTTACATTAAATTCAAAAGAAATGTCATAGAAAATTGGATTTACGGTTTCATTTAAAGTTTTTTTTCTCATTGCATATATTACCTAAACTCCTCGATGCATTTGCACCAACTTGGTATAAATCATTATGAAGCAAGGGTAATTCAGTCTACAACAAACTATAATTTCTTACGTTTTGAGGTCAAGGTCACTAACAAAATGTTAAGTTTAGTTTTTACTTGCTTATATCAGATCAACTCTAGGTATAGTTTTTTTTCTACTTCAGATGAAAAGTTATCAAGTAAAGACGATGAATTCTACGACATGCAGTTTTTTCCCTGTGACCTTCCTGTGGCTGTAACGAATATACAGTTGCATTTGGGTTTTAGTTAAAGTTTTTAATTGCATATATTTTATAAACTCCTTAACAGATTCTGAGTAAACTTTGCTTGCATTATTATGAAATTAATACGATTCATCCTACAACGCGCTTGTTGTGATTTTTCGCTATTAAGGTCACAAGCACAGAAACACGTTTTTTGTTTTCATTTATTTCCAAAACCCGTTATAAGTTTTCATCATTCTTAGCACTAATCATTTAGTTAAGCTAAGACAATTCATTTTACAACATGCAAATTGCTCGCATTTCACCTTGGTGTCCAGGTCATTGCCATCACAAATTTGCATTAAGGTTTTGGTTCTCGTTTTCTCGTTAGCTTATATCCCTACAAATCAATGATGAATTTCTTCCTGATTGGGTTTAAACAATATGAACCTAAGAAGTTTCTATCTGCAACTTGCTCGCTTTCCCATGGAGCCAAGGTGATAAGGTCACGATTATAGAAAATGTCTAGATTCAGGTTTCGGTTTTCCATTTACTTATATTTTCTTAAGTACTTGATGGATTGTCTTCAGAATTTAGAATAATTATTGTTAAGCTTAAGAAATCAGTTATGCTACATTCTTGCAGAATTTTTGACCTTGGAGTAAATTTCATGCATTTTGCGACCGGGCTTTGACCATATCCTTGGCAAGCTGGTCCTGGCTATCTTGCTAAAGATATGTTTCTTCAATAATACTCACCCTATCATAATACGGTAACACCTCCAAAACCAGTGCGGAATTCATCGATTATCTTGACAAACATATGATTTGCTAAGCTAAGACAACGAACCTGCATGGCTACCTCACCTGACGTTAATTCATGTTTCTGGAAATTAAAGAACGAGCATAAGTTTGAACGCTTATAGCGAGAAAACCAGTCTGATATTTCAGACCATTACTCGCATAATTAAATATAAATATTGGTACTATAATTAAGTATTGGTTTGAACAAATTGTTGGAAAGTTAATTGACAAAATGCAGATTAAACAACGAAAATGGTGACATCAATTTGCATTTCTCTTAGATTTCTGTAATTTTAGGCTAATTTGCCTTGCATTCCAGGCACCTACGAAACAAAATCAAACTAGTACATTTTTAAGTTTTCGGAAGTGTGTGTGTGTGTGTGTGTGTGTGTGTGTGGAGAGAGGAGCTACTTTAAACTCCATCGTTACAATTAAATAATGTTGCAAATTGCAATAACAGATGATATATATATATACATGTCCGTACGTCCGTCTAGCACTTGTTTGGACAATTAGTCCTCGGTGTTTGATGGTCTGCCCTGCAGATTGGTAAATATAAAGGTCATTACACATAGATGGACACATGGAAAATGAGTTTGCTTCTGCGATTTTGTTTTCGACCTTTTTGTCTTATAACAGCGTATTACACAATCTCGTGAGAATAACTAGTTCTTCAGTGTTTGATAGATTTGCCATAAAAATTGATAGGTATAGGTATCGCCTGCAGATGAGCAAATCGACAATCACTTTGTGCCAGCAATCAGTTATTACCATTTTTGTCTTGTAGTTGAATGCATTGCATGGTTGAAGCTTGTTAGCGCAAATATTCCCTGAGCTTTCGATGGATTGCCATGAAAATTTATGGTCGTCACCTGCATTTACGTGTATTAATAAATCACTTTGCTCCCGCAATTTCTGCCTTGTAGCATAATGCATTGTATGACATAATCTCGTTAACGCAAACCAACCCCACCGATTGTCTTGCAGTTTTATGTGGATGGTTGTAAAACTTAGTGCATATTATGGTCATCATCTAAAGATGTGTATGTTCACAAACCTTTGTACCCACGCAATTCGTGTATGTTCACAAACCTTTGTACCCACGCAATTCGTGTATGTTCACAAACCTTTGTACCCACGTAATTTATGTATGTTCACAAACCTTTGTACCCACGTAATTTATGTATGTTCACAAACCTTTGTACCCACGCAATTCGTGTATGTTCACAAACCTTTGTACCCACGCAATTCGTGTATGTTCACAAACCTTTGTACCCACGTAATTTATGTATGTTCACAAACCTTTGTACCCACGCAATTCGTGTATGTTCACAAACCTTTGTACCCACGTAATTTATGTATGTTCACAAACCTTTGTACCCACGTAATTTATGTATGTTCACAAACCTTTGTACCCACGTAATTTATGTATGTTCACAAACCTATGTACCCACGTAATTTATGTATGTTCACAAACCTTTGTACCCACGTAATTTATGTATGTTCACAAACCTTTGTACCCACGTAATTTATGTATGTTCACAAACCTTTGTACCCACGTAATTTATGTATGTTCACAAACCTTTGTACCCACGTAATTTATGTATGTTCACAAACCTTTGTACCCACGTAATTTATGTATGTTCACAAACCTTTGTACCCACGTAATTTATGTATGTTCACAAACCTTTGTACCCACGTAATTCGTGTATGTTCACAAACCTTTGCGCCGACGTAATTTGCGTAAGAGTTACAGCCTCTTGACTTGCAACTGGATAAAATGCATGACAGAGTTTGTAAATGCAACTACTTTTTATGTTTGCAGTGAAATTCGATGCTTATAGGTCATCATCCAAAAATATGCATGTCGATATTTTATTCCTATTAGTTTCTAAAGTGTAATCTAAATATATATATATATATATATATATATATATATATATATATATATATATATATATATATATATATATATATATATATATATATATATATATATACATACATTAAACTGACGACGAACAGTGCAAAACTAGTATCTAACTAGCCTGAGCGCTTTCGACTCTTAATGAGTCTTTTTTTTCAAAGTCACATACTAAACATAGACAAAACAAACAAATAAAACAGAGAAAACGTTGTGTTTGTAAAACTATATATGGCTATTTCTACATGAAATAAACCTATAGATGCATTAATTCTCAACCAGTCTATATAGACTTATTGCGGATACTGAGAAATATTAGTATTCAAATGGAATCAGTACACAATTAATAAAATCCGGTTCAGTACCCACGAATGTAGTCCCAGTCTATTTTTAGATCACTTTTTCCGGTGTAAATTTGGTGGTGATACTAGAGTTAGATTTTGGCATTCTTGGTAAGGATTTAAAGGCAATTGATTATTCTTTAAAATGTGATCTTATGGTGTGGTTGTCTGTGTGTATTTCGGCGACAGTGCACATTGAGTAATAAGGTCATGGTGATGATCCGGAAGTGAAATCTGTGTTCCGTTGCCTGGTGTTTTGTTTACAATTCAGCCTCTCAAAAAAATGCAGGTCAACCCTTGACAAGAACTAAACCGTAAAGTCATCTTTGAAGGTATTTTAGATTAACATATGATTTGTATTGATTGTCACACAGTGGAAAGTTCAGTACTGAGGAACAAATGTAGAGACCATATAGTAAAATTAATTGTGTACTATGGCCAAATAGAAGTCTGAGCCAAAGTGACATCTATTATTTTGTGTACATTTATGTAACGCAAACTATATCCCAGATATTTGATTCTATTCCGGATATATTATACTTATAGCAGTAATTAAAGGATATTTAGAAGATTTAGAAAAGTTTGAAAAGAAAATGCGTCCGCTGTAAAGGATAATTCTACTAGTGCATAGCTTTCTTTTTCTAGTCTTCTTAGTTTAGACCGCTTTGTTTCAATGTTTTAAGGCGGCGTATCCAGTAAGATTCATTTTCCTTCCTGGTTTCGGAACTCCAGTTGGGGTTTTAAGCAATCCCTAATACACGTGATTCCTTGCTGGATCCAGTGCGCTTGAAAGGGCTGTTATTTGCCATATGATATATATATATATATATATATATATATATATATATATATATATATATATATATATATATATATATATATATATATATATATATATATATATATATATATATCATATATATATCATATAGACCCAGATCTACTGTCGCATATTGCGTGGGCACATTTGAGTCTGAACAGTTTCATAGGAGTGATCAGTAGAACTAACAACATAGATCTTGGTCTACAGGCGCATTATGCACCTGCAGATCAGGATTCGTCGAAAATTCTCTGCTTTCTTCTTCTTCTTCTTCTTCTTCTTCTTCTTCTTCTTCTTCTATCTCATGTGTAAAGAAGATAATACAGTGATGTAGAGTGAGAAAATTAAAAGAAGAAAACTTTAACCAAGTAACCTGTGACGTCGTAGTTGTTAGATGTTAACATTCCTTCAAATTGGAATACAATGTTTACAATACCTAATGATATAAAATTACAATAGCCTGTACAGATTTATACGGTTCACTTACATGCAAGGAGGAATACACGCAGTATAATCCATTTAATGCTTTGTTCATTTTTCTTTCTTTCTTCCTCTTTTATACAAACCTATTAATAAGGGTCTGATAAACATTATTTAATATTCGAAGGCCACTCTACACTCCCTCAACCGTTTTATATCACTTTGTGTTTTGGTAAGGCTGAAAACTAATCCACCAATCAATGAGACAACATAGACATGGGTACTGAATAAATGCCTCTCCCTCTCCCTCTCTCTGTCTGTCTGTCTGTCTCTCTCTCTCTCTCTCTCTCTCTCTCTCTCTCTCTCTCTCTCTCTCTCTCTCTCTCTCTCTCTCTCTCTCTCTCTCTCTCTCTCTCTCTCTCTCTCTCTCTCTCTCTCTCTCTCTCTCTCTCTCTCTCTCTCTCTCTCTCTCTCTCTCTCTCTCTCTCTCTCTCTCTCTCTCTCTCTCTCTCTCTCTCTCTCTCTCTCTCTCTCTCTCTCTCTCTCTCTCTCTCTCTCTCTCTCTCTCTCTCTCTCTCTCTCTCTCTCTCTCTCTCTCTCTCTCTCTCTCTCTCTCTCTCTCTCTCTCTCTCTCTCTCTCTCTCTCTCTCTCTCTCTCTCTCTCTCTCTCTCTCTCTCTCTCTCTCTCTCCATACCTTCGTAAAATGGTACCAGCGAAAATCCGTGGCGGATTTGTTTTTTATTGTCATGAAACAATGACTTTGGGAACATTGTAACGTGCTCACCCCAGTTTAATTTCCCAGCCCAATCTCACTTATATCTTAAAAATTATTCTCTGTTTCGAAACTTCGACTATCCTAAAATTGAGACCTTGTACTGGTTACAATATTATAATGTACTGGTAGTTTATAGAAAGTGGTCTGATAATAAACGAAATCAATGTAGAAATAATGGCTGCTTATGTTAGCTACTTATATGTCATAAAGCAATTTATTTAAGATTCTAAACAACATAAAATCTGAATGAGAAAATTAGAGGATTTATTTTAGTCTTAAAATGTAATAAATAAATCATTAAGAATAAAATTTACATATTCTCTTCTTAATCAATAAATAAATTAATATAACAGAATTTACATATAATGATAACCAACAGTCTTGACAATTTGTATTAAATAATAGCATTGATCAAATAGAATTTACTATAATGATTTAAGAATATTCATAGGGGTAATATTAAAATCTCAATAACAAACGGTTTGAAATAAATAGAATTAATATGCAAAACAAGTGAACATATATACTACGATGAAAACATAGTCAATAAAATGTACTGAAATAGCAACATGGGCCCTATACATACATAAAAATACTCAACGCTTTATCTTTGGCTTTGATTTTCGTTAGAGTCGAAATTTACTAAATATTTATATTGCAGAAATTAATTTATATTTTAATGTGATTATTTTCAGTTAATTTCTACATAGAGAATGATAATATTCGCTAACACTTTTGGAAGCCGATAATACATTATGTATTGCATTCGCATATGAACCAGATGCCGGTTGAAGGGAAATTGACTGGTGTGCACGACATCCGTATTTATAGCCTTCGGTTGCACTACCCAGTGCAACACTGCGCCAAAATAGTACATATTGCTAACAAATATTTAAGACTCAATAAATAGTAAATATCGTTAACATACTGAGATTCAAAGAAACATTGAATGCTAATTATATCATTACTCTCTTATTTACAAAAATCATTGTGTCATACGTATAAACAGTAAACATTGGCCTCCAAACAAGTTGGTGGTGCGGGAAAATAAGAACATGTAATATCCTAATGCGTTATCCTTGCATGAGACGGCAATTTAATTATTTATTGTTGAGCATAAATTATTCTACGCAAAAACTAGTTATATGAACGATTTATTAGAGTTCAATAATGCTTGTATACACTGCTTAGTGGAAATCTGAGGTGCCTCCAATACATAAATTGCCTCCAAAATAAATATGGCGGACATCGTGAAATACATGGAACGGTGTACATGATATCAATCATACAGAACATTTGTTTTGTAATACATCGAACTTAACATAGTTTCAGAATATCCATATGTACATGAAATTATTATATGTATGATTTACAGTATCGAAACAATGTAAACAAATGGTATGACACACTAAGGTGCCTCCAATATATAAATTGCCTCCAAAACAAAGATGGTGGACATCGTAAAACATCGATCGTTGTACATAATATAAATGATACAGAACAGTCTTTGGCATAATTCCATTCCTTAACATAGTCTCAAAATACCAATCAGGACATGAAACAAGTATATTTGTATTCATGTAAAATTAGTAATTTTAATGATGGACAAATGTAGTCACACGAATCAACGGAAAGGGCACATCAGAAATAGAGGATAGAAACAATTGTATAGTTGGTAACAATGTTAATTAAAATTGTAGTAATGACTCTGATGAGTTGTAAATACAATTAAATGTTTGAATTACTTCTTGCCAGTTTTCGCTCAGTTTATATTTCCTGCTTCTTTAAATATGTTCAATGCTCCAGTAGTTAACGATGTTGTGTTTATAGTACTCTCCTTTCTTGATTTACACCATCTTTTTTGTTTAGATCATAAGTGTGTTTTATATTTATTGAATCAATATGAATGAAAAAAGACGTTCAAAAATTAAACAAATCAACTTATCAATATGCAAAGGAGATTTCGATAATTTGTAAAAGGTGAAGAACTACCCTTTGTAGCAGGCACACTGGACATTGTCGTGCATAGTTCATTCATTCCGACAATACAAAGTTGCTTGCAGTCAATGTTAACTGCCTTAGAATGCAAGTACGTGTATTTATATATGATATAAAAAATATATGTATAGTATGCACGCCATATTTTGATATACCACTCGTTGCATACATTGTAAGCCACGTTTCCTTTAATTGAATATATATATATATATATATATATATATATATATATATATATATATATATATATATATATATATATATATATATATAATCATCGGATGTGGTGGGGAGAGGTGGGCTTTTATTTATGTCAGCTTACAATTACACGATGTAGGGGGTGGGGTTAAAACTTTCCAACCTAGGACTCATTAGATAAACAATCGATATTTAGTTAGATTTCTGGACTTCGGTCTTTAAGAGAGGGTACTTGAAAATTATAGACCAGTTATGAGAACACAGTGAAAATCTTTAGCTTGAAGGTTTTACTTTTCAAAGTTGCAGAATCTAAATGATATGTGAAAATGTGTGTGCGTGTTTGTGTCTAGAGAGAGAAAGCATGTATGAATAAACAATATCACGGGAACAAATTATTTGAGCTATCGTCTGTCTATAAACTAGTTTTCTTGATGAAATATTACCTCATATTTAGAAATATGATGAAATTTTTATTGTCCGGAACTTTTATTTGTGTCCCGTCGTTTATTATGCGCCCTACGGACGCCATAATCATTAACGCCGCATGAGTTATTTGACATTTTACATCAACAATTGCTTATACTCGGACATAGCAGCCATTATGCAAAAAAACGAACTACATCACTCTGTCTCATGTGCGCCTGCACATAGGAGCAAGGAGAGTGGGACACCTCTTAATCTATATCCGTAAAACTTAATAGCTGACAACTAGATGCTTTCCCCTCTCCCTCTGCAAAAAAATATAATTCTACGGGCGCACTTGTTCTGTCTGTTATAGCAAGCCACATCCGTGGTGGGTGCAAATACTTCTAACAGGGGACATTGGCCATGGTTATATTTTAATATTTCATGATGATGAGAAAGAAAATAATGTTATAAACAGCGCAAACTCAAAAATGTTTATGGTTTTTATGTACTGGTCGAAGAAAATTATGAAATTTTCCCTCAGGTAATAATGTGTCACCTAACTATTTGTATTTGTGCTTACCTTGTGTCCTGAATACTTATTTGCGTGCAGTTGAAATTATTTATTTATTTATTTATTTATTTATTTATTTATTTATTTATTTATTTATTTATTTATTTATTTATTCACCTGACAAGTTAACTTCAGTATTTACAATTCGAGTCTTCCTCCTGCTGACGCGCTCAGTCGGATGATGTATGTGGTTTACATGCAGAAACGATTGGCTGATAAAGCTAACATAATTCAGGCATAAACAGTCTCTAACGGTGACTGGAATGATGAAGATTCTGAATCATGGATATGGTTGATTTGTCTTCCAATACACCAATAACCAATTGATCGATTGAAAAAGTAATCAATCAAATCAATTATTCAGTCAATTTTGAATTAAAAAAGGAATTGACTACATGTATTACTGATATTGATAAGATTCGCTATTCCCAGAAACCGTGATAAGTTTAAATTTTATGAAACATCCACATCTTTGGCACTAAAATACTAGACGACAGACTCGATGACACATAATGGAATCTACGCATAAAAAGTTACAGACTGCAGACCTATGGAATTAAACCTCATTATTGCTGGTATGAACGCGTAAAAACACATTTTTTTCAAATTGAATCTTTAGTTAGCTTTGCAGCAAATTGGATTGTTATATCAGCACATGGCAAAATAAGCCTATTAAAGGTCTGTAAAATATTGTTAGCTTTTAAGAGAAATTCGTCCACTGCCGATACGAGGCGCCATACATCGAGAAAGATTACGCTATATCCAGATTTATTTCCATCTTGATTACGTTTTACTAAGTTTACGAAAGTTGATTTGAGTCAAAGGAGTATGAGACCTAGCTTATTCGAACAAAAAACGTTAGCGAGCTAAAGTCATACAAAGTCGATTTTGTACATTTTGGAACTTGTCAATTTGAATAGATCTAGATTTCAGAGTCGATTGGGGTTGCTGTTTTACAGGTCTAGATTTCAGAGTCGACTGGGATTGCTTTTTTACAGGTCTAGATTTCAAAGTCGATTAGGTTGCATTTTTACAGGTCTAGATTTCAGAGGCGATTGGGATTGCTTTTTTACAGGTCTAGATTTTAGACTCAATTGGGGTTGCTTTTTTACAAGCTAACAGTTGCTTGTTCGAGTGTTAGTAACGCAGAAACGACCAAGCTAGTCACCTTATGTCTATCTGCGAGTGCTTAATGAAAAATGAAAAATACAAACTATAACACCAAAAATGCTAAATAAATTCATACCATGAACAGATCTAAAAGAAAATTTCTTGATATTATAAATTGTATTCAAAACACTCCTGACATTACTAACTTGAAATTTAGACACAATATATAATTTAATTTCTAAGTAAATGAATGTTTCCACAACCGGAAGCAGGACTGTGAGCAGTAAGAAAGAAATATCTATAACATTTAGACATGTTTTGATAAATGCAACCAAAAACTTTTGAATGGTCATTTGTTTGACTCTGGTTAATTACATTCCCGACTGCACTTGACTACACTGACATTGGTTCCACTTGTGAGTGAATTCCACTTAACTGATATTGATTCCTTTCCCAACTAAATTCTCTCCACTGACAATATTTCGACTCCCGACTGAATTTCACTCTGTTATATTCTCCATATGCAAAATGAACTAATGGCTCTTCCGCATGCTTCATGTTGTGTTTCGTGAATTGTTAGAACAATGATTTACAAACATAATTTAAAGAAAATTACTTTTTATTTTTGTAATTTCTTTTAATTATTGTAATTCATCATCGAGCGTGACTTTTTCAGTACTGTTCATTCTTTTAACTTTTCTCCGAAAAAATATTGAAAACTTTGCTTCCAAAGCAAATTGATTCGACATGATACACCTTTAAAATAGATCAGATGCAAGTAAATGCAATTATTTTACCCAAAAAGCACACCATTGTTCATGTTGATTAACGTTTCAAATAAGATTAGTCTATAATCTTAATTATTATGCGAACAAAAAAGATAAAAACAATGAAAAAATTCCCTATCTTGAAGTGCTAACGATATCAGCATGTGGATGGTGAATTACACATCCATCAAAGCGATCTTAATTTATCTTCTTAATTAATTTCCCCTCCTGAATTTCTAGTGGTATCTGCATAGAGATGCAGAATTACACACCTATCAAAGCGATCTTTATTAACATTCTAAAACATATTTACCAAAATACGTGCAACCCTATCAGCATTGTTACGATAAATGCAATAATAATGTTTCCAATAATAATTGCATTGAGATTTTGAAGTAACTTTTTGGGGTTATTCATCAATAAATTGAAAGTTATCTTCCTTTACGACATATCAGTTGCAATACCCATCGGATCAGTAAACTTCAGTTTCTAACGTATCTGATGGTATAGTCTCAAGATGAAGCTGATTGGACGATACTGTGCCAAATGTAATAGCAATTCAGTAATGTTTTGTAAATGCATTCCGCCTATGATCATTGTTCCTGTTCATGCAATCATTAACTTTTACGCCGACGTCATCTGTGACATCTAACCATCGATTAGTCTTGTTCAACTATACAATAACTTGGCTCTAAGAGATGTTCGACATGTAGATAGCAAAGATTTTAGTGAATTACGAGAGAGCTTGCTAGAACGGAACAGCCTAAGAAAAAGTCGGTATTCTCTTTTTTGATGGGACAATTTAGTAAATACCTCACCACAATTATAACCTAGCTAACTTTGATCTTCAATACAACATAAAATAGAAACAGCATTAACTTTTTTGCAAGGGGTTTTTAAGACACACTAGTTTGATATTGCAAATTTGCCGGTTGCATTTCGAGGATTTGGTGGAGTTATACTCAGATGTATTATACAGGTAAAGATTCGGAAATGAAAACATCAGTTAGACCCACGTCCAATCCCAGTTCCGGACAAGTTCATTTCTGTTCGCCGCATTTCATCTGACCTTTCATTCGCTATTATTATTTTGTTCCGTTTGTTTAATTGATTGCATGGTGAATCGTCAGATATTTTAAAAATGCGTACAATTATGTATCATATATTATTGCCTAAAATGTCGTTTTATATATTAACATACCAGTCTTATATAACGGTGTTGCTAGTTTTATACGCCGTACAGGGTTCAGAGTGTAGTCGCCATTATCATGATTTTTCTTTCTTCTAAAGTCGATCAACAATTATGTATAATATCATTATTGATCATAGTTGCAGAAACCAAAACGAATGAGGTCATGTCAAGTTCTTAATGTGTTTATAATTTGTGGGCTGGATTGCAGTGGACAAAGTACAAGTTATTTGGAGAATTTTCCTACCAAAATTAATTTGAAACTATTCATTTTCCTTTACTGTGCTAAACAAGTTAAATTATATGTTCCTGTAAAAGCATCTTTAGTTAGAAATGATCTGATTTTGGGGGGTATTGCCCCCCGATTTAGCACCCTTATTGATGCATACCTTACGAAACCATATAAGTTTATCCGTATCAGTAAAGGATGAATACTTGAGCATTAAAACAGCATCGACATCAGTTCAGCAATGGACATACACCTCTAACCGCAGACTCTGTTCGCCAGTAGATTTCCGTAGATAATCGGGGTTTTCTTGTGTTTTTCCCCACCATTTATACCAGCTGCCATGTATACACTATTCTCTGCTAAAAATAGCGTTAACCCCACATCAATATCGATAACTTCATAAGTTATGACTTCGATTTGTGTGATTACTTGTTTGAATATGGGATCTAGGTCCTGTGGAAATATTACTCATCATTCATACATACAAAGACATTGTGGGATGACACAAATTAAAATTTTCTGCGTTCGTCATTTCATAAATTTATTAGATCATTAATACTTTGTGTCGTTATTTTCATACGTCACTAATCACAATTTGATTGCTATATCAAATTGCCTTATACCAACACTTTAAGAGCCATGTTATTATATCTTATGATATTATATATTAACAGCCAAACCATGCTTTTAGGTCTCATTTCGCCTGTAAAATCTCATCACATTTGCCACCATGGAAACATACACCGTACTTGCTTACGACGGAACAGATCCTTCTCGTTATTCCATTGTTTAATATACCAGTCTCCAATCTTAAATGCTTCCAACCAATCTACACAACTAGATTTTAATAGGGAGAGGGGAGTTTATGTTCGGTGGTACTGTTCCTAAAGCAGAAATGACTTAGATCAACTGTACATGTATTAAAATATTTGAATTACTTCTTGTTGGTTCGTCATTTTACTTAGTTTCCATTCCACATTAATTTCCATGCGACGGTATATGAATGGCAAAGCGTTTATATGAGTAGCGTAGCTGACCAAGTCTTTATAGAGCTTTTATTCATCATTAAAACAATTTTTAATATTCAAACCATAAGTGTGCATTGCAATGATTTAATCAATGTGAACAAAATAGGAAGAAAAATTAAAACAATTACCTTGTCAATGTGAAAAGGTGATTGTGAATAGCCACAAGAGGGTTAGAACTACATTTTGTAGCGGACACTGGGAAATATGAGTCCATTTACTTGGTCAATACACAGCTGCCTATAATAAATCTTAACTCCTCTTCAAAGGTCAAATATGAATACTTTATGTGATATAATAAAATTGTATGTATAGTATGCACATTCTATCAATGATATACCACTCGTTATATAAATGTTTCATTAATAATAAACTTGGCAGGCCTCGTTCCCTTTTAATGAAAAATTATATATCCCGTGGTATATTATTGTATTATTGATACAGCTTATATATATATATATATATATATATATATATATATATATATATATATATATATATATATATATATATATATATATATATATATATATATATATTTATGTGTGTGTAGGTAGGTAGATAGACAGACAGACAGATCGATAGATAGATAGATAGATAGATAGATAGATAGATAGATAGATAGATAGATAGATAGATAGATAGATAGATAGATAGATAGATAGATAGATAGATAGATAGATAGATAGATAGATAGATAGATCAGAAGTTATGTAGCTGAAGATACGACAGTTTTTCGAATTTTTCATTTTTTTATTTTTCAGAAAACGAGGTATTCAATAATTCCTAATGCGTGCGTAGTTGTTTATACATTAATTAAACAAGTTATCAATATTTAGTCTATAGCCTCTACTGTGTGGCTATATACTTTTTTATCATTTATCAAGTCGGGTTATCCGATTTCATTTTTTATTGATCTTTCTCCAACATAGTAAGTCATTTTAGTTTTGGATATACGATTGAATTATTTTCCCTACCGTGAATTAAATTTAGAATCTGTAAACGTTGTTGTTGTTTGTGCTTTGTAACATTGCTCTACTAAATATTGATTCTTCTAGTAGGGCACTCGTTAGAAATCGTCCAAAAACACAAAATAATACTATTTGAGTGGTAATGCATCGCTTTACGCTTTTTAGCTTTCATATATCTTCTCACAAAATGTCTTGTCCGAAGTACAACATAAAAAGGAATAGTTTCACTTAACGTAGTTATGGGTGGCTTCCGGATTTTGTTTATCTGCGAAAATGTCAAAATGTGCAAAAATGTATCTGATCAGCAACGTAAATTCGCGTTCTATACTGATGGGACATTCTTGTGAAACTATCTATTGTTGTTTTGACCCAACGTTGTCACATTTCTATCAGATTTCAACAAAAAAGTGACAGAAAAGTGATCCCAGAAAAACAATGGCAATAGTTACATACGTGACCGATTTGAGGCGTTCGTGAGGCAGATGATTTTATGTGCAACATTATTTTCAATTTCACGGCACTCCTCTATCCTTGCAAATACGCCTCGTCAGGAATTTGTCAACTAAGTTATTCAAATGGTTTGCTTATATGAGATGTTTCCCAATTATTCCTTATAACACCATAAGTATTATGAAGCAGATTTAAGGTACACTACATTCCTATTTGTCTAATACTATTCCAGTCAGAGTCCGCCTCGTATGCGTGTGGTCTCGGGTTCGAACCCCGGCTGAGTCTTACCAAAGACATAAAAATGGTATTTGCGGCTGCCTCATTTGGCGCTCAGCATTAAGAGGTTAATGTTAGGACTGTTCGGCCTGGTATTAGGATAATGTGACTAGGCAGAACATGATGCTCCCGTCTGCTACATGATGCCGCAAGTGTTACACACAACAACAAACTGCCACACGGCAGATATCGTAACGATATGATTGAAATTGTTAAGTAACGTTAAAAATAAAAAAGAACACAAACATACTATTTATGTCCCTCTGCCTTATTTGTTTTGGTTCCGTTACATTCATTTTCAGTACAATTTTGACAAATGTATACTTATTCCATTTTTCAAATTTGTTTTCGCTCATTACCTTTCGGATTTGGTAATTAAACATGTTCCCTCCTCCCCAATTATAATGAATAATAATATCAGTATAACTTTAATTTACCGACCAAGTCCATGCGTGACTTCTGTGCATTTATGCCTGACTTAATTTTGTTTAGCACCATTTGTTCCTTATCGACTGAATTTTACGATGTATTTATAAACTATTTTTATTTAAAGAAAGCATTTTTTTTCTCGGAGTTACGAAATTATATCGCTGTAATTTCTCCTCATATTATATAACAACACCTAACAATAAAATGGTACACACGTGGAAAACACGCCTGCCAACCTGTTTTGTCAATTACTGGTAGAAAAGACAGGTATTATATTAATGTTCTATACGTTTGCCTTTAAGGTTGTCCATTGAAGCCTCAGTTGCAGGAAGTTGATACAAGACATTTAGCTTTGAGGCTTGTAAAAAGCGCTACTACATATTATGTTTCAACAAAGCGAGTATATATATATATATATATATATATATATATATATATATATATATATATATATATATATATATATATATATATATATATATATATATATATATATAACTTTTAAACTTCTTTCTCTCTAAGTTACCGAACCAAAGCAGATATATGTTCTGGCTCTGTGACCAGAAAATTGTTTGATTAGTGATATTTGTTGTGGCAAAAAAAAAATCAAATCCAGGATCATATTTAGAATTGAGCTGAGCCAAAACCACCATCAGAGAGACGATTTAGGCCAAACAATAATCTAGTGCCAAAACGCATACGATATTGACTACATCAGTTCTTTATTTTAAAAAAAACCCCCACAACAACAACAAAAACGTATCATCCGAAAGGACCATGTGAAGACGTCTGGGGCAGATCTCCTTACCAGAATGATCGCATAAGCTGACATACTTAATCCATTTGTAGTGCTATCTGACCGGTGATCACCGTGGACATTTTCTTGGGTTATGTAGATTCTGTATTCAGTTGGACAAATAAATGTTGCTTTATCGCAATCTTTTTCTGTATAATTTCAAACTATGGCAAATAATATGATGAAAACACTTGCGATGTGTTTGTCTAGAAAAGGTAAAACATTTTTTCTTGATTCTGACGGGATTAAAAGGCAATAAAAAAGAAAAATACGATCATCCTTAGGTTTCGATCTTAAAACCTTTGTTTACCATGTTGGTACTTTACCGTTTGTTCTAATCGTAACACGAATTTCATCCGAGTAAGATTTTCAGATGACCATGTAACATTATAGCTATGAAATTCGTATTTTTTATTTATTTAAATTTTCTTGGCCGGGGGGTGGTGGGTAAGTGCAGTCGAGTAATTTCAGGATCCATATTGAACAAGACGAGCAATTGCTTGACAAGATTTTGGAGGAAAATGTTGCAAGATAGTCCCTTGCGCTCTTGAATAAATATTGCTTTAATGTTGGCCAAAAAGAAAAAAAACTTAAAATTAATCAACTCTATTAATCTTTATGTAATTCTTTCTGTATGTTGCAAGCAGCTTCACTTTTTAAAGTTTTTAAGGAATTCAGAGCTGATATGTTTAACAACATATGAAATGTTTTTCCCTCTTGAAATTTAATTTGGGGTCTTACCGTTATAGGGAGCAAAGTAATGAGCTATAGAGTGTATTAGCTAGATGGTATGCCAGCCTCGAATGCTAAGGGATGCGAATATTTTTAGCATTGAACCAGCAGGCTCCTATGGTTCCCATGCAGGTTACTATGCATCACGAGCAAGAAAAATTAATCCACAGTCTTGATATCAGAACTTAGAAAGGTCTAGAAAACACAAAGCATATTTGACCAAATCTAGGTCTTGCACCGGAAGTAAAGCCATACATAAGCAGGGACAACTTTGAAACAACGGGTATATTGATTTTGCCTGACGTAGTCCAATACGGCACTCATGAAGGTCGTCTAGATATTGTACCTATAACACAGGAAGCACTTCCGGGGCATTTACTATATTAAAGAAAGTCCTTTTGTGCACACAAACCAAGTCTGTATTTGTGACCAAGCTGATTCATTATAAATTTTAATCAAGCATTACAATGAACAAGAATCAGTGTAATTGTAAATTGACGAGAGAGAGAGAGAGAGAGAGAGAGAGAGAGAGAGAGAGAGAGAGAGAGAGAGAGAGAGAGAGAGAGAGAGAGAGAGAGAGAGAGAGAGAGGAGACTAGCGATTCGGATTAAACATAGCGTCGATTTCCACGACCGTCGCTGCCAACGTAGTGACTTCTATGTTTCAGATAAATAAAAATACCCCCCAAAAATCCACGACTTATCATATTTATATATCAGAACACGTAGCCATATAAAAATCAACTGCATGTTGTGTATGTTTGATAACGACCGTCGCTGCTGAATAGTCCTAGATCAGAATGTACCCTCTTGGTACAGTATTTATTTCGAACATCTTTCGAAAATGACTTCAACTCACTAGCCCCTCCTCGCGGCTGAGTAAAGCGAGTGGGGTTCTTTTCATCCGCCGCTATAGAGGAAAATGCAGCTGCCAATCCGGACAGATATTGAAATAGATAAGTGGGTGGGTGGGAGAAAAATAGGTATGTCATCTCGATCATTTGGATTATCAAACTGTCCTCCTGCTGAACAATTTGCTCCTTCCTTCATTTTCATTTGTCCTTAGAAATGAAAATTTAACAAGGTCTAAGTCTTTTACAGTCAGTCCAAATAATTGTAATTTGTATGGCATCATAAAAGTGATATAATGATCGAATTATATTGTTGTCTTTGTCTTATAAAGCATGATGTGTCATGAACAGATAAAACATAATTTGAGTCTTGTCTGCAAACTTTTTTCAGGTATATTTATATGCTAAAATGATGGAACATTTCTAAAATATCCACAATAATGTCTACGTCATTTTTTTTAGATTTTGCAATGTTATTAAATGACAGATTTTAATTAAGGTTGGAAACTATTTTTTTTACTTATGATTAAATAAAATATGATGAGTTCATCAGAATTAAGCGATATCTTGAGTTAGAAAGACATGACATCATCATAAATTCTATGAATACGAAATCATTTTGTAAATGTACCAGATGACTACTTAGAATGCCGCATAAAAGATGAAATGAGGACAGTAAGCAAATTGAAATACTACAATGAGAACATGCCCATAGTTTCAGCCGTCACCCTGACGGCACCACTGCCACCGATGTTTGAAAACGAAAAGCATCGATGATGTATAAAATGTACAAAACGTACGAATTTTATTTATTGTTCAAATTTCACATGTTATGGTTTGTTTTGAAAACCGATCTTTAGGCATTAGGGGAATGCGCACAATAAGCAATATTTGCTTACGTCAGCAATTGAAGACCTTTACAAACGTGCAAAACTACGCACCGCTGAAAAAGATTTAACTACGGAAGTGCTCCAATAAGTATGGACATTTTTATTAGGCTTTGAAAAATAACATATTATCACATTTTGTTTGAAAGAATTGTGCTAAGTTTAAAATTGCTCCCATGAGATGCATTAGACTGACTTTAGTAAGTCATGAAAATTAACAAAGTAAAGGGACCACGTGTTTGGAACTAATTTGCGGCTCTTAACTTACAGACGTGACCTAAGAGTCGGTTAGGGCATGGGTAACCTTAAAAATTAAATAGTAAATTGCCAGATAGCAGAGACGTTTATTTAGATACTATGGTGCAGAGTGATTTATAATTTCAAGCGACGATTTTCACCAAGCGGTCCCTAACATTGTCATCATCTCCATGCTTTGAACGAAACGAAGTTTACATTGTTAACGAGGGGCATGTTTACTATCATTTTGGAAAGGTTCAGTTTTAGTGAAGTGTTGGAGATAAAATCTTGACCAAGAACGTCCAATATGTTTTGGTTGAGGCCCAAACAGTCAAAAAGAAAATTAAAGTTACTGGCCGCATGAGCAAACACATTTATACTTTACATAATCTGTGTGTGAGTTTGATTTGGATTTTTAATATAGCTTTAACAATTTTTCAGTCATATGTCTGTAGTGTGGCAGTTTTTAGTGATGTCTAGCACGTACGCATCATTCGTCAGACTTGACGTAAGGACAATATTTGGACACATGAAGAATATTGTCATATATGTAGGCCTAGTCGGTCCAGAAGATACCAGCCAAGTAAATGATACACAATATTGTCCGTTTCAATACGCACAACGGAAGAAATAACTGCAGATTTCACTCACACACACACGCACGCACGCACACACACACACACACACACACACACATACATACATACATACATACATACATACATACATACATACATACATACATACATACATACATACATACATACATACATACATACATACATACATACATGATTTTTTATTCTGAACTGCCAAAAAAAAATAGTTTGATTTTGCGTAGGAATATCCAGGCTGCCAGACTTTGACTATGTTACTACGCCTTATCAAACGAATCCATTTCCCCCACTCGGATCACAAAACACTTATGTGGTTTTGTATTTATTATATATCCCCTTTAAAATCACACATTTTTTATCAATGTTTTAATGTACTCATTAGAAAATAAATTAGGTATTTGGTCCTCTATTAAAAATATTGTACATCCCTTAAATAAATAAATAATATATATATATATATATATATATATATATATATATATATATATATATATATATATATATATATATATATATATATATATATATATAATTATAAATATATACCAGACAGAACAGACTGTGCTATCCCTGGATTCTGTAGTAGAATCTTGATAATAGTGGGCAGAAATAATAGTTTAATACAAACAATACTATCATACAGGTTTGTGAAATTAAATTCGTATTCTACCGGGTTTCGAACCCAGATCCGCGAGTAAATGGCACCCTACGCACGAGCTTATATAACACCGATTCAGTGCCATCATTTTTTGGTTATGCGTGCTTAGTCGTGACGGTATATGGGTTGGTGCGTGCAGGCAAGGCGATGGGTGCCATTTACTCGCGGATCTGGATTAGAAACTCGCTAGAGTAAGAATTTAATTTCTCAAACCTGTATGATAGTATTGTTTGTATTAAACTATATATATATATATATATATATATATATATATATATATATATATATATATATATATATATATATATATAGTAATACAGGCAATACTATCATACTGCTTAGAGAAATTAAATTCTTATGCTAACGAGTTTCGAATCCAGGTCCGCGAGTAAATGGCACCCATCGCTTTGCCTGCACGCATCAGCCCATATACAGTCACGACTAAGCACGCATCACCAAAAAGTGATGGCACTGAATCGGCGTTATACAAGCTCGTGCGTAGCAGACACACTCACATGACGACCTAGTAAATAACAGTTCGAAACTAGTAACAAACTAGCCTAAGCGCTTTCGACTCTTAATGAGTCTTTTTCAAAGGCAAATACAAAACATATGTACGTCGGAGAAACTAAAAAGTTACACAAAAGGATAAACCTTTATAGATCTGATTGGATGACAAAAAAGCTGTACAGAAGCTCGGTCGCAGAACACTTCTTCTCTCCTGGCCACATAAAAAGTGGAAAATAAATAAGTAATTATGTATAAGTTAAAAATGATTTATTGTGATAAATTTATGATTTAAATAGAGGAATTCTTTGATATTAAAATGAACATCTGCTACGCGCTAGCTAACTCTTTACTTTACTATATCCCGGAAAATAAATTGTCAGAAAACTGAAAAGGGCTTTTGTTTCTTAGACATTATTATTATGGTCAAATGTTATTTTTTTTATCTAATGTTCAATACTGTTGCTTCATAGACTTTAATGTTAAGGACAAAGAATTATATTAATATAAGCATCTCCTGAAATGAACTTATAAGTTTCTACGTTCATATCCTGCCATGCAGTCAGCAACAACAAGAGCCACCCAAGGATGATGTATTACATCATTTACTCGCTGTGAAGGCATAACATCTGCACGTAGAAGCATGTAAGCACTATATGGTGGCTTATAGCTCATTACTGTGTGTATCCATCTAAAATGAAAGTAGTTTTAAGCCTCCAAGACTTTTGTAAGCTTTCATAGTCACATGTGTAAAAAAAAATGCCTAGAGACAGGAAAACGGTTTATTATTAAAAAAAATTAATAGATGTTATTGATAGTTATATGGATTAGGTACATAGACACAATCAGATGTGATCAAGGAATTAGAAGAAAGGTACGGTGGTAATAAAGCAACAAAAGAACATTCAGTAAATAAAAATATGATAATATGACAAAAATATATAACAGTTTGTTGTTCGCTAACTAAAGATGGATGCAATCTGTGGAAATGTCATCGGTGTCTATAAAGTCTAATTTAACCGTATATCGGTTTTTTGCTGAATTATGAAGCAGATGAAAATAATTCAACTACATTTACACAACTGGTATTGATACTTGAAAAAGTAATTGGCACAGTGTGTAAACTGCTCAACTGGCACAGCGTGTAATATTTTCAATGGATGCTCGGCGTTGATAGGAGAGGCTTCACCTACGCACCGGATCCACACACACACACACACACACACACACACACACACACACACACACACACACACACACACACACACACACATATATATATATATATATATATATATATATATATATATATATATATATATATATATATATATATATATATATATATATATATATATATATATACAGAATTTTAAATATATACCAGACAGAACAGGCAGTGCTTTCCCTGAATTATGTAGTAGAATCTTGATAATAGTGGGCAGAAATAATAGTGTGTCTGCTACGCACAAGCTTATATAACACCTACTCAGTGCCATCATTTATTTGGCGATGGGTGCTTAGTCGTGACGGTATATGGGCTGGTGCGTGCAGGCACAGGAGTCTGCAGTTTTATCAATAAAGCACGACGAAATTTCTGACTACATGAAATCAACTTAACGGTATTATCAAATAATACAAGGAATGCAACTCGACCACAACCATCTGTTCGATTGGAATTTTCTCACGCGTTTTTTATCCCTTCAGAATCGCCCAAAGACTGAAAAGCTGCACATATCCATTAAAAAAAACCCAATAGTAACGTACCTTTTCATCACTCTCGGACGACCATCGCATGAATCCAATCCGGCGAATTAACCTTTATTTTCATCATTCGGTCACAAACAATGGAATCGTGAACCATTTGAGGAAGTAGCCAATTTCTACTAGTTTCTGCTCGGCAGTAAATATGCGTTATGGTCTAATAATCGTTCCGAACACGGCGCAGAATCTTTTTTATTTTCATACTAGGGAAATTTAATAATTCGGACTGCGTCAATTAGTTGGATTTGTTCACAATAATGAATGCATCATAAAAATGTTATTTACAGTATTATATTACTATTAATTTCAAAGTCCGTATTATTAAATTTTAAACAAATGAATTAATTTATCCTTAAAGCGTTGGTGATACAGGATACAGAACCCGGCTTCGTTATATAGCAATCCCGAATCACACTTTTAGCAGCACCTGTTACTGTTCTCACACCATCCAAATTAATTTTTCCACTGATTTTTTTTTTTTTTGTTAGCATAATACAATTATCCAAGATACAGTCAGCATGGTCAAACATAGGAAATATATAAGATGTATAAATTATTTCCAAAGACAAGTGATCCAGTCTATATTTTTTGTTTTTAATTAACGTTCTCCCAAATTTATCAGACAAATGTTTGTCGTGCGCTTGATATGCGGTCACAAGAAAATATAAAATTTAAGTACTGATGTTGGAATGCTTCTTGAATATCTGTAATGGGTATCTGCAGTTTAGGATTTTAATTTTGCTTTCGTTTTATGAGCAATGACTCTGTTTTGTCTGGGTTAACTGTCACGAGACAAAGAAGGGACCAGTCCCGTAATTTTTGTAATGCCCGAAGATTTGGCCAGCTTCATTTGAATTTTCGAAGATTATATATACTGTAGTATCATTTGCGAATAGTCTTCGTGATGACCGTATATGATTTATATATGCTAAGAATAATAATTGTCATTTATTTACAGTACACTCTGACTCTATACTTATGTTTTCGTTTAAAATAATAAATTATTGAAGCATTAAACTCGAAGTGATAATTTAAGCATAAATTAAAGAAATCATAGACTGTCTCTTTCTTACATTCATACTAGATTTTTAACGTTCATTTGAGTATAATTTAACAAGAAAATTCTAAACATAATGCAGTATTGATAAGTTTTGTTATCTTTACTTTCTAAGTCGCAAGAATTTAAAGTACAAACTTACATTTCTCTCATAGTGTCCCAGTAATCTCGCTAACACTATACATAACATTATGATAAAACTTATATCTGGGTCACAGTCTCTTTGATACATCTACCTTTACGTTGCAAATGTTTGTCAGTTTTATCGTCAGATTTACTAAGCAATTTTAACAGACAAATTTTAAGCACCACCACTTAAATTTGCTCCTTAAAAATATAATTCAGCAGACCATATTTCTGATACTCTCAAGCTAAAATGGATTTTAGCTATGCTTAGTATTTTAGATGATCTACATTGTGGAACGTTCATTGTGAAATAAACAGATTAAAACTGTTGTACAAACAGGAGGCATCTCTAACCAATATCTTGACTCTTGACATGACTTTGCGAGTCTGTCTTACTTTGTCTATATTTTTACAATTTCAGTGCAAGATTTCAGCGACAAAGTACTCTCTCTCTCTCTCTCTCTCACACACACACACACACACACACACACACACACACACACACACACACACACACACACATGTTTAATGTCACTTTGCACACCGACTTCATCTGAGAACTCGTTGTCAAACATTCTGTCCAAGATATCGCTATCCATCTCAACAAACTCTAATTTCTCGGCATGGATACCGTGAAGAACATAAACAGGTATTGGCTACTTGCGGTACCCTCCCATTATCCTCAAAGCCAAAAGCGGTCACTTTCACCAAATATAACTGCATTTGTTATAATTACAAACGTGTATTAGCATTTTTAAATTCTTTTAAATGTACAGTCATAAATTATTCCGGATATTGTATAAGTGGACTATCACTTAATAGTTGAACTTGTTAAGGGAGTTCCGGGCTAGGTGTGCCGTAAAGAAAGCTTAGGTGTGCGATTCGGAATTGCACATATCTATCAGTCATGTGTGTGTGTGTGTGTGTGTGTGTGTGTGTGTGTGTGTGTGTGTGTGAGAGAGAGAGAGAGAGAGAGAGAGAGAGAGAGATTTGTATTCCACTATATATGACGAGTATTATTAATCAATAGCACAATGAATACGGCAAAACTGAAGGTAAAAATAATTGAAAATGCGAAATAACACATTTGCAAGATATAATATATAAATAAATGCATCAATAGTGAACATTCGCCATGTAATTTAAGGAAGACAGACTTTATACATCGTCGTTTTCCACATTTGTACTACACAGCATAACATTGAGATTACTATTTAAGTGAACACAACTGGCACTGTTGTAGTTTACGTGGTAAACACAAATTACTAATTACAATATTCATTTTCAAATAGAATTATTGCTTCCTTCATATACAAATATTGGAATGGTCGTCTGTTGCAATGATGTGAATACTGTTATGTGTATTTAATTTAATTGTTTGTTTGTTAGTTTTAACAGTTTGTTTTTAAAATTCCATTACATGCTATTGTTATGTAACATTGTTTACTGGACTTGATTTTATCCAAAACTGAGTTCAGTTTCGTTTGACCTGACTGACTTTTTATTTTTAATTTCATTGACATAAAGAGCTAACAATATAAACACTCTATCTAATTGCTGACCTCGTTTTGGTTAGTGATAGTTATGGTAAACAATTTTTTAATTTTATTTTATCTTTCTTAAAGTAAGAATCATTAAATTAAGTCAAGGTCATTACGTGATAAAAAGCAAGTATAAATTGTTACAAACTTCTATTTTTACCAGAAGGATGAACTTTGACCATCATCCGGAATCTGTTTTGCGTTTTAATTAGCGTCTGTTTTTTTTTCTTCATAGAAGTTTGTAATTTTGGCTCCAAACAATTCACAAGTTTAGTTGTTATTATGGTGTGACCAGTTTCAGTTCAATTTTTATTGTCTTCAAATTATTGAATTCAAGTGATTCTTTTCCCTGGAAATGTATGTGCTCTGACAAAATTCTTGGATAAGACATTTAACGGAAGTTATATTGAATTCAAAATTGGAATAATATTTTCTGTGATTCAACGAGGAGCTGTTGACACAACATTACTTCGCCTACCATAAAAGACCTTATCGCCTTCTATTTTGGATTTTATCGGGACTTGAACTCAGTTTAGTTCAGGACTTTTTATTACTGCTACTTCTATTTTTAATTCTTGGATTTTTCAGGATTGATTTCGTAAGACCGTGAGTTCTTTTTTCTTAATTTTTCATTTTGTATTTTAGGAAAATAAGTTATTTGTTAACTTTTACAAAGTTTGTTTTCTTCATTATTTTTGTTACTTATTTTAAGAGCATAGGCCTGTTACAATACTACCAATGATGAGCCACAAGGAATATATGATGTTAATAAACTAGAGTTACTGACAAAGAGTTAACTAGGAATACGTTCATTATTACAATTGATATAATAAAACTTTGCTGCTGTATATTTGAAGCAACAGTAAAATACATATGAGATGGAAATATATCAGCTGATAATTGCTGAAAACGGTTAACAAATCAAGGGTCATTATTCCTTAGCATTCACCAAATCAATACTTTAGAAGTATACTGCTTGATTTCACTTCTAGGATGAATAGAATCATTGTTGACCCAATAATCCTTGGACTATGAAAGATATATCCCATTTTACCCCTGAACGTGGGAAAACATTTACCATTTATTATGTGGCATGTATATGTTTTAAGCTATATAACTGAAAGAAGCGAAACCAACAAGTTTACTAAATTCAACAAATAATTTATCTAAATTGTAACGAGAAAATGTAAAAAGAGGTTATATTATTATGATTTAAATCCAAAATAACCCTAAAAGTCCTGTAAAAAATCCAAATGTATAAAATCTTAAAAATGAATTCTATTAGTTTTCAGTGTCCGGGTATACCACAATGATACAATCTAGAATGTTTTTGGATGAGTTCATAATAATTGCTTGGTAGTGTTTTAGTCCAAAACGTCAATGAGTACATTGTAATTCCATTGAAAACTTTAAATAATCAATTCCCCGGAAATTATATCTGAACACAATTGTAAACGGTTCCACAGACTGATATTAAAACCGGAATGGATAATTGTTTACCGAGCCTATATTTATACACATTTTATTTAACCTAAGTCAGAATAGAATGTTCTAAAAAGGCAATCGTTTCCATTGAAAATTCCACTTACCCTAAATGAACTCATATTCTAGTTAACACCTAGTTTAAACTTATAACCATGACAAAAGTCAGGTACACAATATAAATTAAATATACAAAACACTATTGATATTGGAACGACAACATCGGTACGACATATACGTCTGATTTTCGAATTCAAATGCCTTTTTGTTGATAATGCGTTGTTTACCATGTGTCTTGCAATCTTATTTGCATCAATCTATTACGACAGATTTCTTGATTAATACAAACTGTGACGTGTAATGGGTCATGCGTAAACGAATATTACCAACTTTTTGGCAGCGAGCCCTCTCCCTTTCTTTTTTGTACTCAAACATTGGTATTGGCGCCTAAAAAGTCTTCTCGAGCTCTGGCGCTTTCCTGTGCGAAGAAGAATAACACAACGATTATCTTTATCGTCTTGAATATTGCTAGAGTCGTGGAGAGCCTTCTTCGGGCACTTTTTTCACTTCTAGCCTAATTATTACAATAATTATCTCAGAATTATCTTATTAAGCACAGCTTCTTCAGTCTTCTTCCTCCGAGGACTATACTCATTGTAATCACGAAACAACACACCTTCCTAAACTTTATATATACTGGTACCAAATGACCTATCACGTTACCAAGGCTAGTCTATTCCTAACTGGGACATCCTATTCCCAATACTGGGATGCCTTTCAAAACTGCCGCCTTATGATGCAGAGTTAAATATCTTCAAAACTGGCTTGAAAACATAACTGCTCCTGTTTGCGTGAAGCTTAAACAGGGTGAACAAAGAAAACAGTGATGGTTGAGACTGCATTGACGACTGACAAGATCAAACGTTTGTATTCACCTTTAGGTCAAGGCAAACGAAGCAATGCAGTTTCTTTGCTTGAGGCCCCGCACATGCAAGGCCCAGACCTGCATTAATCAATTTAACGAGGTGCTTATGTATCCATGACGATTTACAAACTATATTCTTTCCACCGGATTGGTATTCCTTGTATTTGTGTTCATGAAAAAACATAACTGGAATCAACTAATCAGGTCCGGACATAGGTCAAGGCGAACGAGGCAATGCAGCTTCTTTGCTTAAGGCCCAGACCTGCAAGGCCCAGACCTGCAACTAATCAATTTAACGAGGTGCTTATCTATCCGTGACGATAACAGTCAGCTTGAACTCACAAAATATAGCATTAATATCAAACATTCATTCCAAATAGTGCATAGTGTCTTAGGGTATACTTATACGTATTTTTTTTTTTACAGTTTCAGACCTAAATTCGTAAAATTTTATAGAAATAGACCAGAAATGTACTATTAAAATTAAGATTAAATATCGCTAAAGTTGTTTAAAATAATTGCACAAAATACGCAGAGTAGTTCTGGTTATTTAGTCACGTTAATAGTTTAAAAATATTTTAAAACCTTTTACACGCTGAATATAAAAAAATAGGAGTAAGTTTCAAGCTAAAGTTAAAGATTTAAATAATATAATAAAATCGTGGCCTGCAGAACATAAATACTTTTAGATTGAATCTGAGACATAAATTTCCACCATCAGCCACTCCTAATCGATCTTTTAAAAATTATGGTCATTTGTTATGGATTAAAAAATCACGAGGTTTAGGACTTTAATTCAAGTTCAGGTTACCTAATTGTTAGAAATCATAGCTCCAATCAGGGTTTCAAAAGTATTGCATATATTGTATACGAGCAGAGTAGGTATGTTACGCATCATAATGAATTTATAATGAATAAATTTAGAGATATTTCATATTAAAATATCAACTAAGTTGGCTGTCTCAGTCTTGAATGCTTTATAATATGTATGTCAAATTCCATAGCCCTGAAAGAGACTGAGCATAAATTTTCAATTCACATTTAAAGTACCATATGCAAAGATCATACTAAATTTGGTACGTATGTTTATATCCAAACTCAAAGATCATGCTAAATTTGGTGCGTATGTTCGTATCTAAACTCAAAGATCATGCTAAATGTGGTGCGTATGTTGGTATCTAAACTCAAAGATCACGCTAAATGTGGTGCGTATGTTGCTATCTAAACTCAAAGATCATGCTAAATTTGGTGCGTATATTCGTATCCAAACTCAAAGATCATGCTAAATTTGGTGCATATATTGGTATTTAAACTCAAAGATCATGCTAAATTTGGTGCGTATGTTGGTATCTAAACCCAAAGATCATGCTAAATGTGGTGCGTATGTTGGTATCTAAACTCAAAGATCATGCTAAATTTGGTGCGTATGTTCGTATCCAAACTCAAAGATCATGCTAAATGTGGTGCGTATGTTCGTATCCAAACTCAAAGATCATGCTAAATGTGGTGCGTATGTTGGTATCTAAACTCAAAGATCATGCTAAATGTGGTGCGTATGTTGGTATCTAAACTCAAAGATCGTGCTAAATGTGGTGCGTATGTTGGTATCTAAACTCAAAGATCATGCTAAATGTGGTGCGTATCTTGGTATCTAAACTCAAAGATCATGCTAAATGTGGTGCGTATGTTGGTATCTAAACTCAAAGATCGTGCTAAATGTGGTGCGTATGTTGGTATCTAAACTCAAAGATCATGCTAAATGTGGTGCGTATCTTGGTATCTAAACTCAAAGATCATGCTAAATGTGGTGCGTATGTTCGTATCTAAACTCAAAGATCATGCTAAATGTGGTGCGTATGTTGGTATCTAAACTCAAAGATCATGCTAAATGTGGTGCGTATGTTGGTATCTAAACTCAAAGATCATGCTAAATGTGGTGCGTATGTTCGTATCTATACTCAAAGATCATGCTAAATGTGGTGCGTATGTTCGTATCTAAACTCAAAGATCATGCTAAATTTGGTGCGTATGTTGGTATATAAACTCAAAGATCATGCTAAATTTGTTGCGTTTGTTCGTATCCAAACTCAAAGATCATGCTAAATGTGTTGGGTATGTTCGTATCCAAACTCGAAGATCATGCTAAATGTGGTGCGTATGTTGGTATCTAAACTCAAAGATCATGCTAAATGTGGTGCGTATGTTGGTATCTAAACTCAAAGATCGTGCTAAATGTGGTGCGTATGTTGGTATCTAAACTCAAAGATCATGCTAAATGTGGTGCGTATGTTGGTATCTAAACTCAAAGATCATGCTAAATGTGGTGCGTATGTTGGTATCTAAACTCAAAGATTGTGCTAAATGTGGTGCGTATGTTGGTATCTAAACTCAAAGATCATGCTAAATGTGGTGCGTATCTTGGTATCTAAACTCAAAGATCATGCTAAATGTGGTGCGTATGTTCGTATCTAAACTCAAAGATCATGCTAAATATGGTGCGTATGTTGGTATCTAAACTCAAAGATCATGCTAAATGTGGTGCGTATGTTGGTATCTAAACTCAAAGATCATGCTAAATGTGGTGCGTATGTTCGTATCTATACTCAAAGATCATGCTAAATGTGTTGGGTATGTTCGTATCTAAACTCAAAGATCATGCTAAATAAGGTGCGTATGTTGGTATATAAACTCAAAGATCATGCTAAATTTGTTGCGTTTGTTCGTATCCAAACTCAAAGATCATGCTAAATGTGTTGGGTATGTTCGTATCCAAACTCGAAGATCATGCTAAATGTGGTGCGTATGTTGGTATCTAAACTCAAAGATCGTGCTAAATGTGGTGCGTATGTTGGTATCTAAACTCAAAGATCATGCTAAATGTGGTGCGTATGTTGGTATCTAAACTCAAAGATCATGCTAAATGTGGTGCGTATGTTGGTATCTAAACTCAAAGATCATGCTAAATTTGGTGGGTATGTTGGTATCTAAACTCAAAGATCATGCTAAATGTGGTGCGTATGTTGGTATCTAAACTCAAAGATCATGCTAAATGTGGTGCGTATGTTCGTATCTATACTCAAAGATCATGTTAAATGTGGTGCGTATGTTGGTATCTAAACTCAAAGATCATGCTAAATAAGGTGCGTATGTTGGCATATAAACTCAAAGATCATGCTAAATTTGTTGCGTTTGTTCGTATCCAAACTCAAAGATCATGCTAAATGTGTTGGGTATGTTCGTATCCAAACTCGAAGATCATGCTAAATGTGGTGCGTATGTTGGTATCTAAACTCAAAGATCGTGCTAAATGTGGTGCGTATGTTGGTATCTAAACTCAAAGATCATGCTAAATGTGGTGCGTATCTTATTATCTAAACTCAAAGATCATGCTAAATGTGGTGCGTATGTTGGTATCTAAACTCAAAGATCGTGCTAAATGTGGTGCGTATGTTCGTATCTAAACTCAAAGATCATGCTAAATGTGGTGCGTATCTTGGTATCTAAACTCAAAGATCATGCTAAATGTGGTGAGTATGTTGGTATCTAAACTCAAAGATCATGCTAAATGTGGTGCGTATGTTGGTATCTAAACTCAAATATCATGACAAATTTGTGCGTATGTTGGTATCTAAACTCAAAGATCATGCTAAATGTGGTGCATATGTTGGTATTTAAACTCAAAGATCATGCTAAATTTGGTGCGTATGTTGGTATCTAAACCCAAAGATCATGCTAAATTTGGTGCGTATGTTGGTATCTAAACTCAAAGATCATGCTAAATTTGGTGCGTATGTTCGTATCCAAACTCAAAGATCACGCTAAATGTGGTGCGTATGTTGCTATCTAAACTCAAAGATCATGCTAAATTTGGTGCGTATGTTGGTATCTAAACTCAAATATCATGACAAATTTGTGCGTATGTTGGTATCTAAACTCAAAGATCATGCTAAATGTGGTGCGTATGTTCGTATCTATACTCAAAGATCATGCTAAATTTGGTGCGTATGTTGGTATCTAAACTCAAATATCATGACAAATTTGTGCGTATGTTGGTATCTAAACTCAAAGATCATGCTAAATGTGTTGGGTATGTTCGTATCTAAACTCAAAGATCATGCTAAATAAGGTGCGTATGTTGGTATATAAACTCAAAGATCATGCTAAATTTGTTGCGTTTGTTCGTATCCAAACTCAAAGATCATGCTAAATGTGTTGGGTATGTTCGTATCCAAACTCGAAGATCATGCTAAATGTGGTGCGTATGTTGGTATCTAAACTCAAAGATCGTGCTAAATGTGGTGCGTATGTTGGTATCTAAACTCAAAGATCATGCTAAATGTGGTGCGTATGTTGGTATCTAAACTCAAAGATCATGCTAAATGTGGTGCGTATGTTGGTATCTAAACTCAAAGATCATGCTAAATTTGGTGGGTATGTTGGTATCTAAACTCAAAGATCATGCTAAATGTGGTGCGTATGTTGGTATCTAAACTCAAAGATCATGCTAAATGTGGTGCGTATGTTCGTATCTATACTCAAAGATCATGTTAAATGTGGTGCGTATGTTGGTATCTAAACTCAAAGATCATGCTAAATAAGGTGCGTATGTTGGCATATAAACTCAAAGATCATGCTAAATTTGTTGCGTTTGTTCGTATCCAAACTCAAAGATCATGCTAAATGTGTTGGGTATGTTCGTATCCAAACTCGAAGATCATGCTAAATGTGGTGCGTATGTTGGTATCTAAACTCAAAGATCGTGCTAAATGTGGTGCGTATGTTGGTATCTAAACTCAAAGATCATGCTAAATGTGGTGCGTATCTTATTATCTAAACTCAAAGATCATGCTAAATGTGGTGCGTATGTTGGTATCTAAACTCAAAGATCGTGCTAAATGTGGTGCGTATGTTCGTATCTAAACTCAAAGATCATGCTAAATGTGGTGCGTATCTTGGTATCTAAACTCAAAGATCATGCTAAATGTGGTGAGTATGTTGGTATCTAAACTCAAAGATCATGCTAAATGTGGTGCGTATGTTGGTATCTAAACTCAAATATCATGACAAATTTGTGCGTATGTTGGTATCTAAACTCAAAGATCATGCTAAATGTGGTGCATATGTTGGTATTTAAACTCAAAGATCATGCTAAATTTGGTGCGTATGTTGGTATCTAAACCCAAAGATCATGCTAAATTTGGTGCGTATGTTGGTATCTAAACTCAAAGATCATGCTAAATTTGGTGCGTATGTTCGTATCCAAACTCAAAGATCATGCTAAATGTGGTGCGTATGTTGCTATCTAAACTCAAAGATCATGCTAAATTTGGTGCGTATGTTGGTATCTAAACTCAAATATCATGACAAATTTGTGCGTATGTTGGTATCTAAACTCAAAGATCATGCTAAATGTGGTGCGTATGTTGGTATCTAAACTCAAAGATCATGATTAATTTGTGCGTATGTTGGCATCTAAACTCAAAGATCATGCTAAATGAGGTGCATATGTTGGTATCTAAACTCAAAGATCATGATAAATTTGTGCGTATGTTGGCATCTAAACTCAAAGATCATGCTAAATGTGGTGCATATGTTGGTATTTAAACTCAAAGATCATGCTAAATGTGGTGCGTATGTTGGTATCTAAACCCAAAGATCATGCTAAATTTGGTGCGTATGTTGGTATCTAAACCCAAAGATCATGCTAAATTTGGTGCGTATGTTGGTATCTAAACTCAAAGATCATGCTAAATGTGTTGGGTATGTTCGTATCCAAACTCAAAGATCATGCTAAATGTGGTGCGTATGTTGGCATCTAAACTCAAAGATCATGCTAAATGTGGTGCGTATGTTGGTATCTAAACTCAAAGATCATGCTAAATGTTGTGCATATGTTGGTATCCACACTCAAAATTGGCATCTATATGTATCCAAATTCGAAGATCATGCTATATTTGATGTGTATATAAATATGCAAACTATAAGATTATGCTAAGTTTGTTTCTTATGTAGTTAGCCAAGGTATTAGATGATGACAAATGGCGTGTATGTATGCATAAAAAATATGAAATCATGCTAAATGTGGCTTATATTTAATTGCTGAACCATAAGACAATGCTAAATTTTAAGTTCATTTCGGCATTTTAACTGTGATATCAAGTTTAATTTGGTGTTTACGTGTTTACGTCGGCATTCAAACTGTAAGACCATGCCAAATTTGGCGTGCATGTCGATTATCTAAACTGTAAGGTCATGTCAACTTTGGCGTGTATGTAGATTATCCAAAGCATAATTTGATGCCAAATTTGGCGTGGATGTAGATTATCCCAACTGTAATGTGATGTCACATTTCGACTGTTTGTAAATTATCCAAACTGTAAGGTTATGCCAAATTTGGCGTCTACGTAGATTATCCAAACTATAAGGTTATGCCAAATTTGGCGTGTATGTAGATTGTCCAAACTGTAAGGTTATGCTAAATTTGGCGTGTATGTGGATTATCCAAACTGTAAGGACATGCCAACTTTGGTGTGTATGTAGATTATCCAAACTGTAATGTGATGTCAAATTTGGCGTGTATGTAGATTATCTAAACTGTAATATGATGTCAAATTTCGCCTGTATGTAGATTATCCAAACTGTAAGGTTATGCCAAATTTGGCGTGTATGTATCCAAACTATAAGGTTATGCCAAATTTGCCGTGCATGTAGATTGTCCAAACTGTAAGGTTATGCCAAATTTGGCGTGTATGTGGCTCATCCAAACTGTAAGACCATGACAAATTTTGCGCGTATGTAGATTATCCAAACTGTAAGACCATGTAAATTTTTTGGTGTATGTAGATTATCCAAACTGTAAAGTGATGTCAAATTTGGCGTGTATGTAGATTATCCAAACTGTAAGACCAGGTCAAATTTTGCGCGTATGTAGATTATCCAGATTGTAATGTGATGTCAAATTTGTAGTGTATGTTGATTATCCAAACTGTAAGGTCATTCCAAATTTGTCATTGAATGTAGATTTTCCAAACTGTAAGCTCATGCCAAATTGGCGAGTATGTAGATTATCCAAGCTGTAATGTGATGCCAAATTTGGCGTGTATGTAAATTATCCAAACTGCAAGTTGATATCAAATTTGGCGTGCATGTAGATTATCCAAACTGTAAGACCATGCTAAATTTGGCGTGTATGTAAATTATCCAAACTGCAAGTTCATATCAAATTTGGCGTGTATGTAAATTATCCAAACTGGAAGTTCATATCAAATTTTGCGTGTATGTAGATTATCCAAACTGTAATACCATGCCAAATTTGACGTTTGTGTAGATTATCCAAACTGTAAGGTCATGCCGAGGTCATGGCATGTATGTATGCTAAATTTGACTTCTATATAGCTATTCAGTCTATAGATTCCTGTCTAAATTTTGATATATAAGTATTCTACAGGATCAAGCAAAAACGTTCGAAACTCTAACCACACTCGGATAGAAATTACGGAATTTTTTGTTTTAATTAAGCACAAGTTCCTTTTTTACCGAGGTAGTTTTATAATTACAAGACCAGAATCCATCGTCACTCAACGTTCTGTCAGAATTCGTAACCACGAAAATGTATAAATATAAAAATTGAATTAGGACTAAGGAGACCAACGTTAGAAACTATAAAAAATTCCTTTAATTATCGTTAAAATCTGATATGTATAAATATTAAGATAACTATAAAATATTTATATTTACATTTTTATAGTAAACAAAGTTTTAAGGGATTAAAATTTCAAAATTCGAGCATAAGTACAATATTTATGCTGAGACAATTTTGTGACTCGGGGCTCGTATTTTTTAAGCTTGTAAACTTAAACTCGTAGCTCAAACAATAGTGACACCATGTCAGAGAAATCTGGAAAGTGCAATGATTCTAGCTTCATGCTAAGTAAAGTTAAAGACTGTCAAAGTTCTGGGACTGAGATCCTGAGGTCGAGTCAGTTTCTTGCTCAGAGTTTTGGAGAATAAGGACAAGGTCGATTATTACAGTTGAAAATGTTAAAAATAACGTTTGATTAAATACATTTGTTCTAACATCTCTAAGTCCAGTGTGCGAGTATCCAATTTCTGAAGTTACCTCAGCTGGATATAAAAGACAAAAATGGACCACGGCGACAAAAATCATTCATATAAACACTTGGATGTGATCTAAATTTTTTCACCTCAAACACAATACGTAAAGTTTGATTGATAACACATCTCTATGAGTGCACTGAATACTGGTAGAATAAGTTAATATTTAATTACGAACCGTGATAGAACATATCACTGCCCCCGTACATGTAACGTGTCCTTCGCGAAATCTTCATCCGGGAATGTTGGTTTATATAATGTTTGTATACGATAAAATCACTGAGAAGTACTTTTACTTCATGTTTATAACTTTATGAATATTACGCGCTCATTAAATACATTTTTCTCGGAATGCTTCTTCAATTTGATAGGTGTGGAAAGAAATAGGGTGAGGAGACAGGAAAAGATAAAACCAAGCCCGTGTCTTTTGGTCTTGAACAATCTAGTTCCATCCGTGTAATTGCCATAAACTACCGGTAGATTAAACAGTTAAAGCACAACCGAAACAGTTTAACTTGTATTGATGTTACCCCTTTTCGTAATGTCGATGCAATTAGATAACACAATCACGCTACGGGATAAAATCCTTTCTATGTAAAAAGATATAAATCGAGCAAAGCGACGTAACAGGGTGATTTTGGTTCACTAAACAAGGCGAATTCTTGGAATTAACACACCTTCCATTTTATAAATCAGGAAAGTATGCAACGCTTGCTGGGAAGAAACAAGTGTAACAGGTCGCATCAATCGATCCACTTCTTTTAATTAAGACAAACTTTCTCCGTGTTGACAGCCCATAATAATGTCAATAAATTGTCATATATTGTCTGCTAAAAGCACCATTATTCCGGATTTCTAATTTTGCATTGTCAAAAACCGATAAAGCACTGGACCAAAAGGGTGTGACATGACAGAGTGAGAAATCCGCTATTCGCGATTGGTATATAATGGATGACAAGCAATCGGCTGATTGGCAGTTGGAAAAGAACGCGGCAGGCAAACAGCAGTGAAACGTCTGGTGTCGCGTACTTTCGAGACGGAATAACTTTACAAGGTAAATCATACTATATTACTTTTTGCCGTATGGTAAGCCTTGATTTTATTTTTCATATAAAATAATATATCATTTATCTTCATTATTATCAAGAACTGCATGCTACTATTAATTTGTGAGTTTCTTTTCTTTCTATAAGAACACCAATATTTTAAAAAGCTTCCGCTTTAAAATTATTTTAAACGAGACAATTAGAAAATAAATTCTGACAGTTAAAATGGATTTTTGATTTTACTTATATTTAACGATGTTAAATGAAGTTTAATAATTTTATAAACTCTTTATCCAATATACTATTATGATTAATAGTAAATTGAATGTGAGTATTGTTGTACTGTAGGAAATAGAAACATGCGAAATCAGTTTTCTATACATAATTTATAATTTACATGTCATACTGTTTTTGTGCCTTTTCCGTATTCTATGGAAGGGAATATATATAATTTATCTCCGTCCGTCTGTCTAAAATGGATTTCGATTCCCTGAAAAACTTGCGAAGGACTTCATGGACTGAAACCAACTTTAGTATGAGCTATCGTATCAAAAATAGCTCCTGTTTTATTTAGAGGTTTTCCCCTATTATTCTCAAGTCATTTCTCTTTGTGAATCGAAATTAAATCTGTTATAAGGTTTATTTTTAGGAAGACTAGGCCTGTGTCCAAAATTGAATCGTCACCTTTATTTTTCGTTAGAATTGAGCTGGGATACGCATTATGTTGGGCGCAGAAATTTCTCTTAGCATAAGTGGGTGTCGGGGTGGCCATTTTCAGAACACACGCGCACAGATAGGTAGATAGACTGAGATAAAGATCAAGAATAATAGAGATCATAAATATATTTAAGAAAATATCCAGGTCATGTATGTTTGTGTTAGATGGTTTAAAACAGATGTCGTCAGTCGCAACTACTTTACAAAGAAAAGCTTATTCTACAAAAATCTTTCATAAATATTACTTTCAGTAAGACAAGACGGAAGAAGTCATGCAATAAAAAGAAACATGCAAAATAGAGTTTATCATATAACTATACTAAGCGATAGAGTTTGTTATCTAGTTAGAGCTTGTAATATGAATTCTGTTATGAATATTACAATACTGCCATAATTACAAAATGTTGAATTTGAGTAATTTTATCAGCTTCAATAATTTATTTGTTGAATTTAAAGATTTACACTGTATCGATAGAAATTATGCAGAGAATTTGATCCAACAATTCAAACAAAGAGAGTCTTAGGGTTGTTAATATTTTGTTTTGAACGGATAAGATAGCGTCGTTTGCGAATTCATCTAAACAACTTTTAAAATGGCAAAATGATTAACAAATTTCCTTTAAAAATGAAAAACAATTGATTTTTTTTTAACTTTTCTTTCAGAAAGTTCATTTAGAGGAATCATAATGCAGGTATGTGAATATTTTACCCGATTTGTTTCAGTGATGTACCCTTTTACATCTTCAACCAAAGTTGCAATCAACATCTAAATATTATTGGGGAACAATGATAACAAATGAATCATGCTTCTTACTAATTAGTTTAGAGAGTAGAGACCTTCACCATGTCATTGTGGAGTTTCATGTGATGTCACTGAGAAAGTTCCGGTTTGTGATTGTCAGTGTTGCCTACAAAATGTTCCTTATTTATTTATTTATTTATTTATTTATTTATTTATTTATTTATTTATTTCGGTATTAAATATTTGCATTCCATCCAATTCAAAGGATAAAAGAAAAACACAAAAGAAAATGCAATAAGGACATATTAAACATTAATTGAAAGACGATAATACTTTTGATGAAATTGCAATAGTGAGAAACTTTGTGATAAGGAAATGAATGATCGGTCATTCGTAAGGTTTGTGCAATTAAGAGTTATAATGATCACTGATACAATTTCCATTTACAACTAAGTTGGTTAGTGCCTGAGCGATTGGAGTAAAGAGCCTCGCCTAATATCTAGCTATAATAACTGACCCATACTGGTCCAATAATAGGATTTAAATTCGCACCCATTTGGTCGTGAGTAATATATTTTATAGAAATATGTTTTTGCAGTCTAAAGATTCGATCATAAATGTATGTACACCGGACTAACTTGGTGACGTCAAGAAATACTTTTACTACTTTAGTCGACAGGATAGTTACAAATATAAAAATTTCCTAAGAGATGTCGTTCTAATATATAGGTCGATTGGAATGACCCGCCCATTTAACCTTTCAGCGAAATACCAGATGGGCCTGGTCCATTTCAACAATTAAAATATTACAATACGTACGTTTTTCGTGCGTGCTTTGAATTAATCTTTCGCTCATATCTAGAATATGCAATGTTTCCATACCATCAAATATATTCTTCAAGTAGACTCGAGCTAGCAACAGCTATACTAATGAAAGATCACAAAGCTAAGCAAATATAACAAATTGAACCTGAAGTTGGCATTGTTTTAGATAAAACAGTCAGATCTAATTATTTCTGACATAATGATCCACAGCGACGTTTTGAATTAAAACAAAAAGCAGTGACATAATTAGTTTAACAAAAACCAAGAACGTAGAACTTAGAGTAGTATCATGAATATCATTCAACATCTGTCATTAAACATTTACATCTGTCGTCAGTAAACATGTGTCGTCATTAAAACATCTGTCGTCGTTAAACATCTGTCGTCATTAAACATTTACAACTGTCGTCAGCAAACATGTGTCGTCATGAAACATCTGTCTGTCGTCCTTAAACATCTTTAATTAAAATCTGTCAACTTGATAATGGTATTGGTCGTGCACCACATTACTCTAAATAATTATCAACATCACATTCAAAACATAGTGTCGCATATGTATGCATATATATACAAGATGGTGAGATATAAAAGAATGATCAGAGCTAAGAACGACTTTTTTTTTACGATGAATACACTTCTTAAGTTAATTACTTGGATCACGTAAGAAGGAGATCAATATATTCATTTGGAGTCCTTAAAAGTACACACAGATTGTGGCAAAGATTAACATACTGATTAACTGATATATAATTAAAGGCTTGCCCACACGTGCGCACGTGTTTAACGTATCAAGAATTACATAATGATACAGTTCACATAAATTGTATTTGTTACTTTTTATGTGCACTAAAAATTTATTCTGATGGTATATACATATTTCAAGAATAACTCCTGAGCTAAGAAAACATCTTGATATAAAAATATAACTCATAATAAATAGTTAAGGCCGGAAAATCGCACAAATGTATGTCCTCAACAAATAAAAAGAAAGTTACAAATAGCCAGCGACTATCACAAAGGAGATTTAACGCTGAAAGACTGTTGCCAGAAATCAATATGGTGAACTTGAACGAATCTTGTTATGGATCAGAGTAGAAATAAGAAATATCGCTAAGTTAATCACCGCTTAATGGATTGGTCACACGTGAACGCCTCTTCAATAAGAGCATGTTCCTCGATCCGAGTTAGTTTTAATTATAATTCTGTATGCTATAGCATGAGTTCTTCTTCACTAAATTTATGATGGAGAACTGATATACATTTTGAAAATACTTTCTAAGATAAAAATATGATAACCTTGCTACAGTGAAGTACATGGTTTTCTTTCTTTTCATATCAATAAGGTTTTCCAAGGAAGATTTTGCAACCTGAATAAAATCAGATCTCCGGATATCTGCTTTTAATTAGATTGAAGCTTTTTAAATCTGTCTGTCTGTTTGTCTGTCTGTCTGTCTGTTTGTCTGTTTGTCTGTCTGTCTGTCTCTGTCTGTCTGTCTGTCTCTGTCTGTCTCTGTCTGTCTCTGTCTGTCTCTGTCTCTCTCTGTCTCTCTCTGTCTCTCTCTCTCTCTCTCTCTCTCTCTCTGTCTATATATATATATATATATATATATATATATATATATATATATATATATATATATATATATATATATATATAAAATTGGATTAATATATTGCCAGGTAATTTAATTTTTCTTGTTCGTACCATGTTCATTATGATTTTGTTCATGTAATGCAATCGTATAATTCTAAATGCGACGCGAGCCTTGGAATTTTATGTGTGCATTTTTTATCAACTTATTAATATTGTTATAAACACCATGTATCTGCTTTTGTATTTACGCCTCGGTTATTTATAGCAGAATTCAGTGATTATTTGTTTGATTTGGGGCAATCAGTATTGAAAAGATATTTCTCAAGCCGAGTAATTAGTGAGTGGAGGTCATAATGTACAGTATTCGCTTGAACTTTATGGTAGTTCGATAAATTGGACCTACTCTAATTTCTAAACAAATGGAATTCTGTGGATATTACATAAGTAATTTGATATAGGAATAATTATTTGTATTAGAGGTTAAGTCGTGTCGCGTGGTGCTTGGCGTGAAGTACGAGTCTGGTATCAGACCGCACTTAGCTCTCCTCGAAGTTGACGAAAATCGGAATATAATCCGAAACCAATAGTACAAAGTTCAATGGTGTGTTTGACAACTGACTTGTGTAGAAATGTTAAAAGTTATGTTGATAATAAACGGGAGGACTTAAAAGTTTATGGACCTGGATAGATTGCTAAACATTCCTGCTCTGAGATGAAAACATTTCATTCTTATTATTTATACTGAAGCCATCTACGGCTTGCCACTTGTTACAGATGGGTCATATAGATGCTTGTATGAAATTAGAGTTTCGTGATGTTTGATCATTAGTAATTTGAGAAGAATCCTCCAGTCGATAACGACTGTTGTGTCGAGGACCATAGAAATAGGGAAACAACGACCTCAAGCCAGGCTCTCGTAGGCATTGGCTGGTTCGCTAGGTGGTGAGACTAATCGCATGTAATACTTTACATTAATTTTAGCACATAATTTGTTTATTTGTATAATATCTATTCTTTTGAAAGCATGGACGAGTGACATAAAGCATAGATTAATTATTACTGATCTTGACAGTCATGGTTTTGAACCTACGTAGAGCTTTCTAGGGTGAATGTCACTGAATCTCTCCGTCGTTGTTTTTGAATATCGTATTTCTAAAGTATATGTCCAAGCCTTATTGAAAAAATGATTCTAAGATCCACTACCACCATCACAGCAACAGCCGTTGGTTTGTATTGACCTAGGTGCCCGCTGGTTATAACAATAAAGTAATTACCCAACGAGACTTGCTGAAATTTCAACAAAGTGTATCTTTAGCTTTGCTTGACAAAATACAACCAGGTGACCGAGTAGTTCTGAAGTGCTTGCCTTTGCATATCACTGCCTTCTTACCTCTGTCCACATGGGTTGAAGCCTCAGGCTTGGTTAATGTTTACGTGAGAAAGATGCTTGCCAATGGGTCGGTGGCTCTTCAGAGTCTTCCTGCACCAGTTACACTGGCCGCCATGCGAACAATGGTGCATAACCAAATAACAACAGCAACAGTAAAATGCAACAATTCGTAACTCGCAACCGCCATTCGCTTAACATTTACCATTCTGTGGCCTTTTCATCTTTCTTTTTTAACTCAGAAGTTCATTCGCTTTATATTTATATTATAAACACTAATATCACTGAACCATCTTATGAAATAAGTGAATAGTTCTTGCATATAAAACCTATCAGATGCTCTGCAAAATGTGCATGTCATTTGCAGTACATCGGACTAGCAGAAGAATCAGATTTGGTACAGTCATATTTAATTATTTACCAGAACTATTGATTTGTGAAGGACAGGTATGATATTTGGCCGGCAAAAGGTTTTCAATAACAAGCAAACTGCACCGCGTCAGGACATCGTTTGTGAATAGAATGGTCATGCTAATAAGACTTTGTCGGATAAATCCTTTCTGAAGCCTTATTACAACATCGTTAGCCTTAATTTTCGACTAATTGCTTTATTACGTTTGGCAGAAATTACAACCTTTATAAAATTGCCATTATTTTTGTCTCCCCAAAATCCGTAAGTTTCTTTTTTTTCCCCGGAGTTAGATCATTTCGCAAGAAAAGCATTTTGTAAAGACTTGTTTTCAAAAACACCATTTGCTCAGATACTTTTCTCTTCGATCACACACACACACACACACACACACACACACACACACACACACACACACACACACAACGAGAGAGAAAAATTGACACACACAATCACTTAACATTACACTTCACTTGCTTTATCTACTGTGGATCAAAACTGCTCTACTCCTTAGAGGATGTGTATTAAAACAGAAAATAATCTTTTAGTCTTGTGAGTGCATCTCGAAGTCAACCTGCTTTTCTCGCCTAGACTATATGTCCAAGCAACATATGACAGATTACTTATGCTTTTATTGGAAAAAAGGTTATGTATGTTTAATGTGACTTTTTTGCAACGCACTGTCCACCTTTCTTAAAACATTTTACACCATCTTTAATTCTCGATTTTTTGACATTTTTGATTAGATAGAACAAACAAACAAATTCAAAGTAAATTTTATGAAAATTTTAAAACCTCTTTGCTGAGCTGCAGCTCCTAATTTTAGGTGCTAACATTGATAATGAAAATTTGCACAAATAAATTTTGAGCGGACTCTGATGTCTGATGTATTAACACACACACACACACACACACACACACACACACACACACACACACACACACACACACACACATACACACACACAACCCATGTCCTACTGAAGAAAAATATTCATGGAGCAAATAAGATCTATAAATATGAAGCAAATTATTGTTAGCTTTATTTTAGAGCATGCATTTTGCTCAAAAACTGATGCTTTCTACCTTTCCGCCTGCAACAACCGCACGCATGCTTACAAACAAAATACAGGAAATGAATGGATGACTGAATGAATGAATGAATGTGTGGGGATTGTTATGGTTGGGGTGGGGTGCTCCCAATATTTTATTTAATTTATTGTATAATTCCAAGCCAGGCACGATTTGGTGTTGGAAGTTAAATTTGTGAAAGATAGATGTAAAGCTCAGAGCACCCAATCAGCAATGCCGACTGTTAAATGGTTAAATATACAAAGGTTAAAATTCAATGATTAACAATTTAATAACAATTCAGTAATCAAATGCTTCAAATTTCCAGTCATACTCCTTCCTTCCGCTCAACTCTTTAATAGCCTATTGCATCACTTGATTATCGGTGTGATATAACTTTCCACCTGTCACTGTATTCTACTCATCTGTGGTATTCTTCTTTCATATTTCTCCCAGTTCCTTCTCCTCTTCCTCCCCGACTTTCTCCAAATTCCTTCTCCTCTTCGACTTCTCTATACTCCTTCTCCTCCAGACTCCATTTCATCCTTCTCCACCTTCTCTCAACTGACTATAATCTGTTGACTTCAACTGTTCCGTTTGTTTCAATTCCGTCTCCACCTTTTGGAGACTCAAGACTCAATTGAACCGGAAGTTCTAAATCCCCTAAAAAAACCCTTCCTTTTCGAAGCTTTTTCTTTCCTTAGAATCTACCTCTAAGCTCTGCCGACAAATTACGAGTGACTCTTGGAGTAACCCTGTTGATCAGCAATCTTTTTAGACGAAACTAAATCTTTGCTTACAAGTTGGAAGGCAAAATTTGCTTCGAATTGTAATCAAGCCATCTATCCTAATTTTGATTGGATATCATCCACGTGACACCGTGATTAACCCATATAATTTAATAAATAATGCTTGCGCGCACACACTACTCTGTACTAGCGTAAACTCTTCTAGCTTGGTACCTATCTATTACTTAGCTTACTTACTTAGCCACCCACTTACCTGCATTTATGCTTGCTTAAAAGCATAATCATTCAATATCTTAATGATAACTCGTTCAATTTGTACATGTACAGCCTTTTCATCTGGTATAGTTTTATTTATATTTTGTCCGTTTGTCTGTTTACATATCATTTACCTGCAAAATGCAAACCTGCATTCATTAAATATAATAGGCATGCGAGCTCAAGGAGACAGCGGAATAAGACTTCACAGTACATGACAAGTGCATCCTTCTTTCTAATTATACCTAAATGATATTTTACCTGCCCGGGGCTTGTCTTGTCCTACACAGGGGACTGTAATTGAATGTCCCTATTCCCCCATTCGACAGACACTATCCCGTTGGCATATAGCATTATACCCACCACCGTTCTAACCCAGGATCTATGCCATCAGTAGCTAGTCTGTTACACGAACTCCTCCCAAGAATAACGTTATTAAATATGGGCCACTCTGCGCCATAGCCGCTAAAAAACCGAAAAAGATCAGAACTTGTGAACTTTTGGGTTCTATAACATTTATTAGTGTGGCCATTATTCCGCTCGCAGATGATCTAGTTTTCAAGTTATGAATATATATTTTTGTTTACAGTATAACAATATATATATATATATATATATATATATATATATATATATATATATATATATATATATATATATATATAAATATATATATATATATATATATATATATATATATATATATATATATATATATATATATATATATATATATATATATCCCAAGTTAAGCTAATTTTCCACTAATAACTTAAGCTGTGTTGACGTGGGAGACTGAACACATGATTTTGCCATCCCAAGAAACAAAATGGATATATTTTTGTCCCCTATAAGATAGCTATAATTTTATTATGTCCTATGAAAAGTTGTATTTCATGCCAATTTGTCCCTTTGATCCGTTGAATTGCTTGAAAATGCAGAGCCATAAACTTAACATAGTACATGTGAAAAATGATTTAATAATTTTTTTTCTTCTGATAAGTTCAATAGACAAAATAATATTATGATATGAATGTGACGTCTTTTGCTACACGAAGGAAGATTTGCCGGCACATCAACTAGTCCACTTTCTGAATGCGAATTCCAAGATAATGATGGTGTGTCTGATTAAAACGAAAAAGGTTTTCAGTATCCATATGTCGTGAAAATGGCGATTTACTTTTGTTATAAATTTTCTCATGGGTTTTAATGTGTTGTATTTTAGTAAATATATCCACTTCGCCATTTCGTGTCGGGCTGGTTTAGGTCCTCCTCTTGATCGGACCGATTCCGGCTTGCATCATGCGTGAGTTTTTTGGGGTGATTTCATCTGTATACAAACTAACGTGGCAATTTAGTGCATTTTTTTTTCATTGTTCGCATAAGCCTATTTTTTAGAAAAATGGTAAATAATCGTTTCATTTCGTAATTAATCATTTTAAAAAAACGACCAGACACTATTTAATGTGTGCAAATGTTTGACAGTGCAGTCAGAAAAGTCATTGAGCCTTCACTACTTGCAACGTAACACTAACAACATGGCAAAGCTGTCATCGCCAGATGCAGTCTACTTCATGGTGTAACACTACAGGTACATATCATTTGTAATAGGTCTTGCCGTGTCATCGATTATAACTGCTTCCTTCTCTTTTATACTAAGGTATCATTTATTCTTCGTCAGTGGTTTTCTTTTGGTTAAATCATGCGTACTCAGTTGTAAGCTCATACATGATATACGTACTTACGGAGAGAATGTTGAACATAAAAAACGACGACAATTTACATCCTTGTAAATGTGTTAATACTCTACCCAATATCTTAAATTTTCATAATTGTCTGTATACCAGGATTTTGCACCTCGACTGGAACCGATTATTCAATGCATTTTTTAAAATATTTTTACCACTTTGTAATTTAGGAGCACATACATTTGATAGAATATTTTTAGCGGATATATCGGATCATATTCTGATTTTGGCTTTGCCTCCTACGGCCTACAGTTTGTGCCACGTGAACAAAAATAGATTCGAATATAGTTCTCAATAGCCGCGAATTACATCAGAGATATCTTTCTCTACTGGGATGAAAAGGTTCAAGGTGTTCTGACTGGAAACGCACTGGGTTCGCCATTTTTCGTCTTTTGGATTTAATAGAATTTAATCAAAGTGATCTCGTGTACTATTGCGCTGAGACGATGGAGTAAGGTTTAAATCCAGGGGTCAAAGCAGCTTTAAGGCAGTGATATATTGTGAAAGAATATGAGCTATGAGCTGAGTGAATCTTTGTTAGCAATAGTTCAAACAGTTTTCTCATTTATTATATTGAGCGTGCAATGCAATATGTTATCAAACTTCATGTCATACTTCTAACAGTTATGAACTGACTTTGTTTCTTGTATTATTGGCTATAAACGTCCACGTGATACCAAATGCTAGAACTGTATATATTAGTAAATCCTTGTCAATACTTTCGCATCCCAATCGATTTCCACTGTACTTCCGGTCAGGAATTATATGTATGTTCTCTTTATAACGACAACGCCTCCATCCTGTGATTAAAATTTTCAACCACATATATAATCTCCGATTAGAAATTCAAATAGTGTAATCTCGCAGTGCTTTCTGCACTTCAACTTTCACCTTTAAAAACACAATACCGAGAGATGTAAAAGAAACTAGTACATATTGCCTTTGCAATTAGATAAAGTTCAGTTCAAATTGCCGCTAAATAAAATTACTTCAGTAATATTAGCAAATATCAAAAGACACTAGGATACTCTGATGCTTATTATAACGAGAAAATAAGTTTATTTGTACTTTATCACCGATTTGTGTGCAAATGATATATTCCTTTATTGGAAATCAACTTTATTAATTGCATTCAATGCGACGTTAGCGAAAATACGTTAAAGTCTTTCCAAATGTAATTTCATTCCATTGAAATATTAGATATTCGGGCGCGTTCAAATCGAGATCAGATTTAAATGTTGTTTAGGTCAGGCTTTTAAATTTATACTTCGATAGTTTGTTTTATCCACACGAGACACAAATCAAGAACTCACCCCTAAAATTGTAATACCCTCCCATATGACACAATTTAGGTATTTGCAAAACAATTGATGTATAATAATATGGATACATAAGCCTTTTGTACTATATTACTAAGTTAAAAAAATTCATTAATTTTCAAATAGCGTCAGCACGCAGGCGCATAATAGGTCAAATATTTCCTTTGCTTTGGTTAAATTAGCACTATTACTTTCACGTGCCAAGAAATCGGGATCTTTAACACATGGACGACAAAACCGATTACGATTTATTTGTCCTTTACATAATTGAATCACCTTTGTGTAATTATGCTGAAACAACTAAAACCGCATTTCATTATTTCTTTAATTCATATCATGGATCATGATTCATTCGTGTTGGTACTAATTTGCTTCTCTGTGCATTTGAATATGAATAATATTTATACACAAAAAGTCCAGTTGACGAATATCGCAATGTACATGTCAACTATATTTCTGTAGTTCGATTATTGTGTGCATCTCTCTCTCTCTCTCTCTCTCTCTCTCTCTCTCTCTCTCTCTCTCTCTCTCTCTCTCTCTCTCTCTCTCTCTCTCTCGTTCGTTTTTGTAATTGAAAGGCTTCATATAAGCTAGAGAAATTGAAGCGCATGTTCCATGTGAGTCATACTAGAGCAATAAAATAAACAAAGCGGAACAGGTTGCTTTTAACAATTCTTTTATATGGACAAATTGTACCACGCATTATTGGCAGATAGAATTTAAAGATCGACAAGAACTGTTCACTCTTATACAAATGTGTGTTGTTAGGTGAAAATATAGTACATAATTATTAAGGCATGCCATCCAAGTCAAAGTCAATGCAAACACGTGGATGTCAGTAACTTTAGATTCATAAGGTTTTAAAAGTGTAAAATAAACGAAGCATCAGACATTCAACAGCAATACAATTTGCAGACCGAGCTTTCTCTGCTTGGAAGTTGCTTTTATTATATGACCATTCCTGTCCAGCTTGAAAAAAATATTTTTGTTATGACATAAATTATGGAAGACTTGCATGAATTTAGGAAGTTGATACGTTGATAGTTGAAACATCTATCTTTTCATCTCCAAACTGCCCCTTGAATCGACTACCCACGCTGTTTGCCGAATTTCAGTTTCGTACTTGTCACTGTGTACGATTTGTTAAGAAAAATAATTTACCTGAATTTTCTCACTAGTAATCTTGATTAACTGAGAAAAAGCAAGTATATTCCATATATTCTTAAAGGAAACTTAGTTCCTTTTATTTTGGTGTATGATTGACGCGTACTTTAGGTTTCAAAGTGTTTAGTTTAGCAGTATTTCAGATGTGCATCGCTCAAGTGTCTGCTAACTCCTCTTTGTATTATTCACTTCTTGGTCTTCAGGGAAAAAATTTTAAAAAAATGAGTAAAAATTTTGTGTAGGCTTAAAAGTTTATTTCATACTTCATTTATTTCACTTTCAAAAGATAAAACAATTTTTACATGAAATTGACATAGGGATATGCCAAAATTATTCATTTGATTGTTGCAAAGGCACACAACTTTATAAGTGTCCCTCTTTCAGAAGTACTTAATTACTGTGGGTCTGAATCTAAAGGTATCTCGCGCCTAATAATATAAGTTGTTAACTTTCTGTCCCGCGCAACAGCTCTCATTGATTCTTGCAGTTTTTCTCCAAAGTTTCTTATCTATGTACAGAGTTAAAAATTTAAGAAAAAATATTCGCCTTATTTTACCCACTAGTAATCCCTGTTATAACAAAAATGCCTATATCCAAAACAGGTTTCGAAAGCTTGAAATTTTCTTTACCTTGATATCTAAATGATGGGGATTGATTTTGGGTTTGAGAGTACGCTGCTATGCTTTACCTTCGTACCTTTTCTACACTCCAGTATGTTTTATTTTTGCAATACAGCCAAAATATAGAATGTAGTGACCCGAATGAGCTGTGTCGATAATCGGAAGTAAATAGCCTTAAAGCTAATATGGGATGTAATGACTCGTATGAATGTCACGTGAGTATGCAAGTAATCAACTTTTAGTAACGAATGGAAATTGAAGATAAATCCTTCAAATTACTGACATATGAATCTGTCACATCTGAGATTTGTAATATACTCGCCATAATCTGTCTGGGAAACGGAGCAGCACAATAATCAAAAATAATTTCCAAGACCAGGAAAATTTTGTAAATTTGTTTCTAATGTTATATGAGATTTAATTATAAGATGTAAACAAACATTGTAACAAAGATGCAAAACACTCGGAAGCTATGCCTTTTGAATCTCCCGGAAGATCAAACACACAAACATTGTAACAAAGATGCAAAACAATCGGAAGCTATGCCTTTTAAATCTCCCGGGAGATCAAACACACCCTTAAAATAATAAATTTGTTTAAGTGAGTTCTGATAGAGTTATGATCAGGAAACCAACAACTGAAATTCGTTAGTCTCGAATTGCAAGATTTTATTGACATTTTAATCTTATGATTGCAAGCCTTTGCATAAAAAATAAATGAGTGTTTAATGTCAGGCAGAAATTCTCTGAAAATTAAATTGATTATGTACAATACTTCAGAGAAATCAATCGAAATGGAGAATTGTTTCCATGGCATGGTGTTTAATTTTGTTAGCTGTTCACTTAATATCAAAATAAATGATCTGCTGAAATAAAATTGCTTTTCTACAATTTAAGAAGCAGAAGGGAAATAAATTGTGATAATGATATTAAATGCTTTAGTTGTTATTCTCATCAGATATTTATTCCATGCCTTTAAAATATATAAAACATTGCTTTGTCGATGGTTCGACGAGATTACTTAATATTGATATAATAACGTCCGTTGCTAGAAGCCGGAAAAGAGATAGTTGTTAAGGAAGTCGAGCAAAGCTTCCACGAACCTTACAAATGTCATACCATTTTGTGAAATATTTATTGGCGCAAAACATCAGAATCACTCAGAATACCGCGGACGATTTTGGCACAATTAACAAAGAGGATATGTGATAAGACAATTTTCCTTTATCCTAGTAGCCAATTGGAATACCTCGGCCGATTCTTTCTATGGTTCCCAGCCTCTATTGTCAAACGAATAACATTGACCTTCTGTTAGTACAATCGGTGTTACTCGATTAGTTAGTCATTGATCTGAATTCAAGGGTTAGTTCAGAAACTTTCACCCGAACTGTAATGATTGTTGGTAGCTTCGAATCGGCGCGCTGCATCATGAGAAAAATTTGGCGATTGATAGTTATTTGCGAACTCACTAGCACCAGAAGAATGACGTAGCTATGGTCTGCTCTCTTTTGAACGATCTGTTTCAGATTCTCGTTGAAACGCAAGAACAAGTTCTCAGATGTTCCTCACTGTGCTCGCCCTAACAACTCGAGTTGATCTCAGAAAAAAAAATATTGCACATGAAGGCTCCGCGTGATCCGACACTTATTTTTGTTTGTTCTCGCCTCATAAATGGCGTGGATTATCAACCAGAGAACGAAATTCTTTATCGGTTCTCGAACCAGGTTCGTGGCATTAGGGCGAGAAGATCCATAAGGATGTTGAACTCTGGTCGAGAATCTTGTTCTATTGTCTCGCCCAAGCATACTAAATGAAGGTCATTTCCATCATTGTTAAATTACTTTTAAGGACTGTCTTATACTCTAAAGTAAATTGGTTTCTTGCAGAGGAAAGATTGTATCAGAACTACTTATGAAACTTTGTGACACAGAATAACGTTGGAAATCTCAGTGACGTTACAGGAAATTGAGAAACATTAAATAATAGGGAAAACAATGACAAAAGCTTCATCTTGATGACAAGGACCAATGGAAACTAAGAAATGAACGTCACTGGAGTAATGTTGATATTAATGTTTTCATTAGTTCTTAACTGTTGATAAAAAAGGAACATTTTACCAAATCTGTGTGGTTAACCTTTGAATCAACTATGTAATGAGAATTTAATAAACCTTTAACTTGTTAGATATGGAAGATTTATTTAAAACTATATATCTTGTATTCTTTTTTTCTACACAATATTTCCCACTCCGAGATTATATATGTAGTTATTCTCTTATAGGTTTTCACATGTATGACCCTGGTTCAAGTTTGAGTCACTGAATCCCCCTTATTCCAGATAATATTATCTAATTTTGGGTTCTAAATGTTATTGTCTTTTCTCTTTCAGGTTGTAACTCTTCTAGCGTCCATCCTTGTATCATTTATGATTGTAATAAATATGGCTGAATCCAAAGGATTGTTCGACTACGCATGCGATCCCAGAGAAGCGGAATTGTCATGCCTTATGGGATGCCTAGGCTGCTTTGAATATTACGGCGGCGAAATGTACAATATGGCGGCTTGTTGTAAAGAATGCAAATTGACAAGGGCGAAAGTCATCGACGATGGTCCAGTGAAATGTTCAGCAAGGTTCATCAAGATGTCGTGGATGGCGAGATTCGGAAAATAGGATTAGACCTGTCAACAAATAAATATTTTCTCACACAAATCATCTCTGTCTTATGAGCAAAGACCTCGACGTTAAATGCATTCCTGTCTACAGCAAATATTCGTATCATCTCTATGTAACCTCCGATCTCACTGCCCTTATAAACAGAATAATGCAAATTTTTATGCATATCTCTGTTCTCCCCCATCCGTTCCACTCCCTCTGCAGTTTAACCCGTTGTACTTTCATACACTTCGTGCAATGTAAAATATTTATGACGGTACAGAAGTTTTAGAAATATTGAAGTACTTTGTGGTTTAATCCATACTGCCTTACTAGGCAAATGCAGTACGCAAGTCTTAAGTAATTTATATCAACCATAATAATTCAACACGAGACAGAGGTCACACGATACTAATTGTATGTAAAATGGGAACCAGCATGGGAATAGGTGAACATACAATAAGAGCATATACGGGTTGGGCTGGCCAGGATTAGTTGATAATGAAAGTCATTTCGTAGGAAAAATAATATATAAAGAGTTTATCCTAGCAGTAACTGGAAAACATTTACACCTTTTTTCTTGATGGAATTTCATTCCCTTAGCAGTCTTGAACTTGGAACACTCATTACTGAAATTAATACTCGATTCTTTGGCGAGGAATTAAAAGTACATGTTTCTAACACATGTAGTTCCAGGAAATGCTGAGGCTCATATCCTTTTATCTATATAGCTGTCATCAAGGTTTCATCTATCCTGATAAATAAAGATTTGATCATGAGCATTCAGAAATTCAAAGTTATTGAATTCTTAATATAATGGCGTTGCTTTGGTTTACTACGGGAACTGAATTAGTACCGTGAGCCCTAAACTGTCTGACAGTGGTGTAGCTGGAGGAAGGTTTTAAACTCGAGCTTAGCGCGTTTCTAAAATCAGCACTCATAAATAAGATTTTTTAACTTTGATTCTAAAGGTGAAAAAACATGGTCACGCCAAGAAAGTCCTAAAGAAATGCAATAACTTCCGGAATCTAACTACAGTGTATTTCTTGATCATTTTGTTTTTCTTCTCCGACGTAAACAAAATATTAATGTTTTAATATCATAACTTTATATTGCTGACGGTCTTTATATTTTGGTTGAATCAAAGATAAATTGTATTCTCAAGATTACATCCTAAGTCTCCCTTGGCACGAGTAGCCCTGAAGTGGATGTATATTGTCATCTCGTGTTCTGTTCTTATGTGATTTAGAAAAAGAATTCCGTGAATTCACTAATCCACATGGATTCTGTTGCTGCTACAAAACATAAATTAAAAAAATCACAACGAATACTTACTTTTTGGAAGCAATGGGACCACTTCCCTAAGTCACAAATATATATATTGACGATATGGCCATTATTTTGAAAGAAAACCACACTAATTGAAAATAAAAACTAATTTGATTATAACGTTCAGTATTCTACTTTAATAAAACCACAGAATTGAAATAATCAATTTTCAGTAGATGTATGGAAGATAATGGAAATTGAGAGTAATTTCGGTTTTGTTTTTGTTTTTGTTTTCTTTGCATCACATAACGGCGAGGGCTGATGGCCATTAAAAGCCAGTTAATCCGAATTCAGACTTATCCGTTAAACGTTGTATCTAATCAAAATCAGTTAATCCTAATTCAAACTTATCCGTTATATTTTGTACCTACTCAGAGTCTGCTCTTTTAAAAATACAATAACCTTGTGACTCTAGTGCATCTCAGTGTTTAAGACTTCTCATTCCTGAGATTACCATCAAAAATTTTATTTTTGATTGTTTTTCGGAATATAAAATTTTAGTGAAAATTAACAATTTTACAGCAGGTATTCAACATTTAAATACAGTGATACTGCTGTGAATTGTACTGAAATTAGTCTTGCTTTATCTGTAATGAAAATCTTTCCATCTTCATTTTCCTCTCTCCATCCACATTTTTTAATGTCAATTTTGTTTTAGAGTACACATCTGTTTATGTACAAGCTTCAGTTTTTGTATTCTACGTAAATCTACATTCAGCTTATATGTAGATGATTAAAACAATAAAGACTTTCATATAAGGAAGACTCCTACACTTAACATAAATATGAAAATTATAAATTGTATACATATGAAAGCGGTAACGACGCTTCAGACTGTGTGTCAAATATAACAATTATAAAACTCCAGTGCATAGATGCGATAATCCATTTTTTAGATTTAAAAATCCCGCCATAATATACCGAGAACGAAAGAAAAAAATGTTTGCTCTCTTTTACCCTTCATAATATGCGTAGTTCATAAAAATGGTAAATGGTTCACTATGCAATTCAGTCCATTTTTTGTTTTGTTTTGTTATTTCTTGCTAGATACATTAGCCAGACTTCTAATTAGCTTTGTCCATAGAGCTCATTAAGTAGCCAAAGGAATGCATTGGCAAGTCAGGCTCTATACTTATCACTTCAAATCACAAATAACACGAATGGCAGATCATGGTCTAGACTGTTTGCAAGTGGACACCTAGTAAGCGCGACCAAAGACAGGTAATTTTACTAATTTTAGATGTGTTTTAACTGTTTCCTGACCTTTTTCTGGGAAGGGGGAAGACTTTATATAATTGCTGTTAAAAGGAAAAATACAAACCAAACATAACAAATTTCAATATTTGTGTGCATTATATTTCCGGAGCTAATAGAAAAGGTTAGCAGCAATATATCGATTTCTTTTGCATGGTTATACATCGATAATGACATTATTTCACGTACTTGATATGTGGCATTGTGTTTTCTGCTTTTGATTCTTTTAAATATCGCAGCCATCATCCTCTCTCTTTAAGCATATATGTATATATTTTCTGACTCCGTATCAACATAAATTTCCAACAACGCTGGAACTACTTTTCCTTTAAGGTTTTCTGGTTACGACTGAATAGTGGCGAACTATGATCTAGCTTCATTTGACATGCAAATGGAAATTAGTAACATTCTCTGTACAAAAAAATATGTACCATCAAGTTTCACCATTATGTCCAATTACGATGCATATCACTGTCAAATATGATGCCACCATTCCCTTCCAAATCCCCATTGGAGCCTCTAATGATGTACCGTCAGAAACAGTTCTACCGCTATCAGCATGGCCCCAGGATAACAATATTCCTAGTATTGCACTTAATGACACTTTCCATGATGACAATTGCGTAATAATTGTAAATGACATATCAGACTGAGGTTTGCTGCCTCCATGCATCGAAGAATTATTGTTATTAACAGATTTTAGTGAAAATTAATTTATGTTGTTTCACGCCCTTCACTCGTACCACTGCAACATTACTGTAGATGTTAGCTGAATAAAATTGTAATTTTATGACTTACGTATTACAAATTTTGAAATATTAAGCAATTTAATTTGTTGTCCAGTTACGTATATTAATTTCTTATGCTGACAACTTGACTTGATCTAGCAATCAAGATCGCATTACTATGATATAGATTGGTAAAGGTGAAAAAGAGACAATGCATAATCAAGTGTCATATTTCTTTTGATTGGCTAACGCACTAAGCCTTGTGACCATGCCAGGTGGCATAATCCTTGGATGGATCCATTTTCTCCACATGACGGTTTACATGTACAATTTCCCACTTCTTCATCCACGGACCCTGTATTGTGGTGTCAAACTCTGACTCTTCTGCTTGCTGTGAAAATAAATGTAGTATAACAAAGCTGAAACTTTATCCGATCTATGTCGAACATTTAGTGGGATCTTAAAACTTCTACAAAGACGTTTTGTTGACTTAACGTAATTCTTGAAGAAGAATAAACAAGAAAATTCTGAGGAAATCAACGTCGCAAGACACGATTGAAAATCTGGCATCATCTCTTCACCCTTGGCTGTCTGTGGTTAGATTCTTATGCTTATACAGAACCAAACCATTCCAAGCACCGCATAAATACCTTGGATTATTAACCAAATGTCAGCTTTTATGTTGACTAAGTGAATTAGTCTGAATTTCTCTTCCAAACACAGCCACTTCTTATTCAATAAGAGGACACTTTCACTGATGCACAATGAAATTATTTCAGTGACTTGTTCATGACGTATCTTTATGAATATTCATGAGAAACAAGGAATTCGTATCTCAGGCAGACAACGGTAAGCACAGAGTTGCAAAATGGTTGTTATTACCGCTGCATCATTCATAAATGTTTAGAAAGTCCTCTTTCCCTTCCTTCTAGTACACGTGCAATATGATCCGTATAATTGCTAAATTTAAAACTTCAATTGCTTCCAAAATGCACCACTGATTGTATTGATATAGCGGTCCCAATTTGTACAAACAAATAAGTCCATTTTCCGCTAAAAGCTCTCAAACGATTCGCTATAACTGGGTTCTGTGACAAATTTTAAGGTTCAAAACTTTGAATAACTACCATTATATAGTGGTTAATATTATGTTCAAGTTTGCTTTCTGTTTTATGATACCCTTTGGCTGCTTCTATATCTTACTCTAAAGTCATTGCATTAAATGAAATAAAACTAAATGAAACAATTGCATACAAGAAGGCAAAATATTATAGGATTTATCCGCTTCTCTGACACTGTAGCTAAAGAAAACGTTCTCAGGTTTGTACCAGTGTTCAGTGATGCCAAATATGATTATCGGATGTATGCACGACCGACAGTGTGCAGAACTCTTTCGGAGACAAACATACGTGACTATGCTAAACAAATTGCAAGAAATGTTTCGACTGTACTTACCGGTATGATATCTTTGACTGATTCCCGTTGCTCTTTATGTCTATTCACACGCTCAAATTTTTCCCAGTCTATTTTTGCAACCGGGTCCTTGGATGACCTCATCAGCACACACTCCTTCATGCCATAAAATCCGTTAGGCAGTTTAGGATTTTGCCAGCGAAGATCTAAACTCCATCGAATTTCATTTGACAAATTTGGGAGACTGTTACATCACCCCCCAAAAAGAATTAAAATACTTGTGAAACTTTATTCTAAACATATTAGAAACTTACTTTAGAAACTGCCACAGGAAATGTATAAAAAAATCGATTAGACTTACTATATTATCAAAGAAATGGTAATGTGTTAAATATTGACTACTATTATCTATCTTTTGCGCGACATACAATTTAAAATTAATTTTCAAATATCGCAAATCAGGAATGCAATATACATTATTTATTTCTTTACGAAAGCTTAGATTTGCACAGATTTTCGTATATTTACCTTCTGTGTGGAACCAAATTGTTCAATAGTAGCATACCTCCGTATGGCACAGGACAAAGAACTTTGTCCTTCTTCATGTCAATTTCTGTAAAGGTAATATGTATCACCATAAAAATCTATTGAAATATACATATTCTACGAATATATATATATATATATATATATATATATATATATATATATATATATATATATATATATATATATATATATATATATATATATATATATATATATATATATATGGACCAAGCCTATTACACGCTATAGGGAAAGCAGTTTTGGTTCCTGAATGAAAATCATGAGAGAAGCATACAGATAACGAGACCAAGATGATCGCTTTTTATGCAGACACCTTGAAGGTCAACAGTAGAGCAACTCTTGCGTTTAGTTCGTGAAGAAAGCACGATAAGCAGTGGCATCTTTAAAACAAAAGTGCACAAGCTCATGCATTATTTTTGTTACGAGTCCACAGCTCGAAGTGGATGCTTCAAATGTATCGCTTTTTTAACTATGAAATTTTTGCAGCTATAATTTAAACAGGTTTCATTCAAATTAAACATTGTAATGGTGACATAAACACGAAGGATAATTAAAATTGTTTTTGAGTCTTTGTGCACCCTTTGAATACCTCTTTCACTTTACCTAATAATAGTAGCATATGACATAGGATCTCTTTAAATTAACCTGTAAATTAAAATGACGTCACATAATCTGGTAGAATAAAAGCTTTCGTATTGATATGATAAATGCACTTACACACTTCGTGTTCAAGCGTACACAGCAATCTCCTATCACACGATGCTTAATAATCGATGCTTTCCAAACGTTGGAATAATCTTTCCAGTGAAAACTTATTCCATATTTACCTCCACCTGACCACATCGCGTCCCTACAAGTGTCCGCCATAAAGGTACCGTTTGCGGGTAATCATGAAAGGAAAGACTGAATAAAATACTAAAAATCGACTTTATTTCAGCTCTTCGAATTTGCACTTTCCAACACAGCAAAACACAACTAAATATGATAATTGAGTTGAGAAATTTAATTATCCATATTTTTCAAAAGTCATGAAAATGAAACGAGAACCCAGCTGTCCGTTTACTTTCTGTGAAGCAGGGAGACTCATTTAAAAGAAGTTTGTAAATTTCAATGAAAAGATATATCAATCAATCCCTGACACTTGATCCCTTGCTGGATCCAGTGCGCTTGAAAGGGCTGTTATTCGCCATATGATTTTTATTCTTTATATATATATATATATATATATATATATATATATATATATATATATATATATATATATATAGAGAGAGAGAGAGAGAGAGAGAGAGAGAGAGAGAGAGAGAGGGAGGGAGGGAGAGAGAGAGAGAGAGAGAGAGAGAGAGAGAGAGAGAGAGAGAGAGAGAGAGAGGTGGTGGGCATTTATATTATTTTCCCTTATTTCTTGGAAACTGAACAAGCGCACTTTTTACAATAAAGTATTTTCGAAATAACTCGTTGAATACTCGGCTTATGTTTTTCGTAGAATAAGTTTTGAGGACGAAATAAAATTATTTTCATGCTGATTAAGATTATAAAATCAGCATGAAGTAAATGACAATTTTTATCATGACTGATTTAAGACAAGAAATCCGTAAAAAAGAAGAGAGAAACGATTGTAAAGATGTTGTGGTCATAAGTATATTACTCATCTGCATGTTATGTATTCCTCCTGTTTTTAAAATGTGTTGCAATAAACACTTCTCTATTTAGTTCACATGGTCCATTATGCTGAAAGTATCGCAACATACTCAAATTCTCTCACGATGACATTTATATACATATTTATTTATTTCACTGTGCAGGAGAATAACTCTTAAAATATTGCAAAATATTGTGAATATATATATATATATATATATATATATATATATATATATATATATATATATATATATATATATATATATATATGCTTTACAGGGTGTTCGCTAACTCAGCCAATCAGATGCAAGATCACCTCAGATTTATTCACGGTTGTCATTCAATATCGATTTCTTCAGAAGTTTTGATGCTAAGTGGGCTTCAAAGCGCTCACCCCGTTAACTGAGGTAGGTCAAAACGTAAATGCAAATACATGTACATTAAAATCATAATGCAGGGAGCTGTGGTTGTTCATTGGTTAAGACTGAATGCCAAGTTTTATGAAGCAAAACTGTGAATCGAATGTTTCAGACTAGATTACACAAGTTTAGTTGGCCAGATTATCTTCATATTTTACACAGAGAAGGACAAATACAGTTACTTAAATCTTTCTATGAGGGTAGTTGTAGGAAACTTCAGTTGTCAAAATAAGACAGGGCAAAACATCAGATTTCGATATTGTCTTGGAAGCATGTTCATAAATTGACACGCTGGATTTGAACGGGTGCTGAATGCTTCTGAGTAAAGAATACATCAAAACAATTAGATGGTTTCAACTTACATATCCAGCAGCTTGGACCCCTCATGCAACTTAAAATCAAACAGCATCAAGGAAATAAAAAATGCACAACTCTCAGTTTTGACTAGTACACTCCTTCACTCTTTGACAGAATGTTGTTTATTAACATTTCAAACACCCTGAGACATCCAAAAAGAGCCAAAAACCATAGCAATATAACAAATGTCTCCCATGTAATGCTAATTGAAGCACTTTGTAGCATTCTGCTGGGTATTTGCTCCAATCCATTTGTAACATTTACAACAATATGTAACACACCTAGAATAATATGCAACACAACGGCAGTCAGCCACATTCTACAAGTGCAACATAACCTTTCACATTACGTGAGATACTCAAATATTTTTTTTTAATAGCGGCTTTAAATACTTTCAATACATTCTGAATACGTATGTCACCAGATTTCAGAGCCATAATACAATATAGGTTTTAAATGCTATCACCTGTAGGATGCATCTACACAACTAAAGTATCCAAATTCATTTTGGTAACAGAGATAGCTTAACAGATTTGATATTTTGGGCTACTGATGTGTTATTTACCTTCGTCAAGGATAACTTCGGTGTAAACACACGACCCATATATCTGTGAAACGAAAGTGTACCAATGTGTGCCCATTTAAAAACCACCCTTCATAATTCTTTAAGGGTTTTTATTTAAGCATTTATTTTTGTGCACCTTATCCTAGTTAATAATTATTCCAGTGGTATTACAAAAGCGTTATATTTTGTGTGTCTTTTGTTGCAAAGCTCTCTCTCTCTCTCTCTCTCTCTCTCTCTCTCTCTCTCTCTCTCTCTCTCTGTGCAAAATTTGAATAAAATCTGAGATGATAAACTTCTTTTTTCTTTGAAAATTTTACATTTTTGCTTTCTAAAACTGGCAGCACACACTGAGTACATAGTTTCACATTCAACAATCATACAAATCATACTGAGTTAGATTTTGGTTTATACTGAATGCTTAAAAAAAATAATTAACGAAAACAAAAGCATACTCGAATTGTTTTTCAAAAAACATTATTTGAAACGTTAAATATAGGAAGTACACTTTTTTAAAAGAAATGTCCCTGTTCAAAATATGAAACTGAGGAGTGCAATCATAAATCTACACAGATCTGTTAATACACCTGCGTCCTGTCAAAATGTAAATATCAACTGGAAATAAACTTTGATATTTTTTCCTGAAATGGATGAAAAATGTATCATAACTAAAGCTGTTTTACATAAAAGAAGACTTCATAAGTTCCGGTCTTTTTTTTTCAAAACCTATCAGTTTTATTTAAGAATTATGGGATTGCTTACTACAAGCAAGATTTACTTCCCTCATAAATTAAAAATCTTTACAACGTGCAAAACAACGTACATTCAAAAATGAAGATTTGACATAAGAATTTCTCCAAGAAGCATCGGCAATTTTACGCTTTGCAAAAACACATATTTCCATACTTTTTAAAAATGAATTATGCTTAGTTTAATATTACTTGCAAGAGATTTATTAAAATTGTAAAGGGGTCACGTGTTTGTAACAAATTTGTTGCTTTCAACATACAGACGTGACTTCAGAGGTGGTCGGCCTAGGGATAATTCCAATATTGGACAGTAAGTAGCCATATTGCAGAGTCGTTTATTTAGTGCCTATGGCGCAGAGTGACATAAAAACAGAACGCTATTTGTTATAATAAATGGTAATATGACAAGGTCATCTTTTCCAAAAATAACAAAAATAACGGCGGTCGTACATTGTCTGAGATTATTTTAGGGTCAGCCAGAAATGGCAGGGTGGTAGTATGATTGAATATAAGAAAAACAATTACCTCTGTGGCTTAGTCTCTTAGCCTAAACAGGCGTATCAGCTTCTAATCTCAACATTCAAAATACTTTACGATATGCATAAAATATTCATATTATTTGCGAAGGTTCACAAAAGAAATAGAAACGAATAGACTAATAGAAATTTCTCTGACGGTAGATAACGATTAACGTAACCTTTGCATAAGGCCAGAAGTTAATCGAACTAAAACTACGTTTTCTCCGTAAGGCGTTACTTCAGAAAAGTCCTAAGAATGATTTGAGCACAAAATGCAAGAATTCAGTCTCAACTTACAGTCGGCATAAACGTTTATCTAGCAAGCCTGAAATTCGTATTATTTCTGCTTGTATTTGTCGAAATTTCCTTTACACGAAAACCATTTTACTCCAAATGACTTTTAACATTTTGAGCTCTTTAATGCGTTAAAAAAAATCAGTTAAATTTATAACTTCATACCTAGTTTCTTTTCCATCTCATCTTCTTCCAACATCACATACCACGTGCCCCCATAGCAACACTGATGAGTAGCAACCTTCCCTGTCTTGTGACCTCTGCGTGTTAACTGCAATGGGAAGGGTAGTTAAATACTATTGGATAATCTAGGTCACGCAGAGACCGTATAAATCCCGTATAACATCTACATGGGATAGCATCCAGCTGCTTCCCGCCATAATAGATTTTGCCATATTGCTTTGTCTCTTTTCTTCTTCACAACGGCAACCAAAAGCTTTGTAAATCTTACAAGGTTACAAAACAGAGGTATAAAGAGGTAGAACATTTCTAACATTGTGAAATTCATGCAATACAAATCGTAAATTTCGTATTTTCAAACACATTATATCACAAATACTATCATGCATTGTGGTTACCTTTTTTAAAAAAAAACAACAAAAAACTTATTATGACGTCAGCGGAATAAAACTGCTTTAACTCGGATAAAAATACACGATGAAATGAAATTGGCAACGACTACTTAGATGCATTGGTAGATCTCAAAAGTTTTCAGATATTTCTGGTCGCAACCAACTGTGCGGGGCACTATAATCTGGAATGCATCTCTCGGATTATCAGTCGCTCATATTTACTTTTACTACGCATTACTTTTAGTAATTAAAAACATTATGTTGACTGACCTTTGTATGCGGATGGTAAATAAAATCCTTCCTTTTTTTTTTGTCCCCTGGCATTAAATATTTCAGAACGCATTATCACCCTAAGACAAGAGCAACGTGTAACATTTCTGTGATATAGTCCTCACAAGACGGTCTCTATTCATTACTTTTGACTTTGGATGCTGCTGCCTTCCATGCATGCGTCAACAATTTAAGAAAACGTCAGAGTAAGTGTCCATGGGACAAAAAAAGAAGGTTTTTACTTACCATCTGCATACAAAGATCGGTCAAAATAAATTTATTAATTACTAGCGAGCGGCCAATAGTCTGAAAGAATTTCTGAGGAGCGATGCATTCCAGATAGTGCCCCGAACAATTGGTCACAGCTACCAGAAATATCATGAAAAAAGCGATGATCTACTTGTTGGTCTAAAGGACTACTCTAGTCTCGAATTTCGTGACACAGTGAATATCATACAGACGAGCAAGAACCAATCCCTTTCCATATATTTCGAACAATTTTAACAAGTGGCCAGAATGTTCTTTTAACCAAACGTTTATCAGATGATCAAATATGGATCTGTAACAACCCCTCTAGCATATACAGTAAACCCGATTTCACCACATACATCACAAATGTTTTAACCTCCTATAAAAACACTGTTCATTTCTAAAGATCAATTCTTGTTTATTCAAAATTTTAACGGGTGGATGTACATTGTCAATCCAGATGATAATGGAGTCCTTAGGTAATCATGCCTGGGAGGATAAGCTTATCTGACACCGCACGATTTACTGTCTGACACGAAGGTAGATTTCACTATAAAACATACCTGTACAAATTCAGATCGTTCTCTTAATTTCATGAAGTTGCAATGTGAATAGAATAATGATCGAAATTATGTGACTAAAGTTTCAAATGAAAATCTTAGATGTTATCAAATTTGGCATGTTAATCAATAGTTGCGGTCTCTGCTTAAAATATCTGTCCACGTCTTCAAAAACTGGTAATCAAAGAAATTGTGGAGACTGCCATACCTCCATACAGCCATTCTTTTCATTCGCGTCAAGAAGAGGGATCCAAGCGGTAGGTTGAAGAACTTTGTACGAGTCATTGTCAAGGTAGCCAACATCTAAAATAAATAAATATTAATCATTAATCAAAACATGTTGTTGTTGTTGTCCATTTGACCTAATACATGTTTTAAAAGGACAATGAAAATTGTAAGGCCGCAAATAAAATTGCTATATTTTAAAACCGATTCATCTTTTAAATCCTAACTGCCTTGGAAAGAACATAGAAAAAGGGTTTAAATTTGCTCATTTAAGAAAGTGTAGTCGTTTGCACCCTTTATAAACAATGGGCAAATGGGCGTTAAGCAATTTATGTTCACTTCACTTTCAAAAATCTGTCGTGTTCTGTAATTAGATTTTCGAAGATAACACTGATTTTCTGAAATAGGATAACATTGCCCGGAAGGATACTTAACTTACCTTGGTGCCATGGTACTGTTGTTGCCTCGTTCTGAGGTGTTTTTGTCCTGAGGTTCCAGACGGGGTGTCCTGCGATATCCGGTCCAATTAGCTGCTCAATCACATTCAACAGGCGCTCATTAGACCATAGATCTTTGAAAGCCTTAAAAGTTATATATGTCTTCATTTAGAGTGCTTTACCATCGCGATGTTAGTATCAAATTTGAATAATTTCCTTTTCGTAATTAAGATCGAAACGCTATTAGGCTTCTTTTATGCAGACGATAATTAGTATGTGTTGGGGAAAAGGGCACTCTTTGTACAAACGTAATTGAACATTAATATGCCATTTTGAAAATATGGCATTATGGGTATAACGGATATTTAATATCAGAAACGTCTATAGTATTAATATCATGGGCCACTCTTCATACAGATGGTGTGTGTATGTGTGTGTGTGTGTGTTTGTGGATTTTTAGTGTAGCTTTTAAACATTTTCAGTCATATCGCTACGATATCTGCAGTGTGGCAGTTTATAGTTATGTCAAGCACTGGGGAATCAGGCCGCAGACATATATCATGATGCCACACCCAGTTACATTGTTTATCAAAATATCAGTCGTAATACATTATCAGTATTGATACTAATATCACCTATTCCATAACATAAATAGTTTTCTTTTACACATTTACATATATATGTTCTTTTGTGCATATTAACTTCAGATTGGGTCAAAGTATGTTTCTAAAATAGCTGAGTAAATTATGTTTGACCTTGATATGTTATTGCCTGTATATTGTAACAAAATACGGAAACATTAATGTAGTAATGCAGCTACAAAATGTAATACATGAAAATCATAGCGAGAAGAGAACGTTACCTGTGGCAGTGTGCCAAATTTATGAAGGACAATGTTGGCGCCTGGAAACTCAGCTTCTATGTGTGTAAGACGTTCGAATAAACCATGTTCTGAATATAAGTCTGAAATATAGGAAATCGTTATAAATGATATTTGTTTCCTCCTGCTAAAGTGTGTGTGTGCGTGTGTGTGTGTGTAAGCAAAATGTGTGCTATACAAAACATACATTATATTGGTTACAACAGACGTATGTAAAAACCATGAAGGTTAATGTTTGTGGGCATCGTCTTTTTGAGATCTTTTGAACATAAAACGGTCAGGGTTGACTGAGAAATCAACATATTAGATAGTTAAAATAAAGCTAAATCCATTAGAATGAAAACAGTCACAAAACCTCGTCAGTTCATTTTGACGTTGTAGTTAAATAACATTTGTTCAAATAACAAAGTTAGAGCAATGTTACCAGTAAGAATTAGATGACAAATATCCAAAAGGTAATCACTTAATCTAAGTACAGTTTTATTTATGGTTGTTTTATATGCCTTCCAATGTTTCTGCTGTTATGTATGTCTATAGTTTTTGTAATTTTTTATTCATGACTAAATTGTTGTGATTCGGTGTGCGGGAATAGGATTTGGTGTGCGGGAATAGGGTCCATTTTAAAATGTTAAGAACGTCAAATGGCATTGGATTTATAAATAGATGCTTACATATGTGTTTACATTTACTAATAATAAATTATTCCCAAATATGTTGACATGTTTAGTGCTGTTTGGACAAATTCGTCAGGTAGATTCTTAGAAGAATTACGTTATTTCCTAATGGATAGGTTAGATCTTGTGAGTTGTTTTACGATGCTGGAGATTTGTATTTTTTTCGCCACGTAATAATTAGAGACGAAGAACGTGTTTTACCCTTTCGTCTGTACTTAATTTCCTTGGAATGGATTATTTTCTCCTTCTTTTTGCTTGTGTTCTTCTTTTAAAATAAAGGTTGTAAACGTAGTTTTACATTGTAGTTAGATATAATTCGAGAGAAAAGATTTGTTTGGATTATTCATTGGAAATAGAAAGTACTCATTGGACTATAATAGCATTCAAGGACTACTGTATATTAGTTAAGGCAGTTCTAGTTAGCCCAATTTTATTAGCGGACAAGTATATTTGTATATCTGGAATTTATAGTGAACATTTCATTCTTCTGGACTTTAACAGAATCTTTTCAGAATTATTTTGGATTCAGTTCCTCATAAGTTTTCATATTTTAAAATTTAATAACTAAATTATTTGTTAATCCAAAACAACTTTTAGTTTTGATTTTTTCTGTTACTAAGTTTATGACAATAGAGTCGTAACTCCGCAAATATGACGAAATTCCCTGTCAGCAATTGTTTTGAAATATATTCTTCTCAGATAAATGTAAAAATGTAGACAATTCTATAAAAGTGACTAGTATAAAGCAGTTTGTGCTTTATATCATAAATAAAATCCATATAAACTAATGTAGAAATTTGTACTAACTATTGTAGAAACCTGAAGTTAGTAATATTCTTAACCACTATGTCAGATTTGATCAAGTTTTAAATAGTTATCTGTTATATGAACTTCTTGTTAAGCCGGACACGTTTGCTCGTGAAATGTACCAAAGGAAAATTTATAGAATATTAATTCAGAGACATACTTTTGATTTTTCCAGCTTTGTGTAGCGTCTGTGCCAAATGATCCACCAAATCCTCGACAGCATCACGACATCTCTCGAGTTCCTCTTTCTTGAAGAAGTCCTCCACTATTACAAATCCCTAGAAATTAAAATTCTGTGCTATAAAATCCAAATTTAGTCTTACGTTATAGGTGACCGTGTAAGATAATTACTTGGCAGAATGATAATGTTCATCATCAACAGTTGGCAGGGTCAAATGTATGCAAAAATTATATACAGCGTCTCTTGTTCAATTTGTATCAGTGAGGCTACATGTATTTTGTATATGTTCAAGTGTATATCTCTTTTTCTATTAAATATTACAAAGAGTTTCAAAAGCAAGGCTTCATGTTATATGTAGAAACAGTTTCTCTTTCTTTTATATTAGTTTTATTGTCCACATATATGTTTCTGGTACTATATGTCTGTATTTATTAGCGTTTAACGGCACTTTTAAAATATTTCTTCTTATTATTTGGAAAGTATCAAGTGACAAATGGATCTTTGAGTATCAGAATATAACTGAGTCATCAACGAACATTGGAATATAAACAACATGTTTGCGCGCATAGACTTTCCCCTAATTTCAGACAGGAGTGGGTAAATGATAATACAATTGAGTCTTATGGTTTAACATAGACCTGATACATTATAACAGCACATCCATGGAATGCATTATTTAAGAAACACAAACTGCAAACTTACTCGTTTAGTACCACTCCGTTCATATTATAACTTACTCATAACACATAATCCAATTATCTATTCCCGCCACACTAGACATAAGGCGAATAATTACATACTTACCGGTCGCTTTTAATGAAAGAAACATACTCTTTAAACCCTAGATTTACTAAAGCGTGTTTCATATTATTAACAAAATCGTAGTCTGTTCTCTGCTATCCGTCTTGTAATCAAATGTTCAATGCTATTCGGATAATGCTTCGAATCGGAATACCTTGCAAACTATCCTTCCATACTTTTACCCTTGATGTTGCATATATAGTACAATTTGCGTAGGAAAATGGGTACGTTGCAAGTATTCCAAGTTTAAATGACTTTTAAGATAAGCTGCATTTATCGGACACGTCACTGGTTTTAGAAACTCAAAATATCTTTATTCCATCGCATCAAAATACCATAATAATTTCCTTTGCTGTTATCAGAGCTGTGAAGCAATTGATTTAATATCTGCCTTTTAGAAATAACTGGAAGCAATTCCGATTATAATGATATTAGCTTGTAGCTTATGCAGATGCAAATGGATAAATAAATGACAGAATCAAAAATAGTTTTCCAAATGTCGAAAATAGCATTTATGTTTTTAAACACATTTTTATTGCGCCTGTGACAAAAATCCTTTGTCTAATAAATTTATCAAACCATAATTATAATTATTTTGTTCAAATAAGAAAGAAATCTGCCCCTGACAATGCCAGCATTTTATACAATATTCAGGTTACAAAGTGAGAAGACGAGTAATGAATAATTGTATGTAATACATTTAAAAGTGGAACGATTGTAGTGTTTGCTACCCTGCCCTATCGACGCTAATTGCTTGCTATCTGGCATATTACTATTCAAGTTTATATATTATTTCTTTATGCTAAGAGTTACAAAAGATGGTTCCAAGCACTATTTAGTCCTTCTGTGTTTGTGGCTGTGATAACTTGCTACAGACAATCTGATCTATGTTTTGACTATAGTTGGAACAAAGTAGAATTTTTCTCAAAATGTGTTATGTTTTTGCAAAATGTAAAATTGCCTATGCACATTTTGAGCTTCTCCCTTGTCAAATCTTCAGCTGCAGAGGTAAGGAGTTTTGCTCGTTGTCAAGCCCTTCAGTTTTGGAGGTCATTAAACAGTACATGTAGTCTGCAATCACGTAATGCCTGAATGGAAGTGATCGGTTTTGGAAAATACCAGAACTAAAGGTTACCGTTTTGCCCTTAAAACAAACTGGACATGGTCCGTGTGATATGAAAAATATGTTTATATCAGCTTGCAATTTCAAATAGTTATCCACTGCAAGTGGTATTAATCACATAAATAACTTGAAAGACATTAAAACGATGACGTTTATTTTGGTCCTATAAAAAAGAGGTGAAAGCGATTATATAATGCACTACATTGTTCTGGTGACCACCTGCTGGCCATCTATTTCTGTTAGCTCCTACTAAAATGTTAACCATGCCTTAGTTTTGGAGTTGGACAATGTTTTACTGCCATTGTTTAGCAAATGACGATTGTAAGCGTACTACTTCTGCTACGGTGATATATACTACACTGCCGTTTACCAGCTGATAATATATTGCGGTCAGCTACGGATACTTATAGTCAAATTTCTCTGCTTATCTTTGAACGTAATCTAACTTCTTATAGGAACGACCAATAAACGTCTTCTGCAATCCTCGTGTTTATTCCTGTTTCAGACAAATTATGTCTCCAGTACATGTCTTTGCTGAATTCTCCAGAATGTTCAACAAGCAAACAGTGAACAGTGCTTTATATAGTGCAAAACAGTAACGTTGAATGTCAACATTTATAAAATGTTTTGTGCAAATATTTAAATATGATTTTGATAATGACTGTGGTAGTAGAGTCTCTTTAGACTCTTTGATTCTTTTACATGACCTTGTAAAGAAGATGAAGAATATACAGAAAGAAGAGGACCGCGCATCACGGTAACGAACGGAATTGCAAAAATGCATGAGCTATAGATTATTATTATTATTATTATTATTATTATTATTATTATTATTATTATTATTATTATTATTATTATTATTATTTACTCGCAAGAAAAAATGTATAAAATAAAAGCTACGATATTGTCCACAAGACGAGCTCGTTGCCTGCCTCATCAATAGGTAATATTCAAATGAACATTAATTATGCAGACGTAGCCTTTTAACCTTCTGCATTGCGGTTTCAGTTTAAACCATTGTCTTACCATATCCGAACAGGAAATTTATCTTAAGTCTGACAGTACTATCTCAAACACTTATTAAATGTGTGGAAGTACTTTTTAAAATTTTAACATATGTGTTTGTGAGCCCAACTGGTCGGCGTTGGGATAACATACAAAATAGTACATCCGATTGTAGAGGCCCTTACATAAAGACTATTGAAATTCTTCGCTTTTCCATCTTAACAATTTATATAGAATAATGTGCATTACTGTGTACTCTTTTTATCTTATCATAATGTACATTAACTATGTATTCTTTCGAAATGGAGTTCATACATTATTGCTTGATATCTTCACCGTCAACAGACGTCGCTTCTTTTCTTGCAGCAAATCGCGGTAGCTCAGTTTGTTGAGCGTCGGACTAGGTATCTAACGGTCGCGGTTAAATACCGCCAAGGTTAGTCCATGTCGGTTGCCTCTCTCTGTCAATGAGCAAGAGATTTAGCTCCCATTTCCTCTGCACGGTATTACCAATAATGTGTTAAACTTGTGCCTTTAAAATAAGAAAACAAACAAAATCTTTTTATAGGTCCATTAAAAATAAAATTAAAACAGGGCCAGTAAAAATTCGTAAAATTTTTTTTAAAATAAATAGATATTGCTGTAATGTACCAGGTCGATGTCAAACCATAAAACTGAATAACTGGTTTATTGGTCACCATCTGATGTGTTATGGAACGTAATATAACCTGGAAAGTCGAACAGACCACATGACTGATGTTAGAGTACTTGATTACATTAGTAGTTGTTCTTTTGTAGTAGTAGTAGTAGTAGTAGTAGTAGTAGTAGTAGTAGTAGTAGTAGTAGCAGCAGTAGTGCAGATAGCGAGAAGGGTGATTCTGGTAGTGCTAGTAATAATGAAAGAAGGAGATAAGGCAACAGCAACAACATTAATAATTAGAAGTAGACGCGCAATGTGTGCATAGGTGTATGCGTTCTTAGTATTTTATACATCCTCCTACACATCCTGAAACCAAAACAAGATTCGAGAATCGTACTTCAGGAACAGGTGTTCCAAATATTGATCCATCCCCCGTGGTAGGATAGATAGGGCGAGACAGGCTGAATTATACATATAGAAACAACTAAGATAGAAGGAATAATCTTGGACTGGTACCCTACCATTCCATATTAAAAGCCTTAATAATCCACTCCTGTGCTGGATATCGCGAAAAGGACAGAATGTACAAGGTGGTACGCTGCAGAAGACATAACAATTTAAATCCATGTTAAAGTAAATATTGAAAAATCGTAGAATTATTAGTAATCAATAAGTTTCAGTGTCTATTTACGACAGGTTCAGCTTCTGTATATACCTTTCTAATTGCTGAACGCTTTTGGCCAGGAAACTTAAGAATAAACTTACGTCTTCAAAAAATTTCTTGACCTTCTGAATGGGCAGTTGACCAGGCTTCTTGTCCTTGGGTTGAAGTGGCATTGCCCTGATGTCAAATAATTCGGGGTAGCCCTCATCCGTGTAGCCCGGCTGCATTTTTATCTTCTTGGGTTCCGACGCCATGATCCACAGCTGAAGTGATGACAGTGTTGTACGAAAGTAGAATGAACCTTTTGGTGAGGTAATCTAGGTCAGGGCCAGTTGATAAACTAATGTTCATTACGTGACTGAAAAGCTAGTACGTAATAAAGAAAAAACTGGAGAATCGCAATTTTAAAAAAATTGCATAGGATATGTGTTTGTGTTTTGATTGCAGGATGTAGCAAAAATTTGCATGTAAAGTGCACGCGTGATAATGCACATTGCTTATAGTTGCAACAAATCTATTAGTATGAAATGGGGTTTCTTATTTTCTACATTAAAGATTACAATCATAAGCAGCTAAATATAGATTATAAATTACTGAAATTGAGAGTATGAATGACTTAAGCACAAGTCGTTAGACCAAATGGATTTATACATGATCAAATAAATGTTTAATTTATGAACTGTCTAGATCTATCCATAATAACAGCAATACTCCACAACCATATAATGCGGGGAGTGATCATGCATTTCGATCAAAACATCAGTACCTCACCTGGCCTCTTTTTGTCTATAACTTTTGAACGCACAAATGTACACACCCACACATTTATTTCAACGATTTATTTATGTTTATATACTGCAGTTGTTTGTTAATATTCTTATATAATAACCCAAGAAATTTAAATTTAAAAAGAATCAAAATTTGAATGTTTTTGTTTAGTGGTTTTCACTCTTAGAACTAATTTGTGTCATTCTTGAACACTATTTTTTAAAAACAAATTCCTTATTGTAGATGAAAAATGTCCTTCCAAATCGGGTGTATACTATTTTTAAGGTAACTCTATCTTCCACTTACTTTGAAAAAAAAATCAATCAACAATAATCGAATTTGCGAAATCATTGGATGAGTGGGAGATATTATATGACCAACTGAGGTAGATATTATGGCCAGCTGGGGAAAAATCACATAGACAGTTGGAGAGATCGTTGTAAGAGCTGTAGATATCACAGTGTGAGCTGGATAGACCATAGGGTGAACATTAGCACCTAACCTGGCCTTTTTTGTTTATAACTTTTGAACACACACAAGCGCGCGCGCGCGAGCTCATTTCAGCTGTAGATATCATAGGTTGAGCTGGAGAGACCATGGGCAGGAGCAAAGAGAGCGATCACGGGCCCTAGCGTAAGAAATACCCGGGATTTTCCTAGTTCCTGTTCAAAGAAAAAAATGTTTCTTTTATAAATTAAATAGTGTTGTTCAGCCCGGGCACTCTTATGGGCACGGTCCCTGGTTGCCCTCCACCCTACACTTTTCAGCCATTGACCATAGGGTGAGTTGTAGATATCACAGGGTGAGATGGGGAGATTACAGTGTGAGCTGGAGACATCATATTATCCGCTGAAGATATATGGTGAGCTGGAGAGAGAGAGAGAGAGAGAGAGAGAGAGAGAGAGAGAGAGAGAGAGAGAGAGAGAGAGAGAGAGAGAGAGAGAGAGAGAGAGAGAGAGAGAGAGAGAGAACAGCGTGATGCAGAGAGGGCTTTTCGAGAGCTGAAGATGATATCAGCTGTAATACATTTTGTTCATCGGAAATTTCTCCACAATAAAAGATACCACAATGTATTCGAAAAAACTCAACTATTTCTACGATTGGATTAATTGTATGATTATAGAAATAAGTGAGGTGTTATGTGATTCAATTTATTCGCAACGCCTTGGTCAATCTTTCTTTCATAAGTATATGATATACAGTCAGTATGATTGACCTCGAAGTTGTGAATGGACGAACTATTACAACTGAAAGTGAGTATGAGAGGACGGGCCAGACTAAGCGATGGTGAGTTGAATAGGGATATGAAATTGGGGATAACTATCAGGAAACTAACTTGAGTCCAAATCAAAGATCAGAAAATTACCATCGCTGATCTAAAAAAAAAAACTTGCTGACCATGTAATTTCATATGAATACATTCATTAATCATGCAGGAGTAACTCACGCAAATAGCAAAACGAAAGTATATAATCCCAAGCAAACATATATTTACATTGACTTTAAGAAAGTGAATCGAGTATTGAAGCAAAATTGAACAAATGATGTACTACTCTAGAATGCAAAATGAAAATTGTAAAGACTCTTATTCTACTGTGAATTAAATCTCAAATAATTCTAAATGAAATGCCACAATTCCAAAAGCACAAAATGAATTCCAACAGTCTATAATGTTCTTATGTATCAATACTCTTGAATGTCCCTATTTACCACAATGATGCAATCCAAAATTTGTTTGAATGAGATCCTAAAATAGCGTTTCGGCCCAAAACGTTACTAAGCATTGTGTAATATAAATAAAAATTCTTCTAGAATTATATCTGAACACAACTAAAAACTGTGATAATAGATCTTTGAAGACTGATATGAAACGGGAATTAATGATTGTTAACCAAACCTCTCTCTCTCTCTCTCTCTCTCTCTCTCTCTCTCTCTCTCTCTCTCTAGCTCTCTCTCTCTCTCTCTCTCTCTCTCTCTCTCTCTATATATATATATATATATATATATATATATATATATATATATATATATATATATATATATATATATATATATATATACACACACACACACAAACACACTTTACCTACAACACAATAGAGTTCCAACGGAAAACACACTAACTCGTAAACAAGATCAGGACTTCAAATACAATACAACTAAACATCTTGTTTACTTTTTAGAATTTTCTACAACTGTCATGTAGGCAAAAACTACTTCCCTCATTTACGGAAACACATTAGCATATTGTTTTTGATACAAATGCAATTTCACGGACTATGCTTCTCACCTGTATTTCTTTTCCACGCATATTCTTTTTCAACTTTGCCTTTAATACTGGTATAGTGTCATTATAAGTGGATAATATCCAAAAAAAAATCATCATAAGAAAATACCAAACATAGGTATTTCTAGCAGCTTTTCTTCTCTGCTTCTAACTTTGTTTTCATTTCCTTACTGGAGCGTTACTCTAGTATATGTTGAGACATAGCACAGTCATACAAATTAATGTATTAACAGTGCATGACGAGTGATTTTTTTAATTTTTTGCTTTAGCAATCTCTAAAATCTCAACCTAAAATTCGTGCATGCGGTATTTTACTAACATCCCTACAAATTTCCTTTTCATCCATGAGAAGCAAGTCAAAATCAGTCAACAAGTCAAGCTCTGTTACGCATATTTTCGAACTTCCTTCAGTTTCTAATCCATGTGCTCTATAGAAGTGAGCTGCGTAAAGTTTGCAAGTTAGTATGTAAGAATTTCGAAATTAGAAGCATGTCGCATAATATTAATTGGGTTTTTTTTCTTTTGTTCACAAAAATGTAGTGAATCAAGCCTGATATTTGAAGGCTGAAGTGTGACAATAAATCCTTAAGTATTTGTAATCATAATCTAAAATGTTTGAATTCAACACTGGGGAATACAACGGTGCTATTTAAAGTAATGTTCTCTCATTTAATTTTTCCATCCACGCATTTGTAAGGACAGACGTTTCTTCCCTAGAAATTTAGTTTGTATATTGTCAAAATTCTAACAGCCTAATTGAACTTGTCATAATATAAAATTTGGGATAACATTTCAAGTGACTGCTCTATGAATGATTGCTGCCAACGAATCTACTAGTTTTTTTCCTCAGGAAGATTCTTTAAATATAGAAGTGCATGCTATTTTATAAGTGCTAATTTAATCAGCTAATCAGATGAAGTCTTATATTAAAACTGATAAGAAACAAACTGATGAATAGTGAAGAAGGTGTTAGGAGAATTACAGAGTTTTATATCGATGTCATGGTCAACAAATATATGAGTGATTTTAACGATCTTCCTTACCCTTCAAGCTGCTAAGTCAGTGTTGAGCAAGTAAAATCTTAAATCAAAGAAGCAAAGGCGAACCAGTCAAACTAAAATTAACTGTTTCTTCAATCAATATTGTAATTACATCACCAAGATATTCTGAAGATGTTAAACAATTTCATGTAATAAATCTGTATTAAGAAGTTAATATACAGTTATAGCATGCAGCAGTCGATAGAGCTTTCGTTGTGTTCTACAGTATGCTGTTAAACAAATGTTTGGTATTCAAAACTGGACCACCCTTACTAACAACATTTTAAGAGTTGATGAACCTAATTGTACTTGTAGATTTGCTACGTTAACCAGGATTGTTGCCAAACAAGATTCAGCCATAGTTATTATGGATGATACCCAACTTTGTAAATGTGAACAACTCGTATACGTGTACTTGAATATCACTAGGTCACGCCTTCTGTTCGGAAAATGAACAAGTACCAAAGTATATAGACTTATCCCCACCGTCACTCTTCAGCTCATAACATTTCCCCATAGTGACATAACTCGGACCCCAATGTAAATCGTCTGAACAACAATTAGAACTTTTATCTATCAAGTTGATTTTGATCATGTTGCCTTCAGAGGAAGCTATGTAGAAAAAGTCACCCAGAACAATAGCATGTGCTCGCAAGGACCCCATACAATTTCTTTTTAGTACTGACTGAGTTATGGAAAATTGAAGTACGCAAACAGATAATGGGAAGCTGAGAATATCTTACGTTTTCCTATTCGATGCGGAAACAAAATAGTATATACGAGAATCATGGGCATTTGCAATAATGAGTCATTAAAGGAGTTTTATTCAATTTTTTATTTACTTTTCGGTTAAATTAATAAAATATGTTTTCACAAACATAATCAAAGTTAAAATTATGTATATGCTTGATCGACTTCATTTATTCCATACCTGTTATTATTCATTGATCACATTCTTTCTAGACATTATGGAGCTCAGTATGATATTCTACCAGAATAAAGTCAGAGTTAACAAAAGATGTTCGGAAAATACATGCATGTAAGACATGTAGTCACTGACAATGTATCAATTCTAACAACAATACACATTTACTAACATTCTTACATTTAGATTTGATCGATTGAGACAATAAATAAGTTTCTAAAACGGTTTGTCTTTTGGAGTCGTTCCTTTGGTGAAAAGCCATATATTACATACATTTCAAGTTCTCTCGGTTGACTGTCTTCGGTTTTTGTACTGATTTGGTTAGTAAATATGAACGAGACCAAAAAGAAGTTATATATATATTTAGATAATAATAATAATAATAATAATAATAATAATAATAATAATAATAATAATAATAATAATAATAATAATAATAATAATAATAATAATAATAATAATAATAATAATAATAATAATAATAATTATATAAAAAATATGTCTCTGCTTGTGATTGCATACTTTAATTTTGCTGTTTACCACCGGTGTGTATCACATCTGTATGATTTCAATTTGCTTATAGGAAATGAGAGTGAATGAATTTTACCACGATCTCTTCAGATCGCTAATTCGTCCTACGATCTTTCCTGCTCATCCTGACCCTATGATCTCTTTAGTTCGTCCAACCATCTCTTTTGGTCATCCTATAATCTTACCAGTTTGCCCTGACATCTCTTTAGTTTGCCTGTACGATCCCACCTGTTAGCACAACAATCTCGCCAGCTAATCCTGTCTCATTACCAATCGATTACAGCCGGTAGACCTCGATTACATTTTCTCAACAATGATTAGCTATTTCATGTTTAAAAAAAAAATCACATGAAAATCTTTACCATATGGCACGATGCAAAAATATTATGTAACGTAATCTGACTGGTTACTACAAGTTGCCTTCTTGAACCTGGGCCCTAAGAAAAACATACAAGAGATAAAAGTCTGAAAGCTATGCGAGTGAAGCAGCTCATGACAATAATAGGGCACGTTCACATTTATTATTATGGCATGTCAAACGTTGACACAATTTTTAAATAAAAACTTTATTTATATAGTTTATTTGACCGATTGTATTGTTTAATCATCCACACGTAGCATTTCATGCATGTAATTAGTTTGTCATTTATATGAAATTTTACTTATTTTTTTTACAGATAATGCACTTGAATGCAAGAATATTAAATCAAACGTAAAACATTTTGATTTATACGCGTCACTTCTTCACTCATTGCAATATTTTTCATTAATTTCCATCACAAGTCATTATATTTCTATGCGTGTCATGCATATTGAATAAAACGTGATTAAATTGGTACATGTGATTTCCCAATCCATATTCATAAGTTATTGTTTATATTTTAAAAAACAAATAACTTTTACTCATTTGGAAAACAAAGCCATTCAACTGCAAAATTGATTAAGCCTTTGGAATAAAATTAAATTCAATTGGTCTCACTTTGCGGATGAGTGTATACAATGGCGAACTTGAGTTGTATGTCTGCATTGTGCGATTGACAAACCAAATAACATATTGTTTGGGTTTTTGTGGGATGTGATGGGGCGGGGTTGTGAAGTTTAACGTGGGTAGGGTGGGTGAGGGTGGAAGTTGGGTCAAAATGCTTAACTATCCAATGACACCTTAGTCGACTCTTTGGCCATTAGGACAGTGTATTCTATTGATGTACATGATAACTGATGTTGTAAAAACATAACCACGAATGTTTTACAACACTTTAAACCATCAAAATAAAACTACTTTTCACTTAACTCTAGCTGTATTCGGAATTCTCACTCCGCTTGCTTGAATGAGTTACTTTGAATATTTCTGATCGACTGTTGTTCACTCAGGAGTTGAATTAATCAAATTTGCCAATAACGCATTCCAATAAATTAGTTTCTCCAAGAAAAATATGGCTGATAACCCACAGGGCGCAGGTTTGTTACAAGAAGGGACAAACCTAGGCCAAATGTGAATGGCAGAACTTTGAATGTTCCTGAAGAGACTCTGATTTCCAGCATATTGATATAATAGAATCTCTTACATAAGAAGGCTTTTACCAAAATAGCAGAGGGGAGAAGCAAGAACTTCGAGACCGGACGAACATAAAATTTAGCGAAACTAAGAGATAATGTGAAAGAGATGGCGGAAAGGAGAGGAACGCTTCAAGAGCTGGAATATAGAAATAAGGCTGCTTAAAAGGGCGCTGCACGTGCATTTTAACAACAGTTAAATATTTGGAGAGTTGCTTTATTATACGCTGCTAATCATGAATTAGAGTACGTGCACTTGACCAAAAAGCAAACTGTCGCTAATTAAAAAGAAGTTGAGAACACGACAATTGAAATTTTATTAGAAATGATAACACGTACCCTTTCTGCTTCATGTACGTACATTGGGGTGGGGGTGGGGACAGTGTAAAACGTACAAGTCAGTGGTTTTAAAGGAAAGTGTGTGTTCAGCAAGTAAATTAACAATAATTCAATTATTTGCTTCATAAAAATTTATGTCATTGCTCCATGAGCATCAATATTAAGTCAGACGTGGATTAGCAAATACATCGGACATTACGCATGGTCGGCTCAATTCACATTTGCTAAATATTTTAATATTAACGTTCGCAGCTAAATTAAAGCAATACTTCGAGGAGTAAATACTTTCCTTATGATTCATTTCCATTTGTTTTTCATTCATAAACCCCAAAAATGATGCAAGTAAGACTGTATTAAACGTAAACAGACCGAAAATCATGTTTTCAGAAGATCCCTGCAAGCAGTGCTCAACTACAATATAAGCACAATATAATCACAGAAATCTGTGTAGATTGGGGAGAAAATAGCTGGAAACTTTGAAAGAGTGTATTTTGATGATTTTACATTAATTGTTGCGCTAATAAAAGACAATTTACTACTGTCGTCTGTAGGACGAACGTTATAATGCACTGTAACGTATTCTCTATGTATTAATCAATTTTTGCGCAATGTTTTAGAGCAATGGATAAAGCAACTTATGTGTTGTGTAATGGGATTGCGTGGATCATTGGAATACCTTATTGAGTAAAAAGTCTCTCTCTCTCTCTCTCTCTCTCTCTCTCTCTCTCTCTCTCTCTCTCTCTCTCTCTCTCTCTCTCTCTCTCTCTCTCTCTCTCTCAAAAGTACGTCAAACACTGTACACTATGTAGCTCAATTTCTATGATATCGTTTCTTTTACCGTTGCTTCTATGGTCATGCAATTTCCTGTTTGTATTCATATTTATCACACATAATAAATTAAATGTGGTTCTAATAGCCTATTTATTCTTGCTTAACTGACTATGCCAAATTTTTGTACAATACAGGTGAAGCTGTCGAGACATACCATCCGACAGAATTTCTTGTTGGTTCATTCTTAGCACAGAGTTTCAATTTTGTATCCAGCTGTAAGCGTGACCCCCCCCCAATAATCTTTTTGCTTGGAGTTAATTTTATATAGAGAAAAATAAGTAACAACTGATTTATGTCATATTTCATTCGAGTTCTCTGTGGTGCTTTTCTAAATAATCATTTGTATTCCTGCTATAATTTTAATTAGTTTTGTACTCTGCCACTTCTGAAAATCTCAATATCGATATGTACCTGACTTGATACAAATCAAGCATTCATAACAATCGTTTATTTTTAGATATGATGCAATCGACAAAGTATTTGTTGTGTTATGATTTTGTCTGCGCGACAACGACAACGGTAAAGAAATGCTTAACAACCTTAAAGAAATGTTTAACAACTATCTTTGAGCGCTGAGATTACATTTTCCATGGAAAATGATTGTTAGCCAAAGAGTTATCATCGGAAGATTATCTGCAACATTTCAAAATAGATCGGAAAATGTTCTTTTTCGTAAGAGACATAAAACTGGGCACACATTTGAGTTCGTAGCTTAATGTATCTCATGAATTCTCATCTGAGTTGCAGATTTAGAATTACAAGTCATTCTTTAAGTGTATTCAAGACACTGTTGAATGATATCTATTAATCTGTTTATCTTTTGTCTAGAGATATGGAACGAAGAAGAGATAGAACTCGCTTATAGTGCGAGCATTTTTGGGGTTCAGTAAAGATAAGTTTGTCCATGTTCACAAACTTTTCAAGAATTAATCACGTAAACTAACGCAAATGAAAATAAAATGGAATACAGATGACATCATAACAAGCAAAAGTTTTAAAACTGCATGTGCCTTTTGTTATACATAATTTCAACAATATAGAAATCGTCTTTATAACATAATTATCACAGTGGTAGGTCATTGTCACAAACATATTGACATTAGCGTGTAATTCAAAGACATCAGAACTTATTTGTACTTTTCCACAATCATCTTCTTTTATATTTTCCCTGCATTTCAGATTTATTCTTAACGCTTTGGTCGAAAAAAAAAACACAACTAAAGTCGCCCCTACTGTGCTTTAAATAAATCTTCACAAACTCTCTGTGTGTCTTGAATAGTATTGAACCACTGGTTTCATCAGTCGGAAGCGAATCACCGTACAACAGCACTACTTCTGCTTTAATCCAGACATTTGCAATTTTCCGATCGAATTTGTCCCTATGTTGGTGTCCACACTTCACGCTCTTCGACTTGAATAGAGGGCGATAACAGCATGTTGAATATAATTAATGAAAATAACAAATACATCTACATGTTACTTATCTTATATAGTTATAATTATAATTATAAGAATAAATGTAATTATTACACATTTCCTGTACCTCCAAGTCATCAAATATATAATTGAATCATGCAACCGAAAGTATTTTTACGGTGCAAGATTTGAAATATGATAGCTTTCAAAATGGCAGATACATTTACATGGAAAAGAGCAAGCAAGCTGGTAAACAAGTAACAACCACATTAATGGTAATATATTACCTCCCTTAGTGTCTTTTTGTTTTTTTTACAACTCGTATGCAAGCGTATACAAACATATATTGCATTATTTAAGACTACCTCTGTCTTTAAAAAATATTATGACATTAAAAGGTATCTAGTGGTGCAAATCTAAATGTTTCTTTCCTTTTATAAATGATGACTTCATAAACTTAACATATTTGCTAGAGTGACTTCCCCTGTGTACATTTCCTTCTTTTACAGCCTGTTGAATTTTCACTGGCTTAATAGATACGTTGCGGTTTTTTTGGGTGGTGGTGGTGGCAATTTTATGGACTTTCTAGCGATTTGTGAATGTTCCGTATAATTGAATTATTTGTCCCCGTAATTTCTATAATTGAGTATCAAATTTGGAAATCCGGGAAACAATTAAAATGAATGACGTTATGAGTTATTGTAACTTGATGTAACGATAAAAATGCCAGAACTTAATGAAAATTACGAGTAGCCGCATTAGAAATAAAAAATATTTTCTAATATAATTAACTTCATCCGTTTATCTCCCTAACAAGTCATTATACCACACGTACAAACACACACGTAAACGATTTTTACATATGTAAAATACAAATTTATTTTTCACGTTTAAGATACTTGTTATTATTTTGTCCGTATGTAAACAAAATAATATTTTCACAGATGTAATTATTAACTTCTGTGAAAAACAGTTTAACATGCCGAAATTTTTTGTCACCTATGATGAATTTATTTATGACATGTGAAAAAATTAGATTTTACATATAAGAAAAGCTATTTTACAGATATAAAATTCTTGTTCAAGCATAAATACATCTAAATTCTTTCACATAAGAAAACTGTTTCTAATCTTTAAAAAATTTCATATATGACTGTAAAAGATTAAATGCTAAAGCCGAACGCAATTCATTTAATGGCTCCTATTTGGCACACTGAGGGTTTTAAAAGCAATTGTCGTATCTTATCTTTTTTCGTTTTCGCAACAAGTATTGATCATAAAGTCATTGTAGTGAAATGAAAGCGTGTTAATTGCTTGTTTGATTGAGATAGAGTCCAAGGCCTACATACAGTTTGGAACGAGGTCGTATATCAGCAGAACGCCTCTGTAAGGAATGGGACGCAGGCATGCAACGCAGCAAAACTCCATTTATTTTTTTTTTCTGCATCTCAAGGACTATCAGGAATACCTGAAGGTGAAAACATAATACCCATCTATATACATATATCTGTCAACTGTTATGAAAAGGGACATAAATATCGCATGTCTTTAAATCATCTACGATTACACCAATAATAGTAACAAAAAATACGAATACGGAAGTTGGACTGATGATTAATTTAATTTAGTTTCAAATCTTTTCGTGACAAGGAAATCAGACAAATACAGCTCAAGGTTCGTGTTCTGCTACATCTATTTTAATTGTACCATACTGCATGATATAAATCTAATTTATAAATGGCAAGAAGTTGGAAAATGTGTCTACTGAAATAACGATTTTTGGAAGGAATGACGTTTTTCTGCTTGCATATATAGTATTTGACGCTAAAAGGGATCGATATATATTCAACGGTCGACACAGAAATAAGAGTATTTGAGATACATAACCGGGATAGGATGCATTTTTTACTTTTAGTTTGTTTTGATTGTTTGTTGTTGTTTTTTTCCTCCAATTTTTTGCATGTCAAATTCAATAACGTCAATAAACACTTCTTTTAGCTTCTTTATTTCGAGCATAGAATTTCAAACTAAAAATCCACCTGAACAGGTGGAAGTATTCGTTCGTGTTTTACATAACGCCTTTTATTGCTTATACCTTTACTCTACAACCATCAAAATGTCCCTTAGTGTGAACAACCAATCTAAAGTGTGTGTGTGTGTGTTGTTACTGCTCTAAGGTCTTAAACTAATGAAAGAATGCAAAACGAAAATATGTTTGTCCAGCTTAACAAATAATTGAATTCTTTAAGTTATAAAATGTAAATTTAAAATGAACTTAAAATATTATGATTTAAACCCCAAATAATCATAAAAAGTTTAATCACATGTCCATGTTTAGAATGAATTCCATGTGAATTCCAGTTTTGATATATTACAATGGTATTGTCCAAAGCTCCTATGAATGGATTCACAATAATTATGAAAGCTGATTTAGTTCATAGTCAATGAGCACCTTATAATTCCACTAAATAATTTAAATAAACGTTTATATTAAATCTAAACACAACAGTTGACACCTGCAGGCTGGTATTTAAACAAGAAAAGAAAATATAGTTAGTTATAATTGGTTCAACTATTCATCTTTATATACACCCAATGACTGTCTGCATGTCTCAACAGTTTCCTACTCAAGCTATATTGCAATATCTCCCGCGTGACACATTTCACATATGTAACAGAACCCACCTGACTTAATCATCTAGTGTGAAATTACCCTACACTTGTAAACAGGTTTATTCTCAAAAAAGATTTAAAATTTGCCAACTCTTATTTATAGCTCATTGCAAGCTAGTCATGCACCGAAAGTAAGTAGACACAAAATAAATAATAGATATACTTAATAGTGTGTGTGTGAGTGTATATATATATATATATATATATATATATATATATATATATATATATATATATATATATATATCTAAGATCATGATATATGCTGTCCAAACCCCTCCATGATAAATAAACTTTACTTTAATCTAAGTCTTACTTAAAAGTAGTCTGAGAAATTAAATGGCTGCCTTTGTACATTTTAAGTTTTCCATGCCTGGAATAGTATCAGTTACTCGAAATGCTGACTAAAGTGTCATGATGGAGGGACAAGACCACATAACCTCTGCAGTTGTGAACTTAAAGTGTCATGAAGGAGGGACGAGACCACATAACATCTGTAGTTTTGAACTTAAAGTGTTATGAAGGAGGGAAGAGACCACATAGAATCTGTAGTTGTGAACTTAAAGTGTCATGAAGGAGGGACGAGACCACATAATCTCTGTAGCTGTGAACTTGTATAAATGATTATATGCTACAGTGTCCTGTGGTCACAAGACAATATAATTATGTTCTATGTTTATCATTTTACATGAACTTCATGCCTGCAATATAGTTTCTACATTGTGAGATGGTATATTTTAGTGTACAGTTCATGTTGCACAACTCGGCTTATGTATTATGTGTATTGTTAATTTTGCATACACAATAGGACCACAAGTGTTTTTCCATGGAGAGCGTGAGTGGTGTGAGACAACTTTGACAATTATTTTGTTTTCTTTGGACAGAAATTTTAGCATGTAGAAACTCAACAAATCTTGGAATTGGTATGTTTCAATCCCCATAGATCTGTCTGTCTTTGTTAGAAATGACTTTTGATGTCATTGTACATATATTGACACATGAGTTAATTTTGATCAGATTTGACACGACTTTGATAATGCAAGCTGCATATATTGACAGACAATTTGGAAATTGATGCTATTACAACACCACCATATGTAAAATATGGCTTAACTGCTAGGAATGCAACCTTTCTTAATGGAACACTTGATAGGACCATCCCTACTTCCTAATATTTGCAATTTTTGACATCTTTCAAAATGAAAGCTTACATGTTAATTATCTAAAATTCAAATCTTTTGAAAAATCATCATCCTTTTATCTCTGCTGCATCCTTACAGACCAGAAAGACGTAAGTGATGGTCTATTGTCCATTATAAAGAGCTTGTTTTCACTACTCCTAGTAACTATAGGTAGGATTGCAATCCAACTTTAAACACATTTGTCCCAGTGTCTAGGTGAATCAAAATATACATGGTGCCTCTTAGAAACAGCTATCATGGCCATCTTGAAATATTATCATTGCTTTTCTTCCTGAATAGATGGTCATATCAACACCAGGTTATCACATAAACAAAGTTAGCCTAAAATGAAAATTGTGTAAATTTGGCATCCAATATGATGGTCATGGCAGCCATCTTGAAAATCTTTTCATAACTACTCCTCCTATCAACATTCAGTTTTCACTTCTTCCTATGATGTCTAGAAGGTTCTAAATCAAAATGGTGTAATCCTACATCCAATATGTCACCAAATTGGCAGTCTTGAAGATATTATGATTGCTACTCCCCAAAAAGTTTATTGTAAATGAAGCGGTTCCTAATTACCTCCTATTTCATAGCCAGGTCGCTAACCTGAAAATCTTATTATGGCTGATTCTCAATTTTGATAGCTGTGTCAACATGGGATTTTTACCACAGCATTTACAACATGTGGTGGTCATAAATGAAAATGGCACATATCTGACCACCAACATATCCATACTTTTGAAGATGTTTTGAAAAACAGACTAATTGACTTTGGGTCAAGGCAATGGCAATCTATCTATTTTTGTACTTCATTGAGCTTATGAACATGATAATGTGTGCATGTATAGGTAGATTTTAACCAGAGAAGAGTTGCATTCCAAGGACCAAGTTGATAGTAAGCACTCTCACATTGATTTTTATGAACAAAGTCTTGACTTGATTTGGATTTAGTAATGGTACTGTTTTGTGAACTTAATACATGTAGTACAAAACAAGTATAAATTAATTTTTATCCAACACAGTTTGTGGTTATATAAGAATAATACCTTGAATAATGCCAGTTAAATAACTTCTCCAATTTACTATTTACCATATATACTTGCTTATAAGTGAAGTCCAACTGCAACTGCTCAGAACCTGCTCTGTCACCACATAAGGTGCTAGCAGATCTGGCTTTGTGCAGGTTGTTAGGAGTTATCAGTAGAACAAACAATACTGACCCCCGATTTACATGTGCATTTTATGGTAGACCAGGATCTTTGTTGTTTGCAGTTTGATTCAACTAATATACAGTATTAATTATTGATTTAATTTAGCATGTGGATGTATCTTGACAATTAATGAGATAAGTGATTTTTTATCCATGACATCAGGTTCAAGGTCAAAAGGTCATAACAAAGACTGAAATTTGTTCTGCACTTATAGGATTTTGCAGACATTTTAATATTAAGAAAATCTGATGGATGTTTTTCACCAAATTTGGGATGCTGAAGTCTCATAGAAAATATCAGAGATAGTTTTAATACTAAACAATTAAAAATAATAAAGGACAGCAGAAATAGATTTATCTTGGATTCCTGAAAATTCATTCTGACCAGTGGAGCGTCAACACCATCAAGGATCTTATTTTTCAATAAAACTTTAAAGTTTTCAAAATTAATTTTGCATACAGAGTAGATTTCAGTGAGTGATGGGAGGGATGGGAAACTCTCTCATCTGGGGAGGAAAGCACACCTGGCCAGGAAGTTCACACATATGTTGACTAACTTGATTTCCATCAAAATGATGATCATGATAAACAACAAAGTTTACATATATTTAAATACTTATTTTCTTTCTCAAAATAGATAGGGTAAAACTGAACACATGATCAAATGATTTCAAAAGATGACAAAATGAAACAAAATGTTTAAAAATATATGTCTCTCTCTGTTTCAACTACTATACATGTCTTTGCCTGCTTTCTGCTTTCATCCACCATAAAAAAGTACACATAAAATCTTTCATACAGCATACTGACCAGATGATCAAATTACTTCAAAAGCTGATAAAAAGAAATTAATGGTACATAACTCTTAACAATATATGTCTTCAACTCTCTCTCTCTCTCTGATTAACTGCAATACACTTCTCCACATTTATACTTTCATCCCCCAAAAGAATAGAAAACACTTGCTCAAAAATTTAATTTTAAGAGACAGATAATGAAACTCTAAAGTTTAGGATTGCAATATGTCAACCTAAGTTTAAAACAAATATATTTAAAAGTGAAAAGTTTATATTTACATTTGAAGAAATACTGGCATGGGGCGGTCAACATGTTGATATATGTAACATTGGTTTAGAGTGGTCAAAATGCAAATACATATTCTGTTACATATGTTTGGGGTGGTAGACATGTAAATACATGTATTGTAAGTGAGGTAATGGGTGGAACAAATCCAGTCCCTATAATCATACCATTCTGATTGTAGCTTATCAAAATAAAATGGAATTGCTCATGTTTGCACAAATTATAATTTGATTTAATAAACCAACTTATATTCTCAAGTGAATTATCACAGGTACTGCAAATGATATATAACATGCCCATCTTGTTATATTTCCCTAATCATTATTTGACCTTTGAGTCAGTGATTTGACTATCATGTGTATGACACATTTGTCAGGATATGTTATGTCAGTGACTCAACTATTATATATACAATACATTGTCATGATGTGTTGAATCTGTAACTTGACTATCATATATGACACAATCTCAGGTTAAGTGGAGTCAGTGACTCAGTTATCATGTATATAACACATTATCAGTAATGTTGAGACAATGACTTGGCAATCATGTATACAACACATCGTCAAATTTATGTGAGTTCATGAATTCATTATCATGAATATGACATACTGTTGAACCAGTAACTTGAAAGTCATGTATATAACATGTCAATTATGCTGAATCATTGACTTGACTATCATGTATATGATACACTGTAATGTTATGTCAGTGACTCAACTATTATGTATACAACATATTGTCAGGTTATGTTGAATTAGTAACTTGACTGTATATGTATATGACACATGGTCAGGTTATTTAGAGTCAGTGACTTGACAATCATTTATATGACACATGGACAGGTTATGTTAAGTCAGTGACTCAACTATCATGTATACAACACATTGTCAGGTTATGTGAGTGAGTGAATTAACTATCATGTATATGACACAGGCTATGTTGAGTCAGTGACTTTACCATCATGTATATGACAAATCTGGTTGAGTCAATGACTTGGCCATCATGTATATGACATAGTCAGGTTATGAGGTATATGTGTAAATGTTGATCAAAATATTTTCTGATGTTTCAGACCACACACAAAAAGAGGGTTAAAAAAAGAGATTATAATATTACTTTTAACCTTGCTTTGACCTTGATTTTGTGTGTAAGACAATACTATGGTATGCAACACAATGCTATGAGATGTACTGGACAAAGTTTCTTCAAAATGTTTACTGTAGTTAAAAGTTCCAATCAAGATGAGGAAACAGGTTGACAACATTGACCTTTAAGCTAGGGATCTGTCTATGGTAATGTTTCATCCAAATCTTTTAAAGGCTTTCACAAAATTATGGACTGGAAAAACAAATTTACAGAACCAATAAATGAAAAAGACAGGAAGGCAAGATCATAATTCACCTGATTAAGATAGGTATATCAAAAATGATGTCATACAAAGACTGTTCCTTCCATTACTGTGCTGCAACAACTTTCTACTGCATGCTATACTAAGTATATGTCCATTTTGAATAAATATTTTTAAAAAGCCAAGAAATGAATTTTAAAATTTAAGAATATGAATCCTGTCAGTACAAAGTCAACTCTGTTCAGGACTATTTAAAGACATGGAGAATACTGAATATTATCACAATTATTTAAACTCCAGGACATAAAGTCATTTTGTTATTAAAAAAACCCTAGGCTTTATGAAAATAAAACGTAATAAAAAATAAAATCTATATATTTTCACCTTAAAAAGAATTATTTCATCTCCAGATCAACTGCAGATGTATGGATATATATGTTAAATGCAAGTGCTTTCTATTCCACAACCATCTGTGATGCCCACATTATCATTCCTAAATGACAATAATGACCTTTCATAAGAAGGCAGGTCACAGTATAACCACAGTAAAGTACTGTATTAAACATTTAGCTTCATCTTTGAAATGCTCTTCCACACCTACTCCCCCAAAAATCAAATAAAAAATAAGAGCTGTTGATTTAAAGGTTCTTTAGGGTCATAAAACTAGTCTTTTATTATTAATCAATAGTTTCTATCAATGTGAAAATCATTATTCATAGCTAATAATCTGGTTTACTTAAAGACTTAACTAAAAATGGTTCAATACATCTTCATTTACAGAAACAGAAATAGTGACTGATTTTTCAATCACAATGTTAAATAGTTTTTTTGACAAAAATAACTAAAGCTGCCATCCCTAGGAACAATATTGTGCAAACTTAAGAAGGGTTACTGAATCATTCCAGGTATAGATTCCTTACAATGCCATTATTGGACCAACTGGGGATATATCCCTGGGGCCTCAGCCCATAAGGTGGCCTGGGCTAAACAATACATTTTAATTTTATAAAAGAATCCTTTTTGTTTGAACAAGAACTAGGGCAGACCTGGGTGTTTCTTACCCCAGGACCTGTGATTGCTCTCTGAAGCCATGGCCACTCCAAATATGGAAATTTTGACAAAAAATAGGTATCTAATGTATTTAGGGGATATAAAACTCAATCTAGTGCATACAATAAAGACATAAAATATGCAAATCAAATAGACACAAATCTTTCAAGCATGATAAGAATGATGATCAAATTTAACACAGGTTCTCTGATGTCACAAAATACAATGGTATCAGGTCCAAATAAAAAAGGTTAAGATTATTTAAGATTATATGGTTTAAATGGTATAGTGTGACAAAGTGAGGCTGCACTGTCTACTAATGAAGAGTGAAGAAATAGAACCACTATATATATATATATATATATATATATATATATATATATATATATATATATATATATATATATATATATAGTGGATTCAATCAGAATTTAGCAAATATTAACAAGATAAACTATACTGACATTATTGAAAAAAGTAAAATATAATTTATGTCTAATCTTCCTTGACCAGCAAGTCTATTTAAGGACATATAACCAGGTACATATATAACATAATCAGATCATGTAACATAATCAGATCATGTAATACACAATGCATACAACAATTCACAATCCCATTTAAATCTATCACATTTCAATATACAGAATAATATTATAATAATATTCATAAGCTAGATAAAATTCAAAAATAAAGCCATGCAAATACTGATTTTAATAAAGCATGCAGTACGTTTTTTCAAGGGAGTTTACTCAAACTGCTGTTCAAAATTTAACACAGTGAAATACTTTGAGACAAGCATTTATTGGCACATGTGAGGATTTTTGTTCAGCTTCCCATTTAAGTCCATACATTTTCCAGATGCTTATTTTAATCTTTTGTCAAAAATGCAAATAAAGTTGTTCATTGAACCTTGTCAGATACAGTTATGGCATTTAACATCATACTTGCACTGTGCTGAAACATATATTATTTTGGTAAATTTTTATGGCTTTGAAACTTTCTATAATAAGTGTACACCAATTGTATTATAAATAATGTCCCCATCATGTACATGTACATACAAGAAGAGTTATCCGCCTTGTCTAAATTAGAATCTATTCATTATGGGAGGTTCAAAGTACCATTTATCATATTTTCAATTTAAAATGTCTGATTTGTTTTGTATAGAAACTAGAAATGTATTCAGCATTTATAAGTTACTGAAAGACATTTGACAGTGGATAGAATTTTTATCCGGCAAAAGGTGTTAAAATATTCTCCTGATGGTAAAATACCAAATGCTATTCAAAATGAATACAAGGATGTCAAGTTTTGTTTAACTGCTTGCTAAAACATTTTTACTTTTAATCTTGATATTCATCAGAATGAAAATCTTTAGCCATTTTATTGGTTTTTTTTATTAATTTTGTCCATATTTTTTGCTGTGCATATTATGGTTTGATGTATATTAGTGATGTAATTAATATTTTAATGGATAAATTAGATGTTTAAGTTTATTTCAAACTGTACTCATTATTTTATGCTGATGATACAGTAATACAGGTTCCTGAGATGCAATCAACTTCAATTCATTGTTCTTGTGTTACCATTTATGCACAAGGTATTCTAATTGAGACCCTGTTGAAGTCAATATCATTCAGTGGGTGGTATTACACAAAAAGTAGAATGATATAGTTCTATTATGATACCAAATAATGCAGACTTTATTCACAATATAAATATAGTGTAATGTTTGAGACCAGAGTTATGAGATCAACCAAATGTAGATTCAAATTGAAACATCAAGGAAGGTCACCAAAACTTTCAAGATTGTTTTGTGCAGGCATGTGCAGATAACATTTCAATTATGCCTTATTTGTATAAAATAACAGAATTGTTGACAAATAAATTAATTTTTTTAAAATATCTAATTATAAAACACCTCTCCCACTCTCAACTTAATAAAATTGTTTGTCATTACAGTAGTATATGTAAACTTCCAAAACAAGCTGGTAGATTGTTTTGTTATTGATAGGTCTGAGATACAACAAATCAAAACAAGATATTAGTTTCACCATGTTGATGATTTCAAGACAGAAAGAATTAACTTTTTCCCATGGATCTTCTCAGCAAATCAAACATTATTAACTTTGAAACACTCATGACTGACTACCAACACTTCTACTCCTTGATTTATACAAAGATATCCCACAAGGGATCTTAATTAAATAAAAGGTCTCAAATGATTAAAACAAGTGTCACATTCATTTAACTAGTAAAGTTCAGTAGTAACAAGGCATCAGATAAACCGTATATACTTGCTTATAAGTCAGGTCTACCTGCAAGCTGCACAGACCCAGATCTGTCGTATCTGGGTATTTTGCAATTTGTTAGGACCAATCAATTGAACAAACAACAAAGTCTCTGCTCTCCCAATGCATTAGGTGATGGCAGATCTGGGTCTATTGTGTTTGCAGCTGGACCCAACTTATAAGCATTTATATATGGCACAAAGTCTTAAGGTAAAACAAAATCTGGATTTTCTGGATGCTTTTAGAAGCTGCTTCTCTTCCAAAGACATTCTGAAATTAATGTGATCTATGTAAGAGATAATTTTGAGTTTTGACATTAAAGACAGGTGTGCACTTATTATGGAATGGGTTTTTTTTGTCCTATGCCAAATACCATATTGCATCTGCACAAAAGATTCAGAGTGCATTATATCAAGCTTGCAGTCATATCACAGAAATGGTATCAACAGTTTTGGTATACAGTAAACACACAATCAAACATATCTCACAATCATTAACTACTCTTCTTTATCTTTTTATCTCACACTCGATCACTGTTACTCTTTGTAAACTCCTTATCTCACACCCAATCAATAATTGCTTCTTTAATCTCATTATCTCACATTGCACTGATCATTGCTACTATCTCCTTTGTTTAAATTCCCCTATAAGTGTCATAATATGTTAATAAATAGTTATATGACAGTGTATGGCAGATTTTTTAATTTATAATACTTGAATAGCATGAGTCTCCATGGTAGATAGCAGAAGAATATACATATTTTGGCCTTTTTTATTGCTTAACTCCATCAAGGACATTAAGTATTGAGATCTGTATATTCAGATCTCATTTCTGACTCCTAATGGACACTACAGTTTGTTTGAATATATTTCATAACATGAGCGCACAATACATATTTTTGAGTAATGTCATTTTTTTGACATTATTTCTCATTTCCATTTATTTGAAAATGACTTTCTAGTAGGTAATTCAAGAGAGATCAATTAAAATCTTGTAGATTCAAAAGTTATGCCAAACCCATACTGTAATAGGGAATGGTGTGTGTTGGATTTTGAACACTAAACTACATACCAACAGTACTATATTTACATGCATGTAAGTCGAGTCAAACTGAAAATGACATAGACCCTGATCTGCCACTGCATAATGTGCCAGAGATCAAGGTCAATCTAGACACCTAGTAATCATAATGAAATTGATTCTGCTGTGTCAGCAATCTGTATGATGATTGTGTGCTGAATTGGCAAATAATAAAATCAGTATCTCCCTTCTTCAGCTCTCCCTTGGACATGTCCATAGGTGAATGTAACACTTAGTATACTGCTCTGAATTGGTACCACTACACACACATCTGTACTGTACAAGGTTTTCTGTTATAGCTTGGGTTTCGAGATTAGCAAGGGTACCTCCAGCCACAGAACATGCTGCAAACATTACAATCTCAGTCTGAAAGAGAATTTTAGAAAATAATATAATTTTGCCATTAATAATTATTCAAAATAGTGAAATTTTATGAATTCAGCAAAGGCACATAAAGAAATACATTACTACAAGAGATAAATAAACAAACAACAACATAACAAAACATAAAATTGCAAGTAATATAATACTCTGCATTGTGTTTGCTGTAGATTAAAATACAATTAAATACACAAAAAAATTTGGCCGATATTGAGTGTTGTTACTTTTTAGTGGTAGTAAGGCAAGAATGGCTTGAACAATGGACCCCAAATTGTCTGCTTTAGAAGGTCAGAAATGAAATATTTGCACCATCTACAAAATTTTCCACCACATATAAAATTCATCCTGGATATAATATTTTGATGAGATATCTGTTTGTTATCATATGCATATAGTTATGCACTACACCAATATTGCACCATTGAGTTGCATAAACACTTTTCAAATTAAATTTATCAATGCATCTTTTGACATTTTTACATACAAATGATATAGTTTAATAACAACCTTTTATATGCTTTCTTAAATAAATTTAGAAATTTGGGTTTTGTGATATTTTTACATAAACATTTGTAGGGCTTCAGATATTTCTATATATTAATAGAATGAGTGCAAGTACATGTTGTAAGCCATAAGCTATAGTTAACCAGTGGATGGTTTACAATAACTAGAATATAACATTGGAACACCAACCAAAACAATTATTAAGCACTTCTGAATTTGAATGATTTCAGAATCAAAACCTAAAGTATATTTTATAGCAAGAATAAAAATGCTGACTAGAGTACTTTAAGACTGTAAACCTGTACAACATGGCAAGCAACACTGCAATCAGCATACCTGTTTACATTATGCTTGCACAAGAATCATACATACCTGTGTATTGCTGTTTTTGGAAGATTTATAAATATATAAATATTGTATAGCCCTACATCATGATATTAAATTAACATAGAGATATTGTGTGGCCCCACAGCATGATATTAAATTTACATAGAAATATTGTGCAGCCCTACAGCATGATATTAAATTAACATAGAAATATTCTACAGCCCTACAGCATGATATTATATATATATATACACACACACTTAGACAAAGAATTAAAGCAGCTAAAGTTCACAAAAATCTTGGAGTGTTTCTCAAAGTACTGCTTATGGCACAAGCAATATAGAGTAATAAGAAAAAGACATGGTCAAGAATGAATGTAATGCATAAACTTTGAATACCATTTTGATACGAAATCATTAGAAATTATATTTACTTCTTCCATATGACCCATTTTGGAATAATGTTTTGTAGTATGTAACAGCTGCACATTGCTCATTTTAAACTTGAAAAAGGTACAAAATGAGAAAGCCAGAATTGTGACTTGTGCAAAACAAAATTGGTATCTATTGAAGTGATTCACTGAGAAATAGGATGGGAATGACTTGAACCCAGACAACATCATGCCAACTTACACTCTTGTATAAAATGACAACTGGATCAAGCTCTCCTTATCTCCCATTTCTGATTCCACCAACTGTTAGTGATATTACTCTCTATGACTTATGTATTATAAACAAGTTCAAATTAACACAGGTCAGAACAAGTCTTTGTTACAACTTGTTTCTTCCTTGGGCCATTTGAGAATGGAATAAAAAATTACATAGACTGAACAAATGGATTCCATTAACAATTCAAAACCACACTACTCACAAAATGTGCTTTCACAGACACTTTTATAGGTCAGAAAAAAAAATTTAATTTTCAATCCCAACTTAAAACAAATTGAAGTGCATTTAGTCAACATTTGTTTACAATTAGTATTATCTGATCACTCCTTTGTATATGTGGATCTGTAGAAAGTACACAACTCTTTTTTTTTTGTTCTTGCATTATCACCAAGAACTCAAACTGTTTCAATCCATCACATCCATGGTAATTTAACTTTAAATACCATCTTGCATAGTGATACAAAATTTCCAAATGAAGTAAACATTCCTAGTTTTGATGCTGTTCATAAAGTCAATATGATTTACTTAAGTGTATGTTACAATTATGCATGAATTTTCATGAACAGCTGTAAACAACAATTTCCCTGATTCTTCCAAATCATGCATCATTGCCACATTTACTCACTCCAAAATGAAGCACTGTATGCTTTGAATCTTGCTTTGTGTTCCTTTTTATTTATTTATTTTTTATCCCTCCCCTTTCTTTTTTTTCTCTGTTTTCAACTTTTTACATAATGTTTGACAAATTTTAATTGATAATTTCTCCTTCTAACTTCCTTCTCTTCTTCATCCTCATCTTTCACCAACTCCTTCATTGTTCATCCTCCTGCTTTTTATACATTGGCTAAATGAAAACCTTAAACCAGGAGACTCTTCACTTTTACCAATGACTACATTAAATAGGTAACTGCTACATACATGATATTTACAGTGATATACCTGTGATTGTACCAGCAGTAGACAAAAATAGTTTTTTAAATGCCACCTACCACACACAACTTTTGATAGTTGAAATCTGCCATTTTTGACAATTAAAATAAATATTTTAACAAAATTTAATTTAAAAAACCCAAATGCTGTATTTCTGCATTCTCTCAACACATTTGAGAAACTAGCCAGAACCAGACTACTGGGGACCAGAAATGTTTTATCAGTACAAAAATACCTGGTGCAATGATGCATGTCAAAGCAAGATGATTAGAACTGCTCAAGAACAGCTGACAAAATACACAATAAGCTTTTAATAGATTGCCTTATTGTTGGAATTTTTGAAGACTAAGGCCAAACACAGAATGTCTTTTGAGAGGTATTTTAAATAATAAAGAAATAAAATGTGATCATGATGTTTTCTGAGCCTTTCATGGAAACTTGTAACAATTGGTGGATGGAGATAAAAGGAGAGACCAACTATAAAAAAATATTTCAGCAGACAAACTAGAAAAAGTATTTTTTTCTCATGTTTATTATAATTGTACTTGTTCAAGATGATTTTAAGAGGAATATTTAAAAGCAGTTGCATTGTTTGTTTAGCTCCTGTCAAAATGATGAAAAATGTGCTTCCTCCCAATGCTAAGAAACCACAGATTAGGAAACATTACAAGCTCAACAATGCTTAGATATTGGAGTCTAAGCCCTTGCATGAGAGTGGAAAAGGTCTTGAGTTTGCATTGTATGTTTCAAAGGTATCAATTCCTTATATTTAATGAACTATTTGAAGTTTTAATGAGCATAGATTAAGTTCAATCCCTAGATAAAATATATGTTTTGAGTATATTACAAACTAATAAATTTTAAAGTTGGGATAAAATAGTCATAAAGCATAAATATATCTTGTAATTTTTCATTGTTATCTTAAAGTCTAAAAAAACTTTGTTTTTTTTTATTTACAAAGGCGAGATCTATCAAAAGATTTTTGGATCCAATATTTGGAAAATACAACGTGAATCATGGGGGAAGTGTGAACCAGAAAACTACAGGGAGCCTGTTAAGAGTGAAACTTAAGAATGACAATAAATGTCACGAGTGGTCACCAGATGCTGATCTTTTGAATGTAACCAAAAATGCTATTGGATGTTATTTACAAAAAGAAATCTTTGCAGAGAACTATAGGATAAACAAATCTTCTTTTTCCATTAATTGACAATACATGTATAATGACTCATATTAATCATATTAATTAATTACAACTGCAACATTTCCCATCAGAATTTAAATCTAATTTATGTACAATCTTGTGGATTTATTATTTATTTTTTTATTATTATCCTATGAAGAGAATAGATATTGTTTCAAAAATGCACTTGTTTTTGCCCTTGATAAAAAATTTGCTGGTTTTGTAGCCAATCCACTGATCCTAATTTTGTAGATCTACTGATTTGAGATCATGGTTCTGTTAGATGTATGCAGTTACCAATAAGTCAAGCAGGAAACTGCTATATACATACTTTACAATTACAGTTACCACTGACTACATGAAAAAGATGACTTATATACAGTTACCATTGACTACATGAAGCAGATGATTGTTATATACATCATTTTTACAGTTACCATTGACTACATGAAGCAGATGACTGTTATATACATAATTTTTACAGATTATTATTGACTACATGAAACAGATGACTGTTATATACAGTTACCATTGACTACATGAAGCAGATGATTGTTATATACATCATTTTTACAGTTACCATTGACTACATGAAGCAGATGACTGTTATATACATAATTTTTACAGTTACCATTGACTACATGAAGCAGATGACTGTTATATACATCATTTTTACAGTTACCATTGACTACATGAAGCAGATGACTGTTATATACATAATTTTTACAGTTACCATTGACTACATGAAACAGATGACTGTTATATACAGTTACCATTGACTACATGAAGCAGATTGTTATATACATCATTTTTACAGTTACCATTGACTACATGAAGCAGACGACTGTTATATACATAATTTTTACAGTTACCATTGACTACATGAAGCAGATGACTGTTATATACATAATTTTTACAGTTACCATTGACTACATGAAGCAGATGACTGTTATATACATAATTTTTACAGTTACCATTGACTACATGAAGCAGATGACTGTTATATACATCATTTTTACAGTTACCATTGACTACATGAAGCAGATGACTGTTATATACATAATTTTTACAGTTACCATTGACTACATGAAGCAGATGACTGTTATATACATAATTTTTACAGTTACCATTGACTACATGAAGCAGATGACTGTTATATACATAATTTTTACAGTTACCATTGACTACATGAAACAGATGACTGTTATATACAGTTACCATTGACTACATGAAGCAGATTGTTATATACATAATTTTTACAGTTACCATTGACTACATGAAGCAGATGACTGTTATATACATAATTTTTACAGTTACCATTGACTACATGAAGCAGATGACTGTTATATACATAATTTTTACAGTTACCATTGACTACATGAAGCAGATGACTGTTATATACATAATTTTTACAGTTACCATTGACTACATGAAGCAAGTGATTGCAATATACATGACTGTTATTAAGCAACTAGTGATTGAAGTGAATGAATGTTACTTTGATGACCTTTGTAGTTAGGTGACAACTATTACAAGTTTGACAATAAAAATACTGGCTTCAAACACTGGAACATTTTCACCAATCAATCAACTTATATTAGCCTCTCTGAAAACCTAATCACATCGACCCAAATAAACCATTAAATGATCAAAGATTTTATGAATAACTTCTTTCTGAATAATAATAATTCAAAGTTATTTCTTGTCTTGTTTTTTAAAATAATTTATATTGATTTTTCTTTCAACACAAGGTAAAAATGAGTTATTGTATGTTCTAATATTTTGAAAAAAGGAAATTTTTACAATATTCTATGTTCTTACCATTTGTTATCCTTAAACAATGTTAAGTTCATGTAATTTGTTATGTTTATACAACTTATGTTCTTACAATCTTTTATGTTCATACAATTTGTTATAAAAATACATTGTTCTAACTATGCTATGTTCTGACAATCGGCTATGTTTATAAAATGTTGTTATTACATTTTGTTAAATTTATACAATTTTATATTCTTATGATTTGTTATGTTCTTACAATTTGTTATGTTTATATAATCTTATGTTCTCACATTTTATTATGTTTATATAATCTTATGTTCTTACATTTTATTATGTTTATATAATCTTATGTTCTTACATTTTATTATGTTTATATAATCTTATGTTCTTACATTTTATTATGTTTATATAATCTTATGTTCTTACATTTTATTATTATTTTATAATCTTATGTTCTTATAATTTATTATATTTATATAATCTTATGTTCTTGCAATTTATGTTTATGCAATGTTTTGTTCTTTAACTTTTGTTCTCTTCTTATAAGTTGTTCTATTCATATAAATTTTACAAATTAGTGATACATAATGAGAATACTTTTAAAGTACTTTGACAGGAGCAAGAAATAATAATTATTCCATGACTTTAATAACCTTGTTCAATTTGTAAAAAACTATTAGAACTTTTTATTTAAAGGTCACTGGTCACCTATATTGTACAAATATGTGATATTATTGTGATCATTAAAGCAATGTTTTTGTCATGTACACACACCATAAAAATGTTTAATTAGATTTAAAAACCTGTTTTAAAGGAAAAAATTATTTGGCAATCTCCATAAAAAATCAGTAGTTTCTGTGTGCCAACAGTGGATACACTATACATTTATCCCTTCTATTCAAGTGTTTAATTTCCCCATGTAGATGTCTATGTGATATATCTTACACTTGTTCTTTTGTGCAGCAAAAATGGTGCACTGTGTTGCACATGGATGTTAACCAAAAGAGTGATGATGGAAAAAAGGGTTCTTTCTTTTTCCTAAAGACCCTGTTTACCACAAAATAGTTGATTGAAACTGTAGGATTGAATAGGGTGAGGGATGGGAAAGTCCTTAATCCTCCTCAATCCTGTAGAAAGCTATATGGTGCAAAAGAGAAGAGTGATAGAAAGAGCAGAAGTAAAATAAAGGATTACAGCACAGTAAAGTTACCACAATGTAAAATGTTAATATTTTAAATAATTATAATACTTTTTCAATATGCAGAGCATAGACTTTTATCAAACATTTTTTTTCTGCATCATTATAACTAATATGAACTCCAAAAGGATTTAAAGAAAGAAATGAGGTTTTACTCATGTTTATCTGTTTATTATTTATAGATGCACAAGACAAGTTTGTACAATCAGTCATATATATATATATATATATATATATATATATATATATATATATATATATATATATATATATATATATATATATATATATATACACACACACACACATACATATACACACAAATTATATAATAATTTTTTGTGTTGAATTTATGCCTCCCCCCAAAAATGGATGGTACAGTAAAATAGATAAACAAAACATTTATTTGAAAACAAAATAAAAGAATTTAACTTTGTAATGTTATCATTTATTCCTTCTTTTGTCATTGTGTGAAATTTGTTAAACACAGAAATATATCCATGAATTTTATTTATGTAGCAGATGCCAGCTGGCCTATGCCTTAGTGTAATGTGAATCCCTTATGTTAGATGACATGCCATTTATACATGATATGTTATAATGTGTAAAATAATCTAGATTGTATTGTATCAAGGTTAACTATATTGAAAATACATTCACTGTGCACATGATAATCTTTTCACTAGCATGTTTTACAAAAGTATTTTTACAGCAACTATTGCGGTGTATACTATTTACCCTATGAACATCAATAAATATTTGTATCATTTATGATTATATATGGCAAACAAATAAAAGCCTGGGTGATGAATAAATGTAACTGGCAGCAAGCAATAAACTCATTGCTTAAACTCATTGATAGGTTATCAAACACAAAGGTTATTTTATTACAAAGCAAGCCAACCCCAGAAACTGACTTTGGTTCCTTTGGAGTCTATTAAGTATGCCAATTTTTTTTTTTTTTTACAAAGTCAGCTCACATAGGGAAGCCAGCATTAATTCCTTTTTACCTGTATTAACAGGATTTTTGAAACTAAACTTAAACAATAAAAGAGTTTTAAAAGCAACACAATCTAGTGCATCATGCATGCATATTGATATAGGCTAAACAGAAAATTAGTTTTCAATAGTTTCATCTAATTGTTCCAACCACTCCGGAGGCCTAGTGGTTAGAGCGTCCGCCTCGGAGTGGGAGGTCGTGGGTTCGATCTCGATCGAGTCATACCAAATACTTACAAAAATGGTATTAACAGCTGCCTTGCTTGATGCTCAGCATTAAGAGGTTAGTTTTAGGACTGGTCAGCCTGGTGTCAGGATAATGTGACTGGGTGGGACATCATGTTACATGTCTGCGGCATGATGCCCCAGTGCTAGACATCACTATAAACTGCCACACTGCAGATATCATAGTGACATGACTGAAAAATTGTTAAAGCTAAGTTAAAAATCATAATCACATCACATCTAATTGTTCCCTATCCATATTTTATAGTGTTTTATTTCTCAACAACCAGAAGCATGTATTTCGTCTTGCAGGGATAAATGTATGTCACTTCCAGTTGGCATCCTCTATAGCAAGTACATCATAGTTTAAGGGAAGTAACAGCACTGTGTGCTTCTATTTTGAGTAATGAAATTATTATTTGTTCTTTACACTTAAAATTTTTTTATTCTTTTTGTGCAAGTATAACTACTTTTAAAAATGTAATGCAAATCTATTATAAGAAGAAAAAATGTTAGAGTTTGGCCAGTGACCTTTAAAAACAAAAATTACCTTGAGTGTCATAATGCTTGGTTGCCAAGTCATCACGATGCTTGATATACTAGAAGCGAGAGCCATCTGAGTAATATTTCTGTAACCGCACATAGACAAGTTCCCCACTCCTGATGGACCCTGTAACACCATGATGATTATAAATATAAAATATTTATCTGTGTCATAAGATAATATTTCTGTTTCATATGCATATACTACTGTGTCATCATACACTGTCACCATATAGACAGGTATCAATATATCTCAATTCTCAACTGTTAACAAAAAAATTAAATCAAAGTATTAAGAGATACTTATGCACATAAGATCAATAGAAGATTAAAACTCCAATATGTTATTATGCATGATTCTTTTTACACTCATAAACATACTGCTCTAAATTATCCACATGTTATTTTTTTGTTGTTTTATTTTCTTTACATGTGGCAAGAGAATTTATCGTAACATCTGAAACATTATTTGAGGAATTAATTAATTGTGATTTCCTCTCAACATTATTTTCTAAATTATGTTTCAAGTACCATCATCAGTGGTACAATATATAAGGGATAATATAATTAGTGGCAGATCACTGATCTAAAATTATGTTGTCTCCCTTGAAATGCAACTGAGATGTCAAACCAAAAGAGTTAAAGTGCATCTTACTCACAAAACTGTTGAAACAAAATGATTATAACTTGAAAAATTTGATTAAAAAAGTAAAATTTTGATTTTATATTTGGAAAAGTTTGGAACATTTAAAATTTTGTGTAAATTAGCACAGAATTAAAATCAACAAAATCTTTTTTGCATGCATGAAAAAGTAATAACTTTATTCTTTTAAGTCCTTACAATACAAAAAGAGGTAATACCATAAAGTTATGTTCCATTAATATCACAATAAATTTCTAAGCCAATAAATCTGAATGCAATAACTTGAAGCATTTATGATAACTAATGTCATTTTGTGGTGACAATGTACTTGATGCACATTTATTTGGTCTTTTTAATTAGATATCAAAAGCCTGGGCTTCTATTTCTGAGACACCAGAACTTTTTCTGTCTTTCTCTCATTCATGAAAATGGATTTAATACTATCACAACCATTATATACCTTTTGTTCATTTGATACATAATTGATACAATATAGATCATCTGTATCAATCTACACTATTCATTTGATACATAATTGATACACTTTAGATCATCTGTATCAATCTACACTATTCCTTAATGAAATTGGATTAAATGATATTTCACAGCACATTGCAGGGAGAAACAACAGGTATTATTTTAGGGAAAAACCATCATAAAACTTTTTACCAGACATATGCAACCTGGATTTCTATCAGAGGATAGTGAAGATGTACTCTCTGATAGAGTCTCTATCTACCTGAAAATATATTCCCTTAATGCAATTCACACAAATCAAAGTGAATTATTGCTATACATGACAAAGTGTCACCTTTGATGTACATAAATAGAATTAGCTTTGAGTAAGCTGGACTAATGAGCCAGGTCTAGAATTTAACATAAATTTGTAGCAAGAAGGACTAGTAGATATTAACTAGTCCTACTGAATCTTCACTAGTCATTCCCACAAAGCAATGTCAAATACTGATCATGATAAACTAGTCCTTGGACTATCAAAATTATGAAAACTACAAGATGGAAAGAAAATGTACCAGATGATTAACATCCAAGTCCTGCATGTTGATTATTCATTCAGCAGTTAGTGACAAGTATGAAATGTGTCAGCCATACAAATGGTCTACTGTGTTTCATTTGGTCAATGGAATTGTACTTGTGGTCAACAAAACGCATTGAAAACATTTTAAGTAATTTATGCAACAACTGATAATTTAATCAGATAGTTTAATTGCTTTTGCATATATATATATATATATATATATATATATATATATATATATATATATATATATATATATATATATATATATATATATATATATATATATATAGTTTAATACAAACAATACTATCATACAGGTTAGAGAAATTAAATTTGTACTCTACCGAGTTTCGAACCCAGGTCCGCGAGTAAATGGCACCCATCGCCTTGCCTGCACGCACCAACCCATATACCGTCACGACTAAGCACGCATCACCAAAAAATGATGGCACTGAATCGGTGTTATATAAGCTCGTGCGTAGCAGACACACTCGCATGACGACCTAGTAATTAATTCTCATATATATGTACACAGTCGTTCCAGATTCCTATGAAAGAAATCAAGGTATATAGGATTTTTGTATTACAAATAATTATAAATATATACCAGACAGAACAGACTGTGCTATCCCTGGATTCTGTAGTAGAATCTTGATAATAGTGGGCAGAAATAATAGTTTAATACAAACAATACTATCATACAGGTTAGAGAAATTAAATTTGTACTCTACCGAGTTTCGAACCCAGGTCCGCGAGTAAATGGCACCCATCGCCTTGCCTGCACGCACCAACCCATATACCGTCACGACTAAGCACGCATCACCAAAAAATGATGGCACTGAATCGGTGTTATATAAGCTCGTGCGTATATATATAATCAGTATGAAAAAGGACATAATACAGTACTTCACAATTCATTATGTTTGACATGTGCTTAAAAAAAGCTTAAACTCTAACATTTAATTATCTTGAACTTTAATATAATCATGTTTTTATGTCATTTCCTGACTTTATTGGATTTAAGTCAAAATTAATTATTATAAATGAATATATATGTTCTTCAGGAAGAAGCAAACCATGAGAAATTCATTACAATACCATTAGACAAGGCCACTGCTTTAATATAAAGTTTATTATCTTATTAAATGTTCCATGTGAATTAATCATTCTGTAAATTTCCATTGTTTATCATCTCTCATAAACATATTATATATATATATATATATATATATATATATATATATATATATATATATATATATATATATATATATATACACACACACATACATATTTCTGAGAACTATAAATGCTGCTTTACCATCAGATATGTTCTCATTATTTGATGCATTGCTAATAGTTAAATTGAGAAAGGATTTAATGTTCTCATTATCTGATCCATTGCTAATAAATTGAGAAAGGATTTAATGTTCTCATCTGATCCATTGCTAATAAATGAAAAAGAACTGAATGTTCTCATTGTCTGATGCATTGCTAATATTTAAATTGAGAAAGAATCTAATGTTCTCATTATATAATCCACTGATAATAATTAAATTATGAAATGGTTTAATGTTCATGTAAGTAGGTTGTAACCTTATCAAAATCTATTTTAGAAAAGCTTATTCTAAATGATTTATCTTCCTGTCCCTGTAAGCCTTTCACAAATGTAAGTTGCCAACTTTGTTTTACTCACTTGAGTTAAAAGAAATGATGTCAGATTCGCTCTTTATCTGTATCTTCAGATAAGTAAACCATGAAAAACATTGTTCAAAATGAAAATTTGATCCCTTAGATAAATCTTAATCGTCCTTGACTTCTTTGATTTTCAATCGTTAGCTTTGCTGCATGTTGTACACTAAATCTAAATGCATGCTAAAATATACATGAATGCCATAGAAGTTAATTTGTTTTAAATTGCTGATAATAAGAACAGATCAGCAATCAATAAACAACCATTAAATCTTATTTATAGAAAACAAAAATTTTAAAAGTATTAGAATATTTCACCTGCATGTCAAAATAATTTTTTGTGCTGTTGAAAAAGGTAAGTGCTCTAAAATTGGTACCTTCAAATCTGAAACCCACAAATGCATTAAAAGCACTCCCAAAATTGAAAAGGGCTAAGAAGGATATAAATAAATATATATATATATATATATATATATATATATATATATATATATATATATATATATATATATATATTAAAATCATTGGTGCACTTTGTTACTGATTTTAGTAAGACCATAAAGTTTGTTAGGTATTAGTAATAGAAGCTATATTTAGTAAATTAGAATGTATGCTATGCTGTAAGAATGGAGGGATGGAAACCTTCAAAGCCAAAAATACAAATTTATCAATATGAGGATCACACATGCAAACAGTGGCAACAGTTTCTTTGGTATTGATTTCCTTAATTTCACAAAAAAAGAATAAGAAGAATTACCTGTGGTCCTGGCATTTTACTTATATTGAGTAGCTGTGCTTGGATTTTCAGGTCCATAAGAGACAACAAATGTGTTATATTTTGATACACTGTATCCAGTCTTTCATTTGTGAATGGAAGCTGTCTGGATACATCATGCAGTTCCGTCCGCAGGGACGTTATGTTTGCAAGAGTGATATTTTCTAGCCATGATAACTGAAATAAATACAGACAGCATTGCTAAAAGTCAATTAAGATTTATGAAAGTTCAAATAAAACATGAAGCTCCCTCCAAGAAAATATTGTGTGTAGGGCAAGGACTAATTTTAATATTTTCCTGTTTTATCATTATTTGTACTCTTCCAGGTATTAGTCCCCATTCCTAAGTGCATTCCATCCTCCAGCTTTAAAATAACTACCCCCTTGGGCCCAAAGTGAGCACCCCAGTCTGAATTGGCAGCATCGGTATAAATAAAAATGTGATATCACCACTAACTGGAGGCCCAGAACAAAAATAAACATAGTCCCAGTCCATTGTTATAATAATTTCCACTATTTTGGAATATTATCCTTCTTTAACTTGGAATGAAACTCAAAAGGACATCACAATGAGGGAATTACATAATAATAACAGACAAATATTACATAAATAAAATTAGTTTTACCCCCCCCACAAACATACTTCATCTTAATAACATTAATATATTTCCTGTTATCACTGCATTACTGACTAATTGTCCGAGTGAACAGCCCAAATGCTGTCAGCAGGGTGTTCTACTTTTATTGTGTCTAGGCTCTTACAAGAAGTAACAAGAAAGAGTGAAAATAGCAAACTTTGTAATATTTAACAAATAATTTATTTCCCTAGAAAAACAAGGTATAAATGAGAAAAAGGACTTAGAGTTTTTGAATCAAATCCAAAATAATCCAAGAATTACAAAAATATAAGTCCTATTATTAAAAAGTCCTAAATGAATCTGAGTTTGAGTCCCGATGAAATTCAAAATGGAGGGCAATGATGTATACAATAGTCAGTGTTGTATTGATTTGTCAAAAGTACATTGCTGAATTACAGAAAATAATATTCCAACTTTTGAATTCCAAATAACTTTCAAAAAATGTCCTTTTCCAAGAATTCTGTATAAGCACTTATATATTTATTCAGGGAAATGAACAACTAATTCAATAAAATATAATTTTAACTCAAAATGGTCACAACAAAACACCTTATGTGTCAAAAGTATATAGAGCCCCAACTGGATAATTCAGTTATACACTATGTTAGGATGCAAAACAGATTCCAGTATGAGGGTCACATGGTCATCCTTCCAGAAAAGATATAAATTTTTTACATGCTCCAGGTATGGACTTGATCCCACTGAATGAATCTTAACTCTTAGAATGAAATTTTTTTTTAAAGTTTATAAAAACCCCTAATGATTTCTGAATCAAGGTCAGCAACTAGATACAGTGTTTCTACTACTGGTTGTTTATCAGAATAAACAGTCTGGTCAAACAGAACTGAATTAAATTTTTATTTAAAAAAAAAAATATAAAATCCATTAGACAAAGTTTTCATTTCAATACCATGTAATGAAATTTAATAAAAGGTAAAAAAATTTAAAACTAACAAACAAATAATTAAATTACATATACATAACATACTGCAGATTAACAGATGGTTTGACAACTTCATAGGCTCAGACATCCAGGCCCTAATGCATAGATGCTTTCAATCTTGTGCAATGAAGACCAAACAAAGAGATGGGGAGACTGCCTGAATGCATTTATCATATCAACCATCATAAGATGGTAGTTGCTGAAATATCAGACAGAAGTATCTTTGAGAGAGAAGAGAAAGATATTTTGAGAATCCAACTATATGGTGGAACCCATTGAAAATGTACCATATGTACTTGCCTATAAGTCCAACTATAAAATGCATAGTCCCAGATCTACCGTCAAATAATGTGCCAGCAGAAATGGGTCTGTGTAGTTTGTAAGGAGTAATCAGTAGAACAAACAACATAGCTGGTTCAGAAACCATTCAGTGAAGACTGACCATCCCTGTCTGGATATACAAAGGGCCATAGCATGGAAGAGGGATATGACCAACAACTCCACTGACAAGCTGCCTCCTAACACAGTGTTAACTTTTGTGTTTTGCCCTTCACCACAGCTGACTGTCGGAGATCTGCATAAAATTGCCAACAAGGGAGTCTTCCATACACACGTTTTTTTGCAAATAGGAAACTTTTGTGGCAAAGTAAATATGTTCTAATCACTATGAAAACTGAAGTAATGCTTTTATTTTAGTTTTAGTTTGTTGATGATTTCTTTAATCCACGATCGCTATCTTGCTCTGATGAAGGTGCATGTGTTATTGAAGGCGCCGCTAAAGGCTCCCTTTGCCAGAAAAAAACAAACACACATTTGTGGCAACATCAAATGAATTATAAAACACTGACACAATTTTTAAAAAGTTTCCTTATTATATAAATCGATGCTTCAGAGGTAATCAGTTTTTTCTGGGATTTTTTAAAAATCTTTTTTTTAAAATTTTAAATTGCTGTTGTGTGGTCAACTGTAGTCATTTCATTTTTCCAACCTCAGAGGCAGTTGATTGTAGCTAGACAGTTGCATGGCTAGTTAGATTATATTACAGCATACAAGTATCAAGGCCAGATATCAACATAAGCAGATTATGAAATAACAATTACTGGTTAGGGTGGTTTGTGAATATGAAATTAGGATTTGTTTATGTAACAATTGATTCCAGTGCATTTCATATCCAAGTTTGTGGCTTCCTGTCATGGTGCCTTTGAATTTCTCCACTCCAAACCCAAGACTGTACCATTTTTATCAGCCAAAAATTGATTTCATTTCCGGTTGTTGCTGTATAAATATTGCCTGCAAACTTGAAATCAAGAGACTTGGACAAAATGCTGTTTGCAAATTTTGACAGGTGTTTTGTGATTCAAAGGAGAAATGATGATTTCAATGAGATTCAGAACTGTGCTAAAGTTGCTATAACACTTAGTTTGGATGTGGCCATAGCCAAGTGTAAGAAAGAATATGATTTCTGGCTTATTTCAGACTGCAACTTTTGCTGATGGGACTCCTATTTCTACCAAATTAGGAGTCCTGGACTCCTAGTTTTGAAATCCTAGTGAAACCTCTGCTGACTGTGGAAGCAGCAGAAGATGAGATCTATTCCAAGTCCCTGAACATTGCTCCAAGCAAAAAAAGATTTTGGTTTCCAAAGACTATGTTTATTTTTTTTCTAGACCTCCAATTGCTAATTGGAGAAAGGAACTCATCTTGGGCTTGCAATAAGCACCAGGGAAAGTTAATGCAATGTAATAATAACAGGAAATGTATTACTGTATTAAAATAATGTTTAACATCACAACCAGATAACTAATGGAATATAACATACACAAGGTAACTAGGTAAAGAGGGTATGATAATATAAACAAAAGTATTTTAAGAACTAATATATTTTATATCTTCTTCAACTTATAAAATATTAAACATTTAGAATAGAAAAGTTTTCTTTGCATTTTATTTAACTTGCTTTTGGTGATATTTTTAAGACATTACAGGTTATATCATGCTTAGGTAATGTCTTTCCAGAGGACACATTTGAGGTATCTGACCCAGGCTGGCCTGGGCAGGTATCGAACCAGTGACCTTTGGATTATGAGCCCAATACTATACAACCTGAGATATCAAGATTTCTGAAATATTCTTTGCAATACTGTATGTATATGACTATTTTGTTTTACACTGAACACAACCTTTACAATGGGGGTTTAAATTTATCAGTAAAAAGTCAGCCATATTGGACAATTTGCTACCTGTCTAAAAGTTAGTTAGAAATGTTTGGCATGGAGGAAATTCTGGATTTTAATCTAAGATGAATACTGTCTTTTGTGTAAATATGATAGAATGGTCATTAAGGTCAATTACTTATTGGATTGTTGGGTGTTTAACTGCACTGCAACACAAATAGTTTATATAGTGAAAAGGCATTTTTAGAAAAGTACCTTTCCAAAAGAAATGCCACAGTAGCTGATATGGACTGATCTGTTGGGAGGCTTCAAACCCACACCCTTTTAGTTACAAGTATGGCATGGTAACCATGGATACAAACAAAAGACTTTTACCAACTCCTACAAGAAATATGGACAGAAGCAAGATACTTTTATCAACTCCTGACAGCCAGGATGGAGACAAGAGACTTTTACCAGTGTATATCAATCTTATATAGAGAGACAAGAGACTTTTACCAGTGTATATCAACCATATATAGGGAGACAAGAGACTTTAACCAGTGTATATCAGCCATATATAGGGAGACAAGAGACTTTTACCAGTGTATATCAACCATATATAGGGAGACAAGAGACTTTAACCAGTGTATATCAGCCATATAGAGAGAGACAAGAGACTTTTACCAGTGTATATCAGCCTTATGAAGAGAGACAAGAGACTTTTAACAGTGTATATCAGCCTTATGGAAAGAGACAAGAGACTTTACCAGTGTATATCAACCTTATGGAGAGAGACAAGAGACTTTACCAGTGTATATCAGCCTAATGGAGAGAGAGAGTCTTTTACCAGTGCATATCAGCCTTATGGAGAAAGACTAGAGACTTTTACCAGTGTATATCAGCCTTATGAAGAGAGACAAGAGACTTTTAACAGTGTATATCAGCCTTATGGAAAGAGACAAGAGACTTTACCAGTGTATATCAGCCTTATGGAGAGAGACAAGAGACTTTACCAGTGTATATCAGCCTAATGGAGAGAGAGAGAGAGTCTTTTACCAGTGTATATCAGCCTTATGGAGAAAGACTAGAAACTTTTACCAGTGTATATCAGCCTTATGAAGAGAGACAAGAGACTTTTAACAGTGTATATCAGTCTTATGGAAAGAGACAAGAGACTTTTACCAGTGTATATCAGCCTTATGGAGAGAGACAAGAGACATTTACCAGTTTATATCAGCCTTATGGAGAGAGACAAGAGATTTTATTAGTGTATATCAGCCTTGTGGAAAGAGACAAGAGACTTTTACCAGTGTATCTCTGCCTTATTGAGAGATAGTCTTTTACCAGTGTATATCAGCCTTATGGAGAAAGACAAGAGACTTTTACCAGTGTATATCTGCCTTATGGAGAGAGAGAGAGTCTTTTACCAGTGTATATCAGCCTTATGGAGAAAGACATGAGATTTTTGCCAGTGTATATCAGCCTCATGGAGAAAGACTAGAGACTTGTACCAAGTATATTAGCCTTATGGACAGAGACAATAGACTTTTACCAGTGTATATCAGCCTTATTGAGAGAGACAAGAGACTTTAACCAATGTATATCTGCCTTTTGGAAAGAGACAAGAGACTTTTACCAGGGTATATCAGCCTGACTGAGAGAGACAAGAGACTTTAACAGTGTATATTAGCCTTGTGGAAAGGGGCAAGAGACTTTTACCAGTGTATATCCACCTTAGGGAGGGGGGGAGAGAGTGTCTTTTACCAGAGTATATCTGCCTTATGAAGAAAGACAACAATATAATTTTTATCAACTCCTAACAGCCATATGGGTTGTTGTTATTGTAGGGTTCAATGCCATTTCAATGCTAAACATGGTGGCGAGTATCAATTGTGGACAAATGGAATGAATACTATTACATTGGCTGTATTTATGTGGTTAGTCCACTGTGTATTATCAATAGGTACATGTGTGTAAAGGAAATAATGTTAAATTAAGCATCATTTATGTGGTTAGTCAGTCCACTGTGTATTATCAATAGGTTCATGTGTGTAATGGAATTAATGTTACATTAAGCATCATTTTTATGGTTAGTCCACTGTGTATTATCAATAGGTACATGTGTGTAATGGAATTAACGTTAAATTAAGCATCATTTATGTGGTTAGTCAGTCAGTCCACTGTGTATTATCAATAGGTTCATGTGTGTAATGGAATTAATGATAAATTAAGCTTCATGTATGTGGTTAGTCCACTGTGTATTATCAATAGAAACATGTGTGTAATGGAATTAATGTTAAATTAAGCATCATTTATGTGGTTAGTCCACTGTGTATTATCAATAGGTATATGTATGTAATGGAATTAATGTTAAATTAAGCTTCACTTACATGGCCAGTCCACTGTATTATCAGTAGGTATATGTATACAATGGAATCAATGCTAAATTAAGTTTTATTAATGTGGTACATGTACATCCACTGTGTATTATCAATAGGTACATCTGTGTAATGGAATTAATGTTAAATAAGGCTTCATTTATGTAGTTAGTCCACTGTTTATTATCAATAGGTATATGTATGTAATGGAATTAATGTTAAATTAAGCTTCACTTACATGGCCAGTCCACTGTATTATCAGTAGGTATATGTATACAATGGAATCAATGCTAAATTAAGTTTTATTAATGTGTTATATGTACATCCACTATGTATTATCAATAGGTACATGTGTGTAATGGAATTAATGCTAAATTAAGCTTCATTTGTATTTTAGTCCACTGTTTATTATCAAGAGGTATATGTATGTAATGGAATTAATGTTAAATTAAGCATCATGTATGTGGTTAGTCCACTGTTTATTATCAATAGGTATATGTATGTAATGGAATTAATGTTAAATTAAGCATCATTTATGTGGTTAGTCCACTGTTTATTATCAATAGGTATATGTATGTAATGGAATTAATGTTAAATTAAGCATCATTTATGTGGTTAGTCCACTGTTTATTATCAATAGGTATATGTATGTAATGGAATTAATGTTAAATTAAGCTTCATTTACATGGCCAGTCCACTGTATTATCAGTAGGTATATGTATACAATGTAATCAATGCTAAATTAAGCTTTATTAATGTGGTTAGTCCACTGTATATTATCAGCAGATAGGTATATGTAACAGAATCAATCAATGATAAATCAAGCTTCATGTTTTGGAATTATGCAAGTGTATATTACCACAGACATGCTGTATATCACTGGAAAAGTTAGCATCATAAAATGATGCAAAAATTTTAAATTACAGGTCTTTTTAAAAACAATTAAATTGTTTTGTAAATATGCAAGCATTAGATGAAACTCTGGATATACATTCATGTGGCACTAGTGTCTGATGGAAATAGTTTAAAATCTAACTCACCTTGTTCATTATTAATGACAATGCATCCATTGATGTGTTGGTAAACAACAATTCTTGCAATGATGAAAACTGTAAAAAGAAAAGAAAAAAATAAAACAGATAATAAACAAATGACTGATATAAAACATTAATATGAAAAACATATGTAGTATATACAAGAGATCTGGACACATGCACAGTATATTATTGATACACATGTACAACAGATTGGGACACATGCACAACAGATTGGGACATGTGTACAATAGATTATTGGTACACATGTACAATGGATATGTATAACAGACTGGGACATATTTTTATCATCTAAACAAAACTTCTTTACATTGCTGCAGAGATTTCAATTAAGTTGTATAACAAATGAAATAGCATATCAGGATTTACTCAATACATAAGTGTACCACTAATCATCTATACGCAACTTATTTCTCCTGATTTATGAATATAATGTACTTTTTTCATTATAGGATGATTTTCTAAAAGTAAATTATTTAAGCAAAAACTAAAATGAAACAAATAGTCAATTATCCATACACCAATTATTTAGATAATTTTTTTATCATTACCATTCATTAGATCATCATTTCCTTGAGCAAGTCATCTCCTCCAGGGAAACCATATATTCAATATTTCACAGTATTAGAAAATAATATTAAGTTACTGCAGTTGCAAATACGCCCATATAATTATTTATCATGACATCATGAACTGATATTTTGTTACTTTCTGTAATGCCAAAAGAATACAATGAAAATCAACCACTTTACCTTTCCCTCTAGATGAGAGTAATTATCCTTCAATTTTTCCATCTGTGGTGTGAATATTTCTTTTCTATTTTCACCTGATACAAAAATTTAAAAGTTATTAATATAATAATAATAACAACAATAATAACAATAATAATAATAACAATAATAATAATAATAACAACAACAACAACAATAATAATAATAATAATAATAATAATAATAATAATAATAATAATAATAATAATAATAATAATAATAATCCCAAGGCAGCAAAAGATTCTTCATTGGTAGGGATCACAAGTTAAAGGGAAGTAACTCTGTAAACCTTAGTACCAAATGTTATTTGATCATTTACTGCACAGATGCCGATAATTATTTCTTTCTTGAATACTACAGCAGTACAAACTTCTCATACATTATATGCATTACTATCTTTCATCTGATTCAACATGATTCCTGAATAATGAAACAAGCCAGAGTGTAATTTTTGTCAAAATATAACACTTGTTTTGCTGAAACTCAACATCTGACAATTTACCATTTGTACTTGCTTATAAGTCAAATCCTATTGCAAACTACATTCCCAGATTTACCATCACATGATGCAATGGCAGATCTGGGTAAATGCAGTTTGTAAGAAGTAATCAGTAGAACAAACAAAACTAACCCTGATCTGTAGTTATATTTTGCAGTGGTTAATCAGGATCTTTGTTGTTTGCAGTTTGACTGCTTATAGTTGAGCTATATAGTATCAGATTTGGAGAAAACAGTGTTGCTGTTGAGGATTTGAGCAAATTAATGGAGGTGAGTTTTACTGGCTTTTCAGTGGAGTGCTTGTAACTTTGCTTATCGTATTCCTCTAATTATAGAAAATACGTTTTGTTAAATAAAACAATCCAACAAAACTGAACATAAAAAATTTCAAGGTACAGAAAAGCATTAAATTATACCATTAATAATTTTACTAGACCACAAAGAGTTACCAGTTACATCACGGTAGGTCCCTGACACATCCAATTATAGAACTGGCTCACTTGGAAATCGATGTAGTACATGTGCAATAACTCATTAAAATATGGTCAAATCTTTCTTGAAATTGATAATTTAAGAGATTGTTATTATAAAGCTGAATTTCCAATTTCCAATGTGATTGAAAAAACCCAATATGGATGCTATATTTCACAAACTCAACTATATCTGTTTATGACTGAAGGAATAAAAAGTGTGCCTATTTCAATATTTTGCTATGTAAAATCTTAAACTGAGGAACAGTCAACAAAATAAATAAAATATACATTTAATTTAAGCTGTGAATATTTTACAAGTATAACAGCTGTATACCATTCTGGCTCTGAGCCTGTATAATGATGTAGCAGCTGACAGCTAAGGAAATACAGCAAACAAAGAAAAGGGTTATAACAGCCAGTCGCAAACAGAATATTTCTTTCTTCAGTTTAGATTCCTGGTTTATCTTCACTTGATTATACAAACTTGGAACTGACTGTGTCATAGCCTCATACAGTGGGTTTACTCGTTTTCTGAAATTATAACAAGTACATGTATACAGAAACAGCAACAAATACAATCAATATCAATTTACTATGATTGTGCAAAATGATATTATCCTTAATTTAAAGCCCAAAATGCAACTGATAAATTAATTGTCTTTACAATAAAAAACAATAAAAATAATTTTTTGAAGAAGACTATCAAAAGATTTTTGTCCCAGCAAAATTGCTGGACATAGGAAAAGAAAAGATCATTTGATTATATATTTCCAATCTTCAAAATTTTTAAAATTCTTCATATAAGAATATTACAAATTAGATAAAAAATACCATATTTGGCAATGTAATTTTCTACTGATTAAAGGGACCAAGGGTTCAGGCCTTAATTTCAGATGTATCTTGGGGATCTTGTTGAAAACTACATACCTCTGCTGCTGAATAATCCTAACATTAACCTTGACCAAAAACTGTATGTACTGCTTTTACTAGCCATGTTTTAAGATTGTATATGTATTGTATATGTAGGTTTCAGAGAAGATTGCATATGTAGGTTTCAGAGAAATAAAAATAAAAGAGAGACAGCATCAAAACCTTTGTCAATAATAACATCATCTTCATCAGAAAAGTGACATTTTAATTTGTAATTACAGCTGAGATGATTTATGTAACATGATATGACCAATTAATGTGTACCGTATATACTCACTTATAAGTCTAAACAAACTGCAAATAACATAGAACCTGATCTGTCATAGCATCATGCATATACATGATCACTCATTACAAACTGCATGGACCCAGATCTGCCGGTGCATTTTGCAATGGCAGATCTTGGTCTGTGCAGTTTTCAGTTGGATTCAATCTTCAATCTTATTGAATACTGCATGGCTAATCTATCAACCTGGGCCATGTGAGGTTTTTAATGGGATTTTTTTGGCACATAATAGGCTATAGATGATGGCCAGTAAATTTAATGGAGGAAGAATTCGCAAGGACCCCAAGAAGAACCACTGACTGTGAGAAGCTCTTAGCAAGTTTTCTCTCAATCCCACTTTGGTGCAGGTGAGGCTCAAACCCATGTGGACATAGGTGAGATGTGAGTGATCTTTAAAGGCAAGCACCTCAGACCACTTATGCCTTGACCCAGAATCCCATAAGACAGACCAGTTAATCATATTGCTAAATACCAGTATTAAGCACAGACAGAAAAAACAGCAACTGTTTAATTGTAAACCAGTCAAATGTTATGTAGCAAAATGATGGTCAGTGTGCTATGCAAATGGTTAAATGTTTCTTCAAGATGAAAACAAATCAAAATCATCAAGCTTCTGAAATTTAAGATATCAAATGAACATAATATGACCAAACTAAGTTTTTACCTCATGCTGTGTTGAAAATTGGTGTTTGTAGTATGTGTTATATGATTTGTGTTGTATGTTATATGATTAATATTAATAGTTTCATTAATGTTTGTTAATTCCTGATTGTTGAGTGATTCATACTTCAGTTGTCACCACAAAATTTCCAGACAAAGCTTACTGATCACATGACTTTTAAAATGGCTACTAACACTAAACTGGGTCCAAAGAAGCAGACCATGGGTCAAATCATTACCAGTGACAAATGATTGAACAATTTTTTATCTGATATGTGGCACTTTCGATGTGACATCATAGCACATGATATTTAACACTAAATCTCACCTCTTGGTTGGGCTCAATTAAAGGTGACCACATACTTTGACACCAATTTAGTCACATGTATTTCCTGGATCAGGTATACAATGACCTTGCAAGGAAACAAAACTTAATAATCCCAATCTAAGTTGAGTCCAGATGCAAACTGCACAGACCCAGATCTGTCATGGCATAATGTGCATCCAGATTTGAGTCTATGAGATCATTAAGGAGTAATCAGTAGAACATACAGAACAGACCCAGATCTGTCATGGCATAATGTGCATCCAGATCTGAGTCTATGAAATCCTTAAGGACATACAGAACAGACCCAGATCTGTCATGGCATAATGTGCATCCAGATCGGAGTCTATGAAATCCTTAAGGACATACAGAACAGACCCAGATCTGTCATGGCATAATGTGCATCCAGATCGGAGTCTATGAGATCCTTAAGGAGTAATCAGTAGAACATACAGAACAGACCCTGATCTGCCCATGCTTTAAGTGATGGCAGATCAGCATTGTTGTTGTTGTCTGCAATTGGACAAAAGCTATCTGTTATAAAATTTTCAGCAAATGACACCAATAGTAGAAATAGTTGGTGCCACATACTAACCTAACTTGTGTGACTTATACTTCAGAAATATGTGTCCTCCCTTGCTTGTTCAGCACACTCCCCATAAATTTAATTTTTGCCAACCATGCCAACCCTCTGGCACAGGGGTCTCAAATATGTGACCATGGGCTACAATGTATCCCATGCTATTATTTCCTGTAGCCCCAAATGACACCCATAATTTGTAAAATAAATAATAATGCAAATTTATTATTCAGTCAATCAGTTTTTTGACAAAAGTTTGATTGTTATTTCATTTAATTCTTGTTTCCAACATTTCGACTGGCTACCTTTTATAAGATCTGCTTTCTATGTATGAAGAGAATCCAGTGATGTGGCCCTTGAGCTAATGTACCAGTCCTCATGTGGCCATTATGGTGATTTGAGTTTGAGACCTCTACTTTAGATGGTAAATATAGGTCAACATAACTCTGAAAGATTCCACAGCATTTAGCATATCATCTGAATACCAGACTTTGATATGCCCTCTGTTCATACACACACACCAGATCTTCCTCACGCACATGCTGTATCTGACTTACTAATATTTTAACCCAAAACTTTTAAATTCAAATTATTGCTGACAATGTCCAACTGCAAACTGCATAGACCCAGATCTGCTCTCACATAATGTGCAGACAAGTGATACATATATATTGACATTTGCTTGCAAAAAATAGTCAAAAACTTGGAGTTTATTTTCTAAATAACTGTTGACAAAGGTTTAAAATTGAAACAAACTGAAGATCCTTCAAGCAGAGACTCTTATTACCACAAGCTCTGTTTTTCCAGGTTATCTTACCTTTTCTCCTGTTGATGAACAATGACAACAGTGTCATCAGTCTCAGACTGGATATCTGTTGTTCCTCCTGATGACTGGTGCTCAGATCTTGAGTCATTTGTTGAGTCTGGATACTTCTTTATACTTTTCCTGAAAAAAGGAGGATTTTGTTTTCATAATGACAAAATGTAGTTTAAAAAGATGCTTAAGAGGCAGTTGGACATTGTTTATCAAAACTGATCAGCAGTGTTGCCAATCCTAAATCATGAAAATCTGTAATCACCAGCCCATAAATCTGAAGTTTGAGAGTAAAACCTGCAGTTTTCAAGTTGAAAAAACTCTATAATCTCCAGCCCCCAAATCTGTAATTTTAAAGAAAATCTACAATTATCTAATTTAAAAATAAAATTTTTATTAACACCTTGGTGTGGTCAATATACTGTTAGATTGTGCTGATTTGGTATGGAGGTTTGTTTCTTGATGTGTTTTGATGACCTGATGTTTGTATGCATGCAATATCTCTTGTTATGACTAATCTTAAAGTCAGTCACATACCTTTAAGTATGCAATTTATTCACCTTGTTTTCTTGCTAATATACATGGCCAATCTTGGGTATACCCAGTTCTTAACTTATGAGACTGCCCAGGTGGCTTAGAGGTTAGAGAGTTTGCCTTGGATGTAGGAAGTCACAGGTTTCAACCCTGGTTGAGTCATACCAAATACTTAAGAGGTTAGTGTTAGGACCTGGTGTCAGGAAAATGTGACTGAAAAACTTGAAAAACTGTTAAAGCTATGTTAAAACTCCAAATCATATGCACACACACACACACACTTAACTTATGAAGAGCTTATTTTTGACAATGTTTGGCCACACTTCATGCCTTTATTTTGCAATTTTTGCTAGTAGGCACCCATTGGAAAATAAGGAAGATAAGCAAAAACACACCAATACCAAACAAATGCTGCAAAAGAAGACTCCAGCTCTTCATTTCACAAGCTGGAACATCAGGACCATGTTGGAAGCAACCCCTGGTGCCAAGCTCTACACCAATCAAGCTATTGCTTAGAACCAGTAAACTGCTGCTTCCCGTGTTGTGCTGGTGCCTTACGACAATGCTGGAGTGTTTTCACCATGTGTCCTGGACTCACCGATGACCTGCCGCAGATCGACAATGCACAGAAAACTGAATGTCGACATTGCCTGCCTTCAGGAGACCCAACTGGTATGTAGTAGCACCATCAGGGAACCCAACTACACCTTCTTTTGGTAAGAAAAGTCCTTGGATGAACCTAGGCAGCATGGTGAGGGCTTCATTTTAAAAAACACGTTCATTGCCTTAACTGAGCCTCTGTCATCAGGCACTGAGAGGATCCTTGCCCTCCAGCTGTCAACATCCTCAGGCCCAATCAACATCTTGAGCTTGTATGCTCCACCCCAGATGAGAAAGACCAGTTCTATGAGGCTCTGGATCAAGCAATATCCAGTATCCCCAACACCAAAAGCCTCATGGAAGGGACAAGATCAACAAGAATGGTCAGCGACTGCTGGAGATGTACTGCTCCCACAGCCTATGTGTGACCAACACACCTACTTCAAATGCAAGGAAATCCACCAGATATCATGGAGACACCCACGTTCCAGCCACTGGCACCAGCTAGACCTTGTTATCACCAGGTGTGCAGAACTAGCCAGTGTCCTCCTCCCCTGCAGCTACCACAGTGCTAACTACGACACAGACCACTCTCTCATGGCCAGCAAGGTGTGAATAATGCCCAAGAAGCTGCACCATGCCAAGAAGAAGGGTTGTCCATCCATCAACACATGCTGTGCAAGCAACCCAGAGAAGATACATCAGTTCATCAGCAGGCTGCAGGAAGCTCTCACCAAAGGGACACCTGATGACACCATAGACTCTAAGTGGTTTCACCTCTGAGACACTGTGTATTGACTGGTATGAGGCCAAAGAGATAAGCCATCCTGGCTTACAAGGCTGCACCTGCCCTAGTACACTGCAACCCCTCAGGACTGCCAGGAGCAATGCCCAGAGGACCACCCACCAATGTGCCAACACCTACTGGCTGAACCTCTGCACCAGCATACAGACAGCTGCCAAAACTATCACGAACTCCTCTGCTTCTGTTGGGAACAGGGACTCATCCCTTAGGACATGCAAGACACCAACATCATTACTTTATTCAAGAACAATAGAGACCATAGCAACTATAACAACTACTGGGGCATCTCCTTTCTCAGCATCGTCACCTTAGTGTGCTTGCAGACCCTAGCCTCCTGCATCTACCCAGAATCTGCTGTCTCTGTGCAAAGTCTAAAGTTACAGAGGTTCTCATCAGTGAATTGCTCTTCGCTGATGATGCAGCCTTGACATCGTATATGGAAGACTGACTTCAACAGCTGATATGTTGCCTCTTCCATGCCTGCAAGGATTTTGGACTGACCACCAGTTTGAAGAAGATGAACGTCATGGCACATTATGCAGACCCCCCTGGTGTCCACCATCTCCAGCTCACTCTCCATTGATGCTGAGGCAAATGGCAGGATTGCCAAGGCAGCAGCAGTTATGGCCAGACTGACCCAGAGGGTTTGGAACAAACCTAACCTCACTTAGAAGACCAAACTGTGCATCAACCCGGCCTGTGAGCTCAGCACACTCCTTTACAGCAGCGAGGCATGGACAACCTACATGAGCCATGAAAGGACACTCAACAGTTTCCACCTGAGATGCCTGCAGCACATTCTGAGCATCAAGTGGCAGGACAAAGTATCCAACACCAATGTTTTTTAACTCGCCAGCATGAACAGCATGTTCTCCATTCTCAGTGAGAGGCGCCTTTGCTGGTTTGGGCACATTAAGAAAATGATTCCAGGCCACATTCCCAAGGACCTGCTATATGGTGAGCTAGGAGAAGGTGTATGACTGACTCGATGGTCACATCTGATTTACAAAGATGTCTACAAGAAGAACATGAAGATGGCCAACACAATCGTCAATGTCTGGGAGAGCTGTACGGACAACTGCCCCAAATGGCGACTTGCTGTCAGACTGGATGTTCGGAAAGCAGAGGAAGTGAAAAACACAACCCTCACTACAAAGAGTGCCAGGACTAAGGCAAAACAACAACAGCCTCAACAAGCATCAATGTTCACCTGCAGCAAGTGCAACAGAGACTGTCACTCTAGTGTTGGACTCTTCATACACTCCGATATGCACCCAACCGGTAGCTACACCATCATCTCCCAAAGATGGACAGATGCCAACAATGATGATTACCATGTCAATCTTCCATCACAGTAATGTATAAAACTAAATCACCAACCTATTTCCTGGAAGTTCCTCATATTGATGACCGTAGTCAGCATAGTCATAAGCTCTGCTGTTTGGACGATTCATTCTGGCTACATTAAACTCTGATGGTGCTGGAGGAATCTGGTCCAAATTAGCAACACCTAAAAATAAAGGCAAAATTATATAATTATGAATCAGTTAAATTGCAACTAAAAATTTGGGCTGTATATTAAATTTTGATAGCTAACAATAAACAGATTTATTATTAAAGAAAATAAAATGTTGATATCTATCAAGTAAACAGTGCAGTTAAACTCTTAGTATTTTCTTTGGAAAATTATAGTAATAATACTTTTTTAATGATAAATGGAATGTTGCCAGTTGAGTCAGTACTTGAGTTATGTTAACACAGGGCAGACCCCCACATGTATAATACACCACAAATGTTGTGGTTCTTGTTTTCAATTTTCAGCACATGATACATGACATCCAGCATCTTTGGTAGAGAAAAAACATTGGGAAAATCACAGTGAAGCTATCAGCATGTTTTCTCAAATATCTACACCTGTTGAACTGAGACAGAGGTGAGATGGGGCTAATCTATTAAGGTGAGTGCCTTAGATCACTCAAACACATGAAGGCACTTCAAATTTTAAAAGCTAATAAAATCATTGAAAATTAAAAGATTATAAAGTAGATATACATTTTGGATACATCTTCTGAAAATGAATCATTTATGTTGTTATATTTTCACAAATACAATAAATATGACAATAAATGTACATACTTTCACTGAATGCTCATTGAGGCTAATAAACTTTACAAATGCAAGCATTGGCTAAAAATTAACAATTCAAGCTCATGTTCAAACTCAGACCTGATTCAAAAACATGACATTACAAACTAAGACTTCAAATTTTTAGTTATGTCCAAGTTTGAAAAAACAATTGCTTTCATATTCTCAGATCCTTAATCACTATATTCATCTCATACAAACAAATATTAAACTCAAGTTCAAAACTCAAAGTTTGAAGCTATACCTAGAGCAGACTGACATCAGTGATATTTCTCTAACATATGGTGACTGAAAAGAGGACACTAGGACTGTCTTTTTACACTGCAACATCATGAACCTACTGAATGTTGAACACCCTGCTCATTTCACAAAGTTCACTCATTAAGAAGCTTCATACATGAAAAGAACCATTCTGATTTTCCTAAATGTGTAGGGCTTCTGAAAAAATATTTTAGTATTTCTCATGGTCATTTGTCAAAGTTATAGGGATTTGTATTGATGTCAAGGAAAAAAAAATTATATATATATATATATATATATATATATATATATATATATATATATATATATATATATATATATACACACACACACACACACACACACACACACACACATTTATACAACGTACATTGATGAATTTTTACTCCTTAATCATTAGTGAGGTATGAAAGGTATTATTAATCCCCATTTCTAAATGAATTTAACATGGCCTACAATTCCAACACATTTCTTTCTGCTTTACATTCCTCCCTCCCCTCTCATGAATAAGGGATAAAATACATGTATGCAGAAATCTGGAGTGAGAAAAGAAAAGAATTTCGGCTGGACCAGTATCCTGAAACTGAACTTACACAAAGCATACAAAAATATGTTTTGTGGTAATGGTATGTTTACACTTTCCTTGGAATTTCTCTACAGTGTTCATAATATCAATGATACAAAATTGCAATAGGTATCAATATCATACATTAAATTTCTGAGTTACAAGGTACACATACTGTAATGTATTTAATGCCTTGTTGCTGTTTCTTAAACCTATTTTTATGTTTAAAATTTATGATTATTAATTAAATATGAAGATGTTTAAAAGGCTCTCTCATATATATATATATATATATATATATATATATATATATATATATGTATATATATATATATATATATATATATATATATATATATATATATATAAAGTGCATGAATATCACAGAATTATACTGGAATTTTTATGATCATAATGAACCCTCTTAACAAATTAAAATCCTTCACTGTACAGTATGTCATGTATGGCATTCATCAAGTATGTATGTTGTCTCCCTGACCATAGATGAAATACTGTATCTGGTTTGTTTTAATAACATAATAGAACCATATGATGTCAGAGGTAATAATGGTGTGATAGATGCTGTGGTGATTGCTGCTATAGTATTGTTCAGCACCTCAAGTAGAAGAAGCCAGTTACAAGTTTGCACTTGATGAAACAGTGCTTTGGCATGTACCAGCTTCAGCTCCCATCTTGAAAGAAAAACCCTTCAAACTGTTTGACTTGTAAATATTAATAAAGTGTATACTCACTTATAAGTCAAGTCAAACTGAAAACATCAATGATCCCATAGCATAATGTGCTTACAGATCAGGGTCCATATTATTCATTCTTCTGATTATTCCTAACAAACAGCACATATACAGAGCTGCCAGTGAATAATACACAGGCAGATCTGGGTCTGTGCAGTTTGAAGTTGGACTCATAAGCGAGTATATATGGCAGTCATGAGAATGATACCTACAGGTTTTAATGAAAAAGCCACACATTTATTTAAGTAAAATATGGCATAAAAGAATATGATCTGTGAAATACCACCTGCCACCCCTCCTGCTTTGTGTCAACTGTATTGAAAAGTTTTATCTTTATTCATTGAAAGTTATTTATCCTTTACATTTTTTTGAAACATACCACAAGAAGTCTATTTGTATATAATGTTGTTATATAAGAAGTGCTACCCCCCACAAAAAATTTTTGGAAAAAAATAAATTGGAAAATAACACCTTCAAAATATCACAGGGTATGTATGTATGTATGTATGTATGTATGTATGTATGTATGTATGTATGTATGTATGTATGTATGTATGTATGTATGTATGTATGTATGTATGTATGTATGTATGTATGTATGTATGTATGTATGTATGTATGTATGTATGTATGTATGTATGTATGTATGTATGTATGTATGTATGTATGTATGTATGTATGTATGTATGTATGTATGTATGTATGTATGTAAGTATGTATGTATGTATGTATGTATAGAATGAAAAGTGGTATCCCTGGATTCTGTAGAAGAATGTTTGATATTAGATGGCACAATTAATAATTAATACAAATAATACTATCATACAGGTTAGAGAATTTTTAATTTTTGCTCTATGGAGATTCTAAGCCAGGTCCATGGATAAACAACACCCATCACCTTGTCTGACACACCAGCCCATATTCCATCCTGACTAAGCACACATCATCAAAAACTAATGCAACTGAATTGGTATTATAAGCACTCATGCATAGCAGACACACTTGCCTGTGGAACTAGCAACTCTCATCTATCTACACATTCATTCTGGATTCCTTTGAAAGAAATTAAGGTATATAGGATTAATTATTGACAATTAAAAATATATACCAGACTGAATGGAAACATTTTTATATACATATATGACTTACCATAAAGTGTGTTATTTTGAGGAGTTTCTCGACAAAGCAAATGCTGAGTTATTCCATTTTCTGTAGAAATACAATTGCTAACCATCATATCATGATTTGATCCCCATTTGTTTCCTTGTAACTGCTGTTGGGATTCTGCAGCTTCCAAGTGGGAAATATTTTGAGCCAATGAATACAATCTCTCTTCATCACTGCTAATTAACAGAGGTGGACCACGGAATTTGGATTTCACAGTCTTTGCCATTTTAAGAATATTCAGGTTCTTTACTTCACACAAGCAGTGAATACACTGTTTTTAACTTAAAATGTAATAACTATTTTGTTAAAAGCTACTGTAATATTATTTGCCTACTCTCACAATAATAGAATGTAATAAAAAAAAAAATACCAACTTCATGGTAGCAACTCAGTCAGGATGAAATGTTTATGCCAAAACATTATCTACATTCCGTATTCCATACAATGAATAACTGTCCTCAGTTGAGATGGGGAAAACAATTTACCCCACTATCAATAAGAATGAACAAATAATATTAAATCCTTTTTTCAAGTCCATAATAAGAAAATTCTCTTTGAATCATTAATTCTTCACCCAAAAAATCTTTCAATAAGATTCTGAATCAAAACCTATTCAATTAAGTTCACAAAACTGTTTATCTTTGTGTAACTTCAATCCTTTGCACATAATACATGTCTTCATGTAGAGTCAATCCTATCCATATAATGCCATTAAACAAAGCCTTCTTCTCAAGCAATCTGGTCTGAACTGACAGTGTAGGGTCCTCAAGCTGAGACCTTGTTACTTGAAACCACTTTGATAAAAGTGTCCAGAACTGTACCCAGGAAAAAAGACTGTCCCCCTGCAATTTGCCATGCATTTGTTTTAAGTGTTTTTATGAGACTATTTCCTTCCTAGGAAGCACAAATTAGTGTATATGTTAGGTGATATCAGTACTGTGGGTGTAAAGTTCTTGGTTAAATGAGTACAATGCTATGACAATGTAATGACAAAATTAGGATTTGTGGATAATGCTCTTTAAAATGGGATATTCTATGAATGCATGACCAGGTATTTATTCCTCAGAGTATTGATAGTAACAAGGAAAATGAAAGTAGAAAATCCATTACTCTAAGCAAAGAATGCACAACAAAGGATTTGAGATTGGTTGGTCTCACCCTGTAAGTTGTTTTTACCAGCATCTTTTATTAGTTTTATTGATCAACCAGAGCTGTGTCTTGCTTAAGGACCCAAGGGCAGATCCAGTAGGGATAATTACACCCACTCAGTTTTGTTGTTGTGGTTGTTGTGTGTGTATGTATGTATGTATGTATGTATGTATGTATGTATGTATGTATGTATGTATGTATGTATGTATGTATGTATGTATGTATGTATGTATGTATGTATGTATGTATGTATGTATGCATGGGTGCCCCCAGAATAGGTCATGGGTGTTCACATAACCCCCTGGAAATCATACTGCAATATATATATATATATATATATATATATATATATATATATATATATATATATATATATATATATATATATATATAAAACACGGGAAGAGTATATATATATATATATATATATATATATATATATATATATATATATATATATATATATTCCAACAAGTTTAAATCATGCAAATGAAGCTGAAAATGTCACAAAATTCTGTTCACAATGCTTAGTAAATATTAGTTTCAGGAGGTTTACTATATGGTATCACGTACCAATTGCTTTTCCATAGACTGTTTACCAATTGCTTTTCCATAGACTGTTTTGCGAAAGAAATAAATATACTTTTTATCCTACCTCAGCATGCATGTCACACACTGTCACAGAGAACAATGTTAGATTGTTAATTTGATAACATGGAAAATAGGTACTTCATTGCATTTAAGAGAGATAATTCTGCTGGAACTAGACAGGGGTAAGAGTTATCTAGTTACACAGTCATGTGTAACACATTTTAAAAAAATCTTAAAAAATACAAAATGTGATCTAGATATGAATTAACATAATTTCACATGTTGCCAAAAGGTTCAACTTTTTTTAAAGCCTAACAGCAAGTACAACTCTTACATAATGCACCAATCACAGCTAGTTTTGTTGTTTATTTCTGAATGCAATGTTCCCTACACCTTAAGCTCTGACCACCTGGGGTTGTACAATTGGTACCGTTATACCATATACTAACTCTCTCAGCTGTGACTGAATGACCCCTTCTAAAAATAATCCTAACCCACCCCATGCAAAAAAAAAAATCAATGCATGCTCCCATAAATGCATTTGTTTAATGGCACTTCAGTATAATAGTGGCTATATTGTGTAGATTAAAAGTAATGCTCTAAAAATGTAAAAACAAAGAAATGCACAAAATCATCCAAATAAATGTAAACATGAAGTACAAGATAAATATAAATTCTACCTGTCATAAATTCTGTAAAATGTACAGAAAATAAAAGATAAAGGTAAAATATATAAAATCTTTGAAACATGATACACAGAAAATAGGGCAAGCACTGAACTTTTATGTTCAAATATAGCAGTGACTTCAAACTAAATCTACCCTTATCAGTGACTTAAGCAGTTTTATACTTGGCAGTGATAAATCAATAAGTAGAACATGAATGATTGCCAATATCTCTTTATATTTCAACATCTGCCTTAATTTGGTGATAAATATGAAAACAAAATTATCAAAACTGACAAGGCAACAGTCTTGATAAAAATACAATTTTATGTAAGCATATTCCAACATCACAAGGACAAAACTTAGAAGTTCAACATCAATGAGCATAGCTATCTGACAATTCAAAGACAACAATTTTGGATGTACTCATTTATAAGTTGAGTCAAACTGCAAACTACAGAGACCCTGATCTGCAGTTACATAATGTGTTGGCAAATATGGGTCTGTACTATTTGTTAGTAGCAATCAATAGAACAAATGACATTATCTGTAGCAGATTTTGCAAGGGCAGGTCATGGTTTACAGGTATATTGTTTGCTGTCTAGACTTGAAAGCAAATATATATGGTAATTCATTTAACAATTAACTGTCATAAAAAAAATCAGCAACTAATGGAAACAAAAATGTATATAACAATGCCAATGCCTATGCCAAAATTGAGGGAAGTGCTTAATATCTTCTATTTATTTTGGAGTAGTCCAGATAGAATTGTTCACCATTAGAATTTTATTGGTCTTCCTGTTCTTACTCTTATTACCCTTCACAATTACATGCATGTAAATACAGACAGACAGACACACACTTGCCCCCAGAACTTGACACTTGTGTCTTGACTAGTCACTTGATCTGAGATGATTATGAGACATCACCAGGCTGAAGTACTTAACCTCCACAGTAATTTTTTTTCAAGTAAAACTCTAGACTCTTTTTTATGCAAGTGTGATGAAAGAAAAAAAATCTACTGTGCACAAGTATGCATTCTACATGCATTATGATCTATACTAAAAAAAGAGGTTAAGTACTGGCATCAATGTGAAACAATTATTATGATTATTACAATTGTTCTGTAAGCACAGATTTTTGCATGTATAAACAGTCCAAATATCAAATGCTGTTCTTATTTCATGATAAGTCCACTCTCCATCTTGTGTGTGTGTGTGGAGCCTTAACAGTATGAGAAATCCTGTACTTGATCTTCATCACAGTGTTTTGGGTGTACACAAAATCACATGGACCATTCAGCTGTTGATCCTGAGACTCAAAGGTTATCTTCAATGAAATACACACATGATTAAATGCACAAGTGACTTGGGATCCCATTTTATGTCACTAATCATCTCATATTTACTTGCAGTGTTTGAGGAGTAGTCATAAGATTTTCAAGATGGCAACTGTGGCAGCCATGTTGTATATATGAGCAGCACCAATTTTATCTAGACCAACTGAACTTTGGAATGTGTAAAGTTTTATAGCAATCATAAAAGTAGTAACAGATGGACAGATGTGCAAGAGGATGGATGATGGGAGAGGATGGATGATGGACGACAGCTGTAGTTATTTCAAGAAGACCATGTGTGTCCAGAAAAAAATAAGACCTAAGAGTTGAGTTGAGATCCAACCTTAGAGTTGGATCTGCTAGCAACACACATTATTTTATCTATTTCAGTTATAGAGAAGGCTCTTAAAAGGCTCCCAAAAGAAAGTATCCTCAGCTTTGAAGATCTGATCTTCAAATTGTTTGCAGCTAGGAAAAAAGCTGCAATAGCCATCTTTTTGACAAATAGTTTTCATAACATGAGAAACTTTGACTGCATCATCTAAAGAGATGATGTTAAAGCTGTAGTTATTTCAAGAAGACCATGTGTGTCCAGAAAAAAATAAGACCTAAGTGGACCTGATATTCTTCACATGTCTTTAATAACTTGACAGCTGACTGTTTCTCTGAGCTGGCTGCATATCTGCTTATGTAATAGTATTAAAAAACACATATAAACCATCTCCCCAATGTTATATCACATTAATTTTTAACTCTACTGTTCAGAGACCAGAAGAGCTTATTGGATGACCTGTCGTCCATCATCCATCCTCTCCCATCATCCATCCTCTTGCACATCTGTCCATCTGTTACTACTTTTATGATTGCTATAAAACTTTACACATTCCAAAGTTCAGTTGGTCTAGATAAAATTGGTGCTGTTCATATATACAACATGGCTGCCACAGTTGCCATCTTGAAAATCTTATGACTACTCCTCCTGAATGGATGATAATATCAACATGTACTTTTTTACCAAAAGATGTTTTGTGATGTCGAGCATGACCAAAATTAAGATTATTCATATCTAACATCCAATATGGCCACCACAGCATCCAGTTTTGAAAATCTTGCTAAGGCAAATCCTCATGAATAGCAGGCCATATCAGCATGATGTTTTCACTTATGGTGTTTAGTTAGCACTACATAAACATTAGCTGATCTGATAAATTCTAATATGGCCACCACTGCATGCATCTTGAACATCTTACTGATGTTCCTCCCAAATGAAAAGTCATACTGACATTGGGTTTTCACCAGAAGACACCTGATGATGTCTAGTTTGTACAAAATGAAAATGTTGCTAATCTGACATCCAGTATGGTGACAATGGCAGCCAATATGAAATTTTTTATTGCCACTCCTGCTAAATAGACAGTCATATTTACAGAAGACTAATAATATCTAGTTGTCCTGAATGGTTTTTGTGCTGATCTGATCTTAAATGCAATAGCCATCTTGATAATTCTCTGGTTGCTACAACTCCTAAATATAGAGATGCCAATCCTAGAGAACAAAAACATTTAAGCATCACTGTGTGGTGGTGCCATGAATACAAGCTAAAGGCATGTCAACTGGGGTGGGTGGGGTGGGGTATGCTCTCTTTGGACAATTTGTATAAAGATATACTGTACTGAAAATGGTATTTGGCTTTTTTAAAATCCATACTGGAATTTTAATGCATGTTTTTGACATTTGTTTTACTTATTTATATAAATGTTTTCAATTGTTTAGCAACTATACTAGGAAGTTTGTAAATACTTTTTCTGCATTTATACTTGACATATCATTTCTGCAACTGCCCCCCCCCCATTGGAATTGAATTGACTTGGAAGTTTGCATATGCCTCTCAAAATCTGTTCATCTACCACAAGATCTTTGGTCCTAGATTACATTCCAGATGCACACTCATCACCATGTCTAGATTTTGTCATGACAAGAAAATGTTTAGCATTCATCTCACAATATTCATGTTTATATTTTCTCTCATTTAGTGTTGATTGCAGATCCATCTCAAGAGATAACATTTTGTGAAAAGTCTCAGAGTTTACAGTCAATTAATGGGTACAAGACTTGAACACACAAAAGAGAATGACTCAGCAAAAGCAATATTAGATGCCAGGTGATCCATTAATATTCATGGATCTATGTTATCCAATTCATCTCATCTTGCTGATATAAGCCCATATTTCAAGTCCAGTCACTGGTCAGCTTACTATATGTATAACCACCTCATTAATACATCTGGGTATTGCTAACTATCAATTTATCTCATATACTTATGTATTCCATCCTTGCAATGTTGGATTAGGGCATTCCATGGCCCTCAGCACTGAAAATATTATGGTGACCATCCCCCTCCTACAAAAAAAAAAACAAAGCTAAAAGCTAAATAGAGTTGTAAATACGAGTGTTGCCATCATTCCAAATCATATACTTGTACATGAAATATGGCTTCCAGACTGGTAACAAACTCAGCAAATTAGATGCAAGATCACCTCATTAATATGCACAAATCTCACTCATTATCCAACTTTTCTTAGATTCTGATGATGAAGGCATATCATATATTCCATCTGGTAAAATTCAGATCAGAAATAGAGTTTCCAGACTGATAACAAGCACAGTCAATCAGCTGCAAGATCACTTGATTAATCATTGTGAAATCTTCAATTTTAAGTTAAGCTTAACCTTACTGCTATTATGTATCAGGCATGTGAAAGAGAAATTAATGATCACGAATCAAGATGAAAGATATATATTTTAAATGTTTTGGATTAATTTTTTTTTTACAGTATTAACTATATACATATTTTCTCTTGGCAATTTGACAAAATTATGCAACATCTTGGTCACAAAGATACACAAGAAGGACAAAATCAATAATTAATTATTTTTCCTTTATAATTATATTGTTAAACATAACAAATTCACTTTATCTGTAAATCAAGTACACTCCTTGTGCATCTGTAACAAAAGTAAAACATTAAATGGTGTCAATTCATGCATTTCTTCTTTAGGATTTGAACTTCATAAAATTGTGGTCAACTTCAAGATGTTTACCTGACCTGGACCACACCTGTGTGAAACCCCAAATCCTGGGTATAATCAAAATACTGTACATAACTGCATCTAAGTTGGATGTAACTCCAAACAACATCTGCCATCACATAATGATCCAATAAGTCAAGGTCAGTGCAGTTTGTTAGGATTAGAAGTACAACAAACAAACAGACCCTGATGCACATGTACTGGGTCTATGTTGTTTGCAGTTGGACCTGACCAGTACAGCTAGGACTGCCAGCTGTCCACTAACAACTTAGTCCTTTTTACAGCTAGGACCTGCAGCTGTCCACTAACAACTTAAGTCCTTTTGACAAATGGGACCTGCAGCTGTCCACTAACAACTTAAGTCCTTTTGACAACTGGGACCTGCAGCTGTCCACTAACAACTTAGTCCTTTTTACAGCTGGGACCTGCAGCTGTCCACTAACAACTTAGTCTTTTTTACAGCTGGGACCTGCAGCTGTCCACTAACAACTTAGTCCTTTTTACAGCTGGGACCTGCAGCTGTCCACTAACAACTTAGTCCTTTTTATGGCTGAAACTTTGTTTTGCTTTTTCAAGTAGGATCATGTGGCCCTAAGTAGCAGAGTTGTCTAAAGTGCTCACTGTTATGGGTCACTGCCATCTCACCTTTGTCTATCTGGGTTTTAGTCTCAGGTTTGGCCAGTATAGGTATGAGAGAAAGTTTGCCAGTAGCTTCTTATGGGTTGATGGTTCTTTCTGGTGTTTTCCCAGATTCTTGCTTCACCATTTATATTAGCCATGTATAGCCTATCATGTGCTGAAAAATTACATTAAACCCTACAACAACAAGAATGATCATAACCTTTCAAGTTTAATTTGTCTCACAGGGTTCTGGGTGGTGGAGTGGTCTAAAGTGCTCACCTTTACCAAACAGTGCCATCTGTTCATATGGGTTTAAGTCTAATGGACTCAGCCCATGTAGGTATGCTAGAAAGCTGCCAGTAGCTTCCCATGGGTAGGTGGTTCTTATCAGGGTTTTCCTCTGGTTCTTAATCCAACAGTACTGGCTACCATGCGCTATCCTGCACTGATAAATGATGTTAAACTTACTGTACGCTCAGCAATTTTATTGGAAAAGATTTTATTTTTTTCTCTTGGTTAATGAATATTCATGAAATTAAATCAAGGATATTCTCAGGGGCCATAACTTCTTTAAATGATGATGGAGAGGGCTGGAGATTGAAATCATCTGACATCTCATCTATATAAAGCCACATACCAAATCTGATTAAAAATCCAAGAATTCCCTGCAAAATTATCTTGCAGAAAACATGGCTGACAGCCATGCATGATTACTATTGGGATTTGTTGACTTTGTCACAAGAAGACTGAATGATAAAACAAGTATTATTAGAGAGACAGAAAAATAAGTATTGCAGATTACTTTTCTTTCTGGTACCAAAAGAAGTAAGATGGCCAATGCTTTGTTACAAATATGTATGACTATAAGTAATTTTATCTTTTATAAATTCATCTTTACTAGTGCATTAACCTCTGTAATTCTGCACATTTCTTCATAAGTAATAACTGCATACATTTCATTGTTACAATTTGTGGGTGACCTTCTGGTTAATTGTCCTTTTTATTTAATGCCTCAGCTATTTACATTTCTGACAGTTTTTGAGTAATGGAAGTTTCCTTGCAATAGCTGCACTTTTATTTTGTGCAACAACATCCTTGAAGTGTTATTCAGCAGCTAGTTTCCATTTCATTGATTAAATGCCCTGACTACCTTTTGAAAACTAAATCAATTAAACATGCCTACTAGGTAAGGTATAGTGATTGTAATTAGTTGTTCCACAATCAATGTACATGCCTAATGCATATCTTTTTATGTCAGTAAAACAATTACTGCATTCATTTTATGTGTTTTGACATTATCATAAAATACAAGGCATACCAAGTTTACAGAAAGATACACACAGATAAACATAAATATAGTTGTTCCTTCACAAATGACACAGATATATACTTTACATACACTGTACTGCAGAGCCAGATCAGGTCCAAATTATATACACACCAAAAAGAAAAAAAGTTAAATTGTGAGACTGTTTTCTCCCTATTACACTTGCTAGCTAATTGGTTAAACACTAGAGGTTGTCACTCCAAGACATACAGATAGATTGACAGACTAGAGACTAGCATATGAAGTAGCCCACCCTTTTAGTAACCAACCATTAAAGTACTCCATAAACTCAACTATTTTGCACACAACAATTAAAGTCTTTAACTGTGGACTGCATAGTATATATGTGGTATACCAACCAGTATGATGAAATTGTAATGTGTGGTCTGTGAATGACAAAAACTAGGTCAACCTCTCATGCATACCTCTACTTCAACAGAGGGTCATGGTCTAAACAAGAAGCAGATATTACAAAATTCAGTCTTAAGAGAAGCATTGGACAGTTACCTTGTGTGTCTTTAAAATCATGCACTTCAAGTCATATCACCACATTCTGTTTAGGGGGAATTGGTAATAAATTATTACTGTTTATACTCACTTATAAGTCAATTCACAAAATAATCCTGATCTGTGGTAGCATAATGTACCTGCATATCAGAGTCTATGCTTTTCTACTTATTATTCCTAACAATCTGCACAGACCCAAATCTGCCAACATATTATGCACTGGCAGTTTGCAGTTAGACTTATCTTAAAAGTGAGTATATATGTGGTATAAAGATTTACAAAATAGGAATTTGTCTAGATTGTTTAGACATAAATTTACATTATACAAAGCTGATGCATGTATACTGAACATGTACAAGTCTTTATGTGAATAGAAGGTGTGGGAATAAAGTGGAAAAAATTGAAATAATATTTTATTGTTTATTCTAATTTACTTACTATCCCTGAGATAATCGACAGGATAGTATTACCTAAGATTATTTACAAAAAAAAACAGTACAACTTTACCTTGTGTTTAAGTACTCCCACTTGAATGGCATGTCTATCAAGGTACATTAACATGTATTTTCCCTGGTTAATGTACATCAACTAGTTTACTTTTTCAACTCCTCAAATTTCCTATTCATTTATCCACTTTATGAATTGGTTGCTGAAAAATAGTGACCATTATCTAATATTCCTTCATGGACTTCAGTATTGCCCCAATTGTCCCCCTTAATCTCATGCTTTTTTAATTAAGTTGTCTACTATGAGTGTGCACTTCCTATCCAGTACTTCTTAGTAGTTCTTAGCCTGATGGGATAAATCTGTTAAAGCACCCAATCCTGAATATCTTCAGGCCAAATTATAGACTGCCCCAGGAGTTAAGTAGCAAGTGCTCAGTTAATCCCTTGATAAAAGGATTTTGGTAAAGCTTGGATTGTACTGCTTTCAGACATCTCCCACACACCTATTTACATTGTTTATATATAGAAAAGTTTGTCACCAGAGGGCAAGGTTGTAAAATACTGCATACATTAAGTAGTACATTTCTTTTGTAGAGTTTTTAAGAATAAACAATAGATTTAAAGGAACAATACAAATAAATTTTGAGGATTGCTCAATTGGTTTAAATTTATTTGTTGTATGTTTTCTTAAGACATTCACCATACCATCTGCCCATAATGCAAGCTGATCTTTCCAGATTATCTTGATAAAATTATTGAAATACATGAGCTTCCTTTATTATCAGTGTTCATTGTGGTAGATTCCACTTATCTCGACCAAGGTTATACAGTACTTAAATACATGCATAGGTATGTGAATAAATATGCCTAGGATTGATTATGCTTATTTTACCATCTGTTTTTTAATAATAATAATATTAATAATAATAATAATAATAATAATAATAATAATAATAATAATAATAATAATAATAATAATAATAATAATAAAAATAATAATAATAATAATAATAATAATAATAATAATAATAATAATAATAATACATGTAATAATAATAATAATGACTTTTTTTTAGAGAAGGTACTTAAATACATGCATAGGTATGTGAATAAATATGCCTAGGATTGATTATGCTTATTTTACCATCTGTTTTTTAATAATAATAATAATAATAATAATAATAATAATAATAATAATAATAATAATAATAATAATAATAATACATGTAATAATAATAATAATGACTTTTTTTAGAGAAGGTACTTAAATACATGCATAGGTATGTGAATAAATATGCCTAGGATTGATTATGCTTATTTTACCATCTGTTTTTTAATAATAATAATAATAATAATAATAATAATAATAATAATAATAATAATAATAATAATAATACATGTAATAATAATAATAATAATGACTTTTTTTTAGAGAAGGTAACTCAATTAGTTACAGTACTAATCTACCATGAGGCCTTCTATCTGTTATGTACAATATATATATATATATATATATATATATATATATATATACAACATGAGGTGAAGAATCTGGTTTAACACTAAGTAATTAAGTGAATCTTTTTAAAAGTTAAAGTATCAAGCCTGGAACAAATGCACAGGCATCTATGAATACATAACATAAACATATATAAATTATCACCCTGCATTGAAAAATTAAACTGTGAAAATGATGCAAAATTATAGAAAAGCAGGCAGTATTTATTGCACTAGAACTGCTCAATTTTCTAAAGATTTCACCCATTTGAGACATTGACTATGAAAAGAAAAAATGCTAGATGCCTGCCTTTATGTCACTGGGAATGTTGGTCCATACCAGTGGACCAGTATACAGAAAACTTGTTTTAAACAATTCCTTCTTTGACCTTGATATAATGTAATTTTTGCTTCTAATGGACTTTAAATTTGGAGTACCATCTCTTTGGTGCAAGATATTGCTAAAATAGCTATAAATTATTTACTAGAAATTGTCTATACATTAATCTAGAATTAAATGGCATGCATTATTTTGGAGTCTTAAAAGTGTTGTTATGTTTGAATTAGAGGTTTTACTCAAAATTACCTTACAATAGTCCAGATATGGATAAATATAACTTTTATAAAAGATGACCCGATACAGAAGAGGAATGAATGTTCTGATTATCATCAGTAACCAAAGATAAGATTAAACCTATTTTAAAACAGTTTTAATGTGAATATACCAAGTACGATTGTTATCTATGAATACACCAAGAATTTTATCATGATAGATCATATTAAGGCTCACACTGTCAAATAGAACTGGAGTTTGTTGCTATCTAGACTTGCTCAATGTTATTGTTGTTGTTGTTGTTGTTGGGCTTAATGCCATTTTTCAGCACAGGATAGACTATTCATGGTGGCCAGTATTAATGGTGGAGGAAGAAACCTGGGAATCAACAGAAAGAACCACAGACACACGAGAAGCTACTGGCAAGCTTTCTCACACATCCACATTCCACATTTCAATTTTGTTTCATTGCAACTAGTAGGGCTTTCATTTTTTTCTTGTATTTATGATCATACTGTTTTCCTTGCACCATACTTAAAGTCTGTTAAGAGCATCTTGTAAGTCATTTTCAAGTACCATTTTGGTTTTACCAGTCTCAGACAGTGTAGTATCATCTGCATAGAGGTCAGTAGAAAAAATTGAAGTTCCAATTTTAAGAGGTAAGTCATTGATAAAAATGAATAACAAAGGTCCAAGGATACAGCCCTGTGGTACTCAACAATTAATATGTTTACTTTCAGAAAGTGTACCATTTAAAGATACTTTTTGCACCCTATCTGTTAAGTAAGAAGTAAACCAGTTCAGGGATTTTTCACTGCCTTGATAGATGTTTAGTGTTTCAAGAAAAATTTCATAGTCTCCAAGATCAAAAGCTTAACAAAAATCAACCATACTAGTGACTATCATTTCTCTTTGATCTAATGCTTTCAGCTATTTATCAGTCAAAGATACAAGTGCAGTTTCAGTAGTGATTCTGTCAAAAACCAGACTGATTATCATGAATAAGATCATAAGTGTTCAAGTAATTGAGAAAAGAATCATGTATCCTGTACATGTTTTTCTAGTAATTTGGAAAGACAAAGAAGGATAGATATGAGTCTTTAGTTATTTACATAATCTTTTGTTTATGCTTTATGCAATGGTATAACCATGGAAGTTTTCCATGTGTGGAAATTTATTAGACCTAATAATTTCATTGCAAATGAAAGCTGTAACTCTCTACAATTGCAGGCGCAACTACCTTTAGTAGCTTTGGTCCAATAATATCAAGTCCTGTAGCTTTACTGTCATCCATTTTTAAAATATATTTCAACACAAATTCTGGACTCATTTCAGAAATTTCAGACTTTATATTGTTTGGTAATTTTTTAGCACAAAAATGTTTGAGCTCCAGATAATCAGATGAAGTTCTGGGTTCTTTTAAGTTTTTCAGCAATTTGAATGAAAAAGCTTTTCATAAACTGTCACTTTTCAGATTTTTTTCAAGTTCTTTTAAACTTAAACACAGGTGTTCATATTTGGAAAATATGGTACAAAATCAGCTTTACTATATTATCACTGTACTTTTATTGTTGCTATATTAACCAAGCTATGTCAGACCTAAATACTTGCTATATTTGAAAAGTTTAAGACCATAAGAATACATACAAGAAAAATATAAGCACAGAATATACAGCCAAATCTTATATTGACTTATATTGGTTTAAATCTTAAAAATTCACTGAAAACAAAATACATTTTGTGCCTATATTTGGTGAAAACTTGGACAACTCAAGCCAAATACATGTAATTAGAAAATCTAACTTTTCTCTATCATAAACTGAAAAAATGCAAAGCATGACTGGTTTGGCCAAAAAGTAGTAAGCTTAATAAAATGAATACTGACTAATATGTAATTTTGTCATGATTTTCGAACATTCCAGGGTAAATATGGTTGCCATGGCAACCAAACATTTCATCCCCTGCACACAAAAATAAAGTAAAACTATTATTCATCCAGCATTCACAAGATTCTCACTATGAAGAAAATTATTATTGCAGCACAAGTAAACTCAATGAATTAATGGATAAATGCATCACAAGTAAACTCAAATGGATCCCAAACATTTGAATTAATGGACAAATCAGGCAATTAAACCTCTATACTAATGCACAGTAAAGTGTTAATGAATTCAGTTTAGGAAAGCTAAGGTTGGGTGAGCAAATGTGCAAGTCATCTTGAGTCCTAACATTAAAACTTGCAAGTTGTATTGATTATTTCACTATGTGGTTACATGATCTCATAACAGGAACCTAGGTGTCCCTCTCACCTGTACTTTATCATTCACAATGTAATGAAAATATGCAAGGCTGCATATCCGGAGCTGAGATGCATCAGCTCTGTTCACAATATTATTTTTGTTGATGCCACTAAAACACTTGTGTATTCTGTAATGCTTTCAAAAACTGGGCTATTGTAATTCACTTCTGTCTGGCTTATCTTAGTACATGTATCTACTAGTATTACTTCAAAAGTTAAAAGCACAGCTGCTTGGATTATCCTTAGAGTACAAAGAGCTGAGCACACCTCCCCCATCTCAGTAACCTGCACTGGCTACCCATTCAATCCAGATTTAAACACAAAAATCTGATCACTAAGCACACCTAGTATGTTCTCCTTGATATAGTATCCTATGAAGATCACCACTGGATCATAAAATGTTAGATCAAATTGAAAAACTGCCATGCTCTCCCAGTTCCCTTTCAGCCCCTCTGCTTGCCTAGGCTTAACTTGGGTCAGTTTTTTGCCCCGAAGAAAAATCAAGGTAAGGGCAAGAATGCAGCATACCTAGTTAAGCTTTTTTCTCCTTGCTTCTTTATCCTTAAAGATTACAACTGGATTATGAAGTCTAATTGCAAAAGTTGCTATGCTATCCCAGTTACATTTCTTCTGCCCTAGGCTTTACTGGTTTGGTAAGCATTTTGCCCTGCAGAAAACTCAATGTAATGGCTAGAATGCACACATTTTAATGCTATTTTCTCCAGGGATAAAACTTTTATGGTAGTTGTGACCTATTTATACCATTTTTTCCTTGATATGGTAGCCTATTAAGATCATGGAAAAAAAATAATAAAAATTTGAAAATCTAAGAAAAATTTAAAAATGTAAAGAAAAATCTTGAAATTTGAGTTACTTTTTTCAAATTTGGCCACCAAACTTCTGAAAATTTGGTAAAAAAAATGTTGAGAATATTCTTGACATGTCCAGATTTTTCTTGAAATTTGGAGTTGTTTATTAGTATTATTTATGTGATCCTAACATTTAAATTTTCAAGTTTTTTTCTTGAATTTTCAAGTTTTTCTTTCTTTTTTTTCCCAAGAGCTTAACAGACTTCTAAATATATAAGCATGCACATTTAATCTGTGTAAATGCACAAAAATTATACTTATTTCTCACAAAAAAGGATCACATGCAAACATTAGTCAATGTGCACAGGATTTGTCATGAACACATAAAACTTCTGTCTGCTCAAAAGTAGGTCAGAATGTTCTGCACTGATAGTTTTGGTGTTTATGAACAAAAAAGTACAGGTAATTTAATGTGCACAAAATTGAGATGCACAAGTACATTTTAGTCAATTTATCTCTAATGTAAATCTTAAGTGCATTCTCCATTGTGCATTTTATACAATGGTTTTGTACCAAAATATTATTCAGCTTATTTTTTTAGCATTTTGTCAGTTTTTGTATGCTGAGGTGATGTATTCATTGGAGTATCACTAAGCAGTTGATGAGTACACCCATTTGGTTCTAGCCCCAGAAGCTCCCCATGGAAATGAGGTTCAAGTTGGCAGTTACTAAGCTTTGAGTCAATTATAAAATCTATTTGTAGGTCACTGAAATTTGGTTGAGAACCATTTCAGTTTTGGCTTCATCCAGGACCTTTTTGAAGTCTTGCAGTTTAATGACCTCCACATCAGCCAGGATCTTTTTCCTGGGACCATGAAGTCCTTTTAGGGAGGCATTGTGTTCACCAATGAAACTCTGGGCATGCACTACACTAATACTAAACCCTTTAATCAAACTGGTTGCTGGTCCATTTTAACTTCCCTGGTTTGCTTTTATAAAATGGATATGATTTACTCCCCAACTTGATCCAAAGTGTGCCATAAATTTGTCAGTTGGAAATCTTTAAAGTGGGCTTTTTTATGTATGTTCTCAAGACTGAAAAGCCTGACAATTTCCAAAGTTGTGAGACTCAGCTACCTCACATCCTGCTCAAGGCCAGCAAGAAATTCATCACTGGCCCATGAGGCGATCATTGAGGTCTGTTGATTGGAGGTTGGTTTACTAAATGACATCTCTTCATCACCACACAAGGCAATATTGATCTTATACTTGTGCAATGGCACAATTGTCTTTTTCAATTTCATGTCTGCCATTGCTTTTCTGTATTGAAGAGACAATCCCTACAATTAAACATGCAGACAGGGCCTCACAATATCATTAGACATTTAATTCCTACCACTGCCTATGGGACCAGACTGGGATGAAAGGCAACACAACTGGTCATCATCACCAATAATCCAAGTATGAGTAGCTGAAATCAGCTGCTCCTGGTATGCTTTTTGAATGTCATAATCCCCAGGACTACCTTCATAGTTATAATTAACTGATGCCAACCAGGCAGTCAGTAAAACTTAAGCTGCATGATGTTATTATGATTTTTAACATAGCTTTAACAATTTTTTCAGTCATATCACCATGATGTCTGCAGTGTGGCAGACAGACATGATGTCCCACCCAGTTACATTATCGGGACACCAAGATGTTCCCAGAACATGATAAAGCAGGTTTGTCTCTTCTACTGCAAGAAATACAACAGCTCTTAAAACTGACAACAATGTAATCACAGCAATTGTAGACTGGGTAGCTTTTTGGCAGCTGCTTTGTAACCATGCCAAACTTCTACTGAAAACCATGTAAGCCATCAAACTATAAGCTTCCTTATGTTGATTAACTGTTAAGCCTGTGGGAATGTGATAGGTTAAAATAAAAACATGTGGTTCAGGTTAGGTGTGAAAAACAAAGTACAATCACTGGTACTAATATTTTATCATCTTTTTTATCCACCTCATATTAAGTTCACATCAGTTTTTAATCTATTGTTTCCAGCTTGGATGGGAAAAACTGGGCATAGTCAGTAGAGGTTAGATGTAGGTGCTGGATCATTATGGGCTATTTGATGGGTATGTTTATTAGATGCAGGCACTGGATCATTATTGGCTATTGGATAGGCAAGTAAATCAGATGCAGGTGCTGGAGAATTTGGGGCTATTTGATGGGCAAGTATATTAGATGCAGGTGCTGGACAATTTTGGGCTATTTGATGGGCATGTTTATTTGATGCAGGCACTGGATCCTTATGGGCTATTTGATGGTCTATTTGATGGGCACATTTATTAGATGCATGCACTGGATCATTATAGGCTATTAGATAGGCAAGTAAATCAGATGCAGGTGCTGGAGAATTTGGGGCTATTTGATGGGCAAGTATACCAGATGCAGGTGCTGGACAATTTTGGGTTATTCCATGGGCAAGTATATTAAATGCAGGTGCTGGGCCATTATGGCTATTTGATGGGCAAGTATATTAGATGATATTGCTGGTCATTAGGAGCATAAATGCATGCCATAAGTGAGACAGTGGACTGCTGTGCTATATTCCATTAACTACTTTCTAAGTTTTCCAGCATGGACTGTGCACAAAGAGAAACATCAAAACAACTGTCATGGTAAATAATTAATGCACACATTAGTACATGTACAGTTGTGAGTTTTATTAGATGGACTAGTGCCTGGCAAAGAATGCTGGCTGATTTTGGACCATGGCTGGTTTTGGACCTTATTACCTGCCAAGTTGGGCCAACTGACAGACTACTGGTAATTCAGACAATGTGAAATATTATACAAAAAAAGACAAATGGTATGTACATACTCATTTTATTTTAGTTGTTATTCCTGTCTTGGGCAATATAGTTTATTATGATATTTAATATGGGATTCAAAAGATTCAATGAATATAGACATATGTCACTGATTTAAGTCATTGAGTTGATAGGGCCCAGTTTCATTGTTTAGTATATGTTTTATTTAGTATTATTGGAATATAATACAATATACAGTATAAAAATAAATTCTTCACAAATCTAATAAAAGCATTAACATATGCAGACCAATATCTACAGATGGAAAAATGTTAACTGTTTGCATGGTCCTTGTTTTCACTATTACTTTCAGTGTTAGGAATTGTATTATTGCTCAATAAAATACAGGTTTTAATTTTTGCACATGTGAACTGCTTTTAAAATATTTCCCTGTTAAATTAGCAATCAATGATATAAAGTCTTATGATATCATATTTGATCTGTATACAGAACTATGATATTATCATGCATAAATTTGGGGCAGTACTTAAATGCAGTTTTGAACTTCTAGTATACCTTGGAAATAATATAAAAAATATTGTATTTTAAAAAACTGTAGATGTAATATTTAAATCTGAGACAAAACTTAATATTTCCCTAATGGTCCAAATCACCTGTAATAGTGTCTGAATAAGCTTGGTCAAAATCAGCCATGTTCTGTGTCAGTCTGCAAGTGTGGCAGCAGTATTAAACACCACTCTAGACAACAGGCTACCCAGACTCTATTTGATGACATGAGTAGTGATGACACTAAAAGGCTGTACAGTTTGTATGAGGCTTGGTTTGAAGCAAAATCATAACAATTTTGGGAAGTAGTGCACTGCACATGTATGCACTTGCCACTTCATTGGGCATCCATCTCTCTGGAGAACAGTCCAAACTCGGAAGTGATCTAGAGGAAGATCCTTTGTTGGACACAAGCACATCACAAACTGCAGTAAGCTTTATCCCTGCTATAGTTTATTTTGAGTTCCATGAATCTGCTGATCTACCCATTAATAATCTGGACATCAAGGTCCACAAAATGAAAACCCACCTGAAGGACATGGAGGTGAAACACTGGAAACAATACACATACAGTAATACATATTAACCATAAGATATAATAGATAATTTGCTAATAAAGAACACTTCTAGAGACAGGTTCCTGAGTGGTCTTACACAGAAACTTGTCTTATACACATCCTGAGTGTAATTTTAAAAATAATTACACTTAAGAATGGTCAAACTGTACACACCCACATCTGACATTGCATGATGTGCTGGCAGATCTGAGTCTGTGCAGTTTATTTGAAAACAATCAGTAAAACAAACAGCACAGATCCTGATGTTATGGCAGACAAAGACCTTTGTCTTTTGCAGTTTACCTTGACTTATATAATAGGCTAATTTCCTCCTTTTATGGCTTATATATCACCCAGAATTGAAGGGGCAATCAAGTGTTAAGCTGCACTTGACAAATCATTGTCTCAGGAAGTTTTCATTATCCAACACCAATCATATCTTCCTCAGCAATGTTTTCTTAAAAACTGGTAAAGTTCTGCCTGACACATATAGGAGATGAAATAAACCTTTTACCTCTGATTAGCAATTAAAAATATTGCATACACTGATGTTTGAACTCAGGACTGCAGAGATTTAAAGACTGTACACAGCCACAAAACTACCATGAATCCCTAGCTGTACACTGAGTGGTTAAGTCACAACAATGACAGTTAATGCCACCAAATCTCATTCTTTGATGTCCATAGGAATGGTGGTGGGGGGAAATGCTATATGTGATATGCAATGATATGCACATACACACAAGCACACACAAAGTTTTAGATAATTCTAAAATGATGTGGATAATGTTTATAGACAGATTTTGCATACAAGGAGGAAGGCTATATCATTGTCACTGTAAAATAAATTTAAATACATTTTGTGTTTGTGAAACATAAATGTCCCCAAATCGAAGCAAGTGAGTTCCAACAAATTTGAAAAACTGCTAAATGTTGAGTAAAATCTTACCAGGTCATCTACATGGCCATACATACATGCATAACAAATTTCATTTTTCTACCTCAAGTGGTTTTTGCTTCACTGTACCAAAAGGTTTATGTCCACCACCCCACCCCCAAAAAACCCAGTTGTATTTCCAAGAAGTTCATTAATGTTTAAAAAAAATGGAAAAGAATGTACTATGGCCTGAAAATGCAATAAAGTAATTTAATTAGACCATGCTACTTCATGCTGATGATTTATGACTCTAATAACAATAATCTCAGTGTTATCATGTAAAAACATGTTCTGGATGAACACATAGACTAGATGTCCCAATGTATTAACTAAGAGAAGCCATTGCAATTGGTTCAAAAGTACATGATCTATATTCCAGATTAACTAAAACCAAAGCTTTCCAATTAATATGAAAGCTCTTTTATGTACAGACTAAGGCTCCTACAAATGAAATTGAACATCAAATATTATAGCTGACAGATGTTTAACCAGAAAGTAACCTGATTAGTACAATGGTAGGATGCTCCCTTGAAATCTCAACAATCTCAGGTACGACCCTCCAGTCTGGTAGCATAATATTAATAACTACCTTTCCATCAAGCAATAGCTAGGGTAGATCAAACTGAGTTTAATGAAACCAAGTCAGTAAATTATTAACATAGATCATGAAGTAATTCTTTGCATAGATACCACATCGACATGGAATCTATATTTAGAACTTCAAGGTAAGTGTTCTGATCTACATAGGTAAACGTGTGCAGTCTTTCTTAAATACTTACATGGTTATTACCTAACCAAAACATTATTGATCAATATACTAAATATTTCTTTTGCCTACTTACCTGGGAAGGGCCTATAAAGGTCCCCCATAAGGAGTGGGTCATGTACCCTAGGATCATTATCCATTTCACCACCTAAGTCATCTATTAGCTCCAGGTATGTGTGTGATGGTGATTCCATACAGCAGTTGTAATCTAGTACACAATATGCACTAATACCAGGTAGTTGATTTATAGGTAGCAACTCTCTTTTAGCCTGGATAACAAAAACCTGATAACAAAAACAGAAAGATAATATCCCAGTCAGGTAGATTCATTGCATGTGTATGCACAACACAGCCATGAATTTGTTGTTGATGTTTCTGATTTTGATGATTTCAGTTTGGAGTTCATGTCAATAATTTTCTCACAAAGCTGAGCTGATTGCAGAACCACTGTGTAACTATCAGGAAAAGGAAATTTCAAACATTCTGCTGGTAATTCACATGTCAATAAAATCATTCTCACAGCAATTCACATCTCCACAGAAATTTGTGAGATTTTAATTTAAAGTCTGAATCAATCATGTTGAATTTCTACGAAGGAGAAATATACAATAAACTCAGGAAATATTCTAAACCATTTTTAATGCTTTGAATCAAGGTCTAATGTGTACAAGTTTTGAGTCTGTAAAGGTCAAATCTTTAGTTTTCTTTGCTACTGGTATTTTATTTATGAAACATTTTTTTCAATGAAACATGTTTGGCTATCCAACAAAAGAATAAAAAAAATTAAGATAAAAACAGAAAATGCACCTTTAGCAAAGGTTTTTGATTTTTCAAAAAGGAACTGTCTGAAATTAGTGTCCAAATATATCAATATGAAAACTTTGTGTAGCATAAAAAAAAATCAGAATTGGTTGATTTTAAGTTACATATTCATCATGTAAATAGTGCTAGCTCTGTAAGTATGATTTTTTTAAAAAAATTACTTGATGTATTTGCAAGACTATAATTTATAAAATAATTCATAGAAAATTATATCAATTTTATAATTTTGCTTCTTCTTTCAAATGACACTTATACTCAGAATGTAATCAGTTATAGCAGATATTATTGTACAAAGTCTCTAAACCTCACATAGTGGCATAACAATTTCATGAAGATTCATCTGAATCTTGTAAATATCGAATTGGAAATACAAGTACATTGAGTATCAATAATCAGAAATTGCATTCATCCTTGAATAACTACATTTTAAATTTTCACAGCTGAATGGCCAATGTCAATGAAATTACCACTGAAATTTCCCTCAAGTTTTCAGATCAATCATGCATCATATATATATATATATATCTCCAAGGTATACACAAATTGATATGGTTGATCTGCAAAATGTAACTATTCTGTTTCCCAAATAGAGTTGGATTGAGCCAAGACTTTTTATTTTTTCTGAACACAATGTTCAATTTTTTCTGAACATAGTCCATGCTCAATGTTTTTCTCAACAGTCAATGTTCAATGTTTTTCTGAACACAAGCAATGTTCAATGTTTTCTGAACACAGGCAATAGTCAATGTTTTTCTGAACACATGAATGTCCATTTTTTCTGAATACAGGCAATGCTCAATTTTTTTCTGAATGCAATGTTCAATTTTTTCTGAATGCAGTCAATGTTCAATGTTTTCTGAATGCAGTCAAATTGTTCAATGTTTTTTTCTTTCTGAAAGCAATGTTGAATGGTACAGAATCAACATTAAAAATACCAACTACATGTACTTCTCTACTAATACATGTACTTCAGTTTCACCACAACTATATAAATTGACTTTTGTGCAAGGCATTTCCATCTCCAAGAAACAATTCCTTTAGATAATGACAACCCTCCTACACACTGAATCCTGGAGATCTGTCAGACTTCACTGATCTAGAGAAACTGTCACTATTATGATTGGCCAAACCATTTGTCCCATAAGGCAATGCACTGAATTACATTGGTGCCACATGTGGCAGAATGTGTTGTTGTTCAATAAATGTAGAGAACTGAATTAAAAAGAATCAATAAGCTACAAGTGGATAGGTCAAAACAGTTATAAAAAATCACTTTCTCTCAATGAAGTCTTTCCATGGGTTGCTCAATACAGAACTACTTAACACTGTCAAAACAGCTTGAGCATTAAATTCACAAATCCTTTACACAACACAACATCAGAAAATGTTGTAGATTACACCACTTTATACATATAAAATCTGCAATATCTCAGTTAATATTAGACAGTAATGTATCCCTTAACCTACAGTAGGGTCAAGAGTGATGTAAGTACTCTAAAATAATGTGAATATTTCAGAGTTCCAAAATAACTCATTGTATTCTAAACAGTGCAGTGAGAAATTGGAAAATATCAATTTCCAAAGCTCTGGGTAAATGCCAATGCTTCTAAAACAAAAGTACATGATAAGTATGAGTGATATGGCCCTGTCATTACATCCTGTTGTTTGCTGCTTCTTTGGAGGAATTTTAGTGGGAAAGAGCTGCTGGTAATGAAAAGGCAATTAGCTCAATGTAGGAAAAGAGAAAATGGAGATATCTGTTACCACCATACAGTCAAGTTCCATTTAACCAATGTCTGTTAATCCAGCTGCTGCTTGACTTTGATATTATGAATGGGGCAATTTAATTTTCAGTGTGGTTGTGTGTGTGTGTGTGTGTCTGTGTTTGTGTGTCTGTTGTCATAACAATAATTGCTTCAGGGGTAACATTTTTTTTTTTGACATTTCATCCCCGTACATTATTTAAAAAGGAATTTGTCATCATTTGATTAATTCTAGTTACTATACCTCCCAGCCTAAAGAATAGTGAAACAAATAAGATCTTGGGGTCTTTTTTTCTTACATTTGTGGCACCAGAGTGATTCTGCCTTCCATGCATACATCAGAAATTTAAAAAAAAGGGTCAATAGTTGATAGAGATGCAAATGTTCTGGCCTGATGACAGAGATTACTACAGAAAATGTGAATGTTCGGAGGGATTTAATTCTAAGTGAAAAGAAGAGGAATTTTACTTACCACAAATACAAATGTCAATATATTAATTATTAGTGAGCAGAAAAGCCAACAAAAGACAGATTATGAGATAATGCCTGTCAAGTTGATCTCCCAACTAGAACTGTCCAAAACAAAGTGGATACCTCAAAAGATACAGTACTCATATTAGATGTCAACATAAGTGGACTATGATATAACAATGCACTGTTAAGATGGTTTATCAATATGGACAAAGAATTTGTTTCTGTATCAATAAATAAATTTTAGTGCATTTTATATCAAGTTTGCAGCTTCCTTTCATGGGGCCTATAAATTTTCTCTAACCCAAACCAATGGTTGTACATGCAAGTTTTAAACGGCTAACAATGTCACCAATAAAAAAAAAATTGCCAGATGGTATATTTTGCTGCCAATAAGGGAATAAAATGCAATTTGTGATATTGGAGAAGCCCTGTGCAATTGCTGAATAAACTTTTTACACATCATTTTTTTTACTTTTAGGAAGAAAAAAACTTTTGTCTAAGAGAAAATTACCTATAAAACTCCACAAGCCATGCCATGATTGTCTTGTATCATTCATGTGTGATCTCTTCCCCAAAATAATAATAAACTTTTTACATTTTTTTTTCATACTTTTACAAAACATGTTTTTCATGTGCAAGAAAAATACATGAATTTGAAATTAAAGGAGTAATACCACCAACATGTTATATCTTAATTCCTGTTATAGAAGAGCATACTATAGCAGGGTCATTGTATTTAAAAATGTAATGTCTCATTTTCTTCCATTGTTAAAACAGGCCTACAAGTTGTGCAAAAATTCATCAGATATGGTGTATGTATATACCTATCATATGTACATGGACATACATAAGGTATGGTATATAACAATATGTAAGCTATTGAATCCAATATAACTGAATTTTGTAAGATGTTTTTGCAACATATAACTGAATGAGCCTTGCAGGGTTAGCATGATGACACCTAGCCAATTAAGCTGATGAATGTGTTTTGGAAATGTGTTAATTTTAGGGCCTCAGCTAACATATAGTGCTTTAATATTTATAGCTTGAACATGATTGATTTTTAATGAGGGTCAATTTGATCAGGCAGATTGGCCAAGGCAAGTTGAATTCAATTCTAAGGATCCGAAAATGCCAAGTGTGAAAATACTGCAAAGTAAACTTTAATAGTTGTTGAAATATTGTCATTATATAAACCATTCCAGAAATTGGTTTACTAATAATGGCAGACTGTTGCTATTTCTATAGTCACTTCATGCCAGAAGTGTGTTTCTTTCATTTTCTGAAATTTAGTCAAATTCAGTCAAGTGGTTTGTTTTAAAAAGCATTGTTCAAAGGATTTTCCACATGTAGCAATTTGCAATCTGATATCAAATCAAATAATTGTATAAATTTGAAACCCCTTAATATGAAGATGCTTCCTGGCCAATTTATTCAAATTCTGCTTCTGAGTAGAATTCTTTTAAATTTTCATAAGTCAATAAAATATTTTTATACTTTTATTAATGGTGGGCATACTTGATAGCAGTCTGGCATCATCTGTGCAACAATAAGTCCAGGTAAACTTGATATCACTCACCTGGTTTACATATCCATAACGTTACTGATGACCATTTTACCAAGCTGTATTATGTAGAATTATAAGAACACAACCTATGTAAAATATCTCCTAATTTTATATCATATTGAGTTTACATGCTTTTTATATCTTGAAAAACATTCTTCTTAAATATAACGGCATAATTAATATGTATAGTTTTATGCTCATAATCGAAATAATCATAAATCTTGATCATATAAACCCATTTACTAAGTTTCATAGAAGCTGGACCAGTCTATAGATTTAAGGAATAACAAGCTCAGCCAATCAAATGCAAGGTACTCCATTGGTATCTATAGATCTTATTTATTACCCAACCTGACAACAATTATATTATAAGCTTAAATAAGGTGATGGAATTTGGTCTGCAGTGTGGTAACATTCTCAGCTAATCAGATACAAGATTAAATCAGTAGTAAATCTTGCTCAAAATAACAGTGATCAAAAGTCTTGCTAATACAAATTATTGTTCTGTTAGAATTTGATCAGAAATATATATATATATATATATATATATATATATATATATATATATATATATATATATATATATATATATATATAAACCTGAGTGTTCACCAAGATTCTATAAAAACTACAGTCTCTAGATTTGTAAATAAATAAACAGCCAATCAGATGAATGATTGATCTTGCTAACAAAAATCTCTGAACATCTCTACAATGTTAGCATATTCACCAAATCTGAGTTAAAATCAGGTCTGAAATACAAATCACTCAAGTGAGCTCAGTCAATCATATGCATGATCACTTCATTAATATGCACAGATCTTGCTCATAATTAAACACATTATTTATCATGACAATATAAGCCTTTTTATAAAGTTTGATAAAAATATGATCAGAAAAAGGTTGCTAAAGTGTTGAGAAGCTCACACAACCAAAAGCAGAATCAGCTCATGAATGTGTGAGTGTGATTTAAATTTTTAATTTAGCTTTAACAATTTCTGTCATATTACCACAATGTCTACAGTGTGGCAGTTTATAGTGATGTCTAGCGCTGGAACATCATGCCTGCTGCAGACATATAGCATGATGTCCCACCCAGTCACATTATCCTGACACCAGGTCAACCAGTCCTAACACTAACCTCTTAATGCTGAGCGGCAAGTTAGGCAGCTTATAGTACCATTTTTGTAAGACTTTGAAATGACTCAACTGGGGATCAAATCCATGACCTTCCACATCCGAAGCAGATGCTCTAACCACTAGGCCACCTGAGCAGTCATCTCATGAATGTACATTGTTTATACTTGTATTCATCCATGATCTCAGCCTACATGTATTTACCAAGTTTGAGTAAAAGTGGATCTGTAGTACAAAGCTATTGAGATGCTAGACCACCTCATAAATATGCATTGATTCCACTAAATTCATGTGAGATCTTGTTCATATAAGCCTATATGTAAAGTTTGATCAAAGTCAGTTTAAAAACATGGCTTCCAGACTGGTAACAGCCAACCAAATGCAAGATCATCTCATTCATATACACAGATATTACACCGTATCAAAACTTTCCAAGATTTTGATCATATAAGCCCATTTTTCAAGTTTGATATTTACCAGGTCAGAGTGGCAGGATATTTTAAGTTTGGTCAGATTATCACTTTGTTTGAAAAAGAGGTTGCTGAAAAGATTTGCTATTTTTAGTAAGTTGCATGCATAAATAATTGTAAATTGTGGCAATATGGGAAAAATAACTGACACTTGGTGGTAAATGGGAATCAACATTAGAAAAGTCCATAGGATTAACATTAATGCAACTCTTCTGGGTGGACAGAAAATTAACAATAATTAACCAATAAAGCATTACTGACTAGTAGAGTACTACAAACATGGCACCACTGTATACTGTGGTTATTTCAGACCACACCATGATACAAACCACTGTATAATTATATTAGGGACCACAGCAGCCTCAGGTGCTATTTTGATTTTAAAAATTATGTCTGTTGATATCTCAAAATATGTTTTGCTCATGTATAGCAAAATAACATATTCACCACATTAAATGTATTTGGAAATAAATATCTTGCAAAAAAAACCAACAGAATATCCCATCTCAAAAAAAAAAATTTACATATTTCCTTAACCTGAAATTAACTAATAGTAGATAACTTTGCTATGTGCATGATAATACATGTAGTTGTATGCCATATACTCTAAAATTTATAATTGAAGAAGGATAATTAAGCTTACCCTATCTAGACACCCATGAAAGACACTGCACTGACATTTGACAGTTTGTTGATCAAAATAGGAAGTGTTTACAATGAAGCCTACTTAGCCACACTATTGATAAAATTAATAGGTTAACTCTGAGTGAGATGTCAACACCCAGGTAAGATATTTATCACAGAGTCAGTAAACATCCAGTAAATATAAAACACTTACTCACAAACAAGAAAATAATTAGTTTACTTTAGTAATTTAGTAATAAAGCAGAAAACATTATTGCTCTCCTGAAAATCTAAGGAAGACAAGCAGTCTTAGAAAGGAGTATATGTATTCTAAATATTATGGCCTTTTGATCTTTCTTGTCACTCACTCACTCACTCACACACACACACACACACACACACACACACACACACACACACACACACACATGCATGCAATCATGCACACATATGCATGCATATATTCATGCATGCACACACACACATACATACACATACTGATAGATATTTAACTGACAAAAAAGCATTAACAACAAATAGCACTAACAACAAATACAATTCATTGGGATATATAAAATCACTAATGAGTGGACTAGAAGTCAAATGGAGAATTAACACTTGTCCTTATCATCCTTAGGTAGTGATTTTGAGGGTCATTTACCCATAGCCTGATCCCCACAAATTAGTAATTTACCCATAGCATAATCCCCACAAATTAGTCATTTACCCATAGCATAATCCCCAAGCTTGGTTTAGGTTCACTCTTTGGTTATTACCCCATGTATTTTGCTCACATGGCTTCAGATGAGTCTAGCAGAAACTATATATTGTAATTAATTATAACTGACAGAAGGACCTATATCACATTATGATAAATGATATATGTAAAAATATTTAATAAATTGCCAACAGAATAAAAAATGTCAACCTAATTTTGAGTATAAGTATCAAAGTTGACTTTGTGATCATCTGTTTAAATTAGAAAATATAATTCTGAATGTACACTGATCATTACTTGTAAAAGGTTTTTTCTGTACCTTGTGTTGTAAAGTCCAGACTGCATGGTGTAATTGTTTGAAAGCCTTGTGTAGAACTGTCCCAATGGGTACTTCTGCATCTTGAAGTTTTTTTGTACCTTGTAAAATAACCCTGATGTGTCCTGCATGTTGTGTGGTATGTGTGTGTCATTATGATTTTTAACCTAGCTTTAACAATTTTTCAGTCATATCTCTACGATGTCTGCAGTGTGGTAGTTTATAGTGATGTCTAATACTTGGGCATCATGCATATTCCACACAGTCACATTATTCTGAAACCAGGCCAACCAGTCCTAATACTAACCTGTTAATGCTGAGCGCCAAGTCAGGAAGCTATTAGTACCATTTTTGTAAGACTTTGGTATGACTTGACTGGGGCATGTTGTCATTATTTATGTACCTTGCATGGAACAGCCCTGATGTCTCCTGCATGCAAGTAAGGCACTTTGCCACAGCACTAAATAACCTACTTGTGATGCAAGTAATGCACTTTGCCACAGCACTAAATAACCTACTTGTGATGCAAGTAAGGCACTTTGCCACAGCACTAAATAACCTGCTTGTGATGCAAGTAGGCACTTTGCCACAGCACTAAATAACCTGCTTGTGATGCAAGTAGGCACTTTGCCATAGAACTAAATAACCTACTTGTGATGCAAGTAAGGCACTTTGCCACAGCATTAAATAACCTACTTGTGATGCAAGTATGGCACTTTGCCACAGCACTAAATAACCTATTTGTGATGCAAGTAAGACACTTTGCCACAGCACTAAATAACCTACTTGTGATGCAAGTATGGCACTTTGCCACAGCACTAAATAACCTATTTGTGATGCAAGTAAGACACTTTGCCACAGCACTAAATAACCTACTTGTGATGCTGTGCTATATAAGATTAAACCAAAATACTTTCTGCATCTGTAATCAAAATGAAGAAAATGATTGGGTTTATAATCAGCATTTAATATACAACAGTCATATGTGGAATACATATAGACTTTTCATACTGTGTACCAGTTATGTGTACCTATCCATGGTCTAGACATAAACAGTTATGTATACCATACACAGTTATGTATACCAAACCATGTTCTACACATAAATATTCAAGACACAGTTATATATACCAAACCATGGTCTACACATAAATATTTAAGACACAGTTACTATATAGTCCAAACCATGTTCTACACATAAATATCCAAGATGCATTGTTATGTGTATCTGTCCATATTTTAAATATAAATATTCAAGACACTGTTATGTGTACCTATACATAAATATTCAAGACACACTGTTATGTGTACCTATCTACATTCTATACATAAATATTCAAGACACATGGTTAGAGATGTTTGGACTATGTACATCTACAGCAGCCAAGAGCTCTATGGAATCGATCAGCTACATAGAACTTTTGGCCAGCAAATAGTTTGTATTTAAGAGTCAATTTTCCTAATTCAACATGCATCTTTTACAAAGTACATAATTATACTATTTCTATGTATTTTGTTCTACATTTATAAGTTTACCTGTCAGGTATAAATCGTCCATTGTGATTGCTGAATTTCCATACACTTTCAAGCCCTTCACTAACATACATAAAACAATAAAGCTCTGGTATTTTATAATTATTATAAGCAAGCACTGATGTTATCCAGTGCACCTAGATGCAGTCTCTGTCTTCTGTATAATTCTTTTCAGATATATATGTATTTACCTTGCCAAAAATGTACCTGTACAGGTACATTAATTTTGGAGTGATAACTGAATCTACCTATGCTTCAGACACACTATTGATTGTTCTCCCACACCTCTGAACTTTACCATTTACAATAGTCTAGCTATAACTTAATGTCTAGCAGTATTGTTTGTGGTTTGTGTGTGAGTCACAGGTAGCTTGAGGGGTTGATTAAAACTTTTAAGTTTGAGAGTGGGGATGACTGTGTGTGTGTGTGTGTGTGTATGTGTGAACTTTATTTTAAAATGAACCCTATTATATCCATTATATTAGTTGAAAAACTAAATCAGCCATCCCCCTCTTAAATCTCTGCTCACTAAAGCTTCATTCCTTCACAAAAGATTTTAAAACTGACATAGAATAAAGCTTGATCTACAAAAGATGATGAAAAAAATTCTGAACAATGGTACATTAGAGTAAAAAAAAGGTGGAGTTCAAAAAGGTACTTAAATTGTTTGCCTTATGATTTAGCATGTAAATAAAATGGGATGTTTCCTAGTGCATGATGCATTATGTACTCAATGACCAACCATTTAATTTTCTGGGTGCTGCCTTTGATTTTCTTTCTGACCAAAGCAATGTTTATTCTTTATCCTCAAGATAAATCAGGGTTTCACAAGGTAATGGATATAATTACATTTTCCCACAAATCAGGGTTTCACAAGGTAATGGATATAATTACATTTTTTCACAAATCAGGGTTTCACAAGGTAATGGATATAATTACATTTTCCCACAAATCAGGGTTTCACAAGGTAATGAATATAATTACATTTTCCACAAATCAGAATAAGACCTTTTTTCCAAAAATGTGTAGGGGACTGAAATATGTTTATAAAAAGAAAATTCCATGACCTACTTTCCCCCCTGCAAATAAAATGGTTGGTTCCTCATAGGCAAAGTCCAAAAGCCTGTGACAAGATCACTATTGTACACATTCAACTGCTTGTTGCCAAGACTTACATAACTTGAGAGCTGGCAAAGGAACTAGTCTCAGCAGAAGGTCTTTTAAAGAGTTGTTATTCTAATATGGTGTGTACCTATAAAGGTCAAAAGTTAATGTTTTCAATTTAGGAAAAGTGAGTTTCATCAATAAAACCTAAACATCACTGGGTGTAAATTATGCTTTTTTTTTTAATCACAAGAGTTTCCCAAAAACTAAAGAACCTAAAGTGGTCAATCATATTTGTTTTCCTGCAAATTAAATAGTACAGTATTTGCTTTTCATGTGCTTAAGCCAACAAGAACCAGTTAAATAGTACAGTATATGCATACCATGCACTTAAGTCAACAAGAATCAATTAAATAGTATAGAACATGTTTACCATGTGCTTAAGTCAACAAGAGTCAATTAAATAGTACCACAGTTACCATGTGCTTATCAGTATACTTCTTTTATATAAATCCTTCTTTTTCTACTTGACCTTTTGAATCCAAAGACATTATGTTTCTTTTTTTGAATGCTAGCAATCCACAAAATCTGATCCAGTGTTAAAGATACAGAACTCAGATTATTTTGTGGAAAGTTATTTTCTTTCTTTCAGTAACAGTGACCCTCACCTTTCACCTTAGTTGTTCCAAAAATGCAAACAAATACACACCTTTCTTGCCTAAATTACAATCAATCCACACAATTTGGTAATGGTTTGTGGCTCTTGAATTATTTGGTGGAAACCATTTTCCTTCTTTGAGTCAAAGCGATCTTGACCTTTAACCTGATCACCCCAAAAGTAACAGGTTCCATCCTCAAATGCAAGTGAAAAGTTATGGCATGATGTGCAGAACTTAAACAGTTATGTTGAAATTATTTTCCTTCTTCAGTTAACTATGATCTTGACTTTTGACACTTTGAACCAAAATTAACAAGTATTTTCCTAACTGACTCAAATGCAAGCCACCCACAAGTTTGGTCAAAATAGGAGATAACAAACTCAAAATATTGTTTTTTTTTCAAAATCATTTTTCTTCTTTGAGCCACTATGACTTTGACCTTTGACCTATTGTCTCTAAACTTTATTAGGTGTCTTTATGCAAGCTAGTTTGGTGACAGTGTCTCAGGTACACAAGTGAAGCTCTTGTGTGAAAAGTTGTCTTCTTTCAGTCCATGTGACTGTAACTTTTGACCCTTCAAGCCTGGATTTTGTCTAGCCCTAAATGCTAGCTAATTAAAACATATTGGTAAATGACAGATGGTGGAAAACTTGAGTTATTTTGCAGAAATAAAATAGGAAAGACAGGTGGACGGACTGGTAGACAGCTTAATACAGTAATATATATGCTATGCATTATTGTGGGAATGTATAAAGGGCAATAACTCTTACAAAAAGTCATGGGATAACCAAGATTTTTAGATGCTTATATGTTATAAGTTTCACACTGTTATCCATATCAAACTGCAAGACAAATCATGATCACAAGATGATTTTTTTATTACACTACAATGATATGTTGCCATGCAAGGTGTTTGATATTTTGTGGTACAGCAACACAAGGATGTTATTTATTGCCAAGGCAATAAGAATAAAGTGACTAATAATAATAATAATAATAATAATAATAATAATAATAATAATAATAATAATAATAATAATAATAATAATAATAATAATAATAAAAATAATAATAATAATAATAATAAAAATAATGATGACTTTAAATAGCACCTAATCTTTAGAAGCTCTAAGAGCTTTACAACATATGACAACACTTAAAATGAATAAAAAAACATAATAATGATATGTTACAAAAATAAAAAAAACACAAAATTTGAAACAGAAAAAAATGCTGTAACTATTTAAGGTAACGATATGTTATAAGGATACATCATTAGGTCTGTATGACTGTTTGTGCAGTTGAAATAGATGAGTTTTAAGAGCACTCTTGAATGAGATCATTGTGTGTCTAAGTGCAATGGGCCATTTCTTCCAAGTTGCTGGGCTTTGTTATACAAAAGACTGTTGTCCATATGACTTCAACTTTATGCTGGGAATATTGAGAATGCCAGTATCAGCAGAGGAGCATAAGCATCTTGCAGGTGTATACACATGGGTGAGGTCAGATAGGTATGTTGGACTGAGAACAAATTTTGTGTTTATTTCTGGATCATATGGATAGCCAGTGTAGGGTACAGAGCAGCAGAGAGGCATGCTCTGATCGTGGTACTCTAAGGATGATCCGAGCAGCAGTGTTTTGAACTTTTTTAAGTTTCTGAAGTAGATATTGAGATGAACCAGACAGAATTGAATTATAATACTCCAGTCTTGAAAGTACTAAGGAACACACAAGTGTTCTAGTGGCATCAGCTGACAGATACTTGCAGATGGAGCTGATGCGTCAGCTCACGATATGCAGCCTTGCACATGTTCATGACATGCTGGTGCAATGAGAGAGTACTGTCAAGAGTGACACCAAGGTTTCGTACTGACTGCTTGAATTTAATGTTGATGTTGTTGATATTTATTGTCTGAGGTAAAGGATGTGACTGAGAAAGTCTTTGTTTTGTAATCAGGATGGCTTCAGTTTTATCATCATTCATCTGCAGCTTGTTACATGTCATTCATGATTTCACATCTGAAATGCACCTCTCTATGTCTTGGATGGTAGCTTCAACTTCAGCTGGATGGCTAGATTTGTTTATTTGAGTGTCAGCAGCATACAGTTGGAGAGACACTGGATAATGATCTATGACACTTGAGAGTGGCTGAGTTTATAGAATGAAGAGAACAGGTCCAAGAACAGACTACTGTGGAAACACCACATCATAGATCAACTGGGCTTGAGAGTTTTCCATTTGTGGACACAATTTGTGTCCTGTTGACCAAGTAAGACTTGAACCATAGTAAGGCCATATCATGAATGCCAAATACATGCTGGAAACGGTGAAGTAATATATCATCGTCTATAGTGTCAAATGCTGCAGGCAAGTCAAGGAGAGTTAGGACTGTAGTCTTTCTGCCATCCAAAGCAGAGGGAAGGTCATTGACTACTTTCAGAAGAGCTGTTTCAGTACTGTGGTGAAGGCAATATGCACACTATAATTGCTAAAAAGACTGTTTGAATTTAGATGAGATACAAGTTGGAAAAGAACAACTTTTTCTAAGATTTTTGACATGAATGGGAGATTAGAAACTGAGCAGTAGTTCTTTAGATCATTATGGTCAAGTGTTGGTTTCTTCAGCAAATGCTTTACAATGGCAGTTTTGTAAAATGATGGGAATTCCCAAGATGAGAGAGACATATTAATAAAAATAAATAGTGAAGGCAGTATTGGATCCAAGCACTCTAGCAGCAGTGATGTCAGAATCAGATCCAGTTCATATGACTTTGGTGCACTCTTCATCATGACTGTATGTACTTAAAATCCATTGACATAGGTTCAAATGCTGCTAATGGTTGCCACTAAAATTCTGTATCCCAACTGTATGGTGATGACGAGTCAACTGAAATTGTGTTTTCAAGTTTGTCTTTAATGGTCTGTACTTTATCACAAAGAAATTTGCAAACATGTCCAGAAGGTTGACTAGAGAGAAGGTAGCTGGAAGTGGCGTACATTTGTTCCTTGACAGTAGCTTGTTAGTAATCTCAAATAGCTATTTGCAGCTGTAACTTTCCGTGATGTTAGTACTGTAGTGTGCTGATTTTGCTGCATAGACTATGTTTAAGACATTCTTCTTAGCAGCATCATAAGTCTGCTTATGAATAATGAGTCTGGTGGAAAGCCAAAGTCTATCAGCTTTGGTCTCTTTTAGCAGTGTGAAGCTGGTTCCTAACACTGCTATACTATGAAGAATACTTCTGAATTGCTACTTTGCACTTGGTTGCTTAGGGACATGTTTGTTTGTCGAGCAATGAATGCAGGAAGTTATTAAGTTGTTCTGCTGTAGTAGGTATTGCCCAAGAGGACACCAATTGACATGACGGCTACTTCTTTCATTAGTCACCTCTGCCAACATGCAGTAGACCAAACTGAGACATAATGGTACCAGCTGTGCTGCAGCTCAAGGGTCACAGCTAATTGTATTGGGGACACTGGATTCAGATGTAAATCTGACTAGCTGACGAATTATGTAAGTGTCATGGTTTCTGTCAGGCTTAAAAAAGGTCGAGTCTCTTGCCTAAATGTAAAATTATATTAATTAAAATTGTAGTTAAATCATGTTCTATAATTCTTTATTATTTAATAAAATGAAATATATATATATATATATATATATATATATATATATATATATATATATATATATATATATATATATATATATATATATATAAATGAAAATGTTATGTCTTGTGACAGTGGTGAGAGGGTAAAATGATATGATCTTCCACCTGTTATGGTGTCATGTAACAGTATAACTTGTACCCATCCATAACTAGTTACTGTGGAACTAGTTGCATTCAAAAGATTCTGTCATACACTGTGGTCAGAAGTTAAACATTCAGAAGAAAATACAAAAAAAAAAAAAGCGAGGAAGGACAGTAATTTGTTCCCTCACTAGATACATCTTCAACTGATAACCATAGAATGTAAAAAGTTCAAAGGAGAGCCACTGAAAACTGAGATAGCAGATCTGGGCAGCTGTGCAGTTTTTTCAGGAGTAATCAGTAGAACAAACAGTATAGACGATAACCTTAAGATGTGTTATTCTAAAACAGATCAGGATCTTAGTTCATGAACATGAGAGTCTCAACAACTGATCATTAAACCAGAACAAAAAAATAATATTTTTTAAGCAATCTGTTTGTAGCATAAATGCTCTACCATACAACCTTTCACACAGTCTTACCCAGCATGCCTAGTGTGATGTGACAAATCTACCATACAACCTTTCACAGTCTTACCCAGCATGCCTAGTGTGATGTGACAAATCTACCATACAACTTTTCACACAGTCTTACCCAGCATGCCTAGTGTGATGTGACAAAACTACCTACAACCTTTCACACAGTCTTACCCAGCATGCCTAGTGTGTTGTGACAAATCTACCATACAACCTTTTACAGTCTTACTCAGCATACTTAGTGAAATGTGACAAATCTTGTTCATCATGGTATACCTCTGATTATATATTGACTGTTGCCCCTGGCAATACATGTCAGTAACAGTCACACCCAAATGTTTTTTTTTCTTCAATTATAATTTTTTAAAGTGCTCTTCACCATTTGAGATAAAAGATGTTTTTTAATCCTCAAGGGGACTTACAAAGGATAAATAATCCACCTAAAGTCTCTAAAAATCAATTTAAAAACACTAAGTCTTAACACTAACATATTCAATAAAAAATTAATTAAAAACACTACTGATGTTGCAAGACATATGTAAAGTTAATGATATATGTAAATAAACAGTTTCAACACAACTAAGTGATTTATACTGATCAGAATGTTCATAACGAAGTTTTACATCTGTAATGTAAACAGGTCAATGGAACATTATACTGTATACAAGGTATATAAGTGTTCTAGTGTAATTGTATGTACTGTACTTATATGGGCAGAAAACTTAGATCTTCCTAAGAGGTGCAAATTATCATCATCTGTCTTGCATGTGATCCAACTTGACACATTCAGTGGATTTTTCCAACTACATGTATAAGAGTATATTTCTTGATTATGTAATACTTGTTCATTATATAGTTTCCTCAATGGATTTATTCACCTGTGGCCATAAATAGATATTTTAGCACATACATGTAAATTCAGAAATAAAATACTGGAGATAGCTTTATGCTGGAGACAGGACAAAATGCAAAAGATTGGATAAAAATGGTAGAGACTCAACAAAAATGCTGGAGATTGGATAAAAAAGCTAGAGACTCAACAAAAATGCTGGAGGTTGGATAAAAATGGTAGAGACTGAAAAAAAAATGCTGGAGGTTGGATAAAAAATGGTAGAAGCTCAACAAAAATGCTGGAGATCTTTTCCAAAACAAAAATCATAGACAATCATCTCATATACCTTTAAGTTATAGCCCTCTTCAGATATAACAACTACCATATATACTCACTTGTAAGTTAGATCCTATTGCAAACTGCATGCACATTGTACATGGCCTGGCAGATCTGGGTATATGCAGTATGAGAGGATTGATCAAAAGAACAAACAATAAATACCCAGTCTGTCAGTGTAGTACATGATGGTATATGTGAGTCTATACCGTTTGCAGTTGGACCTTACTTGTAAGCAAATAAAGATGGTATTTAAACAAAGTTTAATGATATTTCTGGAGAGGTGTGATCAGGTCTTTGTATTTCCAAAGCAAAATGCTACTAAAATTAATAAAAATAAATACCAGTCAATGAACTGCATATGGGACATATGACAATGAAGGACCAAAGATTTCTGCCAACCCAATAACAGGGGAAAATGATAATTAGTGTCACTTGCTTCTATATTGTCAAATAGGACCAGTAATGTGTATTGCTCATAAAAGTTTTTGTTTAATCAAGTTATAATTGTTTGAACCATCTACAAAAATTACTATTTCCTGAAGTGTGGTTCTGTTACATTCCTTTATTTTTGTGTATTGGTCCCATTTAAGGCTGCTATATGTCCTTTTCCCAGATGTGTCCTTAAATCTACACTGATAAATGGTGCAGATTTACCCACTCTCTGGAATGTCCTCTCCTTTGAAAATTCAATTTGTAACCCATTTCCCATTAGCAATATACCTTAATATTTGCAGTCTGGTACCCTTAACATTTTGCCTTCTCTGCCTGTAATTTTTTTCCACTTACCAACACACAATACTATTTGCAGTTGCAGTGTGGTATCCTTGTCTGCCTGTCACTTGGTCCCATTAAAAACACACATTACTACTGTATTTGCAGTGTGGTACCCTTACCATTCTGCCTTCTATGTGTCACTTGATCCCATTTCCAAACCGAATTACTATTTGCATTGTGGTACCCTTACCATTCTGCTTTCTATGTCAGTCACTTGGTCCCATTACCAACACATTACTATTTCTGTCTGCATGGTGCCTGACTATTCTGTCTTGTAGGTTTCTCTGTTGGTCCATTTCCAATACACATTACTGGTTGCAGTGTAGGTCTGTCAGTTTTGCCAGTTATGTCAGTGCAATAGTAATTGTTTCAGGCAATGAAAGTTTGCAGTTCTGCTTAAGAAAGATTTTAATTAATATGTTTGTGTATTGCTCACATCTTCAATTTAAATAACTTTATATATTGGTTATGTAAAAACTATGGTTTTTAAACCTATTCAAATTGCTACCTGACATGAGAATTTTAATTAATTATTTACATTTAAAGCTTAACTTAGTCTTTATCATACTACACACTGACTATGCCATAAACTTTATTATTGGTTACTACTACTACTACTACTACTACTACTACTACTACTACTACTACTACTACTAATAATAATAATAATAATAATAATAATATAATAATAATATAATAATAATAATAATAATAATAATAATAATAATAAGAAGAAGAAGAAGAAGAAGAAGAAGAAGAAGAAGAAGAAGAAGAAGAAGAAGAAGAAGAAGAAGAAGAAGAAGATGATGATGATGATGATGATGATGATGATGATGATGATGATGATGAATAAGAAGAAGGTGACTCAATTAGTAACAGGAACTAATCTATCATGAAGACTTCCATTATGTTCAATATATACCAGGGGTGGGTAAAATACAGCCAGTGAGCCAGATCCCACACATATGTGACTGGTATTATCTATTAATTTACATCACAGGGTGCAGCTTTAAAATTCACTTGTCCTGTCTATGCCCTGGAGGAAGTTATCCATGCCTGGTGTATATAGTACATACAGCACAATACAATAAATTCAACTTGACACTAAAGAATTTAGTTATTCTAAAAATCAAAGTTGCAAGCCCAGAACATAAATCACAAGCATCAATGAGCACACAAACATATATAAAATACACTGTATTATACAATTCATCTGTGAAAATGGTATACACTATAAGCAGAAGAAATGTATATTAGCAGAACAGTTTAATTATGCTTTTTATATTTATATTTACTGCCTTCAAACAGATCTATGGCCTCCAAAATCACAAATTTGCAGAGCATTTTGAGTTAATATTTCATCTACATTTAAATTTCTTGAATGTACATTTGGGCCAAGCATACATGGATGTTAATCTACATGTGGGTTCCATTTAAATTAGTGTAATGCATGTAGCATACATGGGTTATGAATGATGCTTCTCTTTAGCAATGCCTCCTGAATGGTCAGCATGAAAATGTGTGGCCCATGCAGTCCAGGCAACCCTTCCCCCACCCACCCCCAAAAAACACAGTCACAATAAAACTACAACAAAGAGCTGCCACAGATGATTGACCCAGCATAATCAATGCATTCCCACCAGCTCCACCAGTTGGTGACCAGGCCATCATTCAAGAAACTATAAAACTTGTAATTGCAACAAGTCTCAGTGGAAACAGACTAAACATTTGAATGCTTTTTATGCTCATTGTCCAGTGTACCAAATACCAGCAGCTCCCCGAGTCCTGACCCATCGTATATGCAGACCAGTGATGTTACACAAAGTGCTGCACAGATTATTGATATTACATAAAGTACTGCACAGATTAATGATATTACACAAAGTACTGCACATACCAGTGATGTTACACAAAGTGCTGCACAGATTATTGATATTACATAAAGTACTGCACAGATTAATGATATTACACAAAGTACTGCACATACCAGTGATGTTACACAAAGTGCTGCACAGATTATTGATATTACATAAAATACTGCATATATTAATGATATTACACAAAGTACTGCACATACCAGTGATGTTACACAAAGTGCTGCACAGACCAGTGATGTTACACAAAGTGCTGCACAGACCAGTGATGTTACACAAAGTGCTGCACAGACCAGTGATGTCACACAAAGTACTACACAGACCAGTGATGTTACACAAAGTATTGCACAGATCAATGATTTTACACAAAGTACTGCACAGACCAGTGATGTTATACAAAGTATTGCACAGATCAGTGATTTTACAAAAAGTATTGCACAGACCAGTGTCAGTGATGTTACATGTAGTACTGCACAGATCAGAGATATTACAATGTGTCATGGACACTGCTACACTGTCCATGATGGACTATGACCATAGTACCTAAGCATTCAATGGAAGCTCACTGTGATGACACTAATTGTAAGCAAGTAAATCTCATTAAAGCCGCGGTTTCATATAACTTAGAATACAAATCTGGTCAGATTCAATTAAAAAAAGACTGATTTTATTATAATAATAATTTATGTTGCCTCATTGAAAGAGGACATAGCACATGGCACAATTCACCATGTAAACAACAGACATGTTCAGCTCAGTTGTAGTACCTGATTGAAACTCTCAAGTGGGCCTCTCAACATTAATATCAAAATTTAAATTTTCAAAAGTTGTTTACTTTCCCTACCAGAGGCTGCCAATTTCCATCAAGTCAGAATTATTCATTTTATCACAACTACTTCAACCTTTAACTGTCTGAGGACACATCCCTTCATTAGGTTTTGTTCTCCCATCCCCCCATACAGTCAATTCATGAAAATATTTCACCCTCTCACTCAAGAGTAGCTTATGAAAACACTTATGTAGCTTGGTCCTGGTGTTTTAAGGCAAATACTGACTTTCAGACTACTTTCAGGACTGTCCTCATCTTGAGTTCACAAATATTATCTATTTGATTTCAAATGGTCAGTGATTCTTTCCATGGATTTCTTGGTTTCTTCCTCCACCAATAATACTGGCTGCCATATATAGCCTATCATGATCTGAAAAATGGCATTAAGCCCCAGAACAACAACAACAACATCAAATGGAAAGGTATACATTTATGTGATAAATGCTTGTGTGAGGTAGAGTTGAGGTGGGGGTGGAGGTGTAGCTTCAGTCATCTAATATTTATCAGCATTTCAGTGGATTACAAATAAGAAATTATACATTGCACGGCTTATATACAAATCTGTATGATTTCCTAAGACTGTATACAATCCATCATGGCTGCAGAAGTAGTTCTCTTGGATATGTGTATGCCCATTGCCAAGGATTAAATCCATGGTTCCACCACAACCATGACTTTTCTAGGGTATAAATTGGACTCAATTGCAATGGAGGTGTGCCTTCTCAAAAAAATGTGTTTGGATTTTATCAATGAAAAAGTGTTTGGATTTTTTCAATGTCTGGAAAAACAAGTACATAAAGACCATAAATTTTGATCACACAATTTTCAGGATGCTAAATTTTGACTGTAGTCTTAGTTCATGCAGAACATTAATATGATGTATCATTACAATAAGTGTAAAAATAACATACCATTAATATATATTACAAATGAGGATAGAGAAATTCTTGTCACTCAGAGTATATCCTAGATATTTTGAATTGTCACACTTTTTTCTCAGAAAAATGCTGGATTTAGTCTGATGGTACAACAGACTGACATAATTAATATATTATGTGAATACTACATCAAGATGCTGACTGCCAAATTTAGTCAAATTCTGCTGAGTGAGTTTTGAAAAGTTTTTTTATAAGGATTTTCTTTTTTTAGTAATGGCAGCCATATTTGATGGTGGATCAGTATCATTTGTACAAAGCTGAGAGCCATTCAAGCCAGGATCCTTTCTGCCAAATTCAGTTCAAATCTGTCTAGTGGTCTTTATGAAGAAATTGAAAATAGCAGTTTTGGATGGATGGGCGACAGATGTAAGCCATATCATAAGCCTCTTTTGGCCTAAAGGTCAGGTTAGCTAATATGCATTTAACTCTTCTGAAAAGTGTATCAATGAAATGACCACTCAAAATGCAAATATTTCGATGATCATCAAGACTCCCTGCAATACATTGAAATGTACAAGTCATTCACAAAATTCTGTCATATACTGCATCTTTAAGTCAAAAAGGGCAATAACTCTTGTAAAGGGTGGGCAGACAAAGATTTGTCAATATACACTGCTTAACATGACCATAATACATGTACATGTATTTACCAAATTTCACCATTAGTCATAAAAAACTGCCATCAAGATTCCATTATTTGTTGCATTAATCTGCAGGATTTTAAAGGACAACTAATTTAGAGCTCTGATGGATGTCATGTTGACAATAGTGCCTGTTCCACAAGCACCATTATCATTTAGCACCAACTAACCCTGGGATGTGTCTAATTAAAAACTGTTTCCTGACAACCTGCCACTAGTTTAGAACAGAAGTGATAATAAAATTGTGCTAATGGATGGATGGACAGGTGGCTGATTGATGACAGGCCATCACATGTGCTCTTCTGCTATTTACCAGTAGAAATAAAAAAGTAGAAATTTGGAATGATTTTGAAATGTTAAATTATCAAAAGGTTATTTGACCATTATCAGCTCATAATCTGGTCTCCTAAAAATATATCCATCAGCTGTGTACTATTGAAGCAACAAATGTGGAGATATGTGTAACTGTACATTCTATCACTAAATACACTAATCATCTACCATCTTTGCCTTGTTTGTAAGCTGAGTCCACAAACAATAAATATAAACCTTATCTGCCATGACATAATGTGCAAGTATATCAGGGTCTATGTCCTATTTAATACATACTGTAAATCTAATTCCTTTGCATAAGGCTAATCAAGTGGTCCATAATAATGAAGGGTTGATAATGGGTATACAAACTATCAGTAAATAAGAATAAAATAAAAATAATAATCCATGATTTTGTCAGGTGGAAATAAAGGCCAAAAACTACAGAAATATATTGCTATATTGTGGAATTTCATATTTTTCTTGACATGATACCCAATACCTGGAAAAAAAAGATCTGACTTCAAAGAAAATAAAATTAAATCAAGGTCAGTAATGTATATAAATTTCAGACAAAAATTATTATAATGATTGTAGTCTCATGATAATAATAATGTTTCTAAGATTCACCTAGTTAATATAAATCAATGTCTTTGTAAAAATATTATACACTGCTTTATATTAACATATGAAAAGAAATTGTTTAATTGTACTTTAATTGTACTTTTCAAAACGTTCCTTTGCATATACAGTATTCCTTTTTGTGAAGAAGAGAATGAAAAAGTTTAAAGTTATCAGTACTTCATCAAAAACAAAATCACTTATTGCTCATCGTATCTTGAAACTGTTTATAATTTATTCTTTCATAGAAACTGAATATGAAAGTACTGTTACATACTAAAACACTGCTCATCAAATGTATATTAATCCCACATAATAGTTCTAAAGTCTGAACACATTAACTTTTCCAATTCATGAAGACATGCAAAATTCTTTGTAATATTGTTTCAACTTGGTGATAGTGCTTTCCTTGCTAACAGAAACTGAGTGGTAATGGACACAGATGAGGGAATTGCATTCATACAGAGAAGGTGGTTAAACTTTCTGTTACCCACTGATTCTTAGTACCCTAAGGTATTGCAGAACCTTGTATAGACAAATAAATCTTCAGCAACTCATATTTCTGACACAATGCATTCTCAAGTGAATCTTAAGTACAATGAGCATTGAAAAATGAACAATATTAAAATGAATGTCAAGAGAAAAAAGATTTGGTCCACTGAATCAATGGTTACAGAAGCTAGATGGACTGTCCTGACATCTAAATATCTTCAGCATGATAAACTACACCTGTACCATATATAATCATTTATAAAATGAAACCAACTTTAAACAACACAGACTCTGATTTGCCATTGTATAATGTGCTGGAATATCAGTGGCCTGTGTTGTATTCTATTGATTTCTATTAACAAACTGCATAGACCCAGATCTACCAGTGCATAATACAAATATCAAACAGCTAAAGATAATTTGAGCTAAAACAACAGATTTGTCCAGGGAACATGAGAACCCCACCACAATGCCTGAAAACTGAGCTAGACTTAAAACATAAGTGGCATACTCTGTGTTGATGCTGAAAACTATTTACCACATTTTTCATTTTCCTGTATCCAAAATTACATTTAAGTTATCATACAAACATGTACAATGTGGAACTTATTTTTAGCATTGACTGTGACAATAAACCATAATCAAGACCAGCAAAGCATTCCTTACTATAGTTTGATTTTATCGGTTAAAGGTTAAAAGAAACAACGTGACCTCAAACACTTGGATAGGGCCTTCTATACCATATATACTCACTTAGAAGCCGAGTCAAACTGTAAACGATGAAGATGATCTGCCACTGCATAATGTGGCTGCAGATCAGGGTCTATGTTACTTGTTCTACTGATTACTCATAACAAACTCCAAACAAACTGCAAAGATTCAGATCTGCCACTGCATTATGTGATGGCAGTCTGGGTCAGTGTGGTTTGCAGTTGGAATTAATGTGTGTGTGATTTAGATTTTTAACATAGCTTTAAAAAATTTTCAGTTATATCCATACAATGTCTGCAGTGTGACAGTACAGTGATGTCTAGCCCCAGTGCTTCGAACATGTGGCATGATGTCCCACCCAGTCACATTATCCTGACACCAGGCCAACCAGTACTAACACTAACCTCTTAATGCTGAGTGCCATGCAATGCAGCTGTTATTACCATTTTTTTAGGTCACTGGTTTCACTTAGCCAGAGATTGAACCAACGACCTCCCACATTTAAGGTGGATGCTCTAACCACTAAGCAAACCTATAAGTTAATACATATGGTGTGTGTGTGATGCAGGTAAAAGCATATAATGAGAATGAAAAATAAATCAAGTCTTCTATTTTGAAAACCAAACAAAATTTAATTAAAAAGTAAAATAATATTGTCTGAGAACTATAAAATTTTGCAAGAAATGAATACCCTTGCCTGCAAAAAAAACTTTCTCTTATAATTCCTTTCATCACCTTCTTTGACAGCATGACCTCCAAATGATTAAATATCCAAAATGTCTGAGTAATCATGATATGTCTTTGCTATGATGATTCCAGACAATTCAACCAGGTGATAAGAACAATTTAAAAAAACAACAGTTTAACCCAAAATGATACCAATTAACATGACAAATGCTGATTTACTTGTTTTTCAATTGCTCCCTATCAGCTCTGAAACAACTTTTGCAAGTGTTCTATTTAATACATATATTTACCCAAGTCAAGTCTGGTTGGCTTGCCTGCAGTAGCTGGAGTGGCTGCCACAATGGTAGTGTCAGGGGCAACCTTAGCATGAAGATACCCTTCTGCAGATGGATGAGTGGGAGAGGGTGAAGCACTGATAGAGTTGCCCTTGACTTGAAGATAGCCCTCTGTAGGATGACTGTAGCTATCTCTAGGGTGAAGGTAGCCATTTGATGCTACCGAGTCCAGCGTATCCATGGCAATCTCATTCATTTAACACTGAAGCCTTATTTCCAAGGTCAGATGTCAGGCTTCAAGGACAGATAATAAGAACTGGTCTTTTTGGTACTGAGAAGGCTGAAATTCAATGAGAAAAGTTTGTTGTCATATCAACAAGAACCAATTGCATTATGGAAGCAAAATTCAGACTAAAACAATAAACTGTTTACAATACAGTACAGGTATCCACCAACTTACATGATTTCACCTTAAGTGAATATTTAGTTAACCATTTCATATGAATTTTCTCTTAATTTAATTTTTTTAGTGAAGACCACACAATATTTCAATTATTTATCTAAAAGAAAAAAAATAGGACTCCTAAATTGCTAAAATGAATGGTATCCGAGTTAAATGAATGGCGTATTTTTAAAAGAACATAAAAGGCAGTGAAACCAAAATTTTGAGTTTTGCAAATTTGAGTTATGTTATCATGCTTGGGAAGGCAACTATCACATAAAACCAGGGGTAAGCTGTTTACTCTATCTGTCTAATTCTTCAGAACAATGCAAAGATTGGGCAAAAAAAATGAGGATTAGTGTTAGTGTGTATTCTCTGTATGTATGACTGTATGTATGGGCTTTAATGGCATTTCAGCTCAATACTTACAATATGGTACCAACTAAAAGTTGTAAAAATAAAAATATAAAGAACTGCAAAAAAAAAAAAGAATTTAAGAAGGAAAATACTTACAAATAAATGCAAACATATAGTACAAGATAAAATATGGTAAAGATGGTAAAAACTCTGTACATTGGTATATGACAAAGGTAAAAAATATACAGTAAGTGAAATGTGTGCATTCTATTACAAAATTTAATGATAAACTAATAAATACTTATGTGAATAAATTCCATAGTTTTTAATCAGTGTATATTGCAACATGAAATAGACAAATGAAAATGAATTGTGCAACATTAGCTTATTGTCCACACTGAATTGTATGATGTTAAGTTTACATGCACAGTTTTCTCTGCAGAAGTATGTAATACCTTCCACCCAGGTCACATATAAGCAATGGAACTTGTAATAATTCCTCACTTTTGAACAGCAATTATAGAAACTTTACTTTCTTAAATGTAATCAGTTACCTCATACATTTAAAAAAATTACTTTTTTATTTTATTTTTAAGAATAAAAAATAACATATTTCTATGTATTATCCATCCAGGTCACATAATAAGCAATGTAACTTGTAACAACTCCACACTTTTGAACAGCAATTGATTAAATTACAGTTACCTCATACATTTATAAAAATTACTTTTTTATTATATTTTTAAGAATAAAATAAAATATTTCTATGTTTTTTTCAACATAGAAGAAACACTAATATCAGTGTTGTCAACACTCAAAGCATTGCATTGAAGCATTTTAAATTTGAAAACAAGAGTCCCTCAAGTATCTGATGCTCTACTGGTGAGAAACAATTTCCAATAATTCAAGATAAGATCATTTCTTCTTTTAACTGCTGAGTGCTAAAACCATATTAAATATTCTTGAACTACAGTATAAGATTTTCAAATCAGCCTCTGTCTAAAGCAGCAATGTTACATGTAAGATTGGCACCATTTTCATTTAGGACAAGTTAGATAGCAATACAGGACTTTAGAAATGGTTATTTTTTTACGACCACCCATTCTGCAGATTTAGGGCCAAGATTTTCAATATGGTAACTGTGGCATGAAACTGAATTCTGTAGATGCCTATGAATGTTGCAGGTGTCATTGTGACACAGAGCAGTAATAAACTGATGTATGTGATATGGCACAGAATTAAATCCATGGCATGTTTGTGGATGCCCATACTAATACATGGAATTAAATCCATGGCATGTTTGTGGATGCCCATACTAATACATGGAATTAAATCCATGACATGTTTGTGGATGCCCATACTAATACATGGAATTAAATCCATGGCATGTTTGTGGATGCCCATACTAATACATGGAACTAAATCCATGGCATGTTTATGGATCCCCATACTAATACATGGAATTAAATCCATGGCATGTTTGTGGATGCCCATACTAATATATGGAATTAAATCCATGGCATGTTTGTGGATGCCCATACTAATACATGGAATTAAATCCATGACATGTTTGTGGATGCCCATACTAATACATGGAATTAAATACATGGCATGTTTGTGGATGCCCATACAAATACATGGAATTAAATACATGGCATGTTTGTGGATGCCCATACTAATACATCCAGTATGGACACCACTGAGTCCTAATGAGTTCTCTTTGATAAATGTGTCAAGTGAAAGTGGTCAGTGAGTAAAGTGGTTTTTTTTCTTTATCAAAAATGCCAAGGGTTGAATTGCTGCAGAAACAGTGTTTTTAAATGCTGAAATATCTGTCATAAGTTGAAACTTTGCATAAATCAGTTTATCAAAGGAAGTAGACAATTTTTTAAATAATTTTCCAACTCTTGAGGGGCAGTTAAATAAGCCTATATTCTCATTGGACAAGTTAATCATCTGGGGCACAGGTGGTGGTTATCAAGTGACATCTGCAAAACTAGTTAGTCTAAACTTTTTTCATTAGGCATAACAAATCTTGGCTCCATGATTAGTAAGAATGCTCTCTCTTACTGATTGTCCAGGAAATTTGTAGTTGGAAGTCTTGAGAGAAACATAACCAGGGGTGTAAAGAGATGGTATTGCTAAAGGAGAAAAAAAATAGAAGAAAACTTCAAAGCAAGGTACAATGTCTTTATATCATTTATTATTTATCTTGATATGAGTTTAAGATAATTCTTTGAATTTATTTGTTGAAATGCCAAATGAATCATGTATGAATAAAACTGATATTTATTAGCTTTGTAGGATGTTTAAAATGATGAATAATTGTTAGTTAGCAAAAAATATACTTAAGACAAAAAGAAAATTTTGATTGCTCTATTTGTATAATAAGATGTAAATTCTTTTAGGAATCAGTTGTAATAATATTGAGCAGCATGTCGGAATATTTATTATTGACTGTGCCCGACATTACTCAAAAGAGCTTCCATGCTTGAAAATAGAGAGATGACTGGAATAATAGTTAACAACTCATAAAATGCTGAATGCAAGAGAGAGGCCATTACTGACAGCAATGCATTAGGAAGCATGATGGAAAAGTCAAAGCTAGCCTAGTCATAGATGAGCTGAATCTGGAGAGTGACCTGCAATCAGATCAGGTTATGCAGACATGCTGGATTATTAAGTTCATTCAATTTCTTGATGAAATTTGCCATATCTCTATAAATGGAACTGCTAATTTTTAAAACTTTATGTTAATTTATTTTTTTGAGCAAAGGTGCATCCTACAACAGGTATTGTACAATTTTGTTTTATTTATCTAATTAAATTGTTATGATCTGCATCAAGGGGCTCTTGTTGTTCTGTTTTATATCTCTTCTCAGATCTCCATTTATTCCATCCATTAATTTCATATTTTAATATTTGCTCCATCCAAGCCAGTTTATAACACCATCAATCCTTAGACATTGATAAACGTCATTTAAAGTAATAAGCTCCACCACCCCACTCATTCCTCTGATTTTACCTCTAAACATGGTTTGTCCTTCATTCATAAAACTTAATAGGTGACTACTGCATCTTTGCTACCACACCCAAAAATAATTTTGCTGGTACCCATATAGGTGATAGCATAGAGTTAGAAGCTGAATATTCTTTGAATGAAAGTTTCATATCGCTAAGTTTAAATATACTAAAATGTGGCATCAAAAACACATGAGAAAATCGCATAATTTTACTGCAAATACAGTTTCTATTTTTATTTAATGTGTTAAGCTTTCAAACTAGATATTTATTACAGAGCACACATACACATGTATGTCTTTATATGTTTTTAATATATATATATATATATATATATATATATATATATATATATATATATATATATATATATATATATATATATATATATGCTTAAACACAACAAGTTAATTTTTGAACCCCAGCTGTAAAAATGATAAATCCACAAAATTTAGCTACATGTCTTTTAGTTCAAAAAATGTACAATCTGTTTAGGTTGTAAGCATTTGCTGAGGAAAATGTAACCAAGTTATAATAAGAAAATGTAAATTGCAGTGGGTATTAATTTGACTAAATGATTGAATAACAATTGCCTGTAATTATACAAATGTCTGAATACAATTTAAGTAATTTACTATGAAAATCTGTCTAGTGTAATTAATTTCAGATAATTGTGCTTAATGATTACCATTACCCATGTCTTCCATACAAATACACTCTGCACACAACTTATATTATGCATTATAGATACATATAACATCTCTCATTCAGTCAATCAATCTATCTGCTAACCAGAAACTTTACTTTTCCACCCAAGAAAGAGAAATAAAACAAATATACAATTTGTGTATCACTGTATCCTGAAACTTTATTATGTACAAGTCTTTACTGCACATCAGCACAAAAGTGTATACCAGTTTATTATGCCAAATAAATAGCTAATGCTTGAAGTGTAAATTATCTTGGATTTAATTATGCAATAAATTAGAAAGATAAACCTTTCCAAACAAATTCAAACATTAAGTACAACAAAATAAAACACAGAATGTAATGGCATTCTAGAAACTGGTTCTATATACATCAAATATCATATTTCAGTAGAGATATATCTTTATAGTTCATCATGTTATCTTAAAACTAAGTAAACCAACTAGTTTTGTAAAACTTCATGAACAATTTAATTCATAAAGTTAAAAACTAAAAAAATTAAGATAATAGTACAATATTATAAGTTAAATTCAAAATAATTCTAAAGGTCTGAACAAGTTGAAAAGAACTGATTGTCCTGAATGAATTCTAGGTCCTTAAATATTCTTAAGTCTTGATATATCACAATAGCAATATCCAGAAATCCTTTGAATAAATTGACAATAGTCCTGAATATTATTTTAGTCCATAGTCAAACAGCATTTTGTAATTCCAATGAATAATCCAAACAAATAATTTCCTCTCAGATTATATCTAAACACAACATTAAACACATTGGCAGATGCAGATTGATATGAAAACAAGAACATAGGAATTTAAAAAACAGGAATTAATTAATTGTCCAACTCTTCCTCTTTGTACACAATTACAAGTCTATTATGACAGTATGTTGCAACATAACTCTATGTGACAAACTCCACTACTCAACCCCACATCTCATGATACCTTCTTTTGTAACTTGCACTGCAGTACTCTATCACCTGATCTGACCATTTAAGCAGAATTTTCTCCAAATACTTAAACTGATTTATTATTAAAATTAATGTATAGGAATGTAAACACTTTTGCAACCAAAATACATGTGCCAAAAGTTACACACAATATAGTTACAGTCATGTACCAAAAATTACATGCATAATATATATATATATATATATATATATATATATATATATATATATATATATATATATATATATATATATATATATATATATATATATATATATATATATATATATATATATAAAAAGATAAATCATATTCATTTGCCTAATGTTATATTTCCACAAATTTTATTGTAAATTCCACAGACCAAACCTAGCATATACAAACACACAAAGATAAATTCCACAGACCTAACAAATATAACTCCACAAAGATAAAATCCACAGACATAGCAAACAAACATAACCCAACAGACATAACAGATATACCCTACAGGCCCAACAAATATAACTGCACAAAGATAAATGAAATAAATGAAATAAATACACAGATCAGTTATGACTGCTTCCAGATACTAATTCAATACCAACTATACTTACTTTTAAGTTTGATCCAACTACAAACTGCATAAACACAGATTTGCTGTCACAAAATGTGCATGTAACTCGGGATCTACACATTTTAATCTGCAGAACAAACACGGACCCTGATCTGCTGATGCCCTATGCAATGGCAGATCAGGGACTACTCTGCTGATGCCCTATGCAATGGCAGATCAGGGACTACTCTGCTGATGCCCTATGCAATGGCAGATCAGGAACTACATTCTTTGCAGTTGGATCTAAATTATAAGCAAGTATAGATGGTAACCATAAATCTGAATATTTCTCCTGAGACATCTCTTGATGGTTCAAAGAAATATATGTTTACCATTTGTTATATTTCTACATGTTTTTAATACTCCTCAGACCTAATAAATATTACCCAAACAATGAAAATAAAAACATTTGCACTCTATTTATGATTGCATCTAAAGCATTCAATAATGATCAAATAATATATTTCTATAGAGAGATGTATATTGACAGAAAAAATAAATTGCTGATGTTTACTGGCTCTCATATTTAACAAATGCATTACCATGGAACCGTATGCAGACAAAAAAACATACCCACTGCACAATGATGAATACAGTAGAATCTGTCTTAAAGATCACATCTATCTGAAGTCATGTTTTCTCAAGACAGGTGATTTCTCATTACAGGTCATAACACATAAAATCAATAAATCTGTGCACTGAGAATCTGGTCACTTAAGACAGGTGATCTCTCACAGCAGTGGTCTTTCAAGAGGTTTTTACTGTAATACCAGGTACAGGATTACAATTGTTATTAATGCCACACCTTATACTGCCACCCTGACTTACTGAGAACAACATGTCCATAACGGATTTCAGTCTTTTTCATACTCACATTATGCCATCATTCTTTCTTATCACCATCTGCCTGCACAAAGCATGTACAAATATATTCTGATTGTTTACACAAATTACCTTCATTAAAACTAGCTCTGGAGAATGTTTTTACTCGCATTTCAAACAATAATTATATTTAGTGTATTCATAACTCCTTGAGTAACTGCTTCACAAAGATCATCTTGGTTTATTATCTTAAACAGCATTAATTGTACATGTAATTAGACAAGATCAACCTGTGTATGTCTTTTATTATGTATGTTTGCTTACATGCTGAATCCAACTACAAACAACACAACACTGATCCACTGTCGATAATGAGCCAACAAACCAGTATATATGCTGTTTGTTCTACTGATTACTCCTAACAAACTGCATAGACCAGATTTTTGAAATTATAAAATTTTAATTTGTAGAAGTAATTTGTTAGGAAAACTGGAATTGCATGCCTGACAATGCTGAATTGGACTTTAAGTGTTATATCAAATGCCCATAACAACAATGTAACAAGCTAGTGCATATTGTATGCTGGCATGCTATTTCATACAAAAAATAGTCTTTGACAGAACAAGATAGACCCTAATCTGTCTGTATGTTGGGTGCACAAATGTTTCATGGAAAGTACATTTGTAATTTATCTATGGTCTATTCAGGGTCTATTTAGGATGTGTAGTTGTTGGATTCACTCCAATTTCTTAAGAATCACATTTAAAAAAAAGTCAACTGAAGATGCGAAAGTGACAGCATAAATTATATTTTCAAGGTCTACCTGTATTTCTTTAAAAAAAACTCCCCCTTATAAGAAAATTATCCCCCTTTTTTAAATGCATGGGACAGCCTCTCCCATATATTTGTAATTCTAAGATATGACCCTTCCAAAATATCACATAAAATACTGAATGCTTCCTTACAATCATACACAAGTGGGAAGAATTTTAACAAAATCCATTGGTTTTGGGACCATAATGACAAACTAACAGAACATGTAATATACTTTTATTGGCATATACTTTTATTTTATTGAATCATCCCTCCTACATACATCAATATACAGAAAAGGGAATCTGCCTTAATTTGCTTCTATTAATGTAATAATGGAAGGCACTGTTATATGAATATTGACATGATGGCACAAAGACACTAAAACAGTCTGAAATAACTAAATTTATAAACCCACACATTCCTAACAACAGAACAGTCATGACCATCTCTTAACCGGTTATTTGAAATAGTTGATTATCAAACAATGAAAAATTACACCATTCATCCATTTCATCAGGTGATTTGATCTTTTCAACATCAGGTCTATCAAAAACACTCTTATCCTGATTTCCATTTAGAGAAATCAAACCTCCTCACTATCAAATGCAATTATTAATTGGAATGGACATTTATAGCATAACTTTTTAAGGCACCTTTACAAAGCAGTGGGTATTTTGTGCCAACTCAAGGAATTATTTGCAAAATGTAAAACAGAACTTCAAAAATGTACAAAAATACAATGTTTGAAACAAATGTAAACATGAAGTACAATAACAGACGAGATAAAATATAAAGATGTTAAAAGTTCTTTAAAATGTGTATCAAACAAAAGAGATGGGTTTCACCTACAAAATCATTAAAAAATATGGTATAAGTCATTATATAAAACTACATGCACTAAAAAATCCAAGACTTTCTTGGATCGTACATCATCATAAAGTTTCTTCATGCAGTTCAGGTATAAAAAAAAATACTTTTCAACACTGAAATCAATAAGTTTCTTCTTTACCCTATATGTAAGCTAGCCACAAATTTCTGCAAAGGTACATACTGTAGAAATGAACTTGCTGCACAGAAAAGTTAAAAGACAGCTGGACAAAGATGGACAGACAGGGTTATAGCATAATACAGTCTGCCAAGAGGCAAGTGTATTGACAGTAATTGTTTTTAGGTGTTTAACAAAAAGATACCACTGTAAATGGTTTACACTGCAATCTTGGCTACACAAACATCAACAATAATGATGAAATGTAAGCAAACCTTTCTGAAAAGGTGGAAGTGACTAAACAGGCCCAACAAAGTCTAACCTGAAATAATCTAACTCCAAAAAATGTAGAAAACTAAAACTCAAAATGAATACTATATCAAGAAAATAAATTATATGTATGAAAAAAATGGACTTACATAAAAATATAAAGTCAATCAGTGACAGTGACCATGAAGAATCCAAGCAGTTTGATTTGTTGAGAGCAATGTTCTCAGAGAACTACTGACTTAAGGTCTTGATACATAACTAACACTATGGCTATAAGACACAATTACGAATTCAGAACCATTCATCTTCAATCAATCAATAATGCCAAAAACTATGAATAACAGTGTCAAAGAGATTCAATCAAACTCTGTACAGGCAGGTCAGAACTCATGCTGTCAAATAAAATTCCTCATAAGGAAGAGTTAGCCATCATATAACTCAACTTGATCAATAAAAATTAGCCCACACACTGTTGAGAAAGCTGGCAGATTTATATCAAGACCAAGTTATCTGCCTGTTGCAATTATATCACTTTTGCAGTTTCTTCTGCAGGAAGGTTTAAATTGTCAGTTGAGAGTTTCTAGGCTTCACATAATGCAAAATATTTTTTTATAAATGAAATTAAATTAAGTTAAATTCAATTTTGTAAAATATGTATGCTCCTAATGCAGAATAAAATGAAAACGGAAGGAAAAATTTTCTTGCCATAAAGGCATAAAAATCAAAATCAAGGGTCAGCATTCACAACACGTTAATTTGTCTAACTCAAGTTGTTTTTGCATTTTTCATTGTGTTGATGATTTTTTTTCTTTCAAAAGTTTAACTTAAAAAAAAATAATATTGAAAAATAATAATGGACTGAAATACTAATTAATATTGTGTCATTGCTTAGTGTTACCTGGCTATACTGCAAATGCAATGCCATATGGTGTCACACTATCTATTACAATTATGACCACATCTTATACTGACAAACAAAGCATTTAATGTTGATTCATTGTTAAAAAATTCAATATAAGTAGGGATTTAGAATTTTAGATTATTATATAGCATTGATCCAGCCAGATAGAAAGAGAAGGACATCCATTGCTGTGCCTTTCAGTGCCCTTTAAGCCCCATCCCCAAGCCTTACCATCTTATGCTTTTTCACTTAAAACACCTTTTTAAATTTGTTATATCCTTGTTTCACTCTCTAAATCACTAATACTTCCTTTAAAAATATGTGTTGCCTCCCCTCTTCTGTTACTAAAATCACTAAAACCTCTACTAATCTGTGTTGTTTACTATTTATTCCTCTTTTTTATGTTTATTTTTTTAATGTAGGATAAACTTAAGAACATTAAATGTACTTATGCATATTTCTATTTACCTAAAACTTAAATTCCAAATCTCATTAGATCATAACAAAAATACCATTACAAAAAAATGCTCTTCCTTCAACGACTAGGCCCATTCTGCTAAAAGTGCCATTCTTGCCATCTTCTATCTACTAAATTTCTAACTGGAACATTAATGTCACAGTAAAGGATAACCTATCTTGAAAGACTATTCCTTCTGCCCTAAACTAATGGTCTCTCAAGACAGGTGTTCTCTCATAATAGGTCATAACACAAAATAATTTGTAAGTATGCATATGGAAAACCCATCTCTCAAATCTCAGTAGTTGTGTCTCAAGGCAGGCTTTACTGTACATCTTTATGGAGAATGTGGTCAGTTTCTCTCAGACATTTTCAGGTAGGACTAAGTCTGAGGCAATTCATCTCAGAACATATCCTTATGATGAAAACACACATACATGCAAGATCACACACCAGATGATCAAATACGACAAAGCTACTCAATGTTTCATCTAATTCTATCAAGCTTGTTTGGGCTATCATAACAATAAGTGATTATTTATTATAGTAATACTTGGGTGTTTTCAGCTCAGTGCTATGAAAATACATGATATATTTAGGTTTTTTATGTGGAAAATATTTCAGTAAATTTACATTTCATCAAAAATTACCTATTACCTGCTTACCAAATAAATTAAATTGTCATTATGGAGTGTGCCTGCTGTATTAACAAGTTCTCTATTTGCAATGGCAGAAGACACTGACGAAGTGAAGCTTACAAATGAGAGTCAAACATCCATCCCAAGGAATTTTGTTTATGCAGTCACATTACAATGGGGCAGCCATGTCACCTGGCCTGCTGCAATATTATCACTGGCCTGGGGTAGCAGGTTGACTGTGGACTTGTACATCACTGACTAAATCTTTGTCATTTATTGTTTTAATAATTTTGTATGCAGTGTGTGCATTTAAAAGCATACAAATTTGTATGCATTGTGTGTATAAAAAGAATAAAAATCTGTATGTAGTGTGTGTATGAAAACCATACAAATCTGTATGCAGTGAGAGTATTAAACACCATACAAATCTGTATGCAGTGTGTGTATGAAAACCATACAAATCTGTATGCAGTGAGAGTATTAAACACCATACAAATCTGTATGCAGTGAGTGTATTAAAAAGCATAAAAATCTGAGTAGTGTGTGTATGAAAACCATACAAATCTGTATCCAGTGAGAGTATTAAACACCATACAAATCTGTATTCAGTGTGATTACTAAAAAGCATACAAATCTACTACTCAGAGAAACAGGAAGTCATACCTAACTAGTGACAATAGGCATCATATTTATATCTTGTCAGATTTTTGTATGAAAGGTGATTTACCAATCACAATGCTTAGTGTTGCCCATTCATGATGTTTACAGCAGAGGTTGCAGACCAATCACAATGCTTAATGCTAAATGTTCATGAGGTTTACACCAGAGTTTGCAGACCAATTGTAATGCTTATTAGTGTTACCCATTCATCAAGTTTACAGCAGGGGTTGCAGACCAATCACAATGTTTTAGTGTTACCTCTTCATGATGCTTACACCAGAGGTTGCAAATCAATTGCTATTCACAGTGCTATCTATTCATAAGGTTTACTTCTAGAGGTTGTAACTACAATGTATAGTGTTCACAGTTGACACATATGTAACTGGAAAACACTATGCAGCATCATGTCACTTAATCATGTCACAATGGCCTGAACATCTAACTGGAACATCTACATATAAATACAATTATAGTCTACCAAATTTTATTTCCCTACCTTAAGCAGTTTTTAATTACTTGTGCTAACAAGGTTTGACCCAAAAAGTTTAAGTATAAATTTTAAAATTATGTAAAAACAAATTTGAATACCTCTGAAATGGCCTGAGAATTCTCTCAAGTTATCCACAAACAAGCACAAATATGTCTATCAGATTTAATCCAACTTAAACACAAGTAGTTTTTCCTGACAAAAGCTAATAAGGTTATTGCATGCAAAATCCAGGACAGACCAATTTTGTAAATATGTAAATCATTGAAAATTGCTGTCATGACCTACAACTATTAATAAGGCATGTATAGATACAAAAATACATAAAAAATTTAATGTGTCTGCATTTAGTGTTTCTTTTTTAAAATATTTAATATTTTCATTTAAAATCAAATGCTTGTTATGGAATTATTGCTTCGTATGAGGGACAAAATGGATGCACCTACAGGATAACATCCAATTAAACCTAGGACATGAAGGATCATGCCATGTCTACTTGCTTGTAACTCAGATCCAACTGTAAACTGCACAGACCCAGATCTGCCATCATATAATGTCCTGACAGATCTGTGTATATGCAGTTTGTTAGGAGTAAACAGGAGAACACATGATGATTTGCCTATGGATTATGTGTTGGCAGATCATAGTCTATGTTGTTTGTACTAGGACTCAACAAATAACCAAGCATATATGGTAGACAAATATAATAGTTTACATTAATAATTATTGGTAGCTATTATATTACATTTAAACTAAGTTGGTTTGGGTTTTGTAAAATGGACTTTGCATCAAATATGCAATCTGTTCATCACCTATCTGAAAGCTTAAATGCCATACTCATTAAACAAACACATATACTTGCTCTAATGTTGTCAAAGGCAGGTATATTATAATGATACTGTAAGTTCCACTTACCTCAATAATCTGACAATACACTGTAATTTCCACAGTAATAAGGTTTTGAAAAATCCAGTTACATTATTTGTGATGTTGCAGTAGTCTGCTAGTAAACAACATGACATTTATAATGAATACTTTTGTTTGAAAAAAAGCAATAGGACCATTTGGCTAGAGCCCCCATGAATACCATACAAATCCAACTGCTGGTACATGATGATCATTATGGACTGATATTCTATTAGCCTGTAACAAATGTTTCCCATAAAATTGTATACAAATGTCAAAATTTTAATCCTTTTCTAAGATTAAATTATGGGCAAGTAACATAAACCTGTTCATACCAGTAAAATTTTTACTAACCCCAGGCAACTTTACTTTTCTACTAGTCCCAGGCAACACTACATAATGCAAGTTCTATTTTCTACTAGTCCCAAACTACTTTACATAATGCCAGCATACTATTCTACTAGTCCCAGATTACTTTACATAATGCCAGCATACTATTCTACTAGTCTCAGACTACTTTACATAATGCAAGTTATATTTTCTACTAGTCCCACACTACTTTACATAATGCCAGCATACTATTCTACTAGTCCCAGACTACTTTACATAATGCCAGCATACTATTCTACTAGTCCCAGACTACTTTACATAATGCCAGCATACTATTCTACTAGTCCCAGACTACTTTACATAATGCCAGCATACTATTCTACTAGTCCCAGACTACTTTACATAATGCCAGCATACTATTCTACTAGTCCCAGACTACTTTACATAATGCCAGCATACTATTCTACTAGTCCCAGACTACTTTACATAATGCCAGCATACTATTCTACTAGTACCTAGCTACTTTACATAATGCCAGAATATCTTTCTACTAGTCCAAGGCAAGTTTACTTTTCTACTAGTCTCAGACTGCTTTTCTTTTTTACTAGTCCAAGGCAACTTTACATAATGCCAGTATATTTTTCTACTAGTCCCAGGAAACTTTACTTCTCTACTAGTCCAAGGCAACTTTACATAATGCCAACATACTTTTGTACTAGTCCTGACTACTTTACAAATAAAGTACCCCCAAAAATGTCACCCTTTGGTTACAGTAATTCAGTAGTATCAGCCTGATAGTATAATTGAATCAAACAAAAATTATTTTTGGAAGGTCTTTATGAAATTAGATGAAATTACTGATCATTTTGGATGAAACATCGCTAAAGGATGAATGCTTATAAAATGTTATAGCATTTGTCTTTTTAAAAACAGACAATTTAACATAATATATATATATATATATATATATATATATATATATATATATATATATATATATATATATATATATATATATATATATATATATATATACACCTGTTAGCTAAGTCAAACTTCATACAACATAGATCTTGAAATACCATTACATAAAGTTCTGACTGGGTTGGGTTCTGCTATTTGTTCTTCTGATTCCTCCTAACAAACTTGACAGACCTAGATCTGCCAGTGCATGATGCAACATGGATCTGGGTCTGTGCAGTGTGAGGTTCGACTGGACTTGTGAGTATATAAAAAAGATAAGTCTCCAAGCAATCCAAAATCACATACAAATTTATAACTACTAGTCGAATATGTATCCTTAGGTAAGGATCATGATGCAAAACAGTATGAGAACTAGTACACTATCTCTAATTGTTAATAAAATAGTAGTTGAATGAGTTTTTCACAAATTCACCTAATTTGCACATATTGATTAGCTTACATTCTTTTTATCCAAAGCACAAATAAAGCTAAATATTGGCAAGTGATTTTTCTTTTCCCACTATAATATCATTATTGAGATTTTATAGGGTTTTTTTGACAGTGTGAGTGTGTGTGTGTGTCCATGTACCAAAGGTTACAATTTCAAACAACTTCCTAAGGTCTCCAGTACTTTTTCTTGACTTTATAATATTCCTTCCCTTGTCTGTAATTCCAATTTCATAATGATTTTTCTTTTTATAACTATTTGTAAACAAGCAAAAGTCACAATTTTATTTTACGTACATTTCCAAAATGTCTTCATAGCACTTATACCGTGGTAAAAAGTGACATTGTATCATTTATGTCACAATGTAATGATTATACCCTGGTATAAAGTGACATTACATCAATTATGTCACAATGTAATGATACAAACTGGTAGAAAGCAGCATTGTATCAATTATGTCAGTGTAATGATACATCTTGATAAAAAGTAACATTGTATCTGTCACAGTGTAAAGATACACACTAGTAAAAAGTGCAATTGTATCAATTATGTCACAGTGTAAAGATACAACCTGGTAAAAAGTGGCATTGTATATATGCCACAGTGTAATGATACACCCTGGTAGAAAGTGATATTGTATCAATTATGTGTCTGTGTAAAGATACACTCTGGTAAAAAAATGACTTTGTATCAATTATGTCACAGTGTAATGATACACCCTGGTAGAAAGTGACACTATCAATTATGTCACAGTGTAAATAGTGATACACCCTGGTAAAAAGTGATATTGTATCAATTATGTCACAATATAATGTTACACTTTGGCATAAGTGACATAAATTATGTCCCAATGTAATGATACCTGTTAAAAGTGATAGTACACATCAATTTTACAAAAATGAATTATTCATCTTAAGCCCCAATGCTGCCATTTATTATAAATTTCACCATTCTTCTAATGTAACTAAAGTTTGGAAGGAAGGAAATGATTTGTTCAAAAAGCTGACGTAAACCATTCTTTGAAAAAATCAAGATGTTTGTTTTAAATGATGTTTGGATATTCAGTTTAGAATTAGAGGTGCCACCTCCTAATTAGGTCAACAAGGCTGTTAATAATTTTGTTATTTTTTACCAGTGCTTCAAAAGTAGTGAAGTGCTACATTCAACAGTCTGTTAATGACTATCTAATAACAACATCATATGCACATGGTGCACAAATTGATTCAAGAGGGAATGACAAGTGCTGACCCACAGATGTGGCTGATCAACATCAGGTTATTTCATACACAAGTGAAAAATGGCCAGATTCCTCAGTTCCTGGGAGAAATCACATGGCTCATAACATGATGGTTTTAATGATGTTTAGGACCAATATCTTTCAAGATTCAGTATTATTAAGATGATTTGGCATTAAGCGACTTTGTGTAACAGCAACTCATATACACAGTAATAAGGCAATACATCAAAGTTTGATAAATTCAATTCATGTTTGACCTTAATATTTCACAGTCCACTTTGTGCCTTTTAAAAACCAATAAACTTATACTGAAAAAAGCTTCATGTAGGAAAAAGTATAACCATTCAATTTTAAAAAAGAAAATATTGCTGAAAACTGTGAGATTTAGTATAAAGTCAACATTCAATACTCCACAAACTGGGTCAGAGTTCTGAATTAAGTTGCAATTTACTTTGTGAATAATATGGTACTACACAATTCCTAACCTAATTCTCAGGCAGCTATTAAAGCTTGCTGCTCTCTGACTCACACTGCAGCATGTGGGGGGGGGAATAAAAACTGAGCACAGGACTATTGCACAACTCAAAATGAAATCTGTCAGCAGCTTTAGTAATATATGTGTCTCCTGAATTTGCTGGAAGCCATACAGAAGGGATAATAAATCTATTGAAAGTTGCATGAAATTGCATAACCTGAAATACATTTAGGTTATGTATGTATGTATGTATGTATGTATGTATGTATGTATGTATGTATGTATGTATGTATGTATGTATGTATGTATGTATGTATGTATGTATGTATGTATGTATGTATGTATGTATGTATGTATGTATGTATGTATGTATGTATGTATGTATGTATGTATGTATGTATGATATACAGAAATAAGGAAAACTACCTACAAATCAATGGAACTGCAATGGGTACTAAAATTGCTCCTTCCTATGATAACATTTTTATGGGAAAACTGGAGGGTCAGCTCTTAGCATCAGTTGAGCACCATACAGTGGGTACACTTTATCAATGATATAGAAATGAAGTGGCAACATGGAAGAGAAAGTCTGGATGACTTCATATCATCTGTATACAACATAAACTCTAATCAGCAGGTGCATTATGCTATGGTAGATCAGGATCTTTGTTGTTTGCAGTTTGACTAACCTTATAATCAAGTACATATGGTGAACATAATTGATGTCAAATTACATTAGCTGTATGTACATTGTACCTGGCAGTAAACAGAACAATGTCAATATGATTGAAGAAATAAATGTTCAGTGAAACATTGTTTATAAGATACCCATGTATTAATTTTTTCTCAGTATTCTAAGAGCAATAAATTTCCTATATTATATCTTACAAAACAATTCAATTTAATTTCTCATTGATCTGTAATTTAATTTGCTGACAGGCATGGCAGAAAACCTATTTTTGATCCATATTAAAGGCATGACATTAAACATATCCAAAATCCAGATTAAAACAGCAGTAAACATATCCAAAATCCAGCAGTAAACATATCCAAATATCCAGATTAAAACACAGCAGTAAACATATCCAAATATCCAGCAGTAAACATATCCAAATATCCAGATTAAAACACAGCAGTAAACATATCCAAATATCCAGATTAAAACACAGCAGTAAACATATCCAAATATTCAGATTAAAACACAGCAGTAGACATATCCAAATATCCAGATTAAAATCCCTAAAGCGCTGTCCGTTACGGATCACTGCCATCTCACCTCTGTCTGCGTGGGTTCGAGTCTAGGATTCGGCGAATGTGGATATGTGAGAAAGCATGCCAGTAGCTTCTCGTGGGTTGGTGGTTCCTTCCGGTGATTTCCCAGTTTCTTCCTCCACCATTAATACTGGCCGCCATGAATAGCCTATCGTGTGCTGAAAAATGGCGTTAAGCACAACAACAACAACCAGATTAAAATCCAGCAGTAAACATATCCAAAAACCAGATTAAAGGCATGGCAGTTAACATATCAAAAATACAGATTAAAGGCATTTTTCTAAATATATATTGAAATGAAAACAAATTTATTTCAACAACATAAAAATATCAACATCAACACCTAAACTATCATATTTCTTTATTATACAATTCAAACCAGAATGACCAGATTAATGTAGCATCATTTGGGATAAGCTGGATGATATTCCAAATAAAGCTCATACAATCAACCTAATCTGTGTGTAAAACTGGGTGATATTCCAAATAAAGCTCATACAATCAACCTAATCTGTAGGTAAAACTGTGGGATATTCCAAATAAAGCTCCTGCAATCAACTTAATTTGTAGTTAAAGCTGCAAACTAGGTTTATTTTGAAAACATCTATTTCAAAAGGCCACCTAAGACTGTTCTTTAATTTTGGGAAAATTAAGTCTGAACAACTGATAGAAAATGTCAAACATTTTTATACATTGGGCATTGAAAGAAGAAAAAGAAGAGAAAATTTAAAGTATTCAAATATCACCCATGAATTTTAATGAAACAGGGATGTAGCAAAGCCTTTACAAATTTCTTTACTGATTTTTAAAAAATGTAAGGACCTGTGACTATTATTGGGTGGGAAATTTTTCTTTTTAATCTGGGTATTTTTTTCTTTGACCTCAAGACAATTACTTGTCTATAACAAATATAATCATTATAATAGATCATTTTTCTAAAATCATGGCAAAAATATTATTTCAATCTATTTGAGGTCTGGAACTTTTTCAAATATCCAGACCCCCACCTATTATGTGATTATATGGTCTGCATCTATACTGGCTAAAAATGTTTACAAAATCAAAATGTTCTTTACTATATTTATACTATACCTGGTACATCTCTAAACATGTTATTGAATACAAAGAAACTTACCAAATTGCTCTTATAAGAAAAATCTACACATTTTCACACTCTTCAAAAAGATGGTCCTCAAACTATTTCATCATATACAAAAGATCAGATATAAACCAGTAAAAGATGTAGAATCACATATCAATAACAACACAACTTCTTCTGTTACAAACACATCCTATTTATAGGTAGGTCATGTCTGTGATGCGAAAGATTGATATGTGGCCTCAGGTTGTAAGGGCTGGTAAATACCATTGGATAAAAATATTACAAGTGTTTTAACCTAGAGACTTCACTGGTCACACCTGAGATAATTATGTTTTGATGTACCATACCTACCTGTTTACAAGTTAAGTCTAACTACAAAAAACAAAGATATTGATCTACCAGTGCAGTATGTAATGGCAGGTATGGATCTTTGCAGCTTGCAGATGAATTTGACTATTAAGAAAGTATATGTGGTACATGTATAACATTTATGTGAGTTCACAGTGTAATGGAAAGACAGAGAAGTATATATTTTTGTTTGCCTCTCTGCATATCCAAAATGACTATGAAGTAAAGATAGAATTTTGTTATGACTCTCTGGTCTTAAATTAAGTAACAGAAAGAAGCAAACACCAAGTTTAGTAAATTCACAAATAATTTAATTAGTATTGTGAATTAAATCCCAAATAATCAAAAAAGTTATATCACAAGTCCAAACATATACAGTGTTCCATGATTTTAAGTCATGAATTTGCCAATTCACCAACAGTGTTGAATGAACTGACCTGCCAATGGTTTGGATGTATCAAAAGCATATAATCCAGACTGCCATGTAATGAATTTACAATAATCCCAAAGTAATGTTTAAGATGAAAGTTTAAATGTGCTTTTTTGAAGTTCCAATGAATAATTTGAATAAACATTTCCTCTCAAATTATATAAGAACACAACTAATAATGATTCTACAATGACTGATATTAAAATAGGAATAATATAAAACCTAAGGCACATTAAGAAGACCAGGATGTAGGTGATAAGACCAGGATGTGGGTGATAAGACCAGGATGTGGGTGATAACTTAAGTCACAATAAGAAGACCAAAATGTGGGTGATAAGACCAGGATGTGGGTGATAAGACCAGGATGTGGGTGATAAGACCAGGATGTGGGTGATAAGACCAGAATGTGGGTGATAAGACCAGGATGTGGGTGATAACTTAAGTCACAATAAGAAGACCAGGATGTGGGTGATAAGACCAAAATGTGGGTGATAAGACCAGGATGTGGGTGATAACCTAAGGCACAATAAGAAGACCAGGATGTGGGTGTTAAGTTCTCCTTCAGAGGTTTCTATGATCAGAAGGTCATGTCAACATGTTTGCAAATATTATAATAAAGTACAAACCACAGTCATGGACAAATCTTAGTTATCTAATAAGTTGTTTACAAATAACTCTTACAATCTACAATCATGTACAAAAATTCAACATACACAATATAATATAACAGTTGTGTCTTTACTGATTCTATCAAAGTTTCAGAATGATTCCTAATGCAGTTTAATTTATGGGAACAGTGAACAATTGCTTGCATAAATAAACCTCCACTTCTCATGTGTCAAACCCTGTCACATGATGCAAATGAGTCAAACCCTGCCACATGATGCAAATGAGTCAAATGTAAAAAATGCACAACTCATCTTGAAACAGTATGTGTGCAATAATTAGATAATTAGCATATCTTCTTTTGATGACAATAACATGTACTAAGTTTCATAGCAAGCTACTAAAAAGTACAAGAACAGTATTATGACTCCATAGTCTTAGAATATGTAATAGGAAAGAATGAGAAGCTTTGTAAAATTCAAATGGCTCATCAAATGCATGAATAATGGAGATGAGCTCTTAGGTACCTTCACTTTTAATATTTGGCCAATAAAAGTGATTCAAGATCTTGTGATAAATGACCAGTCAAATGATTTGCATGGGCTAAACTAAAAATTTCTTGTATAGATGACTTTGGAACTACAGTTTGATACCTTTAATGACCACTCATCAACAACAGGTGCCTCAAGTGGTCTCCACTTTCTCATAAGGACCCATATCTGTAAACAAAAAAAGATACAGGTACTTATGTGGCTTTAATTTCATTAATTGCCCTCTGAAACAAACAGGAGACCCCAGATTTTTGACAGGCTCAAAAACAACTGATTATCATTTGTCACCCTGATTAGAATAAAAAGACTGAGAGGTTAAGAGAGAATCACTTTGATCAATATCCTTTGATTGATTCTAATCAGGAGCAAAAGTGACCTCATCAAAAGTCTGACCAATACATGTGTCAACTAAAGGAATACTTTCCTGATCAACATCATTCTCAAAAACTACCTTGCCATATTACTTAGAAACTGCACTAGCTGGGTATAAATCAGCTATGTCATTGCCTAGTAATAAATGAATACCCTCAATGGGTAAAGATATCACTGTTCTGACTGTCATGCATCCTGAGATTATGTCTGAGGACAAATTTATATAACGGAGAGGAACATATTCTACTCTCAGAATAAGAACACTCTCATTGAAAGAAGACTTCTCAGAAAAAGGGAAAGTATCTGATAATAAAAAAACTTTGAGAAGTTCCTGTGTCCCTTAAAATTTTAATTAGCAGAATCACTAATATGTGATATAAAACCTTTTGACATGAGTGGTTCATAATTCTCCATAATAAACTCAGACTGGGGTTTGTATGACTCAACAAATGTGTTGCTTTCAATACAACTGTGACCTTGGCCTCTAAGCAATAAAAGCATTTGGAATTGGTCTATCTTTATTCAGTTGCTTATTTTTCAATTTCTAGCAATCAGATATAAAATGCTCTTTCTTCTTGCAGTAGGTGCACTTATGAAGATATGGATTTTTATCAGTATATCAGAAACTTGATTTCTAAAAGTAATGTTGGACTGAGAGTTTGAGGTACTCATATCAGACTAAAATAGCTTTCTACCAGAAGACTGCTGAGTGGAAGACTTACTGATGAAAGAAAATTTATGAGCTAAAGAATACTGTATGAGCAGCATGTTTTTAAGTTTCAACCTTGTGCTCATGTTATGTGTAGCCTTGTTGAGAGGGAACAAAAGAAAAGAGTGAATCCAACAAGCTTTGTAAATTTTAACAAAATAATTTATTTCCCTGTAAAAGGTAAAAATTTGAAAAAAGACTTACAGATTGTGAACATAATCCTAAAATTAATTATGGAGTTGAAAAATAGAAGTCCTATTACTAAATGAAACCAGGTTCAAATCTCAAAGTTTCAGTATGGAAAGCAATCACAAAAGATGAGGTCATTGTACTGATGGCAACAGTTACTCATTGAATTTTGTGAATCAAGAACAATATTCTGGCTTTAAAATTCCAAATAATTTCCACTGAATGTTGTTGTCCAAGACATTGATGAAAGAGTACTTATTTTTCAAAGAATATAAATTATTTTAAATAACAACTTACTTAAGTGGCAACAACACAAACTACCTCTGAGATTGTAAAGGCATTATTTTATGACTGAAAAATTTACTACCAAACATCTACTTTAACTGCAAATTTATACCACATTTTTCTACTTCTTTTTCTTTAAAAGGGGGTACTAACCTAACACTTTTAGTAACATTAAAACTTGAATTTGTATGTAAAGAGGGTACATGCAGTTTAATTGCCAGCTCCAATTCCTTTAATCTAAATTGAAATTCCCTTTCTTCCTTTTCTCTTTCTCTCTGCATCTGAATTTCTCTTTCTTCCTTTTCTCTTTACATCTAGATTTCTTCTCTTTGTATCTCTCTTTCCTCTTTCTGCAGCTGCAGTTGTATGTCTCCTTCTCTTTCTCGAATTGATTTTCTTCTTGATCTAACTGAATGTCTATCTCTCCTCTTTCTCAAACTGCATTTGTTTCTCTGCTCTTTCTCAAGCTGAAGCTTTTAATTTCAGTTCTTTTATTTTTATATTAGAGTCAGGCAGAGACTTACTAATCAAACCTAAAAAACATTTATCCAAAAACTTCTTTTCCACCAAATATGCAGCTAAAACATATTTTACTTCTTGCTTCATTAAAGCTTGGATGCGGGAGGTCATGGGTTCGATCCCCGGTCGAGTCATACCAAAGATTTAGGGGCCCCGAGTGGCCGAGTGGTCTAAAGCGCTGTCCGTTACGGATCACTACCATCTCACCTCTGTCTGCGTGGGTTCGAGTCTTGGATTCGGTGAATGTGGATTTGTGAGAAAGCATGCCAGTAACTTCTCGTGGGTCGGTGGTTCTTTCCGGTGATTTCCCGGTTTCTTCCTCCACCATTAATACTGGCCGCTATGAATAGCCTATCGTGTGCTGAAAAATGGCGTTAAGCCCAACCAACCAACCAACCAACCAAAGATTTATAAAAATGGTACTAAGAGCTGCCTCACTTGGCACTAAGCATTAAGAGGTTAGTATTATGACTAGTTGGCCTCGTGTCAGGATAATGTGACTGGGTGGGACATCATGCTACATGTCTGTGGCATGATGCCCAAGTGCTAGATATCACTATAAACTGTCACATTGCAGACATTGTCAACAAATAATTTATTTCCCTAGAATATAAAGTGAAAATATAAAAGAAACTTACAGTATTATTAGTTTAATCCCAAATAATCCTAGAATTATGGGCGCAAGTCCTAATGATTAAAGTTCTGAAAAAACTCTAATAAAAATCCAAATTAAATCAAAAGCTAAAAATGTTTATGTGCCTGTTGTGGCCCATATAATGGTGATGTGCCAACAGTCTTTTGTTGGATCACAAGAATCCAATCCAAGAATTAAATCCTTATTTGAAATTTTTTTATAATTTAAAGTCTCTACTTCAATAATGTAAGTTGTGAAGAGTACTTATATTTCCAGAAAAGAATCACTTGAATCAAATAATTATAACAGATAAATTCCAGCCCAAATTAAATTATGGACACAACAATAATGCAACTGATTCTGACTCAAGATCTTATAACATGAATAATTAATTTCTAAACAAAATCAACAAGATTAATTAGTCCTCTACTTGACCTCAGGTCACAGTTAGCATTTCCTACCCAAAAAAAGACCTATTACCTAATGGAAAATAACATTCTAGAAAGATCCTAATGTTTACTAGATAAACTCTCAGTTATAATTAGAAGTCTAATTCTAACCTTATAATATAAAATGTGTAGTAAACAACCTAGCAATTCATGGAGAAGCTCCTAAGTTGAAAACTCAGATTGAGATAAAAACATTTACTACAAAACAAAATTAATAATTTAAATCAGGTGGAAAACAAACTTGATTTTGGACAAGATTAACTCCAAAATATAATTATCCATTTCATATGAGAAATTTTTTAAAATAAAACATAAGAAACAAACAATGCATATTAAATATACATAACTAAAAAGTACATTCACAAAGTTATATCATATACCACAGCTGTCAGTCTAAACATGCTCTTACAAAATTCTTACAAAAATCTAGGGGACATAAAGATTTGACAATATGTCCATCTTTACATGATGACCATAACATATGCTAATTTCACAGCAATTAATAAAACATGGCAAGTCAGGCTGCATTCGCAAAACACTGCATTCATCAGCAGGACAATATGGCAAAAATGTAAAAAAATGTGTAAAATGTTTTGCTAACATCTTGAGAGCATTACCATAGCATATCCAATGTTTCAAGATGATCATCTACAAAAAAAATTTGAAACTATCTGTGTTAACAAGATTATGTCATACATTTCTTATGTATATTTAATTTGTACTATTTGTTGCCTTCTGTCCATGATTATATCCTAAGTATATTTAATTTGTATTGTGTGGCTGACCTTTGTCTATAATTGAGCATAGGAGATTGGTCCTATCTGAGTCTTGTTCATTTTTAATTATTTTATAACAACAATTCACATAGCTAATAATTTAGATAAAATTTTGAGATCATTTTTATTCAATGATGTTGAATTAGATTTCTAGTTCTTTTTATAAATTAAGAATGTTACAGAAGCATTTTCTTTATAAATTTGATGGGGTAATGAACCTCATCCTAGTTTTCTTATGTCTTAGTTTTTTTTTTAGATAAAATAAATAACTTCAAAATTACTCATTCCATATCTTATTATCAAACTTAGTAGAATCAATTTTAAGTTGTTTTTCAGTTAATATTTGAGAAGATTTATTGATTTAAATTATTCAGTGGATAAAAATTATTCTGTGGAACTACAAAGTGCTCAATAATGTTTTCTGACAAAATCTCTATCTTTTGATTAATTCATTCAAGGACATTTTGATTTATATCATTGTGATACATCATGACTGCTAGCAAACTACCACATTCCAGGCTATTGGCACATCAGCACATTCAAAATTGGAATTTATTAAGAATACATCTGAAATTCATTTGGAATACTATGTCATTTTTGACACGAATAACTTTTAGGACAATATGGGTTTTAATATCTTTATCTGTAAGTGTGTGTTGGTGTGTGTTTACTTGTGTGTTTAAGTATTACAAACTTAAATAGCATCATTAATCTGTCTTTGGTTTTTAATTCTTGGCCAATGAGAGGTAACTCTATTCAAGACTTCATATGCATTGTCTACCTTTACAGTAAAACATAATCGAGCTCACTATACTAAAGTAATTTTGAGATTCTTTTATCGCTCCGGTAAAGAAAATGCTTATTCTATCAAGTCTCTTTTTATCTGATTAAAAAGCAGTGTTGAAAATAACTTACACAGTTGGACAAAAGAGTAATGTTTAAGCATCACTTATTTTCTTGACCAGTATCTTCAATGAAAACGTGAACTTTGTTTATACCGGAAGTGTTTAGCACACTGTCGTAAACAAAATCAACCAATCAGAGTATTTTGTTCTCGTCACATGACCTACCTAAGCGCGAATACCGAATAGATATTGAGATTGAGAATTAATCAGTTTTGTCAAATTTCTCTGTGGAATGGACAATTCATTGGTAGATGTACAGTGCAAATATGAGCAAAGGTTCGTGTAAATCTGCTCTATATAATTGTGTGCAGTTATTCTACAGGATATTATTTTCATTTACGTTTTCAGCCTTGGAAACGGGAGGAGGGGGGAGAGACTGCTACGTATGTGTTTTATGACACATAGTCTCAGTAGTAACAATATGGTACAATAAACTGTACCAAGCATAAGAAAAAGACAAAGCTCGGAAAATTGTAAAATAAATTGACTAAAATTTGTGGAAGATAAACAATAGAACAAGATAAAATATATAATATAGGAAGATAAAATATATAATATAGGGGAATTTCTGTAAAATGTATGTAAAATAAAAGATAAAGGTAAAACGTAAAGTACCACAATGTCGGTTAGTTCTGAGGGTAGTTCTGCGCAACGATACGTCATTTAAGTACACACTGTACAAAAAGAGCAGTGTCGTACTGTAATTAAGAAAAAATGATAGTCATAGAGTGTACAGAAATATCTTAACATTTCGATTCAAAATGCATATCAAAATGGGATTTTTAAATGTCAACATGAAGAACCAATCCAAAACCTTCTTGAACATGTAACTCAGAAAATCCTATTTACTATGTATTTTTTAGAATCGTACAAATAAATACATTGAAAAAAAGATGTAAATTTATACCTTAAAAGAATTTTGCATCTTAATCCTAGTTTCCAATTTTACAAGTCCCACACATACAAATTTCTATATTCTAATGCATAAACATTACAAATTTTCAAAGCTGAAAGCAGAATGGGCTGACATATCACAAGTCATGAAAACATGGGGGTTGTATCCTGTGTCCAAAATTAATATTATTTTGAGTAGAATTATCAGGTGACAATTGTGTCTTCTCAAATGGTAATGGTAATTATTGCAATATTTTATTTTCATCAATGTCAATTTCAGTCAACATGAATGTCAATTTCAGTATGTGTTTTGCTTCAATATTGGAGACAAAAACCTTACATGCACAGAAGTACCTGACAGCATTTTACGTGTGAGTGGGGAGGTTTACTCTGATTGTTAAGTAATTGGTAAAAAGGTATGGTAATAATGACCTCCTAATTCTTTCAATACACTGATAAACAGTTTCAAAGTGTACATGAGTACACTTAGAGTTAGGCAAGAGTTATTGTTCTTGAATTGAGTAAAAACAGGTGTAATGTGTGCTTTGAAGCTTTAACTGTAGGAAGTCAAGTCATATATTTGATTAGGCAAATAAAAAATATAATGAAAATTATCTTTCTCCAGTTGGAGGAATGTCCTTGTTTCTCACTGCTGACTCTCGACTTTTTCCCCAATGGTATTAAAAAAATGTTTGGCTGAAATTGATTTGTGTATATCTGATTGAAACTATTTTATGCAGTGCTTTTAAGTGCTGGAAATATTTGATTTATATAGAATGTTTATATTTTTCTTTTAAAAAAAAATGCCTCCTAATTTTAAAACCAGTGAAATAGGAAACACAACTGAAGGAAGTAAACATTTATCATAAGTTATAACTTTTATGTTATCACCTTGAACAGTTATATATATATATATATATATATATATAGATTTTAATTACCATTCATCTGTTGTTATTGTCATAAATTATTTGCACTCCCCATTGATAAGGAAACTTTATTAATATATCACTGTTACCATTTTTATTGTTTTACCTTTAACTGTTTGGTTTCATATCGCTGGTTGGTACGAAACCTTTTACCACCTTAAAATAAGGAAAGATATAACCTTTTGTATGTGCTAAATATCCTCATAGTGCTTTTGCATCATAAAAATTCAACCAGCCAACTTTTTTTTATTTATATGTTGATGTTACAAGGACAGATGACTGCCTATTTGTATTGTAAAATATAAACAATGCCTAAAAATGCATAATTACCTTTTTGCAATGTTTTGAATTACATATTTCTTGCACATGTCACATAAATTGGCATAAAACTACTTTGTACATAATTTAATGTCAATGACAAGCATTTACACTTCATTAATACACAAACACCATTTGTGATGATGAGACATAAAAATGTCATTGACCAATCAAAAAAAGGCATGGGGGGGGTAAAAAATGGTGTGGCATGGAAACAAAACAGTATGGCACAACACCGTTCCTAAAATTGCATGTGTGAAACACTATGCCAAAGCCTTTTTTGAGTCGAAACAATATCTTATTTCAGAAGGCATATTTTTTATACTAATTTATGTCTAAATAGCTTTTCTTACTAGAATTTACAAACAAAATAAAAATTACTTGCATATATCATGAAAGTTGTTTGTTTTTATTTAGAACTACTGCAAGATCACAAGTTAACAACTTCTTGTTTACGGGCATTTTATACAGAGCCTGAGAAGGTTAGTCGTACATCTGGGTTCTACTAAGCAGAATGACCGTACTTACAAAACTGTTTACCGGTGTATATAGTGTGTGAAAGAATAACAATATAAAATTTAATATTTTGTGTTGATGACTTTTATGCAGTATAGTCTGTATGTAGTGACAGTGAAATAAGACATTTATGAATAATCCATTTGGTAACAACAAAAAGTGGGTTCTGCATCGAACTGGTTAAAATTGAAAATGAGCTGTTTTACTGCATATACAGTTTGCAAATAAAATGAATTATATTTAGTCCTGAACATCATTGATGGTCATTTCTCAAATGGTAGTATGTCTGAATTGAATATAAGCAGCATTTTATGAAGACAACAATAAAGAAATGGTGAAAAAGTATGGTAATACTGATGTCTCAGTTCTGTCAGTAAAGTATCCTGCAACATTTAGCATAATAAGAAACAATTTTTAGTCCCAAGCATGGTGATTCCCAGAATGAACAGTCTGGAATAGAAAGCAAGATATAAGGAGGCAACTTAATGCAGTGAGTGGGCTACATAAAGGAGAAATGTTACACTAAAGTTTAACATTTTGTACATTAAGACTATTGCTAGGATGCCAAGAAAGTGGTAAGAGATTTATGTTAAAGATTCATTAAATAATAAAGTATAGATAACTGAATTACCAGTTTTGGTTGAATAGATGTACAGCAAGACATGTAAACATAGAATATGAATTCACTAAATGGATGTGTTATAAGTGAAGGTGAATCAGCAATATCTGTCCAGTCTGTGACCTGTCACTGATCATTGGAGCCCCAATGGTATGGGGATAGGGATGTTAAATCACTTTCTCTCCAGATTCTTCTATCTTCCTACCTTGTACTGGGAATTCTCATATGATGGAAAACAGCACACTTCACAAGAATGTGTTCCACTGTCAGTTGAAAAGGGCATAGTATGCAGTTAATTGCAGTACATGATTCAGGAAGTATGCATGAGTTATATATGCATATTGGATGTGTGATTGGCTTAATTCCATCTATCTAGGAGTAACTTCTATACAAGGGTGCCATTATTCATTAGTGCAATTTGATGTTCTTTAGTTTCTAGATGGTTTCAATCCATGTTTTGTCAGGTATGACAGTGTGATACATGTGTTTTTGCAATATTTGAAGTCAGCATGGGTCAAGGTTGATTTGAATTTGTAAGCAGTAATAATATATGCTTGGATTTCTCATATCTTAATTGCCTTCTTTTTCATCAATATTTGCACTTAATATCATTTTTAAGCAATAGTTTATCTTGAAGTAGAAGATTCTTTCAGTTTATCATAAAAACATTTGGTCAGTTCACAAGACATCATTCATATTCAGCATATTCATGTTGTTTGGGAGGAGAGATACATATATAGGCAATGTAATTTAGTTATGACTCACAATATTCTCATCAGCCAGTCCTATGGGACAAGTACCCCAAATTGTAATAACCTTATTTTCACATCAAATATGTTATGGATCAGTGGTACATGTATAGTATATCCAATCTTCTGTAAAATAATTTGGAAGATAACTGTTTACTTTCCAAATATTGCTTGTCAGAGGATTGTTGTAATTAACTTTTAACCAGTGTATTAGATATTTAACTGATGAATTCTTTTATTTTTTGGATAATTAATAACATTAATTAACAACTATATAATTATTTAAAACATCAACAGCAGCAGTATGTCTGGTTGAGATGTATAAATGATGTGTACATATATCATGTACTCTTAAACTATCAAGTAACAGTTTCAGACATTACATTGGAAATAAATATTTCTCGTGTCAAACATTTTTTTAATATATATAAGATGTTAGTGACCATTTGCAATAGGAGCAAAACAAGCGATAAATCATTGTTTGCTCTGAACTTGGTCCTTTTTTTTTAAGGATGATCCAAGTGCAGTGTTTTGAACTTTTTGAAGTTTCTGAAGTAGATATTGAGATGAACAGAATTGAATTCAATAGTTGTCTTGAAAGTACTAAGGAACACACAATGTTCTAGTGGATTCAACTCACTTGCGAATGGAGCTGATGCATCTCAGCTCAAGATGTGCAGCCTTGCATATGTTCATGACATGTTGATGTAATGAGAGAGTACTGTCAAGAGTGACACAGGTTTTGTACTGACTGCTTGAATTTAATGTTGATGTTGCTGATATTTATTGTCTGAGGTAAAGGATGTGACTGAGAAAATCTTTGTGTTGTAATCAGGCTTGCTTCAGTTTTATCATCCATTTGCAGCTTGTTACATGTCATCCATGATTTCATATCAGAAATGCACCTCTCTATGCCTTGGATAGTAGCTTCAACTTCAGCTGGATGGCTAGATTTGTATATTTGGGTGTCTGGATGATAATTTATGACATGTGAGAGTGGTTGAGTGTATAGAATGAAGAGAACAAGTCCAAGAACAGACCCCAGTGGAACACCACAGCATAGATCAACTGGTCTGAAGTTTTCTATTTGCAGACACAATTATTGTGTACTGTTGACCAAGTAGGTCTTAAAGCTTAGTAAGGCCATATCATCCTGGAGACAGTGAAGTAATATATCATGGTCTATAGTGTCAAATATTGCAGACAAGTCAAGGATAGTGAGGATTGTATTCTTTCCGCCAATCAAAGCAGAGGGAAGGTCGTTTAATACTTTCAGAAGAGCAGTTTCAGTACTGTGGCAAGGGCAATATGCTACATTGCTAAATGGACTGTTTGAATTCAGATGAGACACAAGCTGGGATAGAACATATTTTCCAAGATTTTTTACATGAATGGGGATTAGAAACTGGGTGGTAGTTCTTTTTCAGATCAATATGGTCAAGTGTTGGCTTCTTCAGAAAAGACTTTACAATGGCAGTTTTGTAAAATGATGGGAATTGCCCAGATGAGAGAGATATATTAATAACTTTAGATAGTGGAGGCAATATTGGATCCAAGCTCTTTAGCAGCAGTGACGTTGGAATCGGATCCAGTTCACCTGACTTTGGTGCACTCTTCATTACAATTGTTTTTAATTGTATTGTCAAGTTTATCTCCGATGGTTTGTACTTTGTCATGGAAGAAATTTGCAAACAGGTCTGGAAGGTCGACTAGAGAGAAGGTAGCTGGAAGTTTTGTACATTTGTTCCTTGACAGTAGCTTGTTTGTAATCTCAAATAGCTCTTTGCAGCTGGAACTTTCAGTGATCTTAGTATTGTAATAGGCTGATTTTGCTGCACGGACTATGTAACATTCTTCTTAGCAGCATCATAAATCTGCTTATGAATAGTAACTCTGGTGAAAAGCCAAAGTCTCCCAGCTTTATGACGGTCTCTTTTAGCAGTGTGAAACTGGATTGCTACTTCTGAATTGCTACTTTGCACTTGGTTGCTGGTACATGTTTGTCGAACAATGAATGCAGGCAGTTTCTCTTAGTAGCAAACAAAGGTGGAGGGTTAGGGACTGATACATCAAGTTGACAATGCAGAGGTGATCTGATGAAAGTTAAGGTGACTTGTGATTTAGATATTTAACGTAGCTTTAACAATTATTAAATCATATTTTTATGATGTCTGCAGTGTGATAGTTCATAGTGTTACAGTAGGGTTTTAGTTATACCCTTGAGTGTTATGCCCCCAGTGTTACGGGGTTTTTTATTTTTATACCCGTGTATGGTTTTGGTTATATGAAAATGGAGTGGGATGTTTCCAAATTTATTTAGGTATGGCACCCACCCAGGCTCGATTATGGTTCAGAAGTTAAGTAGATGAATATGGTTCTGAGCCCCCAGTCAGCAATGCCGACAGTTAAATCCAAAAGTACTAAAGGGTGAAATTAAACAGTTAAGTACAAAAGTACAAAGGGGTGGAATTAAATAAAACAATTTAATTAATAATAAAATTTCAACATGTGAGCTTCCCAATAGCTCTACCCTTTTGTGCCTATTTCATCATCTGAATCAGTGTGAGAATTTCGCCCTGCCCTTGGTTCTACTCATCTGTGTCTCTAAATTTCTCCTGCACTCCTCCTTTACTCCTTCAACTTTCCTCTCCACTTCTACTTCTCCTTTGCTCCTTCCAATTTCCTCTCCACCTCTACTTCCCTTTCCGTCGACTTCCTCGTCGAACAGTCGACTCCAATCTGTTGACCCTGACTGTACCGACAGTCTTACTTCAGTCTTCTCTCTCAGACTCTCAGGACTCTCCTTCTGACTGAAGTTATCCCACCCGGAAGGAAAGCTTCCTTCTGAAGCTTTCTTTGTTCCAATCTTTTCCCTTCGATTCACGCCAAAATTTACGAGTATGAAGTAGCCTTTAATTATGCAATCATCTTGTAATCTGCCTCGGTCTACTAAATAATTCTGGTATGGAGTCAGTTTAATATCCTCGAAACTTTGATGTATGCCCACCCACTAGCTTAATTCTGATTGGATGCGGTGGACTAACCCTTCCCAAGTTGTAAATAAGCGGAACTGTCAATATAAATTGCCAATCATTTTATTATAAATGGCTCTTTTGATGTCCTATTAAAGGATTAGCACCCAGGTGTAATTTACCAAGCCCTGTTCTGCACAAAGAACTTTTTGGCGTCTACCAGTCCTAACACTAACCTCAATGCTGATCACCAAGGAAGGCATCTGTTATTACCTTTTTTTTTATAAGTCTTTGGTATGAATTGGACAGGGTTTGAACCTGTGGCTTCCTGCATCTGAGGGGACACTCTAATCACTAGGCCTTTGGAGCAGTTACTTTTGAAGCAAGCACTTGAAGTCAAAGTAAATTTTTTGGTCCTTATTGTCAACCTGATGCTGCTGTTACTATAAATTTTTTTGACAGTATTAGTCACTGTAAAGTCTTTCAAAATCTGATTTTAAGCATAGCATTGTTATATTGTGTACTTTCCTAAACAAAAGAAAAGAATAACATTTTGATTGCCAATTCTGTTCCATAATTGTTACTCAAGATGTACTTATGCTAATTAGACTAATCAGATTACATGTATACACAATCTTTAATTGGAGATGCAGTATTTCAGTTTAATTAGGTGCATATCAGTGCTATCCTCTTAAATTACAATACACAAGAATCACAGTAATCAAGTTTTATGATTGCCTTCAATCATTACTTCTGTTTATGCACAACAGTGTGACATGGATAAACAATTCAATAAATAAATCTTGCACAAGGCTGGTTTTGACCAGTCACAACCAACTATCTCAAGAGTGTCAAGAAAATACTTGTTACCTCAGTGAATTCTTTCATTTAAATGATCATGTATTTGTATCAAAGATAAGCAATTTATTTTTTTTCTATTTGTATTGTCACATATGTAACTCCGAAGTTTACTTGTATTACATCTTTAGCAAGCATGCTGATCAGTTGTAAACTACTGCTGATTGGTTCCATGATGGTGTTTGACAACAGGATAGCAGTGTGCCATGTGCAAACTGAATGTCATGTGATGTGCAACTGTTTGGGTATTTGGTAAAAACAGAACCCAAAATTTGACTTTTCTTTATTCAAATGCAAAAAAGTGATTCAACAATGCACATCTTGCTATTTAATTTGCTGAAATTATTATAATGGGCAAGTCATTGATCATCACATAATTGGTTGGACAGACGCATCATATATAACAGTAGGGTGCTGAAAATTAAACTTTTTAGCATTATTTTTCCAAATATGGAAGACAATTTTTATGGGTTAGAAATCAGTACGCAAGTTTGTACCAAACATCCATTGTTTTCTTTACTTGCAACAATAAAAAAAGATTTTAATTTTGTTGATATGGTTGAGTGATGTCCCATTTTGATCTGTCTGGAATGTAATGCTTTTGGAAATGATAGGAAATTAATAATTAACAAACATTTTGTCAAAACTGTCTTTATTTTTACAGTAGCACATGAACATAATAAGTAATATTTATGAGCAATTAAAGTCTGTAAAAATGCTTTTCATAGCCTCTTTCCAACAAACACTAGTATATGACAGTAGACTGTATACATAGTCTCATATCAGTTCAGTGATCACAGCAGAAACTTTTCATTGCAATTAATTTTTACTGTTCATATATTCAAGTCATAGTGGTCACTGATGGTACCATGATTCAGCTCCACATTACTGAGGTACGAAGATTGGGACTAAATGTTTAATGTGCAAACTAAAATAGTAAATTGCTGTTCTAGTGGCAGTTGATTAAATACTGACTACATTTATAATTATCAGTTAAAAGTAATTGCAATGTTTTGTTTCTGCTGTGTTTTTTGAAGTCATATGGCTAATATACTTTGTGTAATAACCAAAGGCACAACAACCTGGGGGGCTGTGTGCTCAGGTGACTGGTCTAGAGTGTTTATCTTTTTCACTGATCACTGTCAACTCCCCTGTGTTTGCATGGGTTCAAGTCTGGATAAGCCATTGTGAGCATGTGATATTATGTAATTTAATTGTTTGTTAGTTTTAAAGTTGTTTTTTTTACCAGTTATTGTAATGTAACTCATTTCTTCTTGACCAGTCATGCTTTAACATCTAGCACTTTAAGTTGTATTATGTTGTGACCAGTTTGGGCTGAAGTTTATTTTCTTCAAATGATTGTTTTCTTTGGAAATACAAAAGTGATCTGACAATTCTTGGATAAAGACATTCATTGGAATTTATACTGAATTCAAACCTGTAGTAATATTTCTGTGATTCAACAAGAGACTGCTGACACCTCAGTACTTTGTAGGCTATAACAGACACATCATCACCATCTTGATCACTTCTGGACTTGAACTGATTCATATTCAGGACTTTTTATTACTAGGACTTGTCTTTAATTTTTGGATTATTTTTTATTTAATTTGCAACACCATAAGTGCTTGTTTTCTCATTTTTCACTTTGTATCATCGGGAAGTAAATTATTTAAATTTTACAAAGTTTGTTGTCTTAACTCTTTTCTGTTATTTTTAAAAGCATCGACTCATAAGTGAAAAATCTTGCTGTGAGTTAGTGGTTCTAATTGCATTTGGGGTGGTTGGTTCTTAATCTACCAGTTCTACTGGCTTAGATGTATAGTCTATCTTGTGCTGATAAATGACAAACCCAAAACATCAAGATAAACATTAAGTAGTATGTGCATATGTTGAAGCATATCCATATATTTCCTTTTCATGATACTTGTACATTCTATTAAAGAGCACTGCTTTAATGGTAAGTTGTTAAAACACATCCCATTAAATGTGTAAGAGTTTGTTTTGTTGGAGAGATACAACACCTGTAAAAGCTGCAGAATGTTTATCTTTGGGGATATAGCTCCAACTCTGCACTCTGCAATTGGTCAAGAGAGTATCTCAAAACCCATAAACTGATTTCTTTGTGAACATTGAAAATGTAAGGAGGAAAAGTCAATTTTGATTTTGTTTATAGATGTGGAAGTTTGAAAACATTTTGCAGCTTGAATTGTAACTGAGTGAAATTAGGGGCATGTATGTAAAAAAAACCTGTGGTACATGCAAAAATAATGATGCTAATATTTATCCTGTAAGAAGTTTTCAGAATATATATATATATATATATATATATATATATATATATATATATATATATATATATATATATATATATATATATATATATATATATATACCTTGCAAAATATCAAATACAGACTAAATGCCTTTTTCTCTCAATTTTCAGTTCTGTGTACTTGGTTATGTGGATGCACCTTGTAAATTTAGCTTGTTCCAGGTGCACATCAGTAGAACATTAAAAGCGCATAACATGGACCTCAACCTCCAAAAAAAAAATGTCCCCTAAAGCTTGGACACCTCTTGATAGTGCTTATTAATATTCATAAAACTAATTAAGCTTGTTAATAAATTATAATAGAACATATATATTTTTAAATTAATACTCTAATAAAGAAATTCTGGCCAATATTCAGTTGCTAAAATTAAGTTTTCGAAATAACCCAAAATTGGGGTAGATGAAATGTTGCCATGCAAACTGTACATCCCATGAGGCATCTGCTTGGCTTTTTGAAAAAGTATGGTTAATATATTTTAAGTATTTGATTACTTTTCTTTCATTTTTTCAGGTTCAGCTGCCCAATTTGTTTCGAGCCCAGTCTAAAAATAATATATGGCATTTGTCAGCACAGAATCTGTGATAAGTGTCTTTACACAGCATCAGGAGAGTTGAGAAAATGTATGACCAGGTGTCCAACTTGCCAGAGAGAACATGTGTTTCCTGAAGAGAAGTACAAACATTGTCTACTTTTAAATTCTTTTTTACTGGGTGTATAATAGGGCACTCATTAGATTTAGAGTGCTTGAAGAAAATGTTTTTTAGACACAGTCCCAAGGCTGGTGACTTAAACACATAAGCCTGACTGAAATTCCATAAGCCCAGACTCCAGTTTCCACCGGTCCAAAATGTCTCCTTTTTTAATATTATGATAACATAAAAGTTACAATTCAGATTTAAAATCAATAGGGTTCAAAGGAGTTTGAAGGTAATTCCAGTGTCATTGGTGTTTTATCACTTTGCTGGTTTGCTTCACAAAGTAAAACCAACCAAGAGTTCTGAAATTTTTGTGGATTTTGCCGATAGCTTATTGCTTCATAATTGGCTTAAAAAGTGAATACTATTCCAACAACTAAAATGATTATGCTTTGCATTAAGCAGTAAAATCCTATTTCAAAGAAATATTGCTGCAGTTTACACTTATCAAAAATATTATTTCTGTGGCTTAAACATTCTAATTCAAGGCAATAATATGTTATAACTTTTGTTCTTGTACATGCATCTAGTATAGCTTTGATTTACCTATAATGCATCTTTGCTAGACATGGTTCCAATAACACCATCAACCAGGGATCGTCCTGGGCTTCACCAATGTTGCAAATTGCGATTTTTTTTTTCCTTATTGGTGAAAAAATACCAGTTGGCGAATTTTTTGTTGTTGCCAACAGCCTTTTTGGCAGTTTAACTTGTTCCTACAGTCATGGATTTGGAGTGGAGAAATTCAATGGGACCATGAAAGGAAGTCACAGACTTTATTCAGACTTATACACAGGCCTATATTCCTATACATAAACTAATTCAGCGTTAGTTTTGACAAACCCATCAGTGCAATGTTACATCATAATCTACTAATGTTGACATCTGGCCTATGTATTGTATGATATGATAACACTCAGTCATTCTACCTGGCTATACCTACAATCAACGGACCTATGAAACAGCTACAAGTAATAGAACAACGGCTAATCCTTATGTTTCTTTTTTTAAACATATACCAATAAATAGTTTTGCCGACACTCAAAAGAAAATTAGTTACCTTTGAAGTACTGATTGCTGTGTATAAATATCAAGCAAATGGAAAACATCTGTATCCAAATTATATGCTATCAGCAGTGCAACATTATCATGAGTAAACTTAGACGTTGCATGTTCATCTCCTCGGCTTAATAGTAAATTAAAAACATTAACTGCATTTGGATTTAATGCAAATTCATCCAACAACACAATCACTGATCCTGATGTTATTCCTGGCAGTCCAGCTCATTGATCTTTTACTTTTGCCGTCAATTCTGTTAAAGTCTGCAGAGACTTAAAGTATGCAGCAAGAAATATCAACCCAAGCATAATGCATAATGGAATAATTTATTTCTCAAAACGATTGAATTTTGCAATACACAGATTGTAACCTGCCATTGGGAAGATTTTATATTTAAGCATTGTTTTCACTAATATTCTCTGATTTTACAGGTCCAATACATATGAAATTTTCAAAAAGGACATGTGATTTCTCCCTGTGGAGTGCGTTATTTGCCTCCCCCTCCCAATGTGCTTCCATTTCATATTTTATGCAATCAATAGCTAAAGGTTAAGACTTGAGCCTCTGCAACATACTTCAAAGAAACCGCCTGTCACTCAGAGAGTGAAGCACTAGCAATTGATTGACAAATAAACCTCGCCCTTTTCCGTGATAACTAATAATGCCTGCAAGGGATGTGCATTTATTTGTTCAAATTTTGTCTCAAGCTACCATACATATGAGAACTATTTTCCACATTTTCTATCCCACCACAATTCCTTATTGTTAACTAATATATGCATATAACAATGTTGACTCGGTCAATAACAATTATTTTTTCCGAATTGATTCGATGGTCACTAATGCCTATATATACATGGTACATTTATGCCAGGTGTTGACTCTTGTAAGTTTCATTGGTGGGAATGGAGATCCAAGTTTGTCAATATGAAAAACTCTACATCATTCAGTGAGATGTACATTGTGAAGCTAGCCATAAAATTGTGGGGGGGGTAATTAAAAAAATGAGCTAGACACTGTAGATGTCAGCAAAGTTGATACTTTAACATTTGAAAAAGCTTTCTTTCAGGTGCATAATAGTCATCATCTTGTAATAATTTATTTTATAATATAATAGCTTTACTGCTTGTTGTCAATAAATTAATAACTAGTGTTTTTCAATTTTCATAGCCTATTACATTAACAGACATGGAAAAATATTCACTATTTATTCTAGCAACACTTTGTGAAAATTGGCAACAAGATATTGCGGTTAGCGATTTCTTTTGCGACAACTTTTAAATCCAGGACCATTCCTGCTATCAACACCTTGGCATATCGATCAGATATTTCTATGCTTCGGGTCCATGAATTTCATTGGATGTGTCGGCAAGCCAAAACATGTTCAAATTTGAACTGTTACAGCCAAAACATGTTCAAATTTGAACTGTTCCTATGTGATTAAGACAAAGGGAGCACACAATCTGAATGGACTGATCAACAAGCAATTTTACAGTGTCTTTCCATGGTTGCACAAGTATTTCACTTAAACCTGTACTGGCTTTCCTCTGGCACATGGTCATACTTTTGATGTTCAACTTCCAAATTATCTTTTCTAGGTCAATGGCAGACAACTTTTTAGATGGCTGTATAATAATACCACTATAATGGATGGTCAGCTGACTGGAAAAACACACATTTTTTTGAGTCTATGGAGTTGATTGCTTTTTTTTGTATTGATTACCTTTATTTTTGTAATGCCTAACTTCGGACAATAATGTTTTATCAGCTGCAATCTGATCATGAGAATGACTTACATTGATATTTGTTGTTTGCCCTGTGTGCAACTATTGGTTCTGAAATTTACTTTTGCTGGTTTTTGCTGATTGTTAAATGATTCCTAAATCACCTTTAATAACAGATACTTGAACATGATTCAGACAACTGCAATAATCATGCTTTTCATTTTATATATTTGGAGTAAAATCTGATTTAAAAGTAACATTGCTGATATTCTCAAAAGTTTAGCATGGTAGATAGTCTGCCCCCAACCAATGCACTCTGTGACTCTTGCTAGCTACAAGGTTTATACCACTTCAGCATCCAAAATGGGCATGTCTGCAATGGGTTGTGCTTGCCTTAAGTAAAAACTCGGGAATCCATAGAGCAAAATGCTTGATCACTGATTACTGCAGTCTCACAGCCTCTTTTTAGGAGACTCATTCAGCTTGCTGAAAGAAGAATCTCTGTTGACATTGGTTCTTCATTGTTGAAAGTATTGGCAAAAATTTCTAGGGATGCATTGGTTTAGGGCTTGCCATGGATACTCAGGATTTGAGACGCCAACAACACTGTTCTTTCTCCTCTCCATGCTGTTCAGAAGCAGAAAAGAGAAAAAATTCTGACCACCCTCAGAATCTGTTGGCTAAATTCTTTAAAGCTGCTAAACCCATTTCTGATTTCCCTTTTTGCTAAAAGATTATGCCACAAAGACCCAAGGAGGAAGTTCACCACTTTGCTAAGGACATGGGTGGACAGTCCTAACAACTCTACCCATTTCGCAGAACATACATCTTCCTTTAAATCCTGTTAGCACTAGATGGAACCTCTTTTCAGAGGCATGGTCTGGTATAATAGTCAAAGGCTTCGGTTTGGGGATCTTTTGGTAAGGTCAACCATTTTCTATCACCAGTTTAATCTGGTGCATGTAAAGGAAGAGGTTCTCTCCTTACTTCAGTAGGGTGTTAAACCACCAGTCTTCAAAAAACAGATTTCAAATAGAGACCACATTCTCAGACAGAAATGCCATTAAACCAGATGGTTTTCTTCAATCTTTAAGATGTGTACCTTCACATCCCCATCTTCTTGAGACAGGAAGTACCTCCAGTTTTGCTTGAAATGGGAGGCCTTCCAAAATTTCAGGCTCTGCTGTGCAGCCTATCCTCTGCATCCAGAACTTCTAGCAGGATTATAAAAATAGTTATAGTTTATATAAGGACATTAGGTATACCAGTGTATCCCTCCCATTGGTGTAAAATTGAGGGTTTAAAAAAAACTTTGTGTCTGAACTGGGATGGGAATCAAATAAAAAATGATGGGATCAAAAATGTACTGATAAATTGTCATCAAACCTGTATATATTCAGCTTGAAATGGGATATTGCAACTTGCACAATACTCTCTCTCTCTCTCTCTCTCTCTCTCTCTCTCTCTCTCTCTCTCTCTCTCTCTCTCTCTCTCTCTCTCTCTCTCTCTCTCTCTCTCTCTCTCTCTCTCTCTCTCTCTCTCTCTCTCTCTCTCTCTCTCTCTCTCTCTCACTCTCTCTCTCTCTTCTCTCTCTCTCTCGTCTCTCTCTCTCTCTCTCTCTCTCTCTCTCTCTCTCTCGTCTCTCTCTCTCTCTCTCTCTCTCTCGTCTCTCTCTCTCTCTCTCTCTCTCTCTCTCTCTCTCTCTCTCTCTCTCTCTCTTTCTTTTTTCTATAAAAATAAAAATAGACCAGCATGCAACAAATGCATTGTCAATTCAAAGAATAATTTTATTGATTCATTTTTCTTTTAAGTCTCCTTATAATCTTTTTGTAGCAGTGTTATAGACCAATACATTACATATAAGTCAATACAAAAAGCCGAATCTTTTTAACCAAGTGGCAGTTAATTTACTGCCAGTCATAAAATGTGTACTATCATTGCTTTTATTGTATTTACTACTAGATCATGTTTATTCAAAATTCAAAGAGGCTAATGATTCATCTTCTTTGTAATAGGTTACACTTGAACTTTGAGCACTTATTTTATTGCAGCAAAGTTAAAAACCAACCAAATTTGTGATGACCCCTGACTTTGCAATTCAATGCATTTGTCTCTGCAAGTTTACTGATTTTTTTTGTTTGTTTTGAAAGCAAGAATGTCTTTGGTGATAATGTGTTCTCCAGATACCTTATGGCGAACAAGGGCATATTTTTTAAAATTCTTAAACCATGTCACAAAGGATTGTTCGCTTTCCTAGTCTTTGCAATCACATGATTAGATTTACAGTTGCTCTTTTGTTTTCAGCTCCTTTCAGTTTCTTCAATGATGATTCTTAGTGGAAGCCATTTTAATCTGGAGGACACTTTTTATTGTGACAGGCATTGAGGTTAAACATTTGGACAACATCTTCCTGAGCTCAATGGAAGTCATGTGAAAGATTGCAAGATATAAGGAAGCTACTCCTTCATAACACTGCCTATGCTAGTCTGGTTCCATTTCGTTATGCTCCCTACATTGCACTCTACTATGTAAATAGCGGAGTGTAATGCAGTGTGCATTCAAAGCAGAAAACCAGTCTATGCTTTTGCTCGAAGTATACACAATGCCATCCCTCATCCAAAGCATTGGATATTAAATAAATCCTGATTGCATTGTGCGAATCCTTTGCATTAAAAAATACATGACAACAGAACGTGTGCCAATTTTTTCCAGCATGCATCTCTGATGCACAAATGTGCATAAAGGGAAACCTGGGGTATACTAATTCTCCAATACTTTATTATGACTCTGTGGTCATAAAACTAATTAACAGAAAAGGGCATGAACCATTAAGTTTTGTAAAATTCAATAAATAATCTTTTCCCCTTGAATGCAAAGTGAAAATTTAAAAGTAACTTAAGTATTGTGAATTAAATTTACAAATAGTCATAAAAAATTTCTATTGCAAGTCCAAGAAATATTGAGTATTCAGCATGAATTCCAGTGGTATTCTGAAATCTATTCCAATTTTTGAATGATCTGACATGTTAATAACGTGGAATGTGATAATGTGTCAACAGTCCTGACGTAATGATGGGATATAATGCAAACTATTTTTTAATGAATTGAGAATAATTCCAAAATATTAAGTCTGGAAATGATCAAGGAGCATTTTGTAATTCAAGTGAATAATTTAAACACATGCTGATGCTTGTCAATATTTGGAATGAAGAATTTCAGTTTACTTTTCCCTATATGTAAAAACCTTAGTTACAATGTGAATATCAGGATGAGTGTCAAAAATTCATTTCGGAATTATTCTAAGTTGTAAATAATATTAGGTATATTACTAAAACATTAGCATAGAAGACAGCAGACAGCGGGTAAATCAGGAATTCCCAAGGGAACTAACACACCAGGAATTCCTGAGGAGAATACCAGTGTCCTGAATAAAATAAACATGTTTAACTAAATAATAATCTTAATATAATAATTCGTAGAAAAATATTAGCAATGTAATATGTTGTTTAAAAAAAACCCTTGTAGTCTTGTAGGCCTTCACTAAAGGTCACCCATACAATACAGGAGCTGCTGTTGTTGCTTTCTGTTGGTCCATAATGACTATGCTTTGCCTTCCGCCACACCTAGTGAAATCAGGGCTCATCCATCTCAAGATTTTGTCTACATGATGATGAAAATCTTTACAAACAGAACAAGTCCATGCCTGTCAAGAATTAACAGACAAGATTCTCTCCCAGAAGATACTGAGAGTAAAGACAATGTTGTCAGCTTTTCTTTTTCTCTCAGCTGGGAACATTAAACTATGCAGCAGACTTGGTTCACCTTGCACAGAGGTCTCGATAGGATTTTAAAACTAGGGGTCCAGGACTCCTAATTTATTAAAGATAGGAGTTCCACAAGCAAAGGTTGCAGTTCCCACTAAGCCAGGCAACACATACCTTCTTACACTTAACTACTGTCGCTTCCGAACTATAAGTTCTAGCAAGTGTAGCACAGTTCTGAATCTCATTAAAATCTTCATTATTTTTCCGTTTAACTCTAAAATACTTGTCTAAATTTGCAAACAGCATTTTATCCAATTTTCTTGATTTCAAGTATGCAGGCAATATTTATATGGCAAGAACCGGATATAAAATCAATAACTGATCGCACTGGGTTTTGCCAATGTCGTAAATTGTGATTTTATTTTACATCTTGGCAAGGCAAGAAAATATTACATCTGGCAATATTTTTGGCGACAACATTTTTGGCTGATAAAAACGTATATAGTCTTGAGTTTGGAGTGAAGAAATTCAAAAGCACCAGGACAGGAAGCCGAAAACTTGGATATAAATGTGCACTGGAATTAATTGTTACCTTATTCACACACCCCTAACAATGCATTGTTATATCATAATATGCTTATGCTGATATCTGGCCTTGATACTGTATGCTGTAAAATGATCGAAATAGCCATGTAACTGACTAGCTACAATTTACCATCTCTGTGGGCGGAAGCACAACAGCAATTTTAAAAAAAAGTTTTACTGCAACTTCCATGAAAACTGATTACCTCTGAAGCACCGATATATACTAAGGAATTTTTCTTTTTTTTAAATTGTCTCAATGTTCTACAATTATTTGATGTTGCCGCAGCAATAACAAACAGGTATTTGTTTGGTCCTTCAAAGGTACCTTTAGCGGTGCCTTCAATAACACATGCACCTTCATCAAAGCACGCAGGTGACCTTTGATCAAAGAAGTCAGCAACAAACTAAAATAAAAGCATTGCTTCAGTTTTTTCATAGTGATTAGAACATTTATTTTGCCGACAAAAGTTCCTCTTTGCAACAGAAAGTGCGTTATGAACTCCTGTGCAAGTGATTTTCTGCATCCCAAATAACAAATTTGCATCCAAATACACATAATTATTTCCGAGATCTCTGTTGCATTTGCATTTTTTCCAGTTTTTCTTTTTGCAGTGTGGGAACATCACCAGGACATTAGATGCTCTGATTTCTCTAGGTTGAGATTTCCACCAACTGATTTGGTGGAGCCCATGTACACACACACATACATGAACTATACAATCCTGCAGATCTGAATTTCTAGTCATGTTCTATTGGCTTATATGAAAAGATAACTTGTTCTCAATTGGACAGTATCATTTCTTTTGGATCATGTGCACTGCCCCTACCCCATCCTTGGCCTAAAAACAATTTCTGAATTTTTATATTAAAAAAAATCAATACTGTCTGGGAATATGGCAGGTATGCCAATAATATCACATCTATGCAAAATCCCTGTAAACTGGGCAGAGATGTAATGTTTTAGGTGGGAATAATTAAATAAGATTAGATTGTTCTGAGATTTTTAGTGTTTATGACAATTAAAGGAAGAGGGAATCAATTGTGGCTTAATTGGAATAAATTTTGATTAAATATTGACATTTGGTGACATGTGATTCTACTGACAGTAGGACAAAAATATTTTATAGATTTACAGTACATTCAGTTTTAAACATGTAATTGAAATAGACCCTACCCCTTTTGAAAAAGATTATATTTTAAGACAAATATGGATATTTGCACATTTTATCTCCACATTAAAAAAAACCAGTGTGAACCAGTGAGATCTGAAATGTTATAGCAGTGGAATTGGATAATGAAGGCTAACACAACATGATGTTACCATGTAATGTGGAGAGTTTAGGGAAAATGGAGGATGTTTTATGAGGTGTTATAAGTACGTGTAATAAAGGATTTAAAGGTGGTACATGATGGCTTTAAAGTCTAAATATAAATAGTTGCCCTTTGGCAGACACTAGATAAAAAGATGATACCCAACAATATATGATTTTGGGTGTTTTTATTTCTTTTTTATATTGTTTCATTGTTATGCATTGTTCAAGGTGTCTTTATAATATTTAAAAGCAGTTCATATGCTTTAGTTCAAATCATGTCAGAATGCTGAATAATGCATGGCTTTCTCCCAGTGCCAAATAAAAACACCCACTGGATAAGAAATATGAAACTTGGGAATATATATTATTTACTCAGATGAATGTAGTTTGGAGAAATATTGGGGAGCAATCTGCAACCTTTAAAAGAAAGTACATGAAAATCAAGGGCAAAGCTGAACCAGAAAACAACTGAGAGCATGTTAAGTGTGAATCTTAAAAAGCAATGTCATCAGTGGTCACCAGTCCCTGATCTTTTTTGAAGGAAACTGTTTTTTCATTTATTAACCAAAATAAAATGTTTGCAGTAAGCTATGAGATATATGCCACTTTATTCTTTACTAAATAGCCATACAATGGGTCATATTAATCAACATGATTCAAAGTAGTGTGAACAGATGACCATTCCACCCCTCAAACTCAGATGAAACAGAAAGTTAGGAGAAGGAGCATTAGAGATCTTGAGCATCCTTTTGATTAAAAAATAAATAATTCCAGCTGTGAGTTTACAACTAAAAAAGCCAAACATAACCTGAAACAAATGACTCTTGAATCTCCAATTTTGACTCTTAGTTTTTGGTGTCATGGTGACTCTTTAAAATCTTTTGATAACCCTATATCTTAATGAGGTGGAAATATCATCAGACAAAAGGGAAGTAGAGTGGGAGACAAGCCCTGAAATGATCAACCTGGTCACTCAAATCAATAATGATCACTTTTGGTCATCAGCTGACCTTGGGAAGTTTATTAAACCATTTAGAGCTGATGCCATTTATCTTAGGATGTGAATGAATAAATGGAGAGAAATGGATTCCAGTTTTAGTATGTCCAGAAGGCATAAATGGTCAAATAAAGTGATTGAAACAAAACTAGGACTTAAGAAATTTAAAAATGGGCAAAAAGCACTTCTACAAGCACCTTGGGAAAGTATACTTATCCAACTTTGAAAATGAAAAGTCCAGGCCACCAAGCTATGTGATATGATCCCATATTTGTTTTGGGAATGTCAGAGATGATTTTAAAATTTAGAGGATTAAGAGAGAGAGATGGAGGTTTTCTTTTGGATTCCCTGAAAATCATTTTTACCAATTTAGCAAGGGACTCGTGTCAAACTTTGTGGGCTGGGGTGGGTAGAATTGTATGCTTGTTGTCAAATACAAAATTAATTTTGAACAATTCACTTGAGTAATAGCTTCTTCTACATAACTGGTAAAAGGTTAATTTGGGAAATTAGCCTACACTGGGATTTCAGGGGTAGCACCATTAGTTGGCAGATGGCTAAGCCCTCTTTAAAGCTGAAAAGGCTTGGTTGTGTTAACTCTTTAAATAATCTCCATGATGGTTAAATGTTTGATTCCTTTGAAAGGAATGTCTTAGCTTTTTAGTTAATAATTGCATCATAATAAAGAATTAAAAAACAATTGATTAATCTTTAGTTTTGTAAAGTTTCACACTAATATCAGCTATAAAATGACCAGCTAAAGAAGACAATGTCATAACATTGTTTATATATGTAATGTTTATGTTCTGAATTTTTTTTCTTAATTACACATTAATTTTAAAGAATTTGAACTAAAGATTCAATAGATACATATATTTTATGTGATAGTATGCATATTATATTCATGTTGTATTTCATTTTCTTCAAAACCAAGATATTTGTATGATGTTCAGTCATTTTTTTTATTTCCGGCAAACTTAAAGAAAATGTATGACATGTTGATAGTTACCATATATATATATATTGTATATGTAAGCATTGGCTAGCCAATTTTATTTCATGTTGGTTATTGCATAATTTATAGCACTATCATGTGATCATTTATTGCAATCCATTTATAGGGGTGTTTTTTGTTCAGCCTTTTGTCCCTTAGTCAGCTGACCTCTCTTCTCCATTGGTTTTTGATTGGTTGCAGAAGAATTAAAAAAAAAACTAGACATTGCTGGTTCTATTCTGAGATTGAATTGTCACATGCAAGAACTATTAAAATATTAAAATAAACTTTTACCAAATCTTGAAATTGTATGTGGTGATTTATATAAAAATAAATATAAAAATCATCAGCTACCAGTTTTCAAGGAAATCTTTTCAAGTAATGGAATTGGCATAGACAAGTGACTGTAGAAAAAAAAAAGTGCCTGCCCAGAATGTGTAATATTATTAAATGATTTGTTTTGGCAGAAATATTTTTATGATGCAAGATTTTTCTTTTTATGTGAACTTAAGTTTAACTGTAACATTTTCATCAAAAAGTCCACAGACAGACAGATGCTCACAGACACAATTTAAGGGCCAAGTTTGCATGCCATATCCAAGAAATAAACATTGGTGACTGTTTGCTTTCTTGACATCTCACACAATGGTCATGCCCTTTGCAGTTTGGTCATTGTGTTTTCAAAGTTGTTTAAATGCTTTGTAAGCACAGAGGCAATAAAGGTGTCATTTTAGTGGTCTCAAACTCAAATCACCATGAGGGTCACATTTGCTCCGGGGCTGCATCACTGAAACCTTTTTATACAGTGTAAGTGGCTGATATAAAAAGTATCAAGGTGAAATGTTGGAAACAAGAAGTAAATGATTTAACAATCAAATCTTCATAAAAACTGGCCATCTGAACAAAAAGTTAAAATTATTAAGTATTTTACCATTTCTGGGTGTCATTGCAGGCTGCAGGTAATAGCTCTGTTGGTGTTTGAGACAACAGGCTTATTTTTTTTTCCAGGACATATAAAAACTTAATTAATTAACGATTAACATTTTGACCTTGGGACATTACAGCAGTCCCCCACAATATTATAAGTGTATGGATTTAAATTAAAACTTTATAATTTTGTTGGAACAAGCGTTGTTGTGTACAATTCACAATCCACAAATATTATTGTCACTAAATCTAAATTTAACAATTTTTGCACAAATATGCTTGATATATTGGAGTGTGGAGGTTCTGGAACTTTTGAATATGAAATCTTCAGTATCAAGAGATTTTTTATGTTAAAGCCAGATGGCTGATGGTCAGGGAGAGAAAGTATTCAAGAAGGAGACCACTGTATCCTTTACAAGGCAAGACAATATAATTTAAATGACTTCTTTTTCATTTTTTTTAGGCCAGATATTCCAGAAGACAATATAGAAATGATGAAGGCATTGGGTATAAGGCAGTGTCCAAATAAAGGCTGTGGTGTGTCAGTTTGGTATTGGGAACTGGAGAAACATACAGAGTAAGCTTTGTTGTTTATTTCTGGTCATGCTTAGGTAGACAATTTTATGTCAGCATATTGGGACATAAAATGAGGATGGTGGGGGCTTACTGGGGAAATATTTATTAATGCAGTTTAGTATTGGGAGCAGGAGGAACACACAGTAAGTGTATGTCAACATAATGGGTCATAATGAACAATTAAATTACCAAGGGTGGGGGCTTTCTTATTTATTGGTACTGTTTTGTATTAGGAACTGGAAACACAATAAGCTTTATCTTGATGTGTTATTTATGCCCATGCAGTGGTATCATTAGGTGCCATGGTGGAGGGGATTTACCCAGGAAACTTTACAGCTAGCACAAACACATATTCACTAAATCAAGGTTTCTGAAGGGAAAGAAATGTATTTTAAGAAATCCTTTTTTTGTTGTGGAAAATCCTTGTATTTGTAAACAATAACACTTCCATGTGAACATGGAAAAATTAACAACAATATAATGGATGACAAGGAACATTTAATAGGGTTCAGGTTCTTGTATTAATTAAAATATAATTTATTGGTTCCTTTAAAGCCAGGCACTAAATTTGTTTTTAATTTGCTCCCCATTTCTGTCTGTGCTGTAAAAGAGAAAGGTAATTTACAGTGTAAAGCATTAGTTTTGGAATGCCAGACCTGCCAACCCTTAGGATTTTGCTGTAAGTCATCAGGAATTGGCACATGAAATATGGACTTATAGAATTAAATCAAAAATTACAGAAATATGATTGCTAGCATTAAAATCTGGATATTGGCTTGTCCGTGTATGATTAGTTTTGGAAAGGAATGAGGGTACACTGTTGTGCATGGGTCAGTAATAGCAAGAGAGATTGGGTCAATGCTAGACCTGCCAACCCATAGGATTTTGCTGCAAGTCTTTGGGAATTGACCCATAAAATATGGGCTTCACATAATTAAATAACAAAGTATCAAAATATGATTGCTTGCACTAAAATCTGGACTGGCTTGTCCATGTTTGATTCAGACCTGGGTTTCATAAAACATTCAGTGGAATTGGTCAGGGAAGCAGACTAACTATACCAAAATACCTCAGATGCTTTAAATTAAACATATTTTAGGATGCAAATCATCTGCATGATGAAGCTATTATTTTCTATTATTTTGTCCAACAAATAACATCAGGATGAAAGGGACAGTAAACCTCTTATAAGGTTCTAATAGTACAGAAGAATAAAAAGGAATATTCAGTTTCTTAGAGAAAAAGTCAGGAAGAGAATTTAGTGAGCATCATGTGTTGATTTGTGTATGGTACATGGCATGCAAGATGATTGCTGTCAGGCCCACATGAAATTTTGTATAAGGATCATGTCAGGTTGAAAAACGTCAAGAAGTCATTAAGCTCTGTGGTTTTGAAATAGCCTTTTGTGAAACTGCTAGAGATATATAAGGTTCATGAAAACATTGCAATCTTTTTAAATTAAATATGATGATTAGTGAAACTGCATCAGTCTTGAATCACACTCTTTATCTTTTACATTCTTGTTTTCCAACTTGACAATAGTACATGATATTTTGTCGCACCTTACTGAAAACTGGTCCAACTTAGAGAAAAAAAATTGACTGCACAACTGAAGACGTTTTATTAGGGTTGGCAGGTCTGCAGTGCAGATGTTCTGAGAATTACTTGAACAAGAGGATGGTGCATCTAGCACAAAAAAGGTTTTTCCATTGTGGAAACGTTAAGCTAAGGCCAAATAAAAAAAATTGGTTTCTAAATACCATGCTTTTTTTCCCTGAATTCCCTATAGGGAAAACCAAAATCATTTAGATAAAAGAACCAATTTCAGGAGAAAAAAAATAGAGGCCTCTGATGCTTATTTTTTAGTGTATGCTTCATTTAAATCCATCTGAATTTAAGGTAAAATTGTTGATACTTACCTTAATTTTTATCCACAGTGTAACCAGCACCTTGTATTTATTTGTTTGACCGTAACAAAAGTGACAGGCAATTACTGTGTAATTAAAATTAGGTGACTTCCAACACCTGACATTTTATGTTTGTTTATATATGGCATGTCCATATTTAAAGATAAAATACACCTCTAAGAGCATTCAGGTCTAAATCTAGACCAAGGCTGCTAACTCACCTTGTATGTTCTGTTCTTGATGTTGACTTTATTTTTGAAATCATCAGTATGCACTTATTCTGATAGCTTTCATCTCATGAAATAATTTTTTTTTAAAAATGCATTTTTTTTTAATATTGTCATTAGGGGTGAAACGATTCATCAGTATATCAATGCATCAATACTTTTGCTGTGACGATACACATATGGATGTAAGAGTTGGAGAATCAATACAAAACGATACTTTCCATAAGTTATTTTAGTCTTCAGAAGTCATGAATACTTATTATGTTTGCTTTGTTATTCTTTAAATAAAGAATTCACCTTAAACAACATTTGGTGCATCTAGCACAAACAAGGTTTTTTTATTGTGGAAACATTAAGCTAAGGTCAGATAAAAAAATTGTTTCTAGATACCATACTTTTTTTTCCCTGAATTCCCTACTTTTTTGTGGGTGGGGAAAACCAAAAACATTTAGATAAAAGAACCAATTTCAGGAGAAAAAAATAGATGCCTTTGATGCTTATTTTTCAGTGTATGCTTCATTTAAATCCATCTGAATCTAAGGTAAAATTGTTGATACTTACCTTAATTTTTATCCACAGTGTAACCAGCACCTTGTATTTATTTATTTGGCCTTAACAAAAGTGATAGGCAATTATAGTGTAATTAAAATTAGGTGACTTCCAACACATGACATTTTATGTTTGTTTATTAGGCACTAATTTTTGTTGGTAAAATCCAAAAGGACTCTTGAGAATACTTTTCAGCCATCTGCAAATTAAAACACTAATATGTTTCATATCCCCCCTCCTTATGACAATTATAATTATCATAATTCAGCAGCATGGTCAGCATATACGTATAAGGTGTGTAATGAAGTACTCTACTCACCATTGTATAACCACTTTTACATTGAGTTTGATCTTGTCTACTTTGGTTGGTTTGAAAGCAACACTACTGGTGTGTAACATTGTGAAATATATTACATTGAAATCTCATTGTTGTTTATTGCTTGTCCCTGTCCAGGTTAAATAATAACTACCAATTGGGAATTAGTCTGGCTTATTCCCAGGGTGACAAATGGGAAGTACAAACATGCTGTTACAGTTGCGATTGCCTGAATATTGCAAAATTTTGTCCAGATTTGCAAAAATGGAGAACAGTAATGAGTGACAACTCCTGCAAATTAGTTGAAAGTTCCGCATATGAGAATGTACTTGGCGAAGTATATAATTTTTATTTAACCATTCTTGTCATGAAATGTTTTTCAGGTAGGTAACTGCTTATACATCTAGGTTTTTCAAGCATGACATGAATGGTTGTTAAGCTAACTTTGATTGTCTCATTGTGCCATGGAATAGGCATTTTGTAATTTAAACCTTCCATGAAGGATGTTGTTACAAATGTTTGTTCAGAATATGGGCTTCCTAGAAAACCCAAAATTGCTGATTCCCTGCTTGGTTCATTATGTTTTCTTTCAGCAGATACTAGTTGGTAATTGTGATGATCACAACAGTTTTTAAAATTCTTAAGTATATTGGATTTTTGGAGCTGAGAAATTGTTAATGGAGATATCATCAGTGGGTGATCTTGAACCCGAAAATGAAGATCAATATGAGTCAGTCATACATGTTGAATGGACAAAAATAAACATCATGACTCAATCTCCATTTCAGCAGCATTTTGAAATTAAATGTAAAAAGGGCAGAATACTGAGCATATTTAAAATATAGACAGTTTAAGAGTAGAATGCAACATATGTCCTTAGTTGCAGATAAATTGAATAAAAAAGGATGAAAAACGAAACCAATTAAATTAAGTAAAGAATTTTTTTTGAATACCTAGCATAGTTGTCTGTAAACTAATCATCAAGAAAGTTTATGTTTGTGAAGCCTTTTTTTTGGAGCAGATGTGCCAAAAGGTAATGTCTGTGAGGTCTGGAAAATAGTAAAAAAAAACAGCCACAAAGATCAGTTTAAAAAAACAGCCACAAAGATCAGTTCCCCAAGGTCTTCAAGCTGACAAAGCTAGCTATGCTTATGCAACTGAAGCACAGAAATATACTCATACACAAATAAGAAGCAGAATGCTCAGAAATTGCCAGATTAATACTTGCACAACAAGAGGTGACATCTCTTAAAAATTTTAATTTTGTTAGAGCGCTAAAAATGTGGAGCAGGAAGAAAGAGACGGATAGTGAAGTGTTAGATAAATATTGAATTATGATTATTTCCTCTTATGAATCCTTTGCAACTACAGACTTCTTTCATTGAGAAAGGGTGAAGTCCCCTTAAGATAAAATCCTGACAGCATCTCTCCTTAAATTGTACATGCAGAACCAATTTTAGATTTCTCTTTTTATGCAGAGATATTTAACCAATTAATGATCTCTAGCGGGGCAGATTTTGAACCATTAAAGTATATCACCTTGTGTACAATTTTAAAAAAAATATATAGAATAGGACAAGGTGTTGTTAGTAGTCTTCCTGTTTCACAAACAGATACAAGTATATGTGGACACAGCAGTTTTTTGCATCTGCAGAAGTAGAATCTGATAGATCTTGTTGGTGTTCATCTTCATTCCTGTATTTGTTCCAGATGAGATTTTCTTTGTACAATGAAGTTATTTTATTTCTTTTTTTTAAAAAATAATGTCTTCCAAGTTAAAGAGAGACAGAAATTTGGTGATAATTCAACACAATCCTGCCATGCCAAACAAAGGGTCAGGTGGCAAAAGTGAGTAAAATGGAGCCTCCATTAAATATTGTAAAACGTTGAATAAAACTCTAACAAACCATTAGGCAGACTGTTTGAAGTAATTTTTGTTTTTTTGTCATTGATGAAAATAGTATATAAATATATAACTATATCTCTGTAATCTGCATACTGGAAATACAACCAGTATGTCAACATACATAAATGGGCACCACCTGCTTTCCAAAGATGGAACGACCATAAAGTTTATATGTGTATCAAAATGTATTATATCACAGACTGTGTATTGTGAATTGAATTAATACATGGCACAGGTGTATCATTTCACCCCTAATTGTTATTTATGGTACTGTTTCTCTTAGTGACTTTAGATGTTGTCCTTGTATTTCCAGGTCACATGCAAGGAGAAAATCAAATAGGTCTTCTCCCAAAGTCCAAGCAGATAGGAAGCCACAGGGACTTTCTAGCACCCACTACATGAGGGTCACAAGGAGTGCCCAACTTAGAACAACACGATCCAAAAGACTGAGTTTACATTGACATCATTTTTATGTCCCTGTCATTCTCTCTGTTTTTCCAGTCGTGTTCTAAATATGGCAAATTTTGCTTCCACTCCATAACTTTTAAAGGTACCAGATTTGGTACATGGCTTAATATTAAAATGATTAAAGCCACCTCAGACTTTCACTTACAGTTAAATTTGCCAGATATTACCATATTTCTTTCCAGGAGATGAAAGGGTATGGCCAGTGGGTTGAAGAGGCAAATATATACATATCCAGAAAATGAATAATATTTACAATGTAAGCTAAAAGACCATGGTAACTTGTGTCTGTACCTGTGACTATTTATAGGATCAGCATCAAAGTCTATGAGTGAATTATCAGAAACTTGGGATCCATCATCCTAATTGTTTTTGATTGAAAGGATTTTTTCTGGTACCATAGACTTGTACAGTTTAACTATTAATGCTTGGAGCTATCAATCCACGAGCTTATTGCTTGAGTATTTGCTGAAAATAGAAACAGTTTTGCACAAAAGAAAATGAAAGATTTAATGTCCAAAAGTGTGGTAATGAGAATTTTCCACACTAATTGGAATAGTATATTTGTGTATTATTGTTGTACATTAATTCTGCCCAACATTCCACAGTGGGTATTTGAAGGTATGATTTGCAGCTGTTTGTTGGGTCACAAGGATTATGTTATTCATTCTCAAAGTTGTTTTATTGTAACAAAAAAAACCCAAGCCATATTGAAAGTCTCCATGCTCTTTTAAAACAGGTTTTAAGAATGATTAGGACAGACATTGACAGTCTGTGGTGATATTGTGCTTGGCACTACAAACCAGGATTAATTTATTATTTTCAATAATAATCAGTTACTAGATAATCAGAATTGTTACTACACCATTCCAATATACTGTCACAGAAATAAAAGTAATTGAGAAATCAATTGATCATGCGGTCTTAAGGTCCCAGATTATGACCATGGTAAGTTTAAAAAGAAGACAATGGTTACTTGGATTGTTGATTTAAAGACTACATACCTCAACCAAAATGTCAAGGTCACTGAAATGGGACTAGTGAGCAATCTCTGGAAGCGTCCATTCCCTACTAAAACCTATGTTGAAGACTATTAAATATGGAGTAGGCATATAATGTGATATTAACAGTACTTCTGTTTGGTGGATACTTGTATAATGTTTAATGAACCATTAATCCCATAATTCAACCTGCATTTTGTCTTGGTCAATATAAGGTTTACTGGTTCATGAAATCTTGTATTCACCTCAACAAAAGTCAGTAGTTGTATATTGGTAACTTAACATAGATCATAAGATGTAAACAATATATCAGACCTCCATGCTGAAAACCAAACAGAGGCATAAAGGTTGCCAGTTTTGGTAATGAGTAGCAAAGGTCAAGAAATCTTTATTGTTTTGTCTGTGCATCCACTTGAGAAAAAATTAAAGTTGGGTATATTATTTGCCTGAAATGGTGCAAAACTCCAATAAGTATTTGCTCATTAAAGCAAAGGAATTTATACTACTAGAAACCTAAATCTAATATTTTCATTTATTTCCTTTCCAACCTCCTACTGGGTCAAGAAATGAGGGACATTGTCCTGTTGTATTCCATATCAATATTTTTAGATGGTGCTGCATGCAAGTACAGTGTGGTGGAGCAGGATTTGCACCAAGCAAATTTAGTTGTTTGCAAACAACATTTTACCGAAGATGACTGAAACTGTAACCCATCATAATAGGTATAATTATTTCTGTTTTAATGATAAAAAATGTTATAATAGTTATCATGTAGATGAAGTAGTGACCTAATAATAATAATAATAATAATAATAATAATAATAATAATAATAATAATAATAATAATATTAATGATAATAATAATAAAAAGAAGAAGAAAATGAGAAAGTAAAAGAACAAATATAGCAGAAACAAACATTAACACATGTAATTAGACAGAAGTACTGGGATTATAATATTTATATTATTATTATTTTTTTAAGAAGATTTGAGTCACTGGAACAATATTATTGTTATTATTATTATTATTATTATTATGATTATTATCCCTACTGAAATAGTGGCACTGGAACATCAATAAAATTAATAAGAATGTTTATAAATTGGGTGTAAATTTCAGTATAGGTGTGATGGTGTTTTGTTACAAACAGTACAAAACAATGCAAAAATACAATTACAAATCACCCATGTCAATATCTGTAACTTAAAGTGATTTTTGGTTTATGATACATGTATATATAAAACATGATATAAACAAGTATCATAAATAGACAGTTCAATTATTTATAACACTTTGCACACAAAAGTGCATTGAAATTCCAAAGTACATGATACAAGAAATTTTATTTAATGTTTGTAGTCTTGGCAAGGTATTATATCAACATCTATAGTCATTTGAACAAATTTAAACATATTAACTCTGATTGATCAATTTGAACATCCCTCTAAATGAAAATGGCTATAATATTTATAGCTCATTGAGTTACGATAAGCACTTTTCAGAGAAATTGGTTGAACATGGATGATATGATGTAAACCAGAATTGCCTGCTTGACTAAAGCACTGCTTTCAATATTGGGAAAGTAACTGATCAATGTCCCCCATTTTCAATGTACATATTTGAAATGGCCAATAGAATGTTTTGTATGCAACACATGCATTTTCTGTGATATTTGTATTCACATTTTGAATTACGGGACAGATTTTGAATTTATTTAAAGTTTAAAATATTGTTATATATTGTCTTGCCTGCAAAATATTAGCAGGGTATGCAGTTATTTCTCTTATAGCATTGTTTTTGTAGTTGTTGCCATAGGCATTAAGGTTTTGCATTTAGCTCAGTTTGTATGTACAGTCAATAAACTATATCAGATTTCTGCTATGGTATTTTTTTCAGAGGGTCATTGTGACCCTCTTTTATACTTTTCAGTCACAGAAAAAGTAGAGGGCCAAAGATGGAAGTTAAAGAAACCATTTGGATTTAAATTATTTAGTTATTTAATTAGATAAGCATAAAGACTTATTTTTTCAGATATTTTGTACCAGAAAATATTTTTTTTCTGTATTTTGCTATTGAGTTCTAATATTATTTGGTGTTTTTTTTTCTGGTTTTTTTTCTTCAAATTGTATGTAGTTATTGTTTGATTTAATGCTATATTGTGCATTTGTGGAAGTTGCTTCCAGTAACAATGAAGTGATAATTATTAGGAATACAACCTCAAAGTTTTGTTACACTGGCAAAGTTGAATGTTACCGTAATGATTATAAGAAAAGACAGTTGTCAGATATGTTATTTCGGTTCTCAGACTTGTTATTATCCCCCAAATTTCTCTCATAATTTTGTTTTTTTTAGCAGTTGATGCTGTGCAGCTCCATACAACAATTTGCACATGTCACACATAACTTTTTCTTCTGGTACTTTAAGAAGAAATGGAAGTGGTGTGTTTTTGGCCAAACCAATCAGTGCCAAATTTACTTGTTCTTCAGACAATGAAAATGTGTTTTCCAAAACCAATTCATAAGTCAAGATGTGTTTAACTGAGTATTCATTTTCTAAATGGGGGCCCAAAGTGGCCAAGTGATCTAAATTGATGTCCGTTACGGATCACTGCCATCTCACCTCTATCTGTGGGTTCGAGTCTAGGATTCGGATGTAGATATGTGAGAAAGCTTGCCAGTAGTTTCTCGTGAGTCAATGGTTCTTTCCAGTGATTTCCTGGTTTCTTCCTCCACCATTAAAACTGGCTGCCATGTATAGCATATTGTGTTCTAAAAAATTTCATTAAACAACATTGTCTAAGTGCCAGTTCACATGCTACTATCACTTAATTAGGATATCATTTGTTGACATCTGTGGCACCAATGGGAAACGCATCTCAGTTAACCCCAAATGGTGAAATTTACTGATTTAGAGAGGGTCAAACTAGCCACTGTCAGGCTGACACAGTGAACTGGCCTCAAAAGAAGCATTTATATTGTAAACATTTAGCAGATGAAAAACTACTTGATGTCCAGTTTCACACCCAAGTGGCAAAACTAGGTCAGTGTCCTACATTACAAGGATTTATGCATCATGTCATGGCAGAGCAGATGAGACATAATAATGCACAAGTTCTTGTTGTTATTAGATATTTAATATTTAAGACAGAATTCCTCACAATAGTTTGAACTGTACATACACATTTTGTATGTTTCTGTTTTCACAAGTTAATATATGCAATATTTTTCTTTTCTTTTCTTGCTCTGATACAACCATTGAAAATTTGAATGTCGCTGATCTTTGACAGTAAAGACTGAAACATACTTTATATTCTGTTAGGATGCGGAATTTATATCTTGCATTTCTGAGTGAATTGAGCTTTTGACTAGTCAAATTAAGTTATTAAGTGGCAAGAAGTTTTTTTCTTAGACATCTCCAGCAGTTGAAGAAATGGTATTTCATTGAAGATTTTTATATGCCTGCCATAAGCTGATTGTATTGTTATGATGTCTGTACAACCAGTTATCAGCTTTATTTTTGTGCAGTAATTATAGTTCTCCGACATCTAGTCACTAAACTTTCAGGATGTCTTATAATTGGTGGAAAGAATAACTGTCAGTTTTGTTGTCAATACTCTAGCTTCATTGTTACTGAGATTGCAATAAGAAACATGGTTTTTGTACAGTAACTCTAGTTCTCAACTGTCTAGAGTTACCAAACATTGTGGATGGCTTATCTCTGACTGAAAGAAGAAAAATGCTTTTGGCACAATAATTGAAGTTCAGTTTAATTTACAGTCTGTGGAATGCTTGCACTTGGTGTAGTAAGAATTAACCCTATTGATGTCATGGTTAAAGGTCAAGGACTGTTGGCTGAAAAAACATTTCCTTACAAAGTCATTAGTTCCGCATCACTATACAAAACCTAGAGGCTCTCCTACACTGCCCTAAGATAAAAGCCAGATCAAAGCCTGTTAATTTTGGGGTCCAAAAGTCAAGGTTACTGACTGAAACAAGAAAAGCTTCTGTACCAAACTTTAGTTGTCTACATAGAAATCTGTTAAAAACAGGTCCTGCAGGAATGGTAACTGTTAATATGTTCTACACTGACAGGTGTGTGTGTAAAAATATAGACTACATAAGCTTTTTTATTCCATGATTTCTAATATTTTAGCCTGTAATGTCATCATAACAATCCAGCAACAAAGTCAGTTTACTGGATAAAATGCAAATTGTATCTTTCAAAAAGTTGTTTTCAGTTATCTCAGCCATTGATGGAAAAAAGTGGGTGGGGTAAGGTGACATACAAGTGTATGTATGTGGGTGGGGTATAAAAGTGTATGCTGTTCACAGGTGTAGTCAAACTGGCTGATTTTTTGGTACATACATGTGAGGAGAATGTAATGCACATGTTCAGTGTCAATCAATAAAAGAATATTTTCTGATTTGGTGGGCAAAATAATGTTATCTCCTGAAAGATGTTGCTTTTTTATGTCCATTTGTGAGTGTATATTTTGCTGAAAATCTTGACAACTTGGTCACATTTGAATGATATATGCCATATTTTATAAAACACATATTTAGATAATATTTTTGACAAAAACTATCCCAGGCTAGTATACTATTATACTATATCACTTGTAAATTTGCAAACCAGCACAAAGCTAAGGCTTGTGTCACAGCAACATTCATATTTGCTTTCATTAGAGGATTTTAAATTACCTTTATTAGTCTTGTCAGTTTTTTCTGGTTGTTTTGCTTCGATTCTCAAATGTTAGTTTTTTAGTTACAGCCATATAATTTTGAGGTATTTATTAATGTGTTATCTGTGGTAGCCACTAGCAATACATTTTGGCAATTCTTTTTTAAACTATCTGGAGAAACTGACCATTTCTATGAAGATCAAAAATGAACAGAAAACTTAATTTTTATCAGGTGTTCTTCAAAGCTTTTTTGGTTGACAGATTGGAAATGTGTACATTGAAAAGAAACTAATAATTATTTCAAATTTTTTTTTCCAACCTGAGATTATGTACAATCTGCAGTGGTATCTTCTTTATCAAAATTGACTATAGTTAAATACATTTATTAGTTTACATTTATTAGAATCTTTACCAGAACTTTTGAAAAATAACAATTATTTGCCTAGAACTGTTGTGTATTCTTTTTGCTATCTTCTATTTGTTTTCCTTTCTCTTATGTATATGTATCTTTGCTGTATTGATGTTTATGTGTGTGTGTGTGTGTGTATGTGTGTGTGTGTGTGTGTGTGTGTACAGGTGTGTGTTCAAGTGTGAACAAAACTTGTTTCCAGGAGCAATTAAAACAGTGCTACTTTATTTGTGGATTCTCAGTTTATATATGCCCAACAATAGACCGGATTTATGATGTCTGAACATCAGTCAGTGCATTTTTTTATTTTCTTCATATAATAATATGAATTATCCCTATCTACAGTTACCAGTCTCTGGAATGCTTGCACATATTGGGTAAGGAAGAAGCCTATAGATTTTGTAATGTATGAAGGAACAACAATTGTTTCCACATAGTTCTCAATCATCTGTAGTTATGAGCTTGTGGCTAGGATAATAAAATGTCCTTTTTGGAATTAAGGTCACTGTAGCTCAACAGTAAACATGATTTGCTCACAATAATATTAGTTTTATATGACATATTTTTACTAAACTTTGTAAAAATCTTGAACTTCAACTAACAAAAGAAACCTATTTATTTTGGAGACATAAGTAAAAGGTCAGGATCACTGGCTGAACAAGGAAAAATAGTTTCTGCACAATTTCATCCCAGTCTGGACAGAACATTGTGAACTTAAGATAAGAAAGAACCCTACTGATGCTCTTTGTCAAAGGTCAGCGTATGCACAGGTTTCATATTTCTGCACAGATTAGCATTAAAACATTTTGGGCAGGCATCTATATTGCAGTTTACAGTACTCTTTGTTTAAAATTTAATTGTATTGCATAATGTTAAATTTATTTACATCTTGTTAAGTCAGTTGATGGTTGGTTTGTGTTATGTGCTTTCCATACATTGGTCATATTACAAGGTGGTTATCAAATTGATGACCCTTGGATTAGGACCCCAAACACTTCCAACTGCGCTAATGTGACCCCCCCCCTTGTTCAAAATACCAGTTCCAGTTACATTATTAACATTGACATTAGGTTGATTGTAAATTTATGGCTCAGAGGTTAAAATTAGATGGATGTACGCAGCTGCTTGTAATAAAAGTTAATGAATGCAGGATCCATGAGTTCTTAGTAGTTCTATTTATCAGCAGCTGTGGCATGTGCAAGGTACTTTGCTCCAGATGCCTTGCCATTATAAGGTGGCGCTCTACAGTTTCGCATTTTACATAAGGTTAGATTTTTAAAGAAAGAATTTCTCAGGTTTTCCTAACTGGCTATGCTGGCTATTTTAAACAAGACCTTGTTTATATTAGGTATTGTTAAAAGAATTTTAATTCCCTTCATGTTGGTGTCTGATTGATGAATGTAATTTGGGTTGAAGAGTATACAGCTTGACATTACTTCAGCTGTGCACCTATCAAAACTGCAAGAAGTTTTTTTACATTTTAGATATTAGTACTCTCTCTCTCTCTCTCTTTTATGCTAATGTCTAGTACACAGAAAACAACATGAAGAAAACAGTAAATTTTAAATATATATTTTGTAACTACATAAAATATATGTATGCAGTAATAGATGATTAATACAAATACCAGATTAAAAAACTGGAATGATAACCAATAAAATAAAATGATAAAAATCTTAGTATCTAAACAAAATTTGTAAAAGAAAAAAGTTTTTTTTACATGAAATATTCATAATTCATTATTCCTGGTTTTAAGCATCAAAATAATGCAAAGATCAAACATTTGATACACTGTCTACCAAGTATACAAAATATTTGATACACTGTCAACAATGTATGCATAACATCTGATACACTGTCAAAGTATACAACAGTCACCTGAGAACATTTTATCTTGCAAAGACTTCTGATGAAATGACTGGGAACAGTTTAGTTCTTTGGAGTCTTGTTAATGTGGTAAATTAATTTCTGACTAATACTGTAAATTGAGCATACAATTTAACTGAACTACTCAAATGAATTTTTATATCCAGCATTCAGACAAGAGGGTCATCATGCCTTTGAATTAAAATGCTGACTCAGCTTGTAGGACAGCCTTTGGCCTTTGATGCATTGTCAAAATTGAACAAAGGTGAACTGCTCATTGATGTCTTGTTTTAAAGTTTTATGCTTATATACAAGAGTCCATTGAAGGGACTATTCTACTGATTGTAAATTCTGCTCTATAGTTTTAATAAATTTAATAACATTACCTTTTGTCCATCAGGAGTGCATGTTTTTATTTATTTGAAAAGGTTGATCCTTTTCTAGTTCTTAACAATTTGTACTTGACATTTTTAACTTATAGCAGGCACAATATAACCACTTTTGTGATGACACATTTAACCCATTACATACACTGTACACTACCTTTTTATTTGTATTTTTATGCATGTATGTAATAGTGTTGTGTGGCATCACAATATTGGCTATATGGTGCCAACTGAAAATGTATCAATTCATTACACAAAAATATGTAATAAAATAAACTCTTTAGAATAATGTAAACATGAAATACTTAATAAAATATAAAAAGTAAAGATGTAAATATTCTGTAAACTATATAAAACCAAAGATAAAGATAGCAGATGTAAAATCCTATTTTATAAAAATAATCCTTTATTCTCCAAATAAAATCAAATTTGGTAACAAAAATGTTTTTTATTTTGAACATATATTAAAAAAATGCCTGTACATGCGGTGAAGAATTTATCATGGTCTGACTTAAAATCGGAGATCATAGTGACAGAATTTGTCAAAGATGTGCTGGATATGCCCACATGCTTTGATTGGTTATATCTTTTAATGAATTTGAATTGGCACCATTCCAGTTATTTTAGAAGTGATTTTATTCACATCACTTGATTATGCTCACAAGCAGATATAGCAGAACTAGAGGCCAGTGGACATGATACGACTAACCTGACTTGACTGATCATTTACTATTAAAGCAGGCTTGTTTAGTATTATATTAGCTGTCCCACAAACTTTATATTGTGTGGACCAGTTGTATTATATCCAAGTAATTCTTTCTGAATTTGAACTATCCAAGTTGCTAATAAGCCCAATAAATAAAAGATATGGCTTTAAGAGTGGTAAGAAGCCAATATCATAAGATACAAGATCCCATTATTATTATGCGTGGTTTTTGCTCATTATTAAAAACTGCCAAAGTCCTGATGATATAAGTATATATTACAAATTTGACCAAATCTTCCAGACTAATGAGTTCAGCCAATCAGATGCAAGATTACTTTGTTAATGTGCATGAATCTCACTCTTGAACCCATCTGAGATCATAATGATAAAAGCATATATTCCAAGTTGATTTAAACAGGACCAGAAATCTTGCCTCTTGGATGTTAACATGGTCAGCCATTTGGATGCATAATTATCTTGATATGCATGCATCTCACTCATTATCAGTCCAAGATCTTGATATAAATCCATATTGCCAGTTTGATCAAAATCGTATAAGAAATGTGGCTTCTAGGACTAACGAGCTCACCAATTAGATGCAAGATCACCTAATTAATATTCATAGATTTTGCACAAATCAAACTCCTTTAAGTATATTCCAAGTCGGATCAAAACTGGATCAGAAGTATGGCATTCAAAATGGTGATGTCAGTATGGAAATCTGCTGCTTCATCAAACCTGCCAAAGATTTTGATGTTTAAAATCAGATCAGAAATATGGACTCTAGTGTCACCATGGTAACAAGTAACTGTTGATGGATGCAGGGTCTTACCATAAACTTCCTTAGCCTTACTTCCAGGGAAAATCAAAACAAGAGTCAAGACCTAAACATTTATAATAGCTTGTTAAATGAATGCAACTAAATGAACAGCTTGGTCAGAATTTGTATGAGCTTTATACAAAATTGGTTCTTGAATATGGTGTAGAACTAACATTATCAAGCAGAAACCTTTATAGTAACAGTGACACTGACCTTTGGCTCCAGAACTGATGGGGTTTTTCTTTACTCCAAACACATTCACTACACAAAGTCTGATTACTGCAGATGATGGACAAATGAAGTTACCATGCAGAAAAGGAAAAGTAAATTGATTGTTAGATGGTCTTAGCATAACCTGCTCCATCAAAAGGAAGGTGATAAAATCTAGTTAATTATTGTTCTGATGAAAAATACAACCTACTGTCTTATTAAGTCTTGACATTTCTGGGATAAGATTGTCAAAATGTCCCAGAAAAGAAATGATCAGGTGAAAAGCACAAAAATACAAAGATACATTTTGTAAACTAAGACCTCTGCAGGTGGAACATTATGCAACATTCTGGAACACTGAATGCATCACAGAGCAAATTAGTTGACTGCAAATATAGTGTGCATTAGGCTTATTCAACATTCACAGCCCATTGGGGTCTGATTTCAAACTGATAAAAATGTGTCAGATGTATTAAACGTGTTCCATGAAACTGTGTCTCGTACAAACATATCAATGCATAAACTTAAGTCCTGTAGTAATATTCCAAAGTTTCAGTTTAATACACAAACTCATAAAGACAATAATTTCAAAGCTTGACTGCAAAAACTTGAAAACGCTGTATACAATAATACAACAGGGCTTTCTGCTTAAACTGGTAAGATGGTAAATCCTAGAATATCAGCATGAAAAATTTATGGTAATAGTATAATTAAGTTTTTGACAGTTGAATGCAGTAAAAAGGTGCAAAATATTACTTTTATGAACCAGTCTTTCTGTTTAGAAAGGTGAGACAAGCAAGACAACTCCTTAGCATCAAACTGATTTGTAGCAGTAATATCCTAAAATTTTAGTTGGATGAAGACTGATGTAGATGATACACAAGTTTTACAAGCTTCAACATAATCAACAGGCTTTCTGTGAGCAGGGGAGACGAGCAAGAGTGTGTGTTTTGAAATTTTTAATGTAGCTTTAACAATTTTGTAGTCCTATCACTACAGTGTCTGCAGTGTGGCAGTTTACAGTGATGTCTAGCACTGGGGCAACAGTCACATCAGGCCGACCAGTTCTAACACTGACCTCTTAATACTGAGCACTTAGCAAGGCAGCTGTTAGTACCATTTTTATAAGGTTTTGGTATGACTTGGTCGGGATTTGGTGATGAGCAAGAAAGCAAATCCTAGCTTTCCCTTCAATACAGCATCTGATGTTGAAAATGTGATTTTAATGTAAAATTTATCATTGTTCATAATAAAACCTTTACAGCTGCCACTGCCCTGAGAAATGTGACAACATCACTATGCTTATGCAGGGTGGGAGAGGAGAGAAAGAGTTTAGATTGGGTAGGGTACCCGTAAGTTATTTTCATCTTATTATTTTTGTTTATAAAACTATAAAATTATTCATTGTTTAAAAAATTATTCTTGGGGCATGATCACAAGATAATAGAGTCCTCTTATGAAAGTGACAAACCAACTGCAAAAGGCATTACAAAATGCACTAAACAATTAGAATATATACAGCTGATATTATACTGGACATTAAGATGTTAAAGAAAACCATTGCTTTGTTTAGAAGAAAGGTTCTGTATGTGTAACATTATGCACAATGGACTTGAAAAGGACTGGACCATAACTGGATGCCAATTTAGCCACTGCACCTCCATTCAGAGAATCTGCAAAAAAAATAAATTACTGTAATATTTCCATGTTTTTATCTTTCTTCTAAAAAGCATATACTCTGAATTCACTTTTTTTTTTGTTCGATACCAATTTTTATGAATTTTATACTTTAGATCCTTATTTAAAAACCCCAAAGAACATACTACTGTTAAAGGCCTCATAGGTTTAATTTCATAAATGGTCCAATGAAAATATAAATTTTCATAAACCCATCTAAAATGAACTCACAATAATTATTATCCAGCAAATATATAAAAATGTATGACATTGCTTATTTTCAAACACTTAACTAGAGACAAAATTACATATCATCATTGTATAATGCAAAGTATTTCCTGAAAATTATTTGACATCTTACATAATACATGAGTGCATATCACTGAGTTCATTCATTATGCAGATTAAATTCCATAGATACATGGCACATTTGATTTTGTTGATTTACTTACCATAATACATATGAGTTACTGCAAACAACATAGACCCTGCACTGACCTCACATAATGAATATGCCAGCAGAATAGGGTCAGTGTTGTTTATTCTACTGATTACTCCTAAAAGACAGCATAAACCTAGATCTGCCAATGCATTATGCAACAGCAAATCTGATCTGTGCAGTCTGCAGTTGGGTGGCCCCAAACACCACATACCAGAAATTCTGGTTCTGGTCACAAGGCAAATAAATTTAAGTTGTTGCATTTATGTTCATTCTGGACTTTGCAACAGTGAACTTGGGCATAAACATTACAATGAATGACCTGGAAAAATGGATTTTTAAAACATGTCTTCTACTCCAGATTGCATTCCTGAAAAATGTTAATTTTGGGGAGGGACTATGTATAAAGTTTAATGTTATTATGTTAAAAAATCATCATAATGTGTTGTACTGTTGCACAGTTTGCAAAAATTGTAAGATAAGACTGAACTTCACTCTAATTCGTTCCCTTTTAAAATAACTTTGAGTTTCAACAGGGCACGTATTTGGGTATTTTTGCCAACTAAGGTTACTGTATGCTGACTATTGAACTTGGTGGATCAATTCTATATTTTTTTCTTTGGGCCTGTGAATTTCATTATATTCACCGCATCCATGCAAAATGGAGTTGTTCAAATTTGAATACCATTTTGATATGATTGAGATAAGGGCAACAACAACTGGAATGGGCTCGTAAATAAGCAATTTTCTACTGCTGGTCTGTGTAATGGCTTCTTTCTGGTGTGAGTCATACTTTTGATGATAAAACTTAGGAATTATCCTTTTGAAGTCAATTACATCCACCGTTTTTGGCCTATGTACAATGCATTGCTGTCGAAGGCTATTGATAGTTGGCATTACATGCTAAAGTGGCAACTCTTGAAGTCTGATGAATGTTGCTAGGAACAAAGCACTGAAATAGCTGATTGATCCTCTGAGGTGTAGACAGTGTTAACATATTGAAACCTTGGCTAGTGAAAATGTGTGGATTGTACTATGGAAAATTTGTGCCATGTGATATTAGTGACAAAGATTAGAAAGGGATCCTGTCTTTATAAAACTTCTGAAAAAAACATAGAACCACTAGTAAAAAAAAAGGTTGAAATTTTAAACTTGTGCTTGGTAGTTACAGGCAGGCAGTCTGAAAATATGTATGCTTGATTCAACATAGGGATATTAAACATAATCCTGGCAATTGAAATCCTGTGATATTAAGCATGACCATGGTAGCTGAAATCATGTGATATAAATGAAAATAACCTTGAGTAAGTGAAGGCCTAGAAAAGGTTGAGAAATCCTAGGTCCATAAATCCACCTAACAGTTATGTAATGGCATGACTCCTTCAGGTTCAGCACTTGGATAGTTTTCTCTATATACATTTACCAGTTTAATTTGTAAAAGCATATTTTTTTTTCAATCGATTTATTTCAAAGTTTATCCATGAGCCCAAAATGTATTGTTATTATAACATTTTCAAAAGAAATGGTTTTGCAAAAAAGTGTACTAATGAGATTCAGTGATTTATAATGTATAGGTATATGCACTAGGTAAGCACAAGTCATCTATATAGGGGTATGCACTAGATAAGCACAAGTCATCTAATAGGGGTATGCACTAGGTAAGCACAAGTCATCTATATAGGGGTATGCACTAGATAAGCACAAGTCAACTATATAGGGGTATGCACTAGGTAAGCACAAGTCAACCATATAGGGGTTTGCACTAGGCATACACAAGTCATCTATAATATATTGGTGTATGCACTAGGCAGACAAGTCATCTATAATATATTGGTGTATGCACTAGGCAGACAAGTCATCTATAATATATTGGGGTATGCACTAGGCAGACACAAGTCATTTATAATATATTGGGGTATGCACTAGGCAGACACAAGTCATCTATAATATATTGGGGTATGCACTAGGCAGATACAATTCATCTATAATATATTGGGGTATGCACTAGGCAGACACAAATCATCTATAATATATTGGGGTATGCACTAGGCAGACACAAGTCATCTATAATATATTGGGGTATACACTAGGCAGATATAAATGTTTATAATATATAGTGGTGTGCATTAAGTAAATGTAAGTTGTCTGCAATTTAAAAGGCTATGCTCTGCGGAGACATAAATGATCACTTTCCTATCCTTATGAGCCACATAGGATTGCTGTTAATATAAAATATACTTATTTCCATCTTTTGAAATTAACAAAGTTAACACCACTGCTATAGTATATGAAATATACAGAACACTAGGCATGAAATTTGTTAGGGTCTACTGGCTAATTTACCATGTCCAAGATAATGGTCTCAGATTATGCTCCTTTGATCTCAATGTTCAATGGACTGGTAGAACTGCAGTATTTTCAGAACAAATTCGACTCTTAAGGGAGCTGTTAGCCATGTTAGTATTAACAGTCACATTGCAAGTATAGTTATTTCAAATCAGACATATCCTCAACCATTAATGATTAAACACCAACACGTATATTAATACACATATATAACTACATATATCAACATACTGTACATAGATATACTAGATCTGCACAACTATTAGTAAAGCATTTACATAATGTCTCAATACTTTGGGGCAAAATAAATATAAACATCATGGTCTTTGAAATGATAATTGACTCTTGAAAAAAAAATACTTTCTATCTATGGAGTAACTTTAGTTTATAATTCTTTTTATCCAGGTCCCTATTTCCCATATTTCATAAAAAAAATATGAACACTGAATCAAACTGATTTATGATGATCATGATGATGAAAATTCAAGTGCTTCATACATAGTTATTGTTGCTGGTAATAACTGCCTGAAAGTGGGGAATACTTATTCACTTATTTTTTCTAAAGGTGCTTACAGTTTGTGGATAATAGTTTAATTGGAATAAAAACAGGAAACACAGTCTGCAGTCTTTATGCTTGTATTGCTCTTTAAAAATGTTCATGACATCTAATACATATATTAATGAATTCTGAAATAAATGCAAGACAAAGAAATGCTGGTAAATGATTATACATGTACACTGTATATCTAAAAATGTGCATGATTTCTTCATGAAGACAGCTCAAGTTCCTATTAATGTAGTAAAAGCATTCAAATGCTGATTCTTATATAACTATTGGCACATACATTTGGTGTAAGAGCAACAGCATGATTTTTCATTTAACTGTATTAGATATCCCACATAAGTGAAATAAATACAAATTACATAATTTTTTAAGTTGAACATACAGGTATAGCAAGTAATTTCTTGCCTTCAGTATCAAGTTGGAATTATGATCAAAGTTTGTTAATTGTCCATTTTACAAATTAATGCATCATTTCAATAACTTTCGAGTTTAAATCACAGTCTCATCTATTATTAGGATGATAAATCAGTTCCACACATGTAATGATATTGAATGGCATTTTAGGGGCTGAGACAATATTGTCTTCACACAGTGGTATACGATGTATACACTTACTGGTATTGCTTGCTGCTAAGTTACTGTTGGCTGAAGGGTTCTTTTGGTGATATGTACATAAAATTGATGGATCAAATCATATGTTTGGTGACTTGTAAATTCAAGTGGAACAGCACAACCCTCTGTCCTGTGGCCATTTTTAATTTTGCACTAGATATGCCTATAACAAATACTGATTAGTCTAAACTGTGCACAATTGTTTCAGAAATATCTGCATGCAGCAAAATTGCTCTTTTTAATAAACAGAAGACATCATACCTATATACTGTCCATCAATATCAACATGAATTTGGATGGCTGATTTACTGGACTAATTTTTCATATACTGGAATATGTTTTAGCAGCTATTTTGTGGCAGTGAAAATCTGTGACCTATTCTCATCCAAAGCATTTTCTTGACCTTTTCAGAAACAACTGCATAGTTTTCCTTACAGGTGGTGCTGTAAACTTGCTTAAGTGCAACAAAAGATGTGGTTTGTATTTCTCATTGTGTTTTAAAAAAATACCATACAACTAATACAAATAACCATACTAGAAATGGTACAACAGAAAATAGTTTTGAATAATCAGAATTATAAATGTAATAAAATATTTAAAATGAATCATAATAATCTCTTGGAAAATGCATACTTTTTACTCTTCCTTTCATAAAAAGACATAAGATGTAAATTTATATGATCTAACATCAAATGATTACTCTTATTATTAGTCATCATTTTCATGTATTGGGGAAATTAAGTTGGCAGTCAATGAATTAATTAAAAGACAGTTACAGCTTAAATGCAGGGTCTATATGGAACCAAAATTCTGAATCTTTCCAGACTTCCTCAAGTTAAAATGATGGGGTAATTTCCTAAATAGACATGTAATAAAGATATTCTTTATTTAATACAGATAAGTCTTGCAAAATGTTACTGTATAAATGATTTAATGTGTTTCATTTAATTTCTTCAAAAATTTTGCATGCCGTGCAGTTTCACATCATAGAAAAAACACTGTATTTGGGTAAGAAAATTGAACTGTATCTTCTACACATGCATACTCAAAAAAGAAAAGGTCCAAAAAAGTGCAGAAGAAATAAAAACTGCTTAAATGACATGAACATTATTAATCATGTCACACCTATATAAAACCATATACACAAAATATTGTTTACCTTTATATTCTTGCATATGAGTCCAGTCCAACTACAAACAACTGTCACACAATGTGCAGATAAGAGTCAATGTTGTGTATTCTACTGATAACTCTTAGCACATTGCATATGCCCAGAAAACATTATGCAAAGGCAGATCTGGGTCTGCACAGTCTGCTGTTTAACCTTTTATGTACATATCACCAAAAGAACCCTTCAGCCAATAGTAACTTGACTACCAGTGAGTATATATCGTACACTGAATAATACAGGCATAAGCTTGCTAATCAGGGACTCATCAATGCACTTGCAGTGGGTGGGAGTGTGTGATAAAAATATGGCTTAAATCTTAGGACCATTCATTTGATTGAAATCAAGTAAATTATCTGGAAAATGGGTACTATTGACAAAATATGTTGGTCAAGCAATACAATTCCTGTACAAATAATGCTGTGATTGGGATACTAACAATAACTGCCTGAAATTTCAATAAAATCAAAATGCTTGCATGCAGTTAAATGCTAATAATCTAACTCAATCATAAATATAAAGCATATAGGAAAACTTAGTTGACATGTTGTGACAAAAGTTAGGCAGATGATAGATAGTTAACAAAAAGGTGCTAAAACTGCAACAAACTGTCAGTCATTTAACAAATGACCACTGCAAAATATTTAGTTAAAACAAATACTGAGAATAAAATTAAAAGAAAAATTGAAGGAAAATATTTCTGGCACAATAACTGCAATAATGATGAAAAAAATTATGATCATACTTATGCTTGATGATAAACCCATCCCAATTTGATCAAATTTGGCATATTGTTTTTTTTTTCTAAAGTTGTTTTCAATGATAAGGTCAGGCCCACTTATCAAACAATGTACTGGGTGAACCATGGGTGCTTATCATAGGATAAATACTGCAGGCATGTATCTGATTAACAATGATTAGATAAAAGGAGATGGTCAGATTTTCTGTCAAAACAAGTTACACTGATTTATAGGAATGTCATGCCTGTTCATGTTTGCAATGCAATAATAAACACGAAAACAACTATAATTCAATAATGCAAAAGTAAAGAAGAGTAGCCACCATTATGTGTAAAAATAAACACCCAACTGTGAACAGTTTACACCAAGATCTATTATTAAATTATGCAAAACAGAATTATACACCCAGATGCACCACTACACAAGGCAAAACAGTATGCACCCAGATATAGCATTTTATTATGCACCAACAGGTCAAGGTATAAGCTGTTGATTTCAAATCTTAAGTATAGCAAACAAAAGAGGCAATGATCTGGCCTTTTGAGCTTGAGATATTCGGTTTTGACCAATCAAAAATAATGTTACTTTTAAAAGGTCATTTCTGATTGGATAACAGCTTAAACTCGATCCCAGACTCCAGTTCTGAGCTTCATATCCTTCAAACCCACTTACCAGCAGATCTTAGTTTCTATTCACAGATGGGTGTGGTTTTATAAATGGATAAACACAGTGAATGCAAGTCCAAACATGTTGTGACAGCATATAAGAGATTAATTCATTTGGGAAAAAAACACCAGTGCAAACTATTACAATTATTAAATGTGTTAAATTGTGCATTTTGTGTATATAGATAATAAAATGACAACAATACAATACATCTGCCCCATATTTAATGGTCTTCTATGCTGGAACTATTAAAGCACGGGTGTCTCAATAAGTTATTGAATAAAGGGTCTCAATGACCTTGATCAAAGGTCAAAATATGTAGCACTGAACCCACTTACTGTACATAAATTATTTTATTAGATTTACTATAACTTTGAACTCTTTTTATACTCCAGAATCTAGAGGTTTATTTCTTACAAGCCATCCACAAAATCTGGTTGTAGAACTTCTCAGAAACAAAAGATATTGCACAATCCTTGTGTTTTGACTGTAAAAGCAATTTTGCTTCGTGCAGAAAAATGACCTTGAAATTTGATATATTGACCATAACATTAATAGGCCTCTTTCTTGTAGCAGTGTTTAGCTATTCACAAACATAAGTGAAGGTATAGAGGAGAAAACTGAAATGTTTGTGCAGAAACTATTTTTCATTATTCACCCACGTAACCATAAGCTTATGCATAGAATTCAATAATCTGAACTGATTACGATTTAAGTCTAACTTAAATTTTCACTAATCAAATATCCTGGGGCTAGATTTAATTTAGGGCTTGTGTTGGTGAAATTGGGATCATGTCTATGGAATCCAGCCAAAGATAATGAGTGGAAACTATTTTTCTTCTTTCTGTCAGTGACTCTGACCTTTTCCCTTAGAATCAATACACTTTCTTCTATACTCTGAATTCAAACCATGTACAAAGCTTGGACCTGGTCTGTATTATGGACTTAATATGATTGTGTGGAAACCATTAGTCTTCCTTCAGTTAAGGTGAAGACCCTCATCTTTTGACCTCACAATCAATAGATTTGTTCCTTCCCCCTGAGTGTAAGTCACCCACATCCATTCTTTCAGTCACAGTGCCTTTGATCTTTGAACTCTGAATCCCAAAATTAATAGACTTCCTACTTTAAAAGCATGCATCCACAAATTATGATAAAGGTAGATGTAAAACAATAGTTATTAAACAGAAACAAAATAGAAAATGGATGGATGGCTGTCACAACAATACATATTCTGCCTTTTGGCATGCATATGCAAATGTTGGATAAAAATGGATAGATGTTAAAACACCTAACTGTACAAACATCAAGAAATGCTACTTATAAAATTCAATGAATCAGTTACAATGGTATATGTGTATGTAACTCAGTTTTTATTTCCTCATTTTTTCAATCTATTTACTGGAGAAAAAAAAACGTAAATTTTAAATGAAATGAAATAAAGAATCCTCATGTTTAAACTATTCCAAGAATAACTGGCTAAAGACTGTTGATGTGACCGCACTCTGGGTGGCTTATGTATGTATCATAATGGTTTAAATGCTGGTGATTAGCCATAATGAAAAAATAAATGAACTTTAACATAGGATTAAATGATCATGAATATTTATTGATGTGTAAATTTTACCTAATCACTCACAAATTAAATAAAGTCTGAAGGTCTTTATGTAAACTTTGTGAGTGATTAGGTAAAATTTACACATCCATAAATACCCAACCATGATCATTTAATCCTTATAATTCCAATTTACTTCTTTCTAACAACAGATCAGCATATATAATCAACAAAACATTCATTTTTATGTACCTCAAAATTTTCTTTTATTAGCCTCTTAACTGCAATAGGATACATAACCCTATTTTTGCTAGGCAAAATTCATTGATTCTTTATACAGTTATATGGGGTAGAATGTCATAGCAGGTTATAAATGTGATATATTATTATGCCTATATTATTTTAAAAAATGGTTGTTGCGGTTAAACCAGAAATATGCATTTATTTAAAAATTATGCTTGCATATGGCAGGTGTTATAGCAATGTCGTTACTTTCTACGCATTTTGATTTTTCAAAAGCAAAATTGTGTCCATTTTTAGTGAGACCCCTTTGTTGACATGACCTTGACCTTAATAACTACTGCTGTAACATGTCAAGGTGAAATGCAATAATTTCTGAAGATTGGCTTCTAAAGCCTGCCCAACACCTTCTTCTTTGGAGTGCAGTAATGTCTATGCAATGACATTGTTTTAACTTCTAATGGTCATTTTTAATCTGTAGCTTGTTATTTTTTATTGTAAATCACAGGAGTGCATGGATGGGAACTTGTTGTTATTATTAGGTGGAAAGTGTTGATATAGATAAAACTTCAAATCAAATGATTGGGACACAGGGAACATCAGTTTCATGTGACCGTTTACATCCACTCAAAACAGAAAATATAGTCAATTCATAAAAATTGGAATTATTTTATGATAAATATGTGTTATGTTCAAATATGTGAATACCATACATTAGGTTTATTAAATTTATATCTTTGTCTTGAACAGAAAAGAAATGATCCAGAAATAATTGCCATTCTAGCACAATTTGAAACAAAAATGAGTATTTGTGAATTTTCAAGCATCATAAGTTGTATAAATGCATTAAAATGCTCCATTTCCATTGTTTTTAATATATATATATATATATATATATATATATATATATATATATATATATATATATATATATATATATATATATATACACACACATACACCCCTCTATATTTATATACACATTTATTCAAAACAGATGTGCAAATGATATTAACGCTACTAGTATACAATTTACAACATTATTCTTGTCATTACTAATAAAATCTGACACATATATATAACAAGTAGACCTGAGCCTGCATGGTTAACCTACACCTTAAGTACTGTTATAGAATGCAAGACCCTGACATAAAGGTCAACAGACTACACAAATGTATATTTCAGAATAAAAACTCTTGCTCCAAGATCATTTATTCCAATTAAAACAGAATTTATTGAGGAGTATATGCAAATTAATTTTCACCAAAACCGTCATGCAAAGTTTCTACGAGTTTCTATGACTGACCTTGAGCCCCAAGGTAAATGAAGAAAGCAAATGTAAAATTAAATCAAATAGTCTTTGCTTCATGATAATTCATTCATAATGTTTTGATCTAAAATAGGAATAGAATCTTTCCTTTGTCAATACCTGAACCAAAACTAAACCTTTTTGCCTGAAAGTTATCATCTGTTATAATTTTATGATGAAAATATACCACACATTTTAAAAACACGAGAATAGAACTGGTGAAAGCACTTTCATAATATAATTTTTGGAAGATTTTAGCTGCAGTGCTTGCAATATTTTCTTCATAAAATCAGTCTGAAACTTTAAGGGAACCTGTCAAAACATAATAATGGCAGACATGCACAGTGTTTTATCTACCCATGCGTCATGCGTCAAATATGCAGAATTTTCTGATCTGATGCACAAAATATGTTGACGGTACGTAAATTGATGCACCCCAATGTTATGTTTTGCTGATTTTAAACAAAACAAAGGTTTGGTCTAAAAATTGTCACCTGTATGTAAATTGATGTACCCAATGTTATGTTTTGCTTCTTAACACAAACTAAAGGTTTCATCTAACTACTTCATTGGCTAGATTACAACTCTCACAAACAGAGAAAACACACACACATCAGTTTCTTATGCTGATGTTATCATAATACATAGGATTCCTACTGAGTGTGATGCCTGGAGCTGACCTTATGTGACCCGTAACTGTCACATCATTTAAGCAGCAAGATGTTAGAACCATAAAAAAAACACACACAAGAGGAGAAAAATAAATACATGATTTTATAGTGATTATCATGAGAAACTATTCTTTTATGCGCATCCTAGTCACGCAAAGAAGCAACAATTTTCATTTGCTCAATTGTATGCCTTGTGTTGTTACAATATACTATCAGCGTTTGAATGAAAATGACGTAAAAAAATTAAAATAGATCTCAATCAAATGAAATTATAATTTGAACAGTGTTTTTACAACTGACTGTCGACAATAGTATTGTTATCAAACCAGTGAAGCCTTCATCATCTAAAAATGAGGTAATGGTTACTCATAAGATTAAATGCAATTTTGTGCAGCAATGGTTGAAAACATAGCTGGCAATGTTTTCAAAAAGAAGTTAAGTCGAGTGAAGAATGTAACACTGAAGATGCCTTTATGTTTTGCCATATATGTACAGGGGCTAAAATAAACCTAAATGACCAAATGTGCAAAACAAACAAAAACTTTCAGAACAGTACACTGAAGGCATGCAGGATTGCCAGAACACAAACGGCTGATTGAAGGATCACAACACCAGGCAGATTTTAACGCAGTTTTATAAACAAGATAAAGCAGTGAAAACTCTACTTAAGTGTATCCAATGGCTGAGTGTTAAAAAAATTTAAAGAAATCTCTTTCTAAAAATACAAATCTCTTCCTAATTTAATACATGACATAATGGCTAAAGAAATTTATGCCCTTGGCAATTTGAAGAGCTGTGCCGATCACTATGACTTGGCTACTAACTGTTCCAAGGTATTTGAGAGCCTATCAAATGTTGTTGAGGATAGTCTTATACATGATCTGCAAAATTCACCATTGTGAGAGCATGGCAGATGATAGTACTGACATAGCCAACAAAAAATGCCTTGTCATACATGCTCAGATTATTTTAGATATGAAACCATTAACAAGATTTTTAACAAATATAGACTGTTCAGATGCTTCTGGCTTTAGTCACATTATATAACTAATATCTTGTTGTGTATTTAAACAACATATCTTTTTAATAACTACTTTTGGCTGATCATCTGCTTAAATAGGACTCATAGGTTTGGATTTTGACTCACTGTTATTTGCTTTGATGAGTCAAATGACTTGCATGAAGCCATTTGTAGATAAAACAATGCATGTCTATATCATGAATAGACTGTATGATTTTGTAATTCACTGGTCTCATAAATTAAGGAAAATATATATTTCATAGAAAACAAAGACTAAACATTCTATAATATAAGGTTTAGCCTAAAAATGGGGTATTTATCATGTTATGGAATTTAAATGGTGGTGTAAGGTCCAGTTTGTTTTCTTACATCATTCAGTTTTGTAAAAATATGAAAAAAAGCAGCAAAGCAAATTTGGCTCACAAATTAAGGAAAAATATATATATATATATATATATATATATATATATATATATATATATATATATATATATATATATATATATATATCATAGTATATATATATATATATATATATATATATCATAGAAAACAAAGACTAAACATTCTATAATATAAGGTTTAGCCTAAAAATGGGGTATTTTTTGTGTTATGGAATTTAAAAGGTGGTGTAAGGTCCAGTTTGTTTTCTTACATCATTCAGTTTTGTAAAAATATGAAAAAGCAGTGAAGCAAATATCTAGCCAAAGTATGTAGACAAACAGTAACCATAAATTTGCAATCCTATCATTGGACTATTATAATGAAGATAGAATGTATGAGCAGTCATTAAAAAATATGTCTCTCTAAAACTACAGCATGTGTGGCATGATTTTTGTCTTTGACTTTGTACTGATTGTGTTGGAAAGTAGGCTCTGGTTCATGAGTTCAATTTAATATCTTGAATATTAAGAATATCATAGGTAAGGATCAGAACAATGAAACCAAATGCCAAAGTTTTGATATTATTATATACTTAGAGCTGTTTAGGTGTTACTAATTATACAATTTTCAAGTGAAGTACAATCACCTTCACAAAATCATTTTCATGGCGCAGCCCTGACTGAGCCTGCTTGATGCCTTCAAGCATGTTAAAGGTTTTAATGTGTATATCTATTGGTCAAAAACAAAATGGACACTTGACAAGTATTATGTACAGAATGAGTGGCTGGAGTTACTGGTCCTTAACACAAATGTTTTTATTACTATGGCCTTGACATCAAGGTCAAAATGGCAAGCAAATGTGTCAAAGAATGAATGTTTAACTTTGCAATAATGTCAAAAGTGTGATGAGAATCTGTCAAGGCATTTTGGAAATATATGCAGATGAAGAACAATGTGCTGACAAAGCAGTAACTAGAACATCTGAATGCTATATCACAACTTTACTCCTCTCTCAGCTAAAAAACAAAAGAATTAATATAAATCAACTATAACTATATTAAGTATAGCACAACATTTCTACCCCTGTCTCCTGATTAGTAAGAAGTTTATGCATATATAATCTTTGTTTCATAATATACAAACTTAATATTAAATCTTTCTGTTGGCTCATGTATAACTCAACCCTTCCTTCATAATCAACAATTATTAAGTCTCCCTGTTGGCTCATGCATAACCCTTCCTTCATAATAAACAATTAAGTCTCCCTGTTGGCTCATGTATAACCCAATCCTTCCATAATAAAAATTCATTAAGTCTTCCTGTGGGCTCATGCATAACCCTTCCTTCATAATAAACAATTATTAAGTCTCCCTGTTGGCTCATGTATAACCCAACCCTTCCTTCATAATAAACATTCATTAGGTCTCCCTGTCGGCTCATGTATAATCTAATCCTTACTTCATAAAAAAATAATTCCTAGATAAAAAACATTTATCAAATCTCCCTATGGGCAAATGCATAACCCTTCCTTCATAAAAAACAATTAATTATTAAGCCTCCCTGTTGACTCATGTATTATCCAACACTTCATAAAAAACAATTAAGTCCTTCTGTTGGTTTTGCATAACCGTTCCTTCATAATAAACATTATTAAGCCTCCCTGTTGGCTCATGTATTACCCAACACTTACTTCATAACAATCAATTATTGAGTCTCTCCATGGGCTCATGTATAAATTTTCCTTCAAAATAAATAATTATTAAGTCTCCTTGCTGGTTCATGTGTAACCCTTTTTTCATAACAAAGAATCATTAAGTCACACTGTCGGTACATGTATAACCCTTCCCACAGAATAAACTACATAATAAACAATTACTAAGTCATTTTGGGATTTAAATGCAAGAACCCCTGATCCTGACCCACCGGATACAATAAAATTTCACTGATACTGAAGCCACTGTTCCAAGTCAAATGGTAGGCCTCAACATGGTTTGAATGCTTTGAAAAATGGGAAAATTTAACTGGACCTAGGTTTTCCTAGTGTAATCCTAATGTAAATTTATATCAAATTAGGTTTCAGTCTATGAAATTATTCAAAAGTCAATGCAGAAATGAAAATCATGACTACCAGGGAACAGAAAGATGGACATAACCTCTCTAGAATTATGGCAGAGGCTTAAAAAATTCATCTAACTGAATAAGTTTATATTATTCAGCTTTTTCTGTATTGTATGCTAGAAACACATCTGAATTATTCAGTACCGAAACATGTGAAATGACTTACAAAATGAATTAAAAAATGAGCTAAAGTATTGACATATGCATATATAGTCATAAAACTATAATTACAATTTAGTATTCTGACCATTCTTTGCTTTTTGCATAGAATTATCTTCCACAGATTTTACAGAAGTATCTTTAGGCTTCTGATTTGATGATTTTACCCCACCTGTACTTTCACTGGTACAAGAATCAGGCTTCTGATTTGATGATTTTACCCCATCTGGATTCTGACTGGTGGAATCAGGCTGTTGATGGGATGATTTTACCCCATCTGAACTCTGACTGGTGGAATCAGGCTGGCTGCTGCTCTTCTGTTTAACCTGGGATTCTCCTGATGGTGTACCACCTATGTTTAATGATTTCTGAGATAATTTTGTCTCGAAGAGTGGCAGAGGTTCTGGTGAGGTTTCAAACATCTCTTTGACATATGTGGGGATTTTATTAACATACCACTCGTGATTCGCTACTGTGGCCAAAACTCCACCATCATTACGCCGCTGCACACGTGCATAGTACTGTATCTTGTTGCCATGGATATCAGTCAGCTTTCCTCCAATGGCATGAAGTACTGCCTCGGGTGCACACGTATCCCATTTTTTACAACCATTGCTTGCAAAGACATATGCATGAACCTTGTTTTCTATCAGCAGCAATACCTAAAATGATGTAACAATTCAATTATATAAAATTGGTACCATAAAAATAGCAAAACTAGTCAATGATACTTTAAAAATGGGTTTCTACTTTTATGTATATTCATGTTTTCATGTTTCAAATTTGCTATATCCTATATGTACTGAAAATTTATTAAGTCTTCAATTAGATATACATATAAAACAAGCTCTTTTTATCTGACTTGTCATGGAAAATTATACAACTTATTTCTGCAGATCACCAAAGATAGCATACAGTATTAAGAAAACTTGCATAAAAAATTTATTTTTTACTAAAACTGTTTGCTTAATGCAAAAGTATATAAGATATAAAAGTTTATGACTACCAGGTCAGAAAGTTTGCAACCTGGATCAAATATAACTACCAACCAAGTAATACCTATAAGTAATCAGCTGGCTTTGTGGTTTTTGCCATGAAGAAATGCTCTTATACAACTTTTTCTCAATTTTTTATTTGCATCCCTAACTCTCAAATGAAATGGCTAATGGCTATTTTGTTTGATTTGATAATCCTTTTTGTTAGAATAAAGAGACCACACTTATTTTGATAACTGGAATGTGTATGAAAAATTAAAGAGTACGATAAAATACATTAAATATGGTGGCTCATTTTATCATCATAAATGGTGAATATTGCCCATAAAGACAGAATCCATATTGTGAAATCTGCAAGTTCTAATAAGATATCACATATTATGTTTTGTTTTTTTTTTTTGGAGAGAAATAGATGTCAATACACTGTAAATAAACAGTCTGGTGAAACAGCGATTAACGAAACATTCTGGTAAATGCTAACAGGTGGCAACTGAGAATGAAATAAACACCAATTAAATGTCTTGCTATGTGAAATTCACACTGTAGTCCTTTAATTTTGCTTCAATGTAAACACTGTAATTGCAACATATTCTCTTTTACGAAAACATGAAAAGAGTAAATCTACCATCACATCTACACCCGTGAGTACTTCTGGTGAGAACCTAATTACATGCTGGTTTTGTTTTGATCAACAACTTAGGGAAGTATTTGTTGCATTAAAAAAATCAATGAAAAGAGATTTGTGTTGTTTTATCACTTCACTCTGAATATGTCTTTCCTATCAAATCAAACAAGAGAAGTACAATTAAAAAATTTTTTTAAAGGCATGCCAATAGCAGTATAAGTTCTTGTGGTCATTACCGTTCTCAAAATGCATTTTAAATGACCAATCTAAAATGGCTTCACATTTTTATGTTCTTAACATCACTAAAGTATACAATATCAGTAATGTATCCTAATCATTTGTAAGTGTGACTATGGAGAGCAAAGGAAGTAAGCAAAAGGTGTACTCAGTGACTGAAAAGCTGTGCATCATAGATAGGGTTCATAATGGTGAAGTGAGATCCAACATTTGCAACAAACTAAACAATTGCTGAGTCGCCATTTAGAGGTTGGCTTAAGGATAAGCAGAAACTTCGGTATTATTTACATGATGTTGATTCAAATAAAAAGATCAAAGGAAAACAAAAATGATCATGGACTGCAAACGATATTGAATTAGATGATGCTGTGTACCATGGTTCACACAGCAAAGTGAACAAGGTGTTCCCATTTCTGGAACAATTCTCAAAGGCCAAGCAGTAAAAAATAGCAAAAAGTATGGTGAATGAATCTATTTTTAGGGCAAGCCATGGATGGCTTTGGAGATTTCAGCGCGACATATAATTAAACAAAATTCATTGTCGGGATAAATACCCTCGGCGAATCAGGAAGCCACATGTAATTATCCATACTAGCTCAGAGAGATTATCATCCATGAACAATACACAGAGGCAGCAGAGAAATCAAAGAGTAACACAAAAAAATGAACAGATGTTTTTTTTTTAATGTGAAGTGATATTTGTCAACTTGTCACAAACTGCAAGTATTACTGTGTTTTAATTTCCATTTTTTTTTAATTTGTAGACCCATTAAATTCATGTTGGTAAAGGTTAACCCTTGTAAATTTTTCTTTTGATTTTACTTCTACCACAATCAAATCTACCCATCATTCAATCAACATTGTTTTTTCAAAATGAGTGTCAATCTTTTGTATAAAAAATCTACCTTGGATCAAACAATAAAACTATAATTTATCCAATTAAAAAAAAAACATGTGAGACACAGTACACAATGTGTAAAGTCATACATGTGTTAAGCGAACAGAAACCATGTAGAATGATGTTTTGATGATTTCTATATACTGTAAGTTACCTCAAAATTAATGTTACTCTGTGAGGAAAAAAGTAAAGTAGTACACCGCTATGAAGACATATTTAATCACAGTTAATCTTAGCATAATTATTGAGTATTTTACACTAACATGCCAACGCAATCATCCACCCTTTTGCTTCTACGTTGATCCCTTTGTTTGCTTCATTGTTTGTTATAGGTCCCTTTCATGTGCCCTCTCTTATAATGTGGTTAATATTTTTGAATCCCGTTGTGCATGAAGTATCAAGGGAGTGGTGTATCAGACTGACTAATCGCTGTACAGAGTCTCAGCTTTACCTAAGTATTAAATCATACTGACTAATCCCTGTACAGTATCCCAGTTTTACTTCAAACATCTATCAAACTGACTAATCCCTGTACAGTGTCCCAGCTTTACTTCAACAGGGTTCCTGCAGACTTAAGAAAAACAAATTCCATGACTTTTCCAAAACTTTTCTAAGGCCATTTCATAAAACTCTAGGACCGCATTATCTTGCATTGTCAAGTAAATGAACATAAAGAATGACATCTTTCAATCTAACAAAACAAAATAAGTTAACAACAAATATTTTTAAGATGTACATTTTAAATTTACCTGGGCTAGCACACTTTGACTTTATGTTGTAATTCATGTCATAATCCAATGATCAATGCAATGTTTGTATGTGTTCCTATTTACAATATTAAAAAAACACATTACTGTACTTTCCAAATGCTTTCTTTTATTTAGCGAACTACAATGGAATTCACATGATACTTCCATTAAGGGAACTTACTCTTGTTATATGAATTGAAACCATTTATTGATTGTAATTTTACCATTTCATTTAATCGGTTCACGGTGCTCTATGAAATTTGAAGTAATAATTTTTTTAAACTCCACTGTCTCAAATTCCATGACTTTTCCAAAACACTGCAAGGTTTTGACAAATTCCATAGCTTTTCAAGGCCCTTGAAATTTATTTTTTAAATTCCAAAACTTTTCCAGGATTCCATGATCTGCAGGAACCCTGCTTCAAGGATTATATCAGAATGCCTAATCCCTGTATAGCATGTCCCAGATTTACTTCAAGTATGATATCTGTCTGACTAATCCCTGCATAGTATGCCCCAGCTTTACTTTGGATTTCATATCTGACTGACTAATCCCCATACTGTGTCTCAGCTTTTCTTCAAGTAATCTCTGTAAGGCATGTCCCAGATTTACTTCTAATATCATATCAGACTGACTAATCCCTGTACATGTCCCAGCTTTACTTCAAGTAATCCCTGTATAGAATGTTTCAGATTTACTTCAAATATCATATCAGACTGGCTATTCCCCCTACTGTGTCCCAGCTTTACTTCAAGTAATCCCTGTATAGCATGTCCCGAATTTACTTCAAATATCATATCAGACTGACTAATCCCTGTATTTTCTTAGGTATAATACCATTCTCTGAGGTTTTCAGTTTGACTTCCATGTTCTGAAAGTCTAATGTTGCACACAGATCCAGCCATGTGACTGGTCAGAAAGCCAACTGTCCATATATAAAAAGTAACAAAATTCCAGCTTTATTGGAGGATGATAATTTTTTCCTAGCAGTTGAATGAATTAAATGACCACATGCATCAACCTATTAGATATATTCACTAACCTTATGACCTGCACCACCAACACGTAAAACTTGTGTTGGTTCACAGGCATTGACAGATTCAGTGATTATTCTGTCTGAGTGAGATCTGGTAGTAGTAATGATGCGTCCATCTGGCGGTTGCCCTCTTTCATAACCAAATGCACCTAGAAGATAAAAGAAAATAGTATAATATATGGAACAAAACAAAACCTGCTTGTAAATAAATTTGTGCTTAACTTGTACTTCAACCACAGAAAAATTGGCTCCTGAAAATGCCTTACCCAAAAATCTACATAAAAAGGTAAGTATCAGTCCACAGATACCATATATACTCACTTATAAGTCATGTCCAACTTCAGACAACACATACCCTGATCTGCCATCATATAAGGCACCAAAAGATCAGGATCTATATGGTCTGCTCTACTCATTACTCCTAAATAACTGCACAGACCCAGATCTGCTGGTACATTATGTGATGGCAAATCTAGATTTGTGCCATCTGCAATTGGACATGTCTTTTATGTGAGTACATACAGTAAAATTTATTGCAATAACTTTATTGCTTAAATACTAACATATATAAAATTTATAGCCATAACTTTCATGCCTACATACTAATGACTTTATGAAGTGATAACATGTTGATAAATCATCCAAGTGGAAAAGGAACACAATATAATCTGAACAAATTAATACAGGTATGTGTCTTCCCAATATAATAAAGAAGCTTAATGGAACAATACTTTCAATACTTTCATCAATAGAGAAATCAAGTTTTCCAGTTAATTAATTTTCTCCAGGAATACTTCCGCTATCACATTATGTTAGGAATGTTAGCTTCCTACATCAAGAATCCAGCCCTACTACAAGACAAAAATTGATGTATCTTCTCTCTCATATAGACAAAGAGCAATAACTCTTGCCTATTACTTCCCCTTGCCACTGCTAGGTGTCACTAGGTTTTAGCTGAGTGACATATTAACAAGGATGCTCGCATGGTGGAGCGGTTGGGAGGATATTTAAGTAATATGACTGGGTAAGTATTCTTGAAGAAACATAATTTACTTAAATATTTGTTTTCTCCTTCAAATGCATTCCCCAGCCACAATACATTAAACCTCTACCTTGGGTAGCTTTCTAGGGAATGATGGCTGGATTACCCCATGTGAATGATAACCCATTCTTCTAATTATATAAGCTACACAGCCTAGGGTCACTAGACCTTTGAACCTTACATATGGTTATGAAGATAAATACTGAAATCCTGTTACCAACAAAATTCTACTGGCAAATCCAGCATGGCAGATAGGTTGTATTGTTTTAGTTGGATATGGTGGCCATCTATGCTGTAACCACCAGACATACCAGATTAATAGTTTGCTTCTGTGAAGCTAAATCCCTGAGGTAAAAACTCAAGAAGGTTGACCCTGCATGCCAGACAGCAGTTTTTATTATATCTTGGATTGAAATGTTACTTTCTAATGCAGGGCTCACATAAAATGGTTCGAATCTCTCTCATGCAGTGATACTGATCTTGTGAGACCTCAGAGTATGCTGAGTGTATAGCCCATTTCAGCCTTGAAGTAAGGGCTTGAGGAATGATATCCTGTTTACTGGCTTTCACGATAAGGAAAAGGTATTTGTATATGCCACAAATTGTCTCTGTGTATTTAAAGTAGTGCCTGAGCAAGCAAAAAGAATCTTACTTTCAGCTACACTCGACCTTTCTATAGAAGACCGCGAGTGAATAATGACTCTTTGACTACCTATGGATAGTAATAAATTTCTGGCCAAAATGCCAGGTTAAATCAAGAAGACCAAAGAACCATCCGATATGAAGATAGTTCTGCTAAACGGAAAAGGTGTGCCCTGCATATGGAAACTAAAGATATCAGGAAACATGTCTGGTATGACAGTAACTTTAGCAAAGTGTGGGCAAGAGAATCAAAATCTGAATTGAGCCATGATAGATTACATTTTGGAAACAGTGAGGGATTTGGTTGACTGAGATCAAAAGATCTTTATCATGCCCAATATCATATCTACCATATTGCCAGAATGTGTCCAACATCATAAAGCAGTAGTCTCTAATATTAACAGTAGCCAACTGGTTCTCCTTGAAGAGCCAGAGAAAAAAGTTGGTCAGTTGAGAGATTGAGGAGCTCTAATGGACAACATCATTGGTATGGCATCAGTTCCTGAAAACATGATACTTTCCCTCTTAAACCTTCAGATTGGATAGCCTTCTTGCTCTTGAGATTCTCTCCACAATGGAAGGTTTAAATTGTTTGTCTCACAATACTGCCCTGTGAAGAGTCAAGCAATGCAGATGAAGAGGTCCAGGCATGGAGGGAACACATGTGACCATGGTTGCCTGAGAAGGGTTTGCCAGAATCTTCTTGGACAGATCTATTGCTAGATCGAGTAGATTGGTTACCCAGGACTTGTCCCATCTGACAAAAGTGGGTAACATGTGATTTTACCTTGTCACCATTACCTTGGTAATAAAGGGTTATGCTGTGGCCAAAGGAGAGGACTTTGATATGAAAAACCATGTCATGGTAAGCAAAACAAAGGAATTTCTGTGATGTGAGGTAGATAGGGACATGAAAATATTCATCAGTCAGATCAAAGCTGACAGCATAGACTTTTCAGTTCAGATGGAGAGGCAAATTGATCTCACCATTTCCATCTTGAATTTCAATGGTGCAAAGAATTGTTGAGGCAACTCAAACTGCTGTTCAGCACCATCTTATTGTTTGCTTTCCGAATAAGAAACAGCATTGAACAAAACCCATGCGATTGTGGCCTCTGCACAATCTCCATTGCCAGCTTTTCAATGAGTACTGTATCTTCTGTTGTAGAAAGGCATCCTTCTCCAGATCTGATTGTACATCCATGAAGAGGAGAGAGGAGGAAAGGGGAGGTGGTTGGGTAAATGAAACCCTAAGACCCTCTGCAATGATCCGCACCCAATTATTTTCTAACGTATTGGGGAATTCAAGTGAGATGGAAATAGCTGCAGTCAGCTACAAACAAGTAGGCTATCTGCAGATGGTGGGGATGGTAGGTCAATGTTTACAGTTATGAGGCAGAGAAATCTGGTTTCTTACAGCCTCTTTAGAAATGCCTCCAAGGTTGGCTTAACTATTTTCTCCTAGCATTGGGTTGGGATTGATATAGGTTGTCCCTCCCAAGGCTACTTCAAGGCCCTTTGCATTGAAAGAGTCTGAGTGTTTTTGAACACCTGTGGGTTTAGCAGTGAGTTGAAGGGTCAGATCCTGACCTGAAGGCTTCCAAACTTCTTTAATTCTTCCCCCAAAAAGCAATAATGACCCAAACTGGGTCATCCATAAAGCGAGGGTATGATGAGTTTTGAATGACATGGACAGCACATGTGGTCATATTGTATCCTGTCTAAATTGGCCAAAGATCTCAAGGCATTGGCCATGGTATTGTGAGCTTCCCGGTTAATGAGTTTAGTGATCCTGGCTGATGTTTCCCAAGTGTGGCTATGGTTGCATTTCTCCATGAATCGAAAGATTGCTAAAGAAGTCCTAGAGTTTTATACCACCAAGATGAGAATATTGGTGGGCCTGGAAGCAATTCATATATTAGCAATTATGTACTAACTAGCTACTACTGTAGCCCTGACTTCCTCTGACCACATATTATATACACTACATATCAGAGACAATATACACTTAGTATATACAAAAGAAGAGTCATGGAAAACTTTCATGTTGCATTTCCTGCATACATTTCTGCTGAATGCTTGCTGACAGTCCAATTTGAACACTAAAATGGCTTGAATTGTCAGAGGTAAAATGTACATTATTATATGTACAGCAGCACAGCTAAAATCTAGTGACACCTGGTGGTGGCAGGGGCAGGTAATAAGCAAGAATTATTGCTTTTTGTCTTTATGATATATACTAGAACAGATAGTTTTCATTTTTTACTATGGCTGGATTCACAAGGTAGCAAAATATAATTTGATTGGATAACATATCTGATATTATGTCTCCCTAAATTGTATAGTACCATAAGAAACTGTATTAGTACCTTCTCATCCAGTACTATATTAGAGAATGTAATGTTACATCCAGAGAATGTATGTTATGATATTCTTAAACTACTCTCTTGTGATGTATGAAAACAGACAGTGACTGTTTTGAATATTAAATGAGTATGAAAGTGGCCAAAATATACAAAATACAGTTACACATGGAAAAATGTGATATACAAAATACAGTTGTACTTGGATAAAATGTGATATACAAGACAGAGTTACACTTAGAATGTTTCATCACACGATTGAACATATACAAAAACAGCTACACTTGGATATACAAAATACAGCCACTTGGGTAGATATCTGAACATGTATACACTTGAATAACCAGTAATTGTTTTGAACTTCAAAAGAGTATGAAATTGGTCAAAATATACAAAATATAGTTACACTTGCAAAAAATTTTTCATTATAGGATCGAACATGTACAAAATATATATACACTTGGATAGAACAGTTAATCACAGAACTGAAAATATACAAAATAGTTACACTTGGACAGAAAGTTTCTAACAGGACTGAAGATGCAAACACATTGTATTTAAGGAATGTTAAATGATTTCCTGCAAAAGCAAACAGTTCTAAGTTGATCATTCTAGCATGATGAGGAACAATGTTATAAACACTACTATTTAGCTGAATTATGATAAATAACTATGTGGATTTAAATATCTATATCTACATATATTAAAAAAAAATATTTTCATTTATGATACTAATTATTAGTAATCATATTTAATCAATAATCTTACCAAGATACTCATGGCAGATGTTCTTTCATGTGCAGTATAGTGTATGAATTTTTTCAAAATTCATTGTATCAGCAAGATAAGAACTAATGAAATGTTCTATAAACAATCAACAAGTGGATTCCAATATAAATAAAAAAGAAATGCTTGGAATGATGTTTGCTCATAACTTCACTAACATTTTTTACTGTCTGAGAAATTACTTTGGAATTTTAATTGGTTAAACACAAAATATCAAATTAGATTACATATTTCTGGACTTGAGCTTATGTTTTGACCTATGCTCTTTTGGTGAAATCAAGATTTGATAAAACATTTTCATGATAAAATATCTAACCATACCAAGGCCTATAACACCCCAGATGCACCTGCCCCTTGTGACCTCTGGTCCAGCTTGGTAGTTGTAGTAAGGCTGGTAAATGACCCCAGCAGCTGCATAACCCTTCACAGAGATCCCTATCAGCACTGTCACATGATCCAACAGTCCTGAAATAGGAAAATGAAATACTGGTTAGTCATGTAAAACTGAAAATATTAAATACCATTACTTAATCAATCATTATTATTCAGTTCATTAACATGTTACTATTGTAAGTTTTGACAATCCTATCATTTGTGCCAATAGGGGATTTATTCATACTTATTAAGATATATACCCAGGAATCTGGTCTCATCTAGAGTGTATATATATATATATATATATAAATATATATATATATATATATATATATATATATATATATATATATATATATATATATATATATATATATATATAATATTATCACCTCTAATGAGACATGAGGTGCGAAGTGTGATCAACTTCTGTCACATACTTGATATACAGCTTTCCCAATCAATGTATTTACTATATTCATTATACCTTTATTAAATAAAGGAACATGACCCCTAGGCGATTCCTGTCAGATCTTCACATAGGACAGTGGAGATCTGATTTTAATCATACTAAAATGAAACATAAAGGTAAAACATGCAAAATCATTCAAACTTATAGAAATCACATTCCCTGAATAATTCCATGATTTTCTAAGTGATACATCATCAAGTTTCTGCAAAGAGTTCATGTCACAATAGTTCTGCCTCACAGGTTGTAAATTAACACACTTGACAATTGTACTATATTGTCAATGAGCACTGCAATGGTATGCCAATTGGCTGAGGTTAAAACTTCAAGAATACACACAAGTCATGTATGTGTGTCCAATACATGATTGCAACAATACCACCTCATTTCTGTGATTTGTTCCATACAAAGAGGCAACTCTCAAATAATAAATTTGATGTTCTGAAACTGTTGTGGAGTTTTCATTGAACATACTTTGTCAAGTATGAAGATCATTTTGATTCATATAGTATTTGACGTCTGTACATGTATATGCATTCCTCCATCTGGAAACAGGTGACTGCAGGGCAGCTTTGGCTGCTTTATATGACCTTTTGTTACCTTCAATACCAATATAACTAGACAACCAACAGTACATAATAATGAGACTGTATAAACAAATCTTGTTTCTGTAAAATCTGGAATATTAATCACAGGTTTTCTGATTTAAGGTTTTGCAAGGTTTTCAGTGTAAAATGGATACAAAACATAGATAAAATTTTTATTTTTGAGGTTTCAATGTAGCCCAAATATTTGAGGATGGCTGTAATTTCTGCGTTATAAATGGAGGTTTCATTTAATGAACTGCTTAAGACAGTGCAATGGGATGTTATTTCAATGTTTTGCACTATCTGTATACAAGGACACAAGGCCCAAAATCAATAAACTTCTATCTTCACCCATCAATAAATCAGATGAGGCTAAAGTGCAACCAAAAAAAATATTGAAACAAAAGATAGGTTTGGAAATAATCTCATCTACTAATGAATATATAAATAATGCTATTTCCAAACCCTCCTCTCTCCTTTCTCCTATTGTAAAAAATAAAAATGTTCCTACAGTAATCAAATTTTCTTTACCTTGTGTGAACTCTGCTGTTCCATCAAGTGGGTCTACCCATATGACAATCTGAAGTAAGACAAGCATATGGGTTGCCAAAAAATAAAATCAGTTTTGCCCATATTGCTAACTGTTCACTATGCTATTTGCATATGAACTGCAACATTTTGGATGATAAAGCCTTCCATATAAATGTAACATGATAAAAGATAAAGACATTAAAATTCTGTCCAATGCATAACAAAATAATAGATTAAAGGTAATGCAAGTAAAATCCTAATATCATGATTAAAATTTCTCATATAAACCACACTCTGTCCAAACTTTTCTTTGTGGTATATCCTCATAGTCTCTTCAATCATTATACGTTAAAATAATTCTGTCTCTTAGGGAGGAAAATAACATAATCTGTTCCACTGTTAAAATAAATAATTTTGAATAGGTCAAATTTGATAAACTAAAGAAAGCTCTGGGTAAAATTATTTCTCTACTAATGTTTTTCATGATAAATACATTTTAACAACAAAATTTCTAAGGAATACTAAAGAGTAAAATAACAAGGAATAGATTAGCCAGATTAAAATTGATTCAATACATACTGCCTATAAGAAAGACATTGCATGTTTACTTACTAATTTACATGACAGGTCCTTATTTAATAATGCATTTAATAATGCCTTTCTTGGAAAATAAGCACTTTATTTCCAACAGTCTATGCACTCAAGTGACTGCTTTAAGAAGCAATAAAACAATTTGTTTAGGAACCACTTGACCATCAAATGTGTGAAGAAAGTGACCATATAATACATGACTTCTGTTGAAGAAGTTTCACAAGGTGAAATAAGAATAGCCAGAGAAATCAGGTGACTGCTAAATAAAGGTGATCATATGGGCAGGTTTGACCTTACTTTTCTGAACATTTACTATAGAACTTCACAAAAGTCTTTCTCCTCAAACTTTTCTATTCAAGTACACATTTGCGCTCCTTAGGCTACTGAATTTAGACTGGACTAGTAAGCTAATTTTTATTGGTAGCCACTTGGGTCATCATTTGATTTTGAAATGTGTCAGACCTGGACATCCAACAGTTTTGGTCCCCCAATGTCTGGTTTAGGAAAGATTTGCCATATGTTTTGACTTTCACAAATTTTCTGAATGGAATTTAAACTGGGGTTTGAAAATCACATAAATACACACTTATTATGTTTGTTTTATAGGGCCATATACAGTGAAGTCAATGGAACATATCTGTCCATCCATCATAACTATGTTCATCAATCTGTCTATCAGCAATCTGATTTCAGCATGATTACTTTACTGGGAATTGTTGGATATTTTTACCAAATTTGAAATGTTGCTTTATACTGAAGGGATCTTGAATGGGTTCAATTTCCAGCATGTACAGAAGTAATGCCCCCCCCCTGCCCATCCTAATGACTTAATTTCCACAGCATAACTTTACCAGATTTTGTTGGATTTCAAATAAATTTGCTAAATTATTTTCAGTATTCTATGACATTACTTACTGGAGTTCTGCCCCTGACTACCCACCCTCTTTACTTAAGTGTCCACTGTATAACTTGATTTTATGATGGCATTTTCAATTTCAATAAAAACAAATTGGTAGGTGGCTTTTATTTGATAAGAATGTTAATGAGTTTGATTTCCAGAATTCAGTGACATCATCTGTCAAAGTTATGAACCCTCACTGCCTGTCCTTCTGATTTTGGTTTTCAATGCATGACTTAACCAAGGTTTGTTGGATTTCAATCAAATCTGGTATGTGGCTTTATAATGATGAGACCATGGGTGAATTTGATTTCAAGCGTTCCATAACATTTACAGGGGTTTGTTTCTTGAAAGCCCATCCTTCTTACCCTGGTTTCTGCAGGATTGATAGATTTAAGTAATATCTGGCATAAACCTTTATACTGGTGAGACCAATTTCCAGCAATCCAAATAATCATCCCAAAGAGGTATGACTCCTTACTACCTGTTCTACTATTTAATGTTTTGCAATCCAAAACTGTACTGAGTTGGTTCCAATGTGATGTACTCACTGTTATTAGCTCTAGCTTTCATTTTCACATAAAGGAAACACATCCTGCCAAACAGTCAAAACAAAGTATCTGATGTTTTTCTAAAACTGTACTGTAAAAATGGTCATTTCCATGCTACATGTCCAAATGAAGCCATATTTTGATAATAATGGACTAAATGCATCATCAGTCTAGATACAAGAGTGATGACAATATAACCTTCCTTATTGCAATTCTAACCTCTTCATCTTTGGCATCTTTATAATCTGGAGGACATGGATGCTTCAGGACCTCTTGATCAAGATTCTTTACTATGAAATCATCTGGAATCTTTTCTGTAGGATCCAATTGCTGAAATCAGAAAGAAAATTTGAATATCTGCAGCCAATAGCCAAGATCAGTGGCCTAAGATTTAAGAATAAAATTGTTTGTTTTTTTTAAAAAAAACTAAGATCCAAGCTAGCTTGAGATTCCTGACCTTGCTGACCTTTGCCTGACAACCCAAAAGCAAGAAACACTGAGCAGTAAGTCTGGGTTAGTAGGATGATTTCTGCAGGAATTTCTTCAAAAGTTGTTGATTTCACATTACAAAAACAACTATTTAAAATCCTGTTTGGCATCTTTCATCAAATAGTACAGTGATTCCACACTCAAACTGCACTCTTGAATACTGGCCACCTGGTTTTTACTGCCAGAATCCTTTAGCACCAATAATTAGGATAACCTTCCCTCTCATGCATATTAGTCTAACACATGTCAAGTTTAACTCTCATCAGCAGATTGAAATTTCGGGAATATATGTTAATTTCTATATTCAACACAACAACATCTGCTCCATTTACATGCTGGGTTTGATGACAAAAGCTGACAGATGAGAAGCACTGTGTTGTTCAGCTTAAATCAGTATAGCATCTGGTTGCCATAAAGTAAAAGTAGTATCTTAACCATAGTAGTTTTCTCTTTTAGACTTATAACTGTATTTGAAAGGGTACCAGACAATAATCAGTTAACTATATGACAAACTTACTTCCATTGAAATAGTGATCATTTTGTCCAAGAGCTAGAAATTAATTTGACAGTTTTGTAGCTAGTACTGAAGGGATAAGTTGTTGCAAGATATTGTTCATTTGGAAGGAAACACAAAAGCAACATAAAGCAGGAGAGTCCTATGATAATTAGCAAGGAATAAGACATCAAAAAGATTCTATCTACATCATAAATTATAAACTTTGAAGCAGTGAGAAAATAGACTGGGCAGAGAATGACAGATACAACTATATGTAAATACCCTGATTTTACTGATAAGAGTGCTTATTTAACAGTGTAGTTTCATAAGAAAGTGGGAAACATAAAAGCACAGCAGCAGTGATGGTTCTAAAATGGGCTGAAATGGCAGCATAGCATGACTGCTACTGTACTGCCCAGGGATAATGCTGAGTTTTGCACTGCAATTGATGATTATTCAAAATTATGTTAAATAACATTGATAATCAATAAAATGCGATTTTGAAATGACAATATTAAATATTAATTAGTCATGTACTGTATGTATACATATTTCTTACATCTGTGTGATCTGCATTTAGAAAGGCCAAAAATGGGTGGTCTTATTGTGGAGAAAGTCTTTACATCAGCAAGATTTGCCAATAATGAAAAATCAGAATGCTGGCATGGTAACTGTCAAAATTGGTCAAATTCTGTTCAATGACTTGATTAAAGCTAAAGTTGTTTATATTTTCATCTATTTTAAGGAGCAATGTTCGTATCTGATTGTGCATTGGTATTATTAGTATAAATTTGAAGGACCTTTAAGCTATGATGTTTCTATTTGATGTTAAAATCTGTTGAATGGTTTTCATGAATCACTTATTAAAGGTGTTTCTATTTTTAGTAATAGCTACCATATTATTTTGATGCTAGATTCAAACTGAGAAACCCCTTGACACCAAGATTATTCCTATCAAATTTAGTAAAATTATGTAAAGTGAATTTTGAAAAATTGTTAACAGGATTTTCTGTTTGTAGTAATGGTGACCTTACTGATGGCAAATCAACATCATGCTTCTAAACTTACAATACATTCAAATTTGGTGAAATATCCTAAGTCATTTAAAGGTCTTCTATTTTTACTAATAATGGTCATATTGGATAGTGGATCTGCAGCATCATTTGTGCAGTCAAATAGGGCATTATGCCTGAATGCATCTTGCCAAATTTTGTCATTTTTGAGCAGTTTTTAGAAAAGATTAAGAGGTTTTTCTACTTTAAGCAAAAGTAGCAAGGTTGGATAGCAGACAAGCATTCTTCATAAAAAAATAAATGAAGGCCTTCATGTCAAAAGACTGTCTAATCTGGTCAAATTCAAATGAGCAGTTTTGAAAGAATTTATACAAATATTCAGCTATTTTTAGTAATGGTGGCCATTTTTTTATGGCAAATTGGCATCCTTTGTATAAACATGAAAGTTCTCTATGATAGGATGATGTCTAATGATCAAATTCTGCAGAGTGTTTTTTTGTGTAATGGCAAGCAGATCAATATTATCTTCACAGAATTGAAAGCATCAATGGAAGGATGCTGTCTCCAAAATTAGGTCAAATTCTGATAAACAGTTCTTGATAAGTTATTTTCTTTATTAAATTGCAGTTATATTGGATGGTGGATGCTAGATGCTAGAATGTTGTCTGTGAATTCTGATTTAAATTTCTTTCATGGATTCTGAGAAACTCAAAATGGCAACTGTTGACAAATGCTTGATGCATAGTGATGAAAAATGACACATGATGGACAAAAGGCCAAACCATGAGTTCACAAGGATTTACAGCCATGGAAAATAATAAATTTAAGATAAACTAAATTCAAATATCATAAAATTTAATGAAATGTGATAAAGAATAACCCAACCATTTAAATCATTAATGAAGATATCCTGAAAAATGAAAGTGGTAAAATACCGTGATTTTACTTTTATCTCTGTGACAAATGATATCACTTTTTTGTACTTTATTCAAGTCACAAAAATTTTAAGAAATGACAAAAAACCCATATCCATCTGTAAAAGCAATGACACGACTTTTCCCAATCCATAAATATTACCAATGCATATTATTTTCTGCAAAGCCACAAAAATGTATACTCTTAAAGAGAAATAAATATACAATGTATTGTGCCTAATGTATATACAGGCCTGACAAATTATTTTATCTAAAAAATATTCAGTTGAAACTTCTGGGACAATAATACCATTAGCATCCTACAAAAATGGATAATACCAACTTTCTTAGTGATATTATCCATATGTTTACAAAAATATCAGTTACATGTATTGATGATTATATGTGTTGTTGTGGTGGTGTGGTTTTAACCCCACTTTTCAAATGGTTATATTCTCAGAATATTGTCTGGTAAGTAGACATTCTTTCATAGGGCAACAATGTGTGGATTTTTGGTTGCTATGAACCAAGAATTCCAAGACCAAATAAATAACAAAAATAAAAAAATCTATGAAAAGTGTGGCATCCTGACCCATCCAAAGAATATTATCTAGGAATTTAAATATTAATCAAAAAGTCTCTTTTTTTTGTTCCTGAAAATCCTAAGTAAATTGATACCCATAAAAATAATGTACCTGATGTACTATTACAGCTGGCAGGTGGGTTAAAATTGGTATTGATTATTAATCTTATTATAGCTATAAATATTCAGTTCACAAAAAATTTCAACAAGGCAAACCTGTCCTTGTATTTCAGTAATCCATACAGAGATACACATCTTAAACTGCTAAAAGTAAGGCCTCCACATATTTCATCTCTAAACACATTTGGGCCTACATCTATAAAACTTAATAACTGATCACTATATGTCTGCCCCCCCCCCTTGAAAATAATTCTGCAGGCATCCTAGGGTAGATCACATGAAACTGAAAGCAAGACCTGTAATCAAAGACAGAGAATACTATGGCCTTTTACATAAGTAAAAAAAAAAAATTATACTGTTTTTATAAGTCTCATCTTATGTAATGTTTCTAATATAAATTCCATACAAGCTTAATTTTCCAATTACATTGTCATTGGATCATCTCAGATTAAAATATTTGGCATGTCTGGGCAAAATGTGGAACTCAGTGATAAATAATGTGATATATGCATTCAACAGGATTGACACAGTGTCAAAATATAGAACAGAATGGCATTTATGTATTAATAGTATTCTGTAAATCCAAACATGTTCAAGGTCCATATTTTCATTTTTCTGTAGTTGGGTTAGGTATACTTATATAATATTGACATTAAAAGTGTATATTAACTTGTTATTTATTGAATTACTAAGTATTTCAATGAAACATATATGCCACTGTTCTATATCTTAATACTTTATCAAACCTCTTGAAAAATAGAAAATCGTATCAAAATGGGGGTTTCACCAAAACACTTCTAATATTGCTTTTTTGGTTCTAATTGATGCCAGTCTGACATATGATTTGACTTTCTATTTTGTAGAAGTAACAATAACAATGTTTGTCATATTTGATATCAGATTTACAATATTTCCATTTAGGAACATATAGAGATCATAAAAAGCTTTCTGGTGAAAACAATATATTGAAACAATCAGCCATCTAGTAGACCAGATTTGCACCATTTTTATTTACAACCATGTCGATGTTGATATAACCATTCATTCAAAGGAGTAAGGATAACAAAATTTTCAGGATGGTCAATGTTGTGGCCTTACTGAATGTCTGAGTAGCACCATTTTAATTCAAGGCCAAGCAGGCCACAAAAGAAATCTTTCAGTGATGTGACTTTCTGTTCATTAGGAGCAACAATATTTTCAAGATGGTATGATGATCACTTTCTGAAAAATTGTGATAATGCACCTTTGTGAATTTTATTACAAGATGAACTAAATATGCATATTCACTGTGGATTTGTTGGTTTGTTTCACATAAGGATTCTTTCCATCAATTTATTTTTCTTGAGTTGTTTGTACATCCATTGACTACACAGAAAGTTCCACTACCTGTTGTATACTTTGCTTTTATATCCATCATAAAAACATTAATACATGTACAATCAAGAAACACTAAATGTAAATACAAAGTAGCTGATACTGTAACAGATGAATATACAGTAGTATAATGGTACAGAGAATGGCCATGCCCATGAAAATTGGCTTATTGCCAGATACACCTGTCTACAGTACAACTGTGTCATTCTGTGAAATTGGTACAATTCTGTAACTTTCATTCTTTCCATTTCCTGTTGTGCATGTAACAGTCCTTAGTGATGAGAAGTGTCTAATAAGGTATCATTACAGCTTTGCTCAACATGATAATTGGCCATTAACAAACAATTCCTTGAAACACTGCCTAAACTGTGAAAGAATTTATGATGATAGAGACAAGAAACCTAAAGCCAGTTTACAAACATTAAACATACTACGTAATATAATCTCAAAAGTTGCTTCTGCTTGTGAACAATATTTGACTTACAAAAACTTTAACAGAAATGCTACTATTGACACTGTTGATGTTGATCAATTGGTGCTTCCATCTTTTTAGATGACACCAAACGGCTGTGCTTTAGCAACAATTGATGGGCATTTTGCGAACAAATATGAACAAATTTTTATTAGTCACAATCAAATTATTATTAATTTAATATTTGTAATAAAAACAATATAAAATAGTATACTTATGTCTGATTATATGACTGGACTTTAGGTACAAATAATTGGTTTTAATAACTTTAAATAACAGCAGTTTTTTATAAATTTAAAACAAATCATCATAATGGTATGATATTTGCAGAAGTATACAAATTCTATAATATTTACAACAAAAATTTAATTTAATTTGGAAAAACGCATGCACTATGGATAACCAATTCTCTCAGTACAAGTAAAACATCAGTCTGTATTAGAAGATAGATGAATTATATGTAAAAATAAATTAAAAAGTATAAATGACTACAAGGAAATCAGTAAATACCAACTCCCATCAAACTGAAATTTGTGTGGCAAGTCTAAGCACCAGTGTAAATTTAGTGTTCAAATCACTTAAGACTCAGAATGCTATAAACTGCTTGGGTTTGTTTACTGCTTTGTTTTGTTGTTTTTTTTTCTCTCTTTTCTTTCATCTCTTTATTTCTTTTACACAAAAAAGTTTACATTATTTAAATATTACTAATGTTAACACAGCAACAATTTGATGATTTAAAGTTATTATTTAAGGGCTGGGTGTCCCAGTTTCATGTAAGGATACCTAATTCTGGCAATTGGCCTATGTACTATAAAAAGAATAGTGAAATTTGCAAGGCAATAAAGTATGAATAATAATATTAACAAGTTAAAAAAGCAATGAAGAATAACAAAATTAGCAAGTGAATATAAGTTTACTTGAGCTCCATTTCAGTTATAGCACTACAGGTGTACATGAACTGCTAATTAGTAAATCACACAAATTTGAGCTGCAGTTATTCTGAAGTTACAAAATTGTTGAAAATTTCATGATGCAAAAATATTATGATATGCATCATACATTATTTACAGCATGCATGGTACATTATGCAAATACATCCAAACTTTCAAACTGCATTCCTTTATATAATGAGATACAATACATGACATGATTTTATGGCTATATAATGATGGTAAATATGAGATACAATACATGACATGATTTTGTGGCTATATAATGATGGTAAATATGAGATACAATACATGACATGATTTTGTGGCTGTATAATGATGGTAAATATGAGATACAATACATGACATGATTTTGTGGCTGTATAATGATGGTAAATATGAGATACAATACATGACATGATTTTGTGGCTGTATAATGATGGTAAATATGAGATACAATACATGACATGATTTTGTGGCTGTATAATGATGGTAAATATGAGATACAATACATGACATGATTTTGTGGCTGTATAATGATGGTAAATATGAGATACAATACATGATATGATTTTGTGGCTGTATAATGATGGTAAATATGAGATATAATACATGACATGATTTTGTGGCTGTACAATGATGGCAAAAAATAAACAAGACATGACATAATTTTGCAGATCCCTTTCAAAAGGGAGGAGAGAGAGGGAGGGGTTAATTATGATGATCTCCTTAACAGTCTATATAATATATTTACATATAAACAGGTTGAGTGATTACTAGTGTGTTATTATTCACACAAACATATAAAAAAAATGTAAAGAAACTGTCAAAATGGTCAACATGCTATAGAAAACTGTAGCAATTCACCCATTATTAATTCAGAATTTGTACAGAAAAACATTGCACAGCCAGACAGGTGAAAAAGTACAATAAACACAATTACTCTGTATTCTAGACTACCTGAAAATGTTTACTTGTACCAATACTCATATTTCTAAGTAGCCATATGGGGATGTCAAAATTGATTCTGGGAGGGCATGCAGCTTTAAAGTGATATATATTAATCAATATTTTTTTTTGTAGTACATAAGTTTATGTACCAATGCACAGCAGGCTTTTGATACATGAAATAATATATACACTTTCCATGCAAACAAACAATGAATTCAAAAACAGTAGAAAATAATGATACACTACCCTATCAAAAAGGCCAGGAGAAAAGCCATGGCTAAGTCTATATCTGGAAGTCATATGTGAAACAAGGCTAACTGTTGGGCTACCTAGGGTACCAAGTTCCTGAATAATGGAAAGAAAAGGTAGAGTGGGAATAATCAGATAGACAGGATGAACTATGCACGAGCAAAACCTAGTCAATTCTGAGAGGAAACATACCTACACATACAACTGTAAATATTCTTTTAAAAAAGCATTGTCCAGTGCTAAGATAGTTTTTTTTAACAACCTAAGTGATTTAAACTCTGCTACTTTACCAATGGCAAAATTTACAAAACTAAGAGAAAGAAGACAAAACAATAAACATGGAAAATGTTGAAATTTACCAAACCTAACATGATTATCAATCTTCTTACGTATTTCAAAATTGTAGACATCTTGTCCTACTGGTTTGAATTCTGCTGATAATATGGCAATCTGCTTGGTTCTGGCCCACAAAACTAGGAGCCATGCACCATCTATTTCTTAATATAATGTGATGTAGTCCTAGATTACATCCCTGATAATTCATTGTCTTTTATTAACAATAACATAAACAAAATTAATTTAAAAAATAAATGCAAAAGGTATCAATTATTGGTAACTGAATATTGAATTAAATGAACCAACTGTTTATTCAAAAATATGGGATCAAAACTGATGATTTTTAAATTGTATCTGTGTGTGATTGCTCTTCTGAGTCCTAGCAAAAACCTCTTAATGCTTAGCACCAAGCAAGAAAGCTGCTAGTACCATTTTTTTTTTCCTTTGGTATGACCCGGCCAGGTTCAAACCCATGACCTCCAGCACCCGAGGCTGATGCGCTAACTACTAGGCCAATGAAGCGGTGCATAAGCAACTGCAGCTAGTATAATGTTATGAAAGCATGGTCAGAACATCCACTTTCTGTTGGCGGACTGACTGAATTGCTAAGACAAAAATCAAGGTAAAGTTGGTGCATATTTGTATTTCTCTATAAAAGTCTTTTTATACACCATGTTTTCTGTCATAGGAATCTTGAAACGATGAAAATTAATTGATGGGTCAGTATGTAGTTGTGTCTGCTACACTTGAATGCCTATACCAATGACTTTAAAGCTTCATTTTTGGTACATGAAGGCAAGGCAATGAATACTCTCTCTCTCTCTCTCTCTCTCTCTCTCTCTCTCTCTCTCTCTCTCTCTCTCTCTCTCTCTCTATATATATATATATATATATATATATATATATATATAGTGATTTTCTTTTCCTTTCATAAAAATCTATTAGCGAACTTCACCCAACATCTGTTACAGTACTTTTTGCTACAATACTGTTTTAAATATTGTTTAGTTTTTCACAAGAAATGTACACATACTGCAATAAAAATATGTAACACCTAATTGAAAAACATTTCTGGTCATGTCCAGCTGTTAGGTTTTATTTGATCAGTTCCCAAAATAAGTCTTGCAGGATAGTTGCTAGCATTTATTTTTAAATTTAGGCCTATGCTACACACAATTTTGTGTTTAAATTCTGAGGTAAAAAAACACCATGACATTCTAACATATGGTGTTGATGATTTATGATTGTTGATAGCACATACACAGGAGTAATCATTCAATTATGAAATTTTAATAAGCCACAGAGATCTATGTACCTCGTGGCAATAGAAAACATAATGACCAAATGAAGGCATGAGATTATGGGCACCTTATGTCCTTTGTCTAACATGTCAAATTAGCAGTCATTTGAGTTTTGAGCTAATTTGTCAGATATGTCCGGCAAATATTTTAGTACCTCTTCTAAAATATATCAATACATTTTCATACTTTTTAATGCAAGGTTATCTGAACAAGTATGATCATTTCACCCTGAAATTAACAAGGGTGAAAAACATTCAGCCATATTTTGTAACTGTAAACTTTTTAAAGATAGATAAACAATATCTGATACATTAACATCAAAACTGTAGGCAGCAACATGGAAGTCACATAGTAAACTGTAATAGTAGTCATTAAATGTTCTTTTAGAAATAGTGTGGGAAACAAAAATTAGTCAAGACTATTCCTGAGCAATAGGAAGTAAATGCTTGAAAATGTTCATAACTCCTTGAGGATACATGTTTTTTTCTTCACTTTTACCATTTCTACAATGTAGTGCCAAGTACTAAAACAAGATACATGCCATCAAGTCAAACCAAACCTGTCATCTCAAATACAACTTTGTATGTTAACTAAACTGTATGAATCTTTGTATGTTAACTAACCTGTATGAAATTTTGTATGTTAACTAAACTGTATGAAATTTTGTACTTTTAGCTACATATTCAACATATACCTGCTAACTAATTGAGTCTAACTGTAAACTGAGCAATCAGTAAAAGAAGCATTGAAGAACCTGATCTTCTGGCATATTATATGGCAGCAGATCAATGTCTATGTTGTTTGTAGCTGGACATATTATATGGCAGCAGATCAATGTCTATGTTGTTTGTAGCTGGACATATTATATGGCAGCAGATCAATGTCTATGTTGTTTGTAGCTGGACTCAATTTATAAGTGACATATATGGTAACTTGTCACAAGTAGTTAAGAGATAGTTAATCAAATTTCACTTTATTCCCCATGGAGATCTGCATTACAATAAAACCAATCTTTTGGTGAACAACTGATATTGTAGTTTGGAAAAAAGATTAACATATTGTCTACGAACATCAGTAAGAAATTTATATATCTTGAATTGCTGGTTACATTTTTGATGCCAGATGTGATATGACTCAAATTTTTCAAAACTGATGTTTTTAAATTGTAAAATTTTTCATTCAATTTATCTGTTTAACATTCAAATTTGTAGGTCTGTAATTTTATTGTATTAAATATTTCAGTTTAAAACCTTACATACCTCTTCCCCAAATATTGGTACTTTGGGAAACTGCTTGTGGAGGGAAGCAACAATACATCTCTGAACTGACCTATCTGCTTCAGTCTGAAGATCATTCTTCCCCTAAACACAAAATTTAACATACAATATCAAATTACCTAATACAGAATTCAGAAAATAAAAGGTAATTGTCCAACACTGGTGTCAGATATTAAAGAAAGTTGTTATCCAAACATTTATGGAAAATGAACAAAGTCAATTTAGAGTAGGAAATACAAATAAAAATGGACCCTTTTTTAGCATACCTGAATAACAATCTCAAATCAGCTGTGGCAGATATGTCAAAATATATTTATTTCATGCCAACTAAATTGCAAGATCTGAAAACAGACTTAAGTTTGTTTGACAGCTCTTGGCTTATTGTTTCTCATTAAATGGAAAAGCCATAAACACTGAGTAAGAGATTGATGCCCCCCCCCATGCCAGATATGGGATATAATGTGCTGAATTATATTTAAATGGCTTCATAATCTTGTACAAAAGGTGCAAAACATTTTCTTTATTGTCAACTGTACCTTAAGTTCAGAAAACTTACTTAAATTTTATTGAGGGCCCCTGAGTTGTTGCAAGTAGATAAAAAAAAACAAAACATGCTTCTATGTAAGAGATGATCCCCTCACCTACAAGATACTGGATCTGGGCTACATAATAGTACATCATGCTAAACTAAAATTATACCTTGTTCAAAAGGTGAACACCATCACTAATCTAGCTAACCATGCTTGATACTAGACTATATTATTTTGAATTAATTTAGTATCCCTGTATGTTACTACAATATCTTGGGTTTGTTTCATTTTCTTAAACAGTAAGAATATCTAAAATACAATAATTATTAATGACTTATAATAAAGCCGAAGCTCCACAGCCATCAGTTTCATATTAAAGAGCCCTGTTTTGGCTTATAAATCAATGCTGGACTACTGGGTTCTTTTTATGGCAAGCCAGATGGATTATCATCTTATCTAGAAAAGTTGTGAGACCCTACTTGAAGGGAAAAATACTAATGGTAGCCTTGGATAGGCAGACTGACCCTGGTAAATGCATGAGAAAAAAAGCTACTTCATGTCAGAAAATTATACTATAAGAAATGTATTGGTCTTCAATATAGCGATCTTTTTTTGGATGCATTATAGGGCAGCAGTCTAAAATATTTAAACATAGGATATAAATTACAGATTTCCATTTGTATAGAATTTACATTGTAACCACCCTGTATAACAGAGTAACTTTCTATTAATGCTATAAAGTAATTTGCTAAGGGGACCTTCGAGTAACCATATATATTAAAATTTAAGCAGGATGTTTGAAAATTTATCAATAAAGTTAAAGAAACTGACCATACAGGCTACTAGTTGATATGAGGTCATTACACACTGCATCACATCTACCTAATTTGTAACCTTCCCTATTGGATGCAATCAGAAAACTTTCCCTTCTATCCCAGTTTAAGTGAAAATGAAAGTACGCTTCTGCCTCCATGAGTTAAAGTGTAAAATATAGTCAGTAAAACAAATGAAGGTTCTAAACTTTATAACCTCATGTAGTCCTACAATGTAAGACATCAGCCCTGACCTTTATGTCTCACCCCCCCCAAAAAAAACATAACTGCATGAAGCATTATGCCAAACCTATCACTGCGTGAGGATCACTTCAAAATACCCAATGTTAAAACCATTCTATTACAGCAGGTGTCTCAAATACGGACCGTATCATGTGGCCCGCAAGGTGTCATTAGAGATAACAAAGGTAGTGCGACCCTTGGGAAATCGAAAATGCCCTCAAGCGGCCATCAGAGAGGTTTAAGTTTGAGACCCCTGTATTATAGCATAGCATTTCTGAGAAGCTACGTAAGATCTCTACAGCAGTTGTCACAAAATAATACACTGCATATAAATGACATTTAAACTTACGTTCAACAGTGTGAAAAAATATATAACTAAATGAGACAACACCAGCTGATCGTTAAGGTCAGAAAAAAGAACATCTGCTATATAATTCTTGAATTTACTAAGAGCAAGTCCAGTCACGATTTTTGAGAAAGCCGGATAACTATTAATAATATCAATATACACAATTTATTTACCTTGTCCACAATACCAAGGTCTCCTTTTGATAAAATATCTCGAATAATTTGGCCAGATTTGTGTGAAACGGCAACAGAAGCCGAAACAATTCGCATAAGCAGCGGTACACCGTCTATGACAGCAGCCATGTTTGTGCTACCAGTGTAAACAGTTTCGAGTTATGCTAAAGTACCGATGAAACCCGACGAACAGTCATCCGGAAAAAAGTAAAGGGTTTCGTATTTCGTAAAGATTTAGATTTTTAAAGAAAATTAAGTTCCCCAGTTTTTCTCACTGGTTCTATTGGCTATTTAAGAATAATATTTTGTAGCTTATGCATTGTTCAAAGAACTTGTAATTCCCATTATTTTGATGTACGATTGATGGGTTATAGAGTATGCAGCCTAGCTTTACTTCAGACATTCATCTTTAAAAAAAAAATTAAAAATAGAAATAAAATATTTTTTAAAAATCCAAACTCCGCTTGGTCATTTACGCTTCCTGGACTTCACACGTAAATTATTCACTTTAAAAAAATGGAAAGAAAAGAGTCGATAACTTTTTTCTTATATTATCTGGTCTAGCAAAATATTGTAATAACTGTTACAGACTAATTAAGTTTATACTAATTTAGGTTACTTTTTTACTTTTTGGAGCAAATGGGAGCAGTCATTTTAGTTATCAATCTAGTTAAAATCAGATCCCCGATGTTTTACTTCACATAGGGCAGCGGAGATACGATTTTAATGAGATTGTTTAGTTACAGACTCAATATACCTTCCGGTTAGTTTGTACCTCTACCGATTTCCATAAGTGAAATCTTTAATGTGATATAAAGTTAGTTAACCTTAGTCAATTCATTCATTGATTTATACTTTCTATAGTCCGATGCTACATCCCGGTTTGTTTGTACTCCCTACAGATTTCAATAACTAAAAAGTTTAATGTGATAAAAAGTGCACAGAACTAAATCAATTGAATCATTGATTTATAATTTCTAACCTGACTGTCACCAGAATGGCATTAATACTGGCATCCCCTTGTACCTTTCATGTTTAAAAAACTTTCCATACTAATGGTTGGCTTCCGTTAGTCTCGAGAGACGATGGAAATGCGCCCATGAAAATTGTCCAAGTTTGTAGATGTGCAGCGTCTTCTGTGGCTATAAAGTCCCACACGGGAGTGGCAATCCTTGCTGCAGTTGCTACACTTGAAGTATGACTCAGGTCTTGGTTGGAACTGCATCCTCTTCCTCTGAGATCTTTTCTCATCAGCGAGCTGTCTGTCGTAACTTTTCCTCGCTGGCTTTCAGACCTGTGTTCAGAGCATGTCGCCAGCTGGACTTGTCGAGGGCAAGCTCTTCCCAGGTGTTGACCTCTATTCCAAGAGCTTTCATATCCTGCTTGCAGACATCCTTGAAGCGAAGATGTGACCGTCCTATTGATCTTCTGCCTGAGGCAAGCTTAGAGTAGAGAAGGTCTTTGGGGATCCGTCCATCATTCATTCGATGCACATGGCCCAGCCATCTGATGCGACGTTGGCGGAGGAGTGTGACCATGCTGGGAGTTTTGGTCTGTTGAAGCACCTCGTTGTTTGTCACACGATCGCTCCAGGTGATCTTGAGTATGCGACGGAGACAACGCATGTGAAAGGCGCTTAATCGTTTCTCCTGAGAGGCGTACAGGGCCCAAGTTTCGCTGGCATACAGAAGAGTGCTAAGCACGCAGGCACGGTACACGGTGATCTTAGTGTTTAATGTCAGCTTGTTGTTGTTCCACACCCTCTTCGACAATCTAGAGAGAGTTGTTGACGCCTTACCAATCCGCTTGTTGAGCTCGGCATCGAGTGAGAGGTTGTTGGTGATGGTAGAGCCAAGGTAAGTGAACTCACTGATTACTTCTAGTTTGTAGTTGTTAATGGTTATGCTGGGAGGGTCTGCGTCCTGAGCCATCACGTTGGTTTTCTTTAGGCTGATGATCAGCCCGAATTCATCACATGCTTTAGCAAAGCGGTCCATCAGGCATTGTAGTTCATCTTCTGTGTGAATGATTATAGCATCATCATCTGCAAAGAGCATGGTTGCTTTTCTTACTTTGCTCATTGCCTTCAGTCGTGCCAGGTTGAACAGTCTGCCGTCTGAACGCGTGTGCAGGTAGATCCCTTCTGTGGACGCCCCAAAGGCGTACTTAAGCAGGACATTGCAATAAGTGAGTCCGCTGCTCTTTTTGCCATTTCAAATTTTCAGCAACTTTTTCAAAATAAGGTAAATAGCTGTCTACTTCTTTTTCCAGAAAGAGGGTACTCACTTAATATTTCTTTAAACATCAAAAATAGGTGAATGTTTTCCTTTTGCAAGCCAAAATCTTTTAACATAATCTGAAACTCCCATTCATATTCCTCCTCCTCTCTTTGCATTTGCATATTAAGAGTCTCTCTCTCTCTCTCTCTCTCTCTCTCTCTCTCTCTCTCTCTCTCTCTCTCTCTCTCTCTCTCTCTCTCTCTCTCTCTCTCTCTCTCTCTCTCTTTTCCCTTTTTCTTTTCATTTGTATTTCTTTCTGAAACTGAACCTGTCTTATCTAATTCCAACTTTTTAAAAAAATCTGGATTTCCATTTTAAAAAATGTCCAAACACTTCTGGGTAAAATTCGAAAAACAAATCTAATTTTGATGATATTGTGAAAACGCTTGTTGTTTTCACTAACGAACAAAATGTGAAATTATACTTGGGGTCTAGAAACGTTTGAAAACTAGGGGCAATTGACTTTCCGAAGAAAAAAAAATTAAACATATTTTAGCCACAATTTATACATATATCCCAAGGACGAGTACTCAATTTTTTTTGTTACGTGCTTAGGCTCGATCAAACGTAACAAAGAAAAGAGTAAAGCCGACAAACTTTGTAAATTTTAACAAAATAATTTATTTTTCCATAGATAAAAACAGTAGAAGTATGAAAAAGGTCTTACAGTTTGTGAATATAATCCAAAAATTAATCCTGGAATCTAAAAAATATAATTCATATCACTACAAAGTTCTAAATAAATCCAAGTTCGAATTCCGATGAAGTTCTAATAAGGAAGACAATGACGTCAGATGAAAACAGTATTTTATTGATTTGTCATGTTCCTCGTTGAATTTTATGAATCAAGAATAATATTCCGGCTTTAGAAATCCAAATAATATCCACTGAACGTCTTTGTCCAAGACTTTCGTTGAAGAGCAGTATTTTCCATGTAAATACATTTTTTTTTTAAAATAAAAAACCCTGAATTCAAACAGCAACAACAAGAATACATTGAGCCCGAAGGTATATTTTACGAATTACTAAATCCACTAGAAAAACATCTGTTTTAACCCACGATTTTAATTCACACGATGGCTCACGTGACAGAGCCTAGAATAGCCTTATATAAAAATCAGATTATCACGCCGGAAATTAATAATAATAATAATAATAATAATAATAATAATAATAATAATAATAATAATAATAATAATAATAATAATAATAATAATAATAACAAAAACAATAAATGTTTACTACATAGCTAACACGTGGGCTGAAGATGATCTTGGTAATAACCAATCATTTTAACTTAGTGTTTACGAAATTTCGACTAAGGTCAGCTAAAAGTAGTAATAAAGCAACACTTCTGTGTTCTAATCAGGTCAATGCAGAAGACTGAATTTACTGAGAAAATGTCAAATCCAGCAAAAATTATCACTTCAACAAAACTTAATCAAACAAAAGAAAAAACAGAGAAAACTAACACACAATTAATGTAATTACATATACGTAACACAATTACGAACGCCACTTGAAGAGATTGCAAAAGGAGAGTGTATGTTAAACAATTCTTTGGTTTAGCTTTAGATAAAAATATGTGAAAGGTAGTTTTTAAAAATATTCAAAGGACTAACATGAGAGGATATAACGAATAAACGAAAAAGTGAATGGAAATTTTTAAAAAAATATTGACTAAATGATCAGCAATAACGCTATCCGTATAGCCACTATTAACCTATCAACATACATTGACCATTATACATTTTTATTGGCCACCATTCACACATGCAAACAAATATGTAAGGTAGGATGCAAAATAAGGTAGAAGAAAAGAAGACTAAGATCTACTTTAAGACAGGCAATCACACGCTATTACCATCCACGAAAATATGTTAATAAAAAGGAAAGTATAAAGATGGTAAACCTTTTTAAATTTATAGTTGCTTGAAAACTGACAGGGAACTGTTGTCTGGGAGCCCTAAATGGAAACAATTCTAAGTTTTAAATATTTATAATTTCTACTTCTTTGGAATAGATTGCGTTTATTCCATACAAAATAATCTTAATCCCTAATAATTTTTTTTTATTTCTTAAGGACAAACACTCTTTCCAAACACACGTACATGTATAGTTAGGAAATGAGATGTCCCCTACCCCAATGAAATTGCGATAGGACAAATATAAAATATCTCGTGTTTTTCCTCCTGATATATATTCCATTCAAATTATATAAAAGAACACACGAAAGAATAAAAAAAAACCCCACAGCAGTGCACTAAATTATTGAATACTGTTCATACAGTTTATATCTATGAAAGTGACTAGAAGATAGGGGACGGAGATACTCTGTATTCGTTGCAATAAATAGTTATACGGCGTGGACCAAAACTTCCCATACCCCAAAACAATTATCGTGGGTTTTTGTTCATGACTAATAAGTTAGTTGCTCTGAATAGTACAATTATTTTGTCACAATTTCACTAATTTCCATGTCCGATATTTGTATGGAGTAATAATGATCATTAAAAAACTGCAGATAATTGCACATTTTTTTTAAAAAAAATGTTTTTCTTGGTTTCTTCACAAAATTTTCATTAAAATATAATTTTTACTTCTAGTTTGTAGTTGTTAATGGTTATGCTGGGAGGGTCTGCGTCCTGAGCCATCACGTTGGTTTTCTTTAGGCTGATGATCAGCCCGAATTCATCACATGCTTTAGCAAAGCGGTCCATCAGGCATTGTAGTTCATCTTCTGTGTGAATGATTATAGCATCATCATCTGCAAAGAGCATGGTTGCTTTTCTTACTTTGCTCATTGCCTTCAGTCGTGCCAGGTTGAACAGTCTGCCATCTGAACGCGTGTGCAGGTAGATCCCTTCTGTGGACGCCCCAAAGGCGTACTTAAGCAGGACATTGTAATAATTGAGTCCGCTGCTCTCTTGGCCATTTCAAATTTTCAGCAACTTTTTCAAAATAAGGTAAATAGCTGTCTACTTCTTTTTCCAGAAAGAGGGTACTCACTTAATATTTCTTTAAACATCAAAAATAGGTGAATGTTTTCCTTTTGCAAGCCAAAATCTTTTAACATAATCTGAAACTCCCATTCATATTCCTCCTCCTCTCTTTGCATTTGCATATTAAGAGTCTCTCTCTCTCTCTCTCTCTCTCTCTCTCTCTCTCTCTCTCTCTCTCTCTCTCTCTCTCTCTCTCTCTCTCAAATGAATTTGCATTTCTTCCCTTTTTCTTTTCATTTGTATTTCTTTCTGAAACTGAAACTGTCTTATCTAATTCCAACTTTTTAAAAAAATCTGGATTTCCATTTTAAAAAATGTCCAAACACTTCTGGGTAAAATTCGAAAAACAAATCTAATTTTGATGATATTGTGAAAACGCTTGTTGTTTTCACTAACGAACAAAATGTGAAATTATACTTGGGGTCTAGAAACGTTTGAAAACTAGGGGAAATTAAATTTCCGAAGAACAAAAAATTAAACATATTTTAGCCACAATTTATATATATATATATATATATATATATATATATATATATATATATATATATATATATATATATATATATATATATATATATATATATATATATATATATCCCAAGGACGAGTACTCAATTTTTTTTGTTACGTGCTTAGGCTCGATCAAACGTAACAAAGAAAAGAGTAAAGCCGACAAACTTTGTAAATTTTAACAAAAAAATTTATTTTTTCATAGATAAAAACAGTAGATGTATGAAAAAGGTCTTACAGTTTGTGAATATAATCCAAAAATTAATCCTGGAATCTAAAAAATATAATTCATATCACTACAAAGTTCTAAATAAATCCAAGTTCGAATTCCGATGAAGTTCCAATAAGGAAGACAATGACGTCAGATGAAAACAGTATTTTATTGATTTGTCATGTTCCTAATTGAATTTTATGAATCAAGAATAATATTCCGGCTTTAGAAATCCAAATAATATCCACTGAACGTCTTTGTCCAAGACTTTCGTTGAAGAGCAGTATTTTCCATGTGAATACATTTTTTTTAAAAAATAAAAAAAACCTGAATTCAAACAGCAACAACAAGAATACATTGAACACGAAGGTATATTTTACGAATTACTAAATCCACTAGAAAACATCTGTTTTAACCCACGATTTTAATTCACATGATGGCTCACGTGACAGAGCTTAGAATAGCCTTATATAAAAATCAGATTATCACGCTGGAAATTAAAAATAATAATAATAATAATAATAATAATAATAATAATAATAATAATAATAATAATAATAATAATAATAATAATAATAATAATAATAACAAAAACAATAAATGTTTACTACATAGCTAACACGTGGGCTGAAGATGATCTTGGTAATAACCAATCATTTTAACTTAGTGTTTACGAAATTTCGACTAAGGTCAGCTAAAAGTAGTAATAAAGCAATATTTCTGTGTTCTAATCAGGTCAATGCAGAAGACTGAATTTACTGAGAAAATGTCAAATCCAGCAAAAATTATCACTTCAACAAAACTTAATCAAACAAAAGGAAAAACAGAGAAAACTAACACACAATTAATGTAATTACATATACGTAACACAATTACGAACGCCATTTGAAGAGATGGCAAAAGGAGAGTGTATGTTAAACAATTCTTTGGTTTAGCTTTAGATGAAAATATGTGAAAGGTAGTTTTTGAAAATATCCAAAGGACTAACATGAGAGGATATAACGAATAAACGAAAAAGTGAATGGAAATTTAAAAAAAAAAAATATGGACTAAATGATCAGCAATAACGCTATCCGTATAGCCACTATTAACCTATCAACATACATTGACCATTATACATTTTTATTGGCCACCATTCACACATGCAAACAAATATGTAAGGTAGGATGCAAAATAAGGTAGAAGAAAAGAAGACTAAGATCTACTTTAAGACAGGCAATCACACGCTATTACCATCCACGAAAATATGTTAATAAAAAGGAAAGTATAAAGATGGTAAATCTTTTTAAATTTATAGTTGCTTGAAAACTGACAGGGAACTGTTGTCTGGGAGCCCTAAATGGAAACAATTCTAAGTTTTAAATATTTATAATTTCTACTTCTTTGGAATAGATTGCGTTCATTCCATACAAAATAATCTTAATCCCTAATAATTTTTTTTATTTCTTAAGGACAAACACTCTTTCCAAACATACGTACATGTATAGTTAGGAAATGAGATGTCCCCTCCCCCAATGAAATTGCGATAGGACAAATATAAAATATCTCGTGTTTTTCCTCCTGATATATATTCCATTCAAATTATATAAAAGAACACACAAAAGAATAAAAAAAAAACCCACAGCAGTGCACTAAATTATTGAATACTGTTCATACAGTTTATATCTATGAAAGTGACTAGAAGATAGGGGACGGAGATACTCTGTATTCGTTGCAATAAATAGTTATACGGCGTGGACCAAAACTTCCCATACCCCAAGACAATTATCGTGGGTTTTTGTTCATGACTAATAAGTTAGTTGCTATGAATAGTACAATTATTTTGTCATTATTTCACTAATTTCCATGTCCGATATTTGTATGGAGTAATAATGATCATTAAAAAACTGCAGATAATTGCACATTTTTTTTAAAAAAAATGTTTTTCTTGGTTTCTTCACAAAATTTTCATTAAAATATAATTTTAACTCTGTAGAAAAGTAGCAATAGAAATTATGAACATTAGCATTTCCTTGTTTGCCACGAAATGCAGACGACAGTCTCAAAAAAAGCTCTTAATTTTTCGACTGGTCATTACAATGGCTTAGAGCAGCAGAGGGGCTGAACCGACCAAATTATTTCCGTCCGCCAACCCCTCTCCACCAAAAAGTCAGCCAGAAAGCTGCATTTCGGTAATCTAAGACTAAAAAAAAATGTTTATAACATGTAAATTTTCCATAGATGACAAAAAATGTGGTCCATGCCCGGGGGTGACCCTGAGATGGTATGACAATATGTTGAAAATATTTATCAGCTGAAAATTTTACAATTAATAAATGCGATGATTTTATATTATGGAAGTTGGAGAAGCTCCATCGAGAAAATATGCACGAGAAAAGCTTGAAGCGATTAATAAATTTTTACCTGTTCATGAACGTATAAAGAAAAAAACTACAAGATCAGCAACAGATGAAGGTTGATCTATTTGCTGGACGTCAGGAAATGTTTGCGCCTATTACTACGGGTATAAAGACTACGCTATATGGAGATAAAGATGACGTATTTCTGTCAGAAAATGATGAAAAACCTATAGCGGGTTTACTCAAAGAAATATCCAAAAGTGTTAAACCGGCTAAACCGATAAAAAAGGAAGAGAAAAAAGAAGAAGAGAAGAAAGAAGATATAATTGAAAGTTGGGAAGAAGCAATAATTAGAAAACAACGCGAGCGATTTAACGAGGAAGGATTAACTGAAATTTAAAAAACTAATATAGAAGATCTTCCTAGATTTGCTGTTGATACATTTAATGATAGAAGAAAATTTTTAAAAGAAAGTGAAAAAAAAAATACGCAAGTAATATAGATGAATGGGGGGAGGCATTATATAGAGTAAGAACTGGAATCCCCCAAGTTAGGCAAAAAGATCCAGGTTATATACTGTATTCCAATAATTTTAATGATGAAATTAAATTATATAAAAAATTATCAGTTGTAGCAATTGCAGAAAAAAAATAGAAAAGAAAAGGAAAGGGAAAAAAAAGGAAAAGGAATAGCTCCAATAGTTAGATCAACTACCTATCATGACTCGCAAATATGCCCTGATAGTATCGTCAGAGATGTTTCTCGATTAGAGGTACTTATGGGAGGAAGAAGTGCAGGAAATATTTCCATTGAAGTTATTAATGAAGCTGCTGATATAGCTCAAAGATTATTTCAAAGTAAAATAATTGATCTTCATACATATAGAGAATTTATCGAAGACCTGATGGAAAATAGCAGATATTCAGGATATTATAGCGATTAATACTAATTAGAAATCTAAGGATTTTACAATAAGAATGATAATTCATTATAATCACGATAAACCAACTCAGGTATTTGTGGTAAATTCACGGTTACCAGGTTATAAAACATTTTACGGTGAAGGACTTGGAGATATTATTTTAGGGTTTTTTTTTACAAGAATGGCACCAAAAGTTGCTCCCTTTGCTAAGCAAGCTGCTATGAAAGCTATTAGTGTAATTGGCGATAAAACCCTTGGAGCTGTAGGGGATGTAGCTGGCAAGGCATTTTCATTCGTAAAGGATAAAGCTTCATCGCTAATGAGGTCATTATTTGGGAAAAAACAAAAGATTCAACCACTTCCTTCGACGGAAAATATGCCTGCAAAGTTAAGTAAAGCTATAAACAATGCTGCACAAGAAAAGATTGAATCATTAATAATGAACTCACCAGAAATGGAAAATGTTAATCTTGCAAATGTTATATCGGGAAGTGGACTTAGAAGAAAACGAAGATGATAAATACTTCTGAATTGAAAATAAAAATACTTTAGTATAAAAATGGTATTTAAAAAAATAATTGATACTGCATTTGATATGGATGCTCCAGTTCCTAAGGATGATTCGGTTGGAAATTATCAATATTTTGTTTACAAGGCAACTGAACCAGATGCAAGAGGAAGAATTGATCTACAGGTACAAGACAAAAGTAAATATTTTTTGCCATGTGAGGCATATATTGAAGTTGAAGGAGAAATTTTAAGAAAAGACAACGGAAATGTTTATGATGCAGGTGTTAAAGTTGGATTTGTAAATAATGGAATTATAGCGCTATTTGAAGGTGCAAAATATATGATCGACGGAAATGATATTGAATCAATAAATAACGATATTGATATTGCGACAACAATTTTTGGATTAGCTAGATATTCCGATCATTACACAAGATCGTCTGGACCAACTATGATGTTTGCTAAAGATACTTCTAATTATTTTGACACAAATCTGTATGAAATTCGACGACCAAATAGGCATGATGCTGTTGCACCTGAAGCTAATGTAGGACCTGTTGTCATGGGATCTAACACTCATTATAATACCGGTTGTGTAATTCGAAATGGAATGTTAAAGGGACAAAGAAGAAAATTTTCATGCGCTATTCCATTATCTCATATATTTGGATTTTGTAGAAATGTCAGAAAAGTTATTTATGGGGTTAAACATGCTGTTGTTCTTCAACGAAGAAGTGATGATGAGATAATGCAATTTGGAGAATTCCTGCTAGTCTCGATCCAGCACATATAGATGATGATAATGCAAAAGTTGTTTTATCTAAATTAACTCTATGGATTCAATATTAACACCATCGCTAGCTGTTAATCAACGTTTGATATCTTGGATGGAAACTGGCGCAGGTAGTTTAATAAGCTGGTTAAATACTTCGACGGATTCTCTTGAAAGTAATCAGACTGAATTTACATGGAATTTAGCCGGAAAAAGAGGTACTTCAGCTCCGAGACATATATTTATAACGCTGCAGGATAAAAATCGAAAGCGAAATCCTGGTCAACAATCTCGCTCGCATATGATATTTGATCGGTTTGATGTAACGCGGGTTACATTGAGAATAAATGGACAACAAGAACCATCTGAACCTATAACATTAAAATCTACCGACGCTGACAATAATGTTGCCAGGGTGTATCATCGATTATGGTCATTTATGGGTCGCGATCAAAATGTTGATACTGGATTACAAATATCTCAGCATGATTTTCAGACTTTATATCCTATTTATTACTTTTCACTGGAACATCTGGATTTGACAAAAGAATCAGTCTTCGACATAACCTTTAACGCGTTAGTAGGAGATTCTCCAGCTAATGGATAGAGAGCATTTGCAGTTATTCTTAATGATAAATCCATGTTGATCGAAGGAATTAGCTGACAAATGAGATTAATTGATGCACCTGTGGAACATCTTTAATCAGAAATTTCTACAATGAGATCAATTGAAAGAATACATTATTTACAATAAAGATGACATATAGTACTGTTAATGTTCAGTTGACCGCTGGTCAAATTAAAAAATTACAATCAAAATCTGCTAAGGAATGTGGAGTTTCAATAACATTAAAGCCAGCTCAAATGTCAGGCGGACAGAATAAATTATCGCTGACATCTACTCAGGTTAAACATTTTAATGCTGCATCATTGTCTGGAAAAGGAATTAGGCTTGATTTTTCAAAAGCTGCCATAAACGATATGATTAAAAACGGAGGAATATTTCCACTTTTTCTAATAATCTCAGCAGCAGTTGGACCTGCTCTTGCGGCCGCTGGTAAAGCTGCTGCGCTAGGAGCTGTTAGTGCAGCTGCTGGAATAGGTTTAAAGAAAGCTCTTGGACAAGGATATAGAAAAAAGAAAGGTGGAATTATACCACCAATGTTAATTCCAGGGTTAATTGCTGCAATGGCTCCAGCACTAGCTAGATCTGGTGTTATGTCAGCGATGAAAAACAAGGTTACCGGACAAGGATATAAAAAAAGGGAAGAGGTCTAAGACTGGCAATGCCGCCGATGTATTAACACCAATGTCCAATTTTGACTTAATCGCAGGAGTAAAAAAATTACATATAAAAAATTTTAGAAGAGTTTTCATGAGAGATAAATTACCGTTGACTCCGCTAACTATAGAAACTGGAATTATAAATCTAGATGATAATACCGGACCTGGAACACATTGGGTTGCATACGCAATTAATCCGCGTGGTATTATTTATTTTGATTCATATGGATTAACTCCGCCGAAAGAATTTATAAAATACGTATCTAATGTAAAAAGTCCATTATATTATTCTACGTTGCCGACACAAAAATTAACTGATCCGCCAATATGTGGCAGAGAAGTATTAAACGTTCTTTCAGAAATATATAAAAATCCTGATAAATCTCCGCATTTAATTGTTCATAAATACACCAGCGGTAAAATTTCGAATGCTAATATTTAGAAATCTAAAATCTTTTACAATAATGGTTGATATTTGGGGACGATCATATGGAACAGGTAAAAAAAAAAGAAGACAAAACCGACATAGACATCAAAGATATAACAAAAAAATTAAAGATGAAATCTCCAAAAAGTTAAACTTAGCAAATGTAGACCCAGGAGAGATAGCCGTATTTCAAGATAAGTATGGTAAACTAAAGACCAGTAATCTTTCCCTGGATGATCTATTGACTAAAAATCCCACCACTGATGATGATTCCATAGTAGTATTTAAGGGTGGGAAATTAGAGTCGAGTATTATTATGTCTAGAATCAGCGAAAAATTAGCCGAATTTGAGGGTTTTCTAAAGAATTTCTTGGGTTCTCCACGTCAATTATTTGATATACAACTGGCAACATATTAAGGCTAATATAGATAATCTAGTGAGACTTATAACTGATTATGACACGCATGTAAATCAATTTAGTAAGTTAAGGAGAAATTTTAACGTGATAGATAAAGTTATTGAAAAATTTTTCGATAAAAAAAATGTAAGGGAGGATGATGTTACCACAACGTTACCTAACATTATTGTCATCAACAAAAAAACACTGATGATATGAACAACGCAAAATTAGCCTTCTTAAATGGTTTAGATAGATTAAAAATAAATTTTGATAATGAAATAATTACCATAAGAAAATCTATTGCAGATAATTTGGAAAGTACAACAAAACTGTTTTTAGATACAGTAAATAGCACCGAGACAAGGTTTACAAATTTGTTGACTAGAAAAATAGATAAAATAAAAATTACACATCCGGCAGAACATATTAAACAAATTTCTTATGTAGTTTAAACCAGATTTTTTTGACTGGATCATCGACCCAGATATGCGTTTATTTTTATTTGTTAATGGAGGTGGAGACCATTCTGGTATATATAGATTTACATTAATATCTACTGAAAATTTTAACATAACCTGCTTTGATCATATTACAAATAATTTGCTAGCCAAAGGTATTAATACATTAATTTATAATCATGTCTATTCTAATGTGTATATTAAGGCGTCTACAGATAATGCTAACTTAGTTAGATTAAAAATTCCATATATGGTAGAATATTTAGGTCCACAGATAACTTAATTAACATTTGAAATTATTTAAAATCTAGTCGAGAAACGCTAACAATTCCGCTGCAGTATAGATATGATACTGTCAAAGAATATTCGGCTAAACTTAAAACGCTCGCTGATGAATATCAAATAAAAATAAAAAAATACCGCCGTAGAATTACCGCCATTGATGTTACAGTTTATTCGGTTTCTGGATTATTAGCCGGAGCTGGTATAATACTTTCGTCGGTGACTATGATAGCACCAATTGCAGTACCTATCGCTATATCTGCAATAACAACCGTAGCTGGAATTTCTACCCTAATTACTAAAAAATTATCGTCATGTTCACAGGAGAAATTGACTGATTATTTGACCAAATATAATATCACCGAAGAAGCTTACACACGTATTTCATCGATGATTTCAAATTCCCTTGACGACTCTGTCATTACCGCTGATGAATTTTACACGATAACAGAGTTATACAATTCAACTATGGCAAAAATTACAATTGAAAATCTAAAGAATATAAATAATGTCAGAGATTCAGATACTCCAAAAAATATCAGATAATATATCTCCAAGACAGACAGGTATGATTTCAATATCGTCAAAAAACTCAGAATTTGTTATTAGATTTCCATCTCCGATTTCAGTCTACGAAATTGCGCTGGCTAAATTAAGAGTATATAATAGCTGGCCTAATATCAGAGATAAACAGTTTGGTAATCAGCGACCTAATAATTCTTTAGTTTTTGCATATAAAAATCGCCCCGATGGTACACCAGATTGGAATGTAGTTGAAATACCTACTGGTTCATACGAGATTGAAGCTATAAATGAGGAATTTAACCGTAATATAAAATTGATTGTCGAAATGGGAACTCCCACCAGTGAAAGTGCTAGCACTTCTGGAGATAAAAAAAAATCGAAGAAAAACCAAAAATAGATATCCAAGTTAATCAACCTGCGTTATCATCTATAATTGAAATTGCTGAGGGATATTCCGTAGATATATACAACAGCTCAATAAGAACGGTATTAGGATGGCCTGCAAATCCACCCATAACAGCTGACTCTTCTACGCCGGAACCTATAAAATCTGATTACATCACTGATAAAATAGGACCTGAAAATCCGTCAAAAGGATATAAAACCTTACTGGATATAAACTTTACACAGAGATATCGACATAAAGAAAAGGATAAATATGGTAAGGATGTGTGGACATTACCATTTTTTAATGATTATATCCCACAGGAAGGTGAAATTCTGGAAATACATGAAACAAGTCCAGCAATCGTAGATATTGAATCCCATATCTTCAAGAAAATGAATCAGGATTTTTCGTTGCTATTACCCTCGTTAAAATCCGGCCTTCTTACACAAGTTGAGTTTACCGCTGTAGTCGCTGCGGGTAATAAAATCATCGATGACATGGAAATATTTAATTCGAGGATTACGAATCTTTTTACTGATGAAAATAACCCAATTTTAAAAACCTCTTCCGCCCAAAATTATAAGAAAAAGATAACAGATAATCCAAATTATAAACTACCTGGATATAACGCACCTGAACTAAAAAATCAACTCAATTTAGCTATCGAAGAAGGATTTAATAGAATTCATCAATCATGGAAATATAAGCAGCCGAAATCGATTATTTTAACTCATAATAATTCTCCAAACGGTGATGACCGACATAAATCCCCTGACAACGTAAATATATCAGAGGCTATATCACTTAATCTAACATGTAGTGTGGTCCAAGGAAGTTACCAAATTAATATGGAACAATCAGATCGAGCTCATCCCGCTGAGTTACTTTATTCAACTGCACCTTCAGTTAGCCCTGGATATTTAATTATTGATGATCCACCTAATCCGGTATATATGCGCTGTCATAACGACCTGATCAATGAAATGAAATTTAGACTTACCGACCAGAATGGTAATTTAATTGATTTACGCGGAGAAACCTTAACAATTATCCTGTTTGTAAGATCCTAACAGATCTTGATCCTAAAATGCTAGTATTTTAGTAAGATATTTTTCAATGTTAAAAATATAAAAAATAATTATTTTAATTTTTTTACATAATAAATACTATAGAACAATGACAAGTAATTATGATGGGTAATTTTGATAAGATCGCATGAACGAAAATTACATCCAGATATAATACCATCAAAAGCCTGCATTTTTTTACCATAGTATCACTATGGCCGTAATTATGAAGAAAGTTTGAATAATTCTCCGTTATTCTCACTTAACATTATTCTTCGTCGTATCCGGTTAATATATTTTATCAAAATTACCCATCAATATACTTTATCATTATTTTTTTTATAAAAAATATTCGTCAATGATATATATTTTTGATATGCCAAATAAAGCAAGATACTTGTCAATGGAACAACAAGCGCATATTATAAAACTACGCGGACATTATAAACCGTCAGAAATAGCTAAAAAATACAAAATTGGACTAACCCGGCTATATAAAATATGGAAAGATGCGTCTAATAATCAAAAATTTCCTGGAGGTCTAGCTGGTACTCAAGCTGGTCAAAATTTAACAAAAATAATAAATGCCGTCAACGAAGAGATTAAAAAATAACGTGAGATGCATAAAGCGCAGCGAGCTGAACTTGATACAATAAATAAAGCTATCGCCGATGATAAAACAATAGATGAAAGTCAGAAAAATCTTAATCAATTAACTAATAATTTACAAGAAAAAACACGTCTTAAAGTTCAATACCAGGAAGAATTAAATAATACTCCAGATTATGAAAAGGAAATTAGCGAGTTAAATAAAATTAAAGCTGCTAATAAAGCTATTTTAGATAAACTAAAATCTGAGATAACTGAACAGAAAAAGGAAATTAGCGAACTTGATAAAATTAAAGCTGCTAATAAACCTATTTTAGATAGATTAAAATCTGAGATAACTGAACAGGAAAATGAAATTAGCGAATTTGATGAAATGAAAACTGCAAATAAAGATATTATAAATGCATTAACTGATCAAGAAAAGAAAATTAATGAAAAGGAAAAAACGAAGAAATCTATGGAACAAATTCTTACTGAGACGCTGTTGAAAGGGGAACCGCTGGCGGTTCTAACATAAGTTTATCCATTGTTTCGCAGACATTTCTGATTAAATTTTGCTGTTGAAATATATCCTTTATGGAATTTTCTATTTTTTTAAATAATCCTGCAAACAGGAATAAATATTTCTAAATTATCTCGATGAGCAGCTAACAATTCTGTACGAGCATCAATAAGAGTTTTTATTTTATAATTCTATAATCATTTCTATGAGATGGCCTTCCTCGTTTTCTCATATCAACAACGGTTTTATATTCATCGGTGATCCACTCGCTGGTAAAAATTTTTGAATCGATAACGACGCCAGCGTTTCTGACTTTATCAATTTCATCACACTGCTGAGCATTGTTTTCGTCGTTCATTATTTTATATACGGGTATTTTTATATTTAATTAAATACCTCATCGAGCAACTTACCATACGCGTAGGGTTAGTATTTTCCATCTGGTTCTTCATTGATAAATTTTTCATGAATTTTACAATAATTATTACATATTGCGTTTCTTCTTGTTTTTTTTTTTATATATACAAGTAAGGATAATGTCCACCGTCTGGTTCACTTTCGATAAAATCTTTATTAGCTGCTATGTAATTATCACAAAGATCCTTTTCTCTTTTTATAAACTCTTCTTTACGATCTATTATGTTTATACCGTCAATGTATGATTCTGGTAACGCTGCCATGTATCCCGGAGAAATATCTTATTATTTATTATTAAATACCTGATTTATCGACCATAATGCGTTTTGGGTACGGTGAGTTTTGGTACGTGTACGTGTCATACTTTTTATATCGTCCACACCAATTAATACAATTGTCGCAAAGTTATGAATACCTAATTATAAATAATCTTGCTTTTGTTATATTTTAAAAATCTAATTTGTATTCATTTAGTTGACGAGAAGAATTTATGACAATTATTTATCAACTTTCATTTTGCAACGTATAGCATGTTTTGTTCATGCGCAGTGAGCATCTTCCGTAGTTTGACACGCATGTCGGTTTGACATCTCAAAACTTCTATCTACATGTAGTTTTAATTAAGTTAGTGTCCAAACATTGCTTTAGCATGTGGTCCTTATTTTCCAGGGATCCAGCAAAAGATTTTAACTATGAAATTTTGGACAAGGTTCCAGGTTTAGAAGAAAAGTCCATTTGGACTCTGCATAATGGAAAGAAAAAGGTGATAGTGAATGGAAGTCGGAATTATTCTATGTTACAGTCTATTGATAAAATCTGATTTAGAGTTTATTCTTATGAGAATTAAGAATTATTCTTATGCAGTGAACAAAATATCTTGAATGTAAGTTATCAGTTTAAATGATCGCAAGTCCTTTCACCCAGTAAATATTCAAGATCGTTCATTTATGCTCCTTTGGGTCGGCTGTTCGTTTAGTGTTACAGTGTAATCTTGGCTGGTGATAATTACGTGGGGTCGCGACGTCTTAATGCCAGCACAAATGGTGTTGTGTAGGGTGATGCCTTTTTCCTGACGGAATCTAATCCTGCCAGAAGTAAGTGAATGCATTTTCATGTTCCATTCTATGGTAGCCAAACAATGTCGAAGTTCGTGAAGTAGGGTTATATTTAGTTAACGATACAAACCTTTCTAGAAACTTTCTGTACTACACAGCTGTCATATTATTTTACAAGCCACTATAGTAAGTGTCAGCATCCTTTGGCACACCTACTTTAAAGACACGTGGTTCGAGTTGTAGTTTTGTATTATATATGCTAAAAACAATAATGAATTAAAGGGCCAGTTATGATTTGGCTTACATCATTATTTTTTTTTTTACAAAAAACTGGACCTGGCACATCAGCTCCTAAAGGAATGTCAATGCATGCAGTATAGACATATCCAAAAATCATCAATGATCAGTCAGTTTTTGGAAAGAAAACAAACACACACACACACACACACACATATATATATATATATATATATATATATATATATATATATATATATATATATATATATATATATAAACTTTGCCTTCTTCTGTTCAGATATCAAAAATGACTTTCTGTGTGATGTTTTAAATGTACATTGAGTGACTGTAGTCAGTATCTTTTGAGATGCTCCCACGATTCGTAGTTTCATTGTTCCATTCCAGCCTTTTATGATGTACACAGACAGCACAACCTAATGTCCATCACATATTGGTACTGGTATATATGTATATGTTTCATACTGATGTTGTAAAATTGCTTTCTTATGCATTTCTTTTGCCATTTGTTACTCTTGTTATGATATCCTTTGTGTTTGTTTTTAAGGTAGTTATAAAGTTATACAGAATAAATATGTAATCAGATTCTTGGGTTGTATGCCCAGAACTATTTCATTCCATGCCAGTAACCCAGTAGGTTGTGCTGTATGTTGCCACTATATTATAATACAACATGGTCAAGCTAGACGTTGAATTTTAGGGATAAAATTTGGTAAGAGTAGGGAGACGTGAGAGGAGCTGAAGATGAAGAAGCAAAACAAAAAAATGCAATGTATATATGTATGTATGTATGTATGTATGTATGTATGTATGTATGTATGTATGTATGTATGTATGTATGTATGTGTGTTTTCATTCACTTCAATTATGTCTATTTCTGTGCATTCATCATTGGCTTTAAACAATACTTTACTTTTAAAGTTTAAATATCAGTTATATGTTTATTATAAACATTTTTTACATGTATAAAAATTTATAATTTTCATACCCAATGTAGTCGTACTTGAAAGTGTGTATGTTTAGATGGAGAGATACATGCTATTTTAGCTATACAACTTTAAAAAAGCACTGCTGAAACTTTACTTTGTAATTAGTTATAACTAATATGAGTAATGAGATTATTTTTCTACATGCAAGGTAGTAAATTGCTTAATCAACTTTCACATAAACATTTTTTTATACTTTCTGAATGTTCACTATAAAATTACAGTCAGAATGATTTCTAAAATGTTTTGAAACAACCCCATTACATATACATGGGGAAAAAAATGAACAAGTGACTTTATACCATACTGTTCATCCTAATTTCATTGTTCAAGATGAAACATTACTGTAACTATCCATAGACAACACACTAAAGCATTAAAGTCAATATATGAATAAACTAGACCCTTCCTTTCAACTGAATCGACAAAGTTGTGAACATTTATGATGCTATGCATATTGTGATTGCATCTTAATAGCTGGTAATGAAACTAAATTTGCAATCCTGTCAGTGGACTGTTGTAATGAAGCTAGAAAGTGAGTATATTAAAAGATACACTTTTGAATGTGGAAGAGTTTGTTTGCTTGCACAGTAGTTATCAACATTACATACATATATTTTGCCTTGGGTAACAACAGTGTCAGAACAAGCCTTAATTCCTGGCTAATTTGACTGAGAGAGCATCTCAAAAGTTAAACACTAATGTCACTCGTAATATATCTAAAAAATCACAAGGCAAGGTTGTTTTTGCTTTCCTAACAGAACAAGGCAAAATGTAAATTTTTTTAGGCAACTTATTCACCCACTTTGCATTACATTCAAACCCCTTTGAATACTGTTGAATTTATATTCAAATTGTAGCCATTGTAACATTGTGTGAGAATATAAAAAAAAAAATTGTACAATTTATCTAGACCAATATAAACATTGGTGAGAATAACAACAAACATATGAGACTGCATTGTTGCTGGGTCACTGAGAAAGACTATACATGAGACTAATGTGTTTCATAATTATTTGTTTGGTCCCCTATAGGTTAGATTTGTTCCTTTTTTTAACACTCCCAACTTTTCATAATATTTGTTTTTCTTCTGGTTTATTATCATTTTCATTGGTTTCAGATTGTTATTTTTTTTGTGCAATCAGTGCTTATAAAATCTCAAAGCCTGGGGCCCCTCTAATTTGATCAGGCCCATTCTGTATTCTGAGTGAGGTGCCCATTGGTCCAGTCAACAAAAATGTTAATTTGCCTGAGGAAACTGAGAATGAGCAAAGGAAATGTGTAAATGCATTTTCAATTTGTTGACATACTAGCCATAACACAACGCAATCTAGATTAGATCACCACCATTCTATGTTAAATAGAGATCTGATTTTAATCAGATTGAAGCTTATGTGTCATGCTGAAATTACTGTTTTATACTCCAAAACCCTCTGACATGTTCTTGTTTTGAGAAAACAGAATTTTCAGTAATCCATAAGAAAAAAAACCATACCAATTTCAGTATATTCCCATTACATGTAGCAAGTGTAAATGGTAAACAGTCATGATTGGAGCTGATGTAAAGCTATTCCATGGGCAGTTTAAATAGTGGCAATTAAAACCAAAGAGGTCTGGTATAAACCACTATTTCAAATTAATTGGCTGAAAATGCTAGTGAGATGTGTGTGAAGGCTGCTGTGTATGAGCCCATTATGCTAATTTGCATATGTAGGATCAGAAGTGGAACAATCCATTATAGCTAAATCAAAGAAATGCTAGAAGTGAGTATAAGAACAAAAGTTATTATATCTTGTTGCCTTGAATATTTAAGATATAATTATTATATTAATATTATTATTAATTATATCTTGTTATAATTTATTATTATTATTATTATTATTATTATTATTATTATTATTATTATTACTAATTATAAATTATTGCCTAGAATGGTTAAGCCATATTTATTATATTTTTGACAAGTTTGTGAATAGTGGTAGGGTTTTGTTTGAAGTCTGTTTTTGCTGCATATATAGAATGCAAAGCATGACCATTTGAGTTGTCTGAATAGCTTTCAAGAGTAATTCATTAGCTGTCAGCAGAGCCCAACAAAAATTTCAGAACTCTTGTGAAGCAATCAAGCATAGTGATGAACATTAATGACATTTACATTATCTTCAAACCATTTTGTATCCAATTGAATTTATTTTCAAATTGTAGCCATTGCAACATTTTGTGAGAATATTAAAAAAGGGAAAATTTTGGGCATGTGGAAATTGAGAGTTCAGGCTTGTAGAATTTCAGTGAGGGCTTGTGAGTATTTTTTTAATTCACCAGCCCCGGGAACTGTCAAAAAAAATTATTTGAGCACTGAACAGTGCATAAAAAGATCAATAAATGTTGTTTCAGTTTGATCTATTTTTATTTTATCTGATTCCACTTTTTATTTCAATAACATTACTTTTATTTATTGAAGCACAGCTATAAATATTGTTTTTTTTCAAGAAAGCAAAGAAGCCTGAATCATCATGAATGACACACAAATGTTAATGAAAGTGATTAGATATATTTAATTAGTCCTTTAACCCCCAGAGGTTTTTTCGTTTTCGCAAGAAATGTGAGTAGGAAACCCATTTTGGGAGATATTTCTGAAAACATCCTAATACATTGACTTCCAAGACATTTACATTTAACCTAATGCCTGTTTGTGTTAGAAACATTGATTTTCATTGGCTATTTCGCCTGAGCATGATCAGAGGGGTTTTAAAAATGGACTTGTTTTATTTTTGCTTAACAGACCTATCATTTCTGTGTTGAGACCACTAAATGCCCATATTATCCTACTTTTTGCAAAGGTTAGTGTGCAATTCTGACTGGTCTGTCTTAGATCTGAAGCCAAAAAGTTTAAAATCCGGACACAAAACTGGATCACAACTTTGGGTGAATTTCGGCTGAAAAAAATCTTGTCAAAAAAGTTATGTTTTTTCTCTGTATTTTTTAGTGCAACTAGAACATCCATATTAATTTGGTATCATCATAAAGCTACATCTGTCTACCTTTGTATAATACCATTGACTTTATTGTGTCATTCATCAATGACCTTAACACTACAGAGCTTAGAAGTAGGCTACCACCTCCTGCCCTGTAAACGCGGCGCTAGTAGTTAATGAGTTAAAGAAATGGACCTTACTTTAACCATTGTTTGTATTGTTTTTGCTATGATCAAATTTCATCTAGCTCAAATGTATGTCAGTGGCTCTTCAAAATGTATCCACTTCAAGACATGAGAGTAAGCATTATCTGACTGCTGCAAATAGACTTGAATCTTTGGAACAGCAATAGTATGGACCACCAAGTTTGCAAGCTATTGAAAATTTGTGTCAGGGAACATTTTACAAAGCACCATTTGGGCTGGTCATACATTATTTGACAGGTTCGATTCCTAGCAAGAACAGTTAACACTTTGTATCTCCCACTTTTACATATGGGGGTTTGTATGACTCTTAGTGCCCAGTGACCTAGTTTAGAATGGGTTTTGACTATGTTAAGAGGTGTAATCCTGAGTGACTTACATTGTCATGATAAGGGGGCAGGAGTGTAGTGGGTTAGGTAAATGAGGACAATTATAAATAAACGTGTATTATGAACCTTTTAGTCCTGTGGTACGTTTCCCAAAAAGATATCAACTGGATATTTTTCACAAATGCAACAATTAGACTTTATATTGCCCCTGTTAGTGGAACACATTTTTACAGAGTTTGTCAACTACCACAAAATGAGATAGAAATAGTTTGATGTGAAATCAATGAAGAATCTTCATGATGTACTGCAAGAAGATATCTTGAAATTTTAAAGGAATATGGATTTTAAAAAAATTGCTGACTGTGATTTAAGAAATTTTATATGTGTTAGTGATTATTTGTTCAATTTTTTTCATATAAAGTTAAGATTGATACCATTAATATTTTATATTTGATTATGTGTGCAATAATTTTAAAATTTTGGTACTAAATCACAATATGGCCACCATTGTGCCTGAGGTGACATTGAACACTAATACAGTGGTCCCCCTCTTATACGGCCACAACTGATGTAACTGTTAAAGTGGCCTTATATAAGATGGGTGGCTCTTCCAGAGGTGTACTAAATTTTTTGGTGATAAGTATATGTAATGTACATAGTAAGAAAGCTACATCTTCTATTAATATCTTCGTTTAAAAGTAGCATTAGTTATTTAAAAAGTTCTTGTTATCAGAGACTTATTTCAACTGAATATGTTAATAATTCTAATTCTTATTGTAAGCATGATATGCAAGCTGGTATTGTTGTCATGCACATTGCAAAACCATTTAAAAATGTCATTTAAATCTTGGTATATACATGTTCATAATTCTTTTTCCATTTGCTTCATTTTCCCACTGCTACTGAGTAACCACCTTTGTTACGATGTTGTTTATTCAAATCTTTTGAACATAAAATTGTTGTACTTTAGTCAACACTTTTAGTAATGGAGACTTGACATTAGGAGACGTATTATGATAGAGATAATCTGATTACTTACCTTATGTAACAATATGAATTAATTATTGGTTCTGGATACATTTGAAATAAAAAGTGGTCGCTTGTGAGGGAAACATTTTACATTTTTGTACTAACATGCTGGCCGCTGGTCACTTTAAAGGGTGGCCATTCTTGAGGGGTACTTTTGACCATAACTTTGTTGGTGCCAAGAGATTCCGGCCATAATAAGTGGGTGGCTGCTGGGGGGGGGGGCATTAAGGGGGGACTACTCTTCTTGCATATCACATGCATCTCCATGCAAGCAACATTATATCCAGTTCCATTCAGTAAAAAGATGTATCACATCAAATCCCGTTTGAACCAGGATTTTCTTTTTTTAAGGCCAAAATGAAAAATATGTTTCAAGTTTGCTGACTTACTCTGTTTTTCGTTGCTTACTCCAGCACATTCAAAATCAGAAAAATATCCAGGAATTGATTTGTACTTGAACTGGTTTAGCCCACTACTTTAAGAGCTTAGTACATTATATATATATTGTTATCCATTATATATTAATCATTATAATATATATAATGTTTGTAAAAAATTTAAGGCTAGAAAGAAAAATATTTGTGTATCTGGTCTTCCCCCATTTATCGTTGCTGAATTGAGCACTTTTTTCCCCCTGGGGTAAAAATGAAAATTATTTAAAAGAATTTAAAAAATTCCAAAATTGATTTGTGTATCTAATTGAGCTGGTTTAATTCAGTACTTTAAGTACTTAGTACATTATATATATATATATATATATATATATATATATATATATATATATATATATATATATATATATATATATATATATATACTAATCATGATAAATTCAGAAGGCCATTAAAAGAGAATTGTACATAAAATCATAAAAGAAATAAATATACAACTGTATGAAGACTATTTACCACATCAGGGTATAATGTATCATACATGTATATGGCACTCCTTTTTGCTACATTTAAAACTAATTCAAATCTTTATTTTAAAATGGTATTTTTGATGTCTTAAATATTATTTTAGAATGGTACTAGCTTTTGATGTTTTTAATATCATTTCAGGGAACAGGGGAGCAAGTATCAGTATTTTGTTTTGATCTCAAAGGAAGCAGTGAATCACAGGTAACTGTTGAATCTTGTGCATGTGTGAAGTTTCTGGTTCTGCAGGCAAATCAAATTACTGTAGTGTTATGAGTAGTAGGTTCAAGATGCATTACTCTCACAGGGACCAGGTCTGGTATACATATTAACAAGTGAGCTGGGCGTGATGAACATCAGTTATAAAAGTTCTTTGCTTCATGAATGTTAACATTTAATTTTATGTACCACCATATTGCTTGATCTTTCAACAGGATCAAGAAACTTTATACCGGTCAACATAATGGTTTTATTGTCTCCCCACATTCAACCCACAATGTTTTTCAATTGATCTTTAAGTCATTGATCCCTGGAAGTTCTTTTCTTTTTCGTCTGAAATAGTGGTTGGAAATAAATTTTTGAAGTTCTCAATGCATCCTAAATCCTTGTTTTCAAGAGATTTTTATTTAGACAGATGCTTATGTGAATACAAGATGTTTTCAGTTTGCCATTGCAGGTGTAGAAGGATAATAATTGGACTTTTATTTTGTTTGAGATTGGATACATTTTGCATTTCCTGGCCTCTTTTTACTCAAGGTCTCAACCTTATCCTACATTTTGCAAAGGTTTATCACTCCATGTGCATTTGAAACTGGTATGCTTTATATCTGAGAACACATTAGTCAGATTTGGACACAAACTCCAGTTCCAAACGTTTTGACCATAAAAAAAATTAAGTCAGAAAATTAAGTTTTTCTCCACAATTTTATTTAAATGAAGGTTATTTATGGTGTCATTTTAGGACTAAGTCTTTTGCCTTTTATATATTACCCACCATTTTAGGTATTTTAATTAATATTGGCTTTATAGAGCTCTTAAGTTTGGTACAACCTCATAATGTGCAAATAATGCCATTGGGGATATTGAGTTAAATGTTTGACATACTTTGCATTCCTTATTGGCTTATTCTGTTTTGTTGATATTCCAAATTTTTGCATCCTTTGGCATTTTGAATTTACCACTGGATGAGTGGCCAAAGTTACAAAACTCATTACTTATCTTGGTTGTTAGTTCGTTGGAGGAAAACCATGCATAAGAAAAGGTCGGAAAATGTTTCATTGTTTTAGTTATTGGCTAATTCAAGTTCATTACTCAAACAAGATAAAGTTTTTTTTGGCATAAGGTACTTTGGTCTCACTGAATGGGGTTCAGGTGGAAGACTTGTATGTTATATATAATAAAACAAAATCTCTTTGAATAAGATTAAACTCTAGGAGTTGTGGTTTAGATGCACCTATGGACAGGTTCTCAAATACAGAGGCAAGAATAGCACAGACATGTGTTACGTTTAAAAGACAGTGTCTTCATAAGGTTGAGCATAATGCATTACAATGTCCATCAGTCTGTTACTAATCATGTTTTTATGCAATAACTTTAGTTGTCTACCATCTACAGTTACCACAATTTGTAGATGCACATAGGATATGGAAAAACTTTGGGGTCAAAGTCAGGGTCATTGAATGAAGAAAAATGGTTTCCTCATAATAACTTGAATTCTCCACCATCGGTAGCTACCAAACTTTGTGGATTTATTGCACTTTGTGCAAGAGAAGAAGCCTATCAGTTTCTGGATTGATTGGTCAAAGGTCAGAATCACTGACTAAAAAGAATGGTTTTTGCTTTTGTATCAGACTGGATGGTTTGAAGTGAGGGGTAAGGGGAAAAACCTTAAAAGTTTGGTAAAAATCATTGAATGAAAAAAGAAAATAGCTTACACACAGTAACTTTTCTTGTACATCACAGGTCTGGACCAAACATTGTTCATTGCTTGTGGTTGGGGTAAGGAAGAAGTCTCTCAGTTTTGGTTTAGTGTCAAGGTCACTGTGACTGATAGATAACAAATGGTCTTACAAAAATTTTTAAGCTATGTTGACCATGTATCTTCACCCAAGCTTGTGGATGACTTGAACATTAGGTAAGAAAAAAAATCTTTTGATTTTAGCATCAAAAGGTGAAATGTCAAGGTTGCTGACTGAAAGAATAGTTTTTGCTTGATACCTTTAGCTCTAGACCACACTCTTTAACTTCATGTCTTTTAAGCTTGTACAGATGTGGTCACTTTTAACAGAAATTCTGAGATGTAATCTCATGAAGAAAAATTGGTTGTACAAGGGGGTAAAAGGAGTTGAATTGGTTTTTTTTTTGGTATCAAATATGAAATGCATCAAATGTATGTATAGAAAGCTATAAACTATACTTGAATGACCTCAAGGACTTGTTGATTCTAATGAAGACTTTATTAACCAGTTCTAGTTGGAACTGTTTATCGTCAACCAGATACTACTGTAATGTGGTATGACAAAATTAAACTAGTCTATGTGTGCAGTGAGGATAAAGAAATAATTATGAAGGAAAACGTCAGCATAACTACTATATTTAATGATAGAAAAAACTGACTGATGTAAAAACAAACTTGTGAATCATTTACTAAAGGCATTGATTAACATCGGTGCTGGTGCTGCAAGGATCTCTAAAAATCTAAATGTAATGACTACTAACAGACTACAGATCTAGATAAGATTATATCTAATGAAGTTCCATGTGTTGGTTTTACTAACCAGTATTCTGTATCAATTATCAAGAAATGTACCAACCAATATGAAGGTTAAACTGAAGCAAAAGTTTCCATTAGGTATAGAGATCCTGATAATTTTTACCTTAATCTTTTCTGGAACCAAATTTGACCCTAATCTTAATGAGATTCCATTATGGTTGATAAATGGGTTTGATTCTTTATGAGGTTCCATCGTTTTTAATAAATTGGCTTAACTCATGATTAGGGTCCTTTGACTTTGATAAATGGGTTTGATTCTTGATTCGGTTCCATTACCTTTGATAAATGGGTTTGATTCTTGATCAAGTTTCACTGCCTTTGATAAATAGGTTTGGTTCTTGATTAGGTTCCATTACCTTTGATAAATGTGTTGGATTCTTGCTTAAGTTCCATTGCCTTTGATAAACATGTTTGATTCTTGACAAGGTTCCATTGTCTTTGATAAATATGTTTGATGTTGTCAATAATAACAGGGCTTGTGTTTTGTTAAATGCTGGAGAGCTGCAAACAGCTTTCCTGGTAGTGTTGAGTAGAATTATTCGCTTTCCTCAATATATGTGACATTGTTTATGGCAAATCACCATTTATGGCACATGATGTCTTATATCAAAATGACAGAAGCTGTAAACAAATAAGTATTTTTGAAAGGCAACTGCCATGAAATTGGGGGGGGGTGAGAATTTTGCTCAGAATATTTCTGGAAATCTGTGTTTTGAACAATAAGATTGGGAAGGGTGATGGATAGCTCTTCAGAAAGCAATTTAATGAGCATGTTGGCACACAAACATGATCAGACTACCCAAAACAGGATCTTTAATGTGGTTGACACTTGGAATGAATTATTTCAGCAAGCCTTGGATAAGCATATATTAGTCAAAGAGCCAAACGTAAAATACCCAGAATGGTGAAATGAGGAAATGAATATTGCAATCACAATGATCAGAAAAACAAATATACCTCAGTTGAATATATGAAGGATTACTGTAACAGGTTTTATTAAAAAAAAAACAAGGAAAGTGTTCATAAAAATAATCTCATTGGCCTCGATGTACACAATTTATACAGATTGATGCTGACCATGTCCTTAAACATATTGACATTATTAGGACTTGTGCTATAAACATTGTTCTTTTCTAGACCCAATTAAGTCTTGCCAATCAAAAAAAAAGGGGCAGGATATGACAATTCTATAGTGCAACTCACTCCAATCACATGTCCATACTTGTTTTTATTCCTTTTATGGACACATAATTTGTTTTCCAAAAATCAATCAGAATTTTAAAAAATTCCACTCCTATCAAATGGCTTTACCAAATACATACATTACTGCCTCTTCCTTTTCTGAAGTTGTAAAAGCATTTGATCTGTTTTATCCCATTATTCAACTTAAGAAATTAGGATCTTAAGGCTATTCAGATTTGATGCATCAGTTTTTTGTTCATGTTTAAAAAAGGTAATCTTGAACCATTTTGATTTAATGGCATTTTAATACATATGTGTTAGTAATGGAGTTCCTAAAGGGTCAATATTAAGACTGCTTATTCATTTTGCTGTTTTTCATTGACCTTTTCTTGGTATCTGACAATACTGATTTGTATGAGTATGCAAATGACATCGAGCTAAAAGTACATATTCATAAGATTGAGAGTAAACTAAATTTCAACATAGAAAACTTTTTCAGCACAAGATACAAAAAATACTGATTTATATGAGTATGCAAATGACATCGAGCTAAAAGTACATATTCATAAGATTGAGAGTAATCTAAATTTCAACATAGAAAACTTTTTCAGCACAAGATACAAAAGATGCTTTGTGCCATATACTTAAAAAATGTTTAAATAATTATTATTATTATTTCTAAATTAAAAATAATTTTTTTCTGGTATGCCGTTATACAGTATATAGATAAACATAGAATTGTTTTCATAACATACATGTTCAATAGCACTGGTAGAATTTCAACAGAAAATGTCCTACTGACCCATTTATAGCAGATATCATGCAGGTGAACACTTCTTTTTTGTCACTTGCGTCTCTTGTTCTCCATAAAAGATCCTTCTATACTCTTTCATGGTTACTTTTTAGTGGCAAATTTCTTGGTGATATAACTATTTTTGCTGTAATTAGACTGGTACAATTTTACAATGTTAACAAAAAATTTTAATGCAAAAACATAATTTACAGAACAGTTCATGCATATTAATTTGACACTGCATGAACACATTTGGGTGTATAATAGGTCTGCAAATATATCAGAAGTTTGCATTTATATACATTTTATTTAAAACATTTTATTTGGTGAACATAATTTAGTAATAAATGCTTTTTAAAAATTGTATTAGTCTTCCAAGGAATTTGTAATTTTTTTTTATCACATTCAAGTTATTCCAGAAAAGGTACTATAAATGGGATGAACCATAAATTTGTTATGGGTACAATTAAAAATATACCATTTGTTGATTTTTTGTCCACGACATTATTGGCTATTAAAGATAGTATATACAGTCTTTGTTTTGGAGTTGAGAATTTCAAAGATTACATGACAGGAAGCCACAAACTTGGATATAAAATTGCACTGGAATCTATTGTTACATAAATAAATCTTATGTTCATATTGACAAACCACCCTAACACAACATTGTTATATCATAATCCACTTATGCTTATGTCTGGCCTTAGTACACTCTACTGTAATATAACCTAAATAGTCATGCTTCTTGTCTAACTACAATTGATGTCTGAAAATTGATTACCTTTGAAGCATTGATCATTCTGTATATGTATTCTAAGCAAAGAAAAATCTGTCTTCTGTTAATGTTTTACAATTATTTGATTTTGCCAAAGCAATAACGAGCGTTTGATTGGTCCTTTAAAAAAAGCCCCTTTGGTGGTACCTTTAATGACACATGAACCTTCATTGAAGCAGCCAAATACCTTTGATCACAGAAATTTGGCAACAAAATTAAATCAAAACATTGTTTAATTTTTCATAGCATTTGGAACATATTTATTGTGCCATGAAAGTTTCCTGTTTGCAACAAAAAACTTCATGCTTACGATCACTACAAGTGGTGGTTTAAATACCCAATTAAAGTTCCAATTATTTTAAAACAATAGTTATTTGACCATCAAGTTAAATGAATGTGGGACATCTTGCAAGAATGTTAAAACTTTTTAATTTGTTTGCATTTTTATTTCCCAATGAATAGCCTCATCCCCTTGGTTGCCTTGGCATCATGGTAGTTGTTTCTGGCTGATTCAAATTTAAGCCAATTTTAAGTACACATACTTGTATCATATAAACAACTATACAGCCATGTGCTATTAGCATAACAAATATCAGAATGAACTGTTTCAAAAAAACATGTTTGTTGACAGTGAGATATCAATCAAATGAGGACTACTGTTTTTTATGTTTTAGTTGTGTTCTCTTATAAGATTTGATTGATAATTGAATTATGATTGAATACTAAAATTCATGGATTTTTCATATGCATGTATATTATTAAACACATTGTGGAGTGTACTACACAAATGTACAAGTGTATTGCAGACTAGTCATTTCAGGCCTTCCCTCCCTTATCTAAGCACCCACTTATGTTGACAATATTACTTTGATCCCGAAGGTGTCAAGATAGATAGTATGGTGTTATGAAAATGGCCATATTGTTTTTTAATTGGCAACAAAATATTGAGGTTGGCAATTTTTTGGCAACAACTTTTTTAAAGCCAGCAACATCATAAATGAGTGTCAGACATTTAGAAAATAGTGTCTGGGCTTTTAATTTATCCTGTATTGCAGCATAATTTTCTTGGCACATAGACAATGCATATATCACTTTTGTACTGAAACACTAATGAAGGCTGTTGTCACATATTTTGACTATTAAAAACAACTATATTAATATTTATTCATTACTTTCCAGGCCCAGCTTGCCAGAGCATCGTATAAGAGAATAAAGACTCTTCGTCACCCAAATATTTTGAAATTTCTTGATGGAGTGGAGGTAATGTTAAAATCAGAAAATTCTCAAACTTTACTTAGATTTTACAAAACTTTTATATTGTAAATTGCTCTTTCCATCTACTGGGATTTCCTTGTCTCAGTGCGAACTATAACATAAATTTTGTGATGATTGGTTAGCTGACAGCAATGTTAACAACAGTGATGTTCAATTTTTATATTGAAGTATATTTGATAGGCATACAAGTAGCCAAAATTTAGTTACTATTAAATCCAGTGGATTGTATCATTTGAAAATGTAGCGAGGTCTTTATGACATAAATCCCAAGACTAAACAAAGATTCAAAAACCAAGTAGAGGATAACAAAATTACTAATTACAATCAGATAGCAAGATGCATTATAGAGGTTTACAATATTTTGTACACATTTCAGACAGACAAGGTAATCTACTTTGCGTCTGAGCCAGTAGTTCCTCTGGAGACATACCTACACAATAATGATGCTAGCAGTCAGCAAAACCAGCTAGCTATATCCTGGGGACTTCATCAGCTTGTTGTAAGTACCAGTGTTGCAAAGCAGCACAGAATATAATCTTGGATGTGCTAATTTCTTAGTGAATGCCCCAGAAATAAAACAAATGCATGAGTGATTGTGCTCTTAAGTTGTGGACCCTAACCATATATACTTCCATTTGTTTTAATTGATGCATGACAGTTCATCCTTCTAACATTCTTTATCCTAACCCACATGTTTAAGAAAGTATTCAATTCAATCTTCATATAGGGCTAGTGAACCAGTTTAGTATATTTTTTTATTTGTTGCAGTGATTATTCTCTGTTCAGAACTTGACTGGTACTTGTTAAATATATTTTGTTTTAGATAAACCATTCATCACTGTTGTACACATGACATAATAGACAACTCATTAAAAATCTGTTGGGACTAAGAAAATTGCATTAATAAGGCTGAGAACTTTTTTGCCAAAGTTAAATTCAATGCCAATCTTTACACAATGTAAATCCAAGAATAGTTGATCTTGTATAAAATCAGATTTGGCTGTTACAGTGTAGCAAGCTCTTTGCATTATTAAAGGCTGTGAAGCAGTCTCTCTCTACTACTACTACTCTATGAATCCCCCATATTTAGAAACTCCCTTCTAGTTCTGACAAAGAGTGGAGGATGCGGAGCAACTTCCCACCTATTCTATCCTTACATTTTTTGTACTTTCATTGATCCTAGCCACATTTACCATATTTGTATGTTTATTTCAGAATCTGTTTATGTAATGGATATGCTCTTTGTTGGTATGATGGTTGTTGAATATTTCTCTGATTTTTTTTCCTTTAAATTTTACCAAGAAAAAACATCCACCAAGTATATTTAAATTCGATGAAATGATTGGAAACTATGAAAATTGAACAATCAGTAGAGATTAAGACATGTATTACTGAAATGTAACCCACAAAAATTGACTGTACATTCTTCCTTCTAAGTCCAGAGGATTTTTTTTTATCATGCAGATAGGATTTAACTTATATACACTAGACTTACCAAGTATCTTCAGCTTGTAAGCCAAACATTCCAAAAGTCCTTATAATAATTGCAGTTTTGTAAACTAATGAAATGATTAGTGATAATAACAAATTTTCTTTGAGGCTGTAATGTTTATCAAAATTTCTAAATGTGTGTGCAGTTAATATTGGAAACAATACAGCTCTGTCTCATAATATGATAGTTGGGGCCAATAACCACAGACTGTGTTATGTTCTTAACTGCATTATATTGAGAATAGCTATATGTGCAGAAACATGATATATTGAGAGCAGCTTTTTATGCTGAACCATGGTATAGTGGGTACTATTAGAATTTGTTAAACCGTGGTGTTTTGAAAAGGAAAATATGATTTTTGGTCACAGAGGCCATAATTGTACTGTGTTATATATAGATATATATTATAAGAAGGCACACTGGAACAGAGAGAACTGTACTACTTAGTAAAAGTTATGAAAAACAACTTTTGCTCCTATATACCCATTTGGCTTACTGAGCAGCTGACTGCTATTAAAATGTGCATGTTATCCCTCAATTTGTGGTTATATTATTTGCTTATGGTTTTTATTATAACAGGAATCTGTATGTAAGATGTATTTGTTGAATATATCTTACAGTTTATGTAAAACTTATGTAATATTGTTTCTTACTGCTGTATATATGTACATGATGAAGTAAATAGATAATGCAACCTGATCTACTGTGTAAAAGGTCTCATTAGCAAATATATTAAGTAAAATTTTATGAGCCTGATGTGTCAGTTGTGTGCTACAATTAGTTCTCATCAACTTTGGCCTTTTATTCAGGATGCTACAATTATTATGAAAATATAAATATTTCATGAATAGACAAATAATTGAAATTCTTCTAAACAGTCTTGTTAAGCATAAATGTAGGGGAGTCCCTGAGTGGCCAAGTGGTCTAAAGCGCTTTCTGTTACGGATCACTGCCATCTCACCTCTGTCTGCGTGGGTTCAAGTCTAAGATTCAGCAAATGTGGATATGTGAGAAAGCTTGCCAGTAGCTTCTCATGGGATGGTGGTTCTTTCTGCAGATTTCTCAGTTTCTTCCTCCACCATTAATACTGGCCGCCATGTATAACCTATCGTGTGCAGAAAAATGGCGTTATGCCACACAACAACAGCAACAAAAATATAGGAAATCCTGCCTTACTGACAGTTACAAGCAGCTGTGTTTACACTTTTATAAAATTATGTAAACATTTGTAGACAGTAAACTAAACTAAGCCATTTACAAGTGTAAATATTGCAGCAAAACAACTCAGATTCAGATTATTAGCAAAATCTCGGCTTATAAGCCAGGATCACAACACTATATGCAGACAGCCATGCAGTGCTATTCATCAGAGGAACACCATGCAGACCTTGGTGATGGATTAGTGGCTTTATACCTTCAGCAAATATATATATTAATCCATAAGTTGAGAGTAAAAACAAATAAGTTGAACAGGAGTTGCATACTTTTATTTCAGAAAGGGCTGTCATTCTTTGTGAATGAATTTTTTGTTTCAGAAAGGGCTCTCTTTTCTTGGTTAATGATTTGGGGCTATACATTTTTTTTTCAGAAAGGGCTTTCTTTCCTGGTAAATGATTGTGGGCTAATACATAACAATGTATGCATGTCATCAGTGTTTGTGGACCTGGCTGGAGAATGGAAGCTGGGAGGTGTGGACTACATGTACCCAACCACAGGACAAGACAGTTTTCCTCCAGTGAAGGTTCTTCCATTTCTTGAGAAATATGATCCTCCAGAGAAATCAGAACTTAAGAAAGGAGTAAAGGGAGAAAAATGGTTTGTATAAAACTTAGTTTCATACATGCAAAAAAATTTCTGAAAAAGAATTTCTCTTGGTTTAATTGATTGAACTGTTACATTTATGTAATGCTGTGATAAGAAAAATTTCATAAAGGTCATGCAAAGTCGATATATCATATGGCTTGGTCCATGCAACTTAATAAGGGTAGCATTTGCCATAAAGTGATTCTATATTTAAACCTTCACACACACACACAGACAGAGACACACATACACACTATACTTCAGATGCTAGGGGACCATTGTAGCTCATTTGGTAGAGTGTCAGATTCATACTCTGTTTTCTTGGTTCAGTACCCATTATGGTAGCCTGGGTCAGTTGCCTCTCTCTGTTCTTGGGAGGTGCTTATCTACCATTTCCTTTGCAAGATATAAGCATTATGTTGAAAGTGCCATTAAAACCAACAAGAACAAATAAAAATTGACATCTTTCAGTACCTTTACAGATAGACACATGAAGTATTGGTATCTGTTAATCTTGTGAGTCTAGATTGTGACAACAATGTTGGAATTTTCATCCATTTGGTGATGGACAGGGAGAGTAAGGGTGATTCAGCATAAATTTCAAGTGATTTCTAGGTCATATATCTGAAAATTGAAATGTGTGATTAACAACCCTGGTCTCAACCATGGATAATATCTGTGGGTCTTCTCTTATTACCCAGAAAAGACTTTAACCCAGCATCTTTGAGAGGCCAATGCTTTAATGATATGTACATTTAATTTAACATTTTAAACATTAAAGTTCAACATGTAAATAATATTGATCCTTACCCCTCCTCTTCCCCAAGGGACTTAATCTGAAATTTATCAAGATCACCACCCTGTAACCATGTATATACTAACTGGGCTTGAAAAGAGAAATGCACATACCTAATTGACCTTTGGCCATGGGGCAGATATTAATACATGTATCATGGACTTAACAAAAAAGGCTCAAACTTTGTTTTTTTTGCATGACACTGAATGCTAGTTTAACTTTATAAATATTATAGATATCCCTTGACAGCCACAAAACTTTTGAAAAAGTGGAAAATTAATATTTCTTAGAATATTTATTAAAATATAACTGGAATTGTTTATTTCACATTATTTTACACCCTTAAATACCTTCCTTGTCTCAGAAAAAAGAAATGAAATTTTATTCAGTTGTTCAGAGCCATTAAAAAAGTGTTTAGTGTTTGTTATCAAGACTTCATTTTCATACAGTATTTTCTATATTCCTGACTTTATTGTTCCTTTTTAAGGAATAGGGTAGCTAGATTATGTTCTCAGAATTAAAGATTTTAACATGATTGAGACACAAATGCTTACAAAATATTTGCCAGGTAGAAATTGTTTCATCAATTGAGATTCCTATACAAAATATTTTTTACTCTTTTCTCTACCTCCTCTTCTTTGTATCATTTTTTAAACTTAGTTCTATGTTTACAGGTCATCAGACATGTGGGGATTAGGCTGCTTAATATGGGAGGTTTTTAACGGATCATTGCCAAAAACTTCTGCTTTAAAAAACTTTGGGAAGGTATGCTTCACATTGTACATAATCATGCAGGCTTCATTTCATTTTTGTTCAAAATGTTTCTCATAGAGGTGAAAACAGGTTTTTTAGATTTCTGACATTAGCATCAGGCAAAAAGTTTAAAATTATATCAGATTAATAGTTAAAAATCTATTTAAATATTATTCCCAGTTTGATGTAAGTTTCAGTTATAGAATATGAGATTCACATTTATTTGAAATAGATTCAGTTTGGCCAGTCTAATGGAACCAAACTATCCAGCTCATATTAGATAGTTCCATTGTCTAAAGCAATGAATAGGTTACTGTCAGCAGGCGCTCATGCATTTCCATCTGTTCTCCTATTGCTAATGTGATAAGGCAATGTATTCAGTGGAGGATGTGAATTATTTTGATAAATTATGTTTCTACTTGCCATGTCTTCTTTAAACCCTCCATCACCTTCCCATGTTGCTGTATCACACATATTAAGCTGGTAAACATGTTGTTCATGGGTAGTGTATGTGTGCAGGGGTTTGGGGGTAATGAGCCTAAACTTCTTTTCTTTGGTAAACAAGCGTATTCAGTTGAATGGAGTAAGCCTCTGGTCTTTCTGCCAACCAGACTAGGGAACCCCCCACATGATCATGGCAAAGTTCCTTATATGTACAGCAGATGGACTTTGTTACATTTTTGAGGTATGGTAGATTTACTAGTATGTGTACAGCAAATGGACTTTCAAGTATGGTACATTTACATTGTATCTGTACAGTCAATGGACTTTCAAGGATGGTACATTTGCATTGTATCTGTACAGTCAATTGATTTTCAAGGATGGTACATTTGCATTGTATCTGTACAGCCAATGGACTTTCAAGGATGGTACATTTGCATTGTATCTGTACAGTCAATGGACTTTCAAGGATGGTACATTTGCATTGTATCTGTACAGTCAATTGATTTTCAAGGATGGTACATTTGCATTGTATCTGTACAGCCAATGGACTTTCAAGGATGGTACATTTGCATTGTATCTGTACAGTCAATGGACTTTAAAGGATGGTGCATTTGCATTGTATCTGTAAAGCAAAGATTGGTTTTCCAATTAAAAAAAATCAATGAAAGGACTGCTATAACAAAATGGACTTTCATAATACCTATTTCTTATTTGTATGAAGGTGAAATTTTTGTCCTCTTTTGGAATTTATTTAGCTTTTCATCCATATAAATGCAAAATTTAGAACTAAGTAAAATGCATTAGAATTGTATTAGTGTTACATAAAAGATGTTTTAATTTATAAGTTTTTCAAAATACATCTGACTCTAAATACATATGTATTTATTACTTGGATTATCTAGTTTTAAAAATATTTATCTTTTTCAGGTTCCAAAACAACTAGTGCCAAATTATTGTGAATTAGTGGGTGCTAACCCTAAATCAAGGCCAAATCCAGCAAAGTTTATTGAGGACTGCATGAAGACAAATGGGTTTATGGACAATGCATTTATTAAAACTATGTTGTTTTTGGAGGAAATTCAGGTCAGTACAATGTGAATTCACTACCTTTTATATTATGAATAATGGTCAGGGGTCTTAGATGAATAAACAGTTGAATAATGTCACTTTGAGTTTGAAAGTTGAATTCCCCAATTTTTTTGTTATCTTTCTGTGGTAAGTGGTTTTCTCAACAGCACCTACCTTTGCCAAACTTTACAGATAAGATGAAATATTATGGTTACTGACTGAAAGAAGAAAAATGGATTATGCCAAATGACTTTAGTTCTGTATCACAGACCTTGATCAGAATCTGTGCACTAGGGGTAAGAAAAAGGTCTGTTGATTTTGTCAAGGTTACTAAAAGACAAATATTGGTTTTGGCAAAAAAACTTTAGTTCTGGATCATATACCTTGACCAAAGTTTGTGAGGGCTTGTACCATTGATTGAGTGTTCAAAGGCCAAGTTCATTTTTTTAAAAAAAAAAAATAGGTTTTGCAGAATAAATTTTATTCTGGAGTAAGTTTTGTGACCAAACTTTGTTTCTGGCACACACTTAGGGTAATTAAGAAACATATCTATTCTGGGATCTGAATATCAGAGGTCATAGTCATGGTAAGTCTAAAAAGAAAATATTTTTTTCTGCATAGTAGGTTTAGTTAATCACCAGATACCATGACCAGAGACCCTAGTCATTGAGACTTTGTTATCTCCAGGGTTAGTCAGGTCTTAAAAAGTGCAGACATATAGGACTTTTACACATAGATTGTTGTGTGATGTTGACTGTTATTAGTTGTAACAGAACTAATTCTGTAAAATAAAAAGCTGAAATAGTTTCTTGTACTTGTAAATCAGTTAATAATATGGAAGAAATATTGATATGTTACCTGTATTTTTTTACATTTTATGCTGAGACAAATTTATAAAAAAATCCAAATGTACTTAAAGAGGATTCCATTCCTGTTACCTGTACAGAACTCCCTCCTTTGAGCACTCCTGGGCTTAAACAATAAATTGATATAGGTACATACAGTTGCACAAAAAAATTGCTTTTAAAATTAATTTATGGTGTCCCAACAAATATGGTGTCCCATCATAAACGGTAAAGATGTTATCTAGTTCACTATGAATGAATGTGGTAAATTTAGACCATCATAGGTTGATAGTATTTCCATTCTGAAAAGGAAAGAAATTGCAAGTTTTAGGTATGTTCAAGGTATGTTCATATTTGGAAATGCAGTATTTAATATCATTAAATATTAATTTTTAGCTTAGCTAAAAATCCATCCAGTCCCAAATCAACTTATTTTTTTTTCATTTAGTGTATATTTCCTTGCTAATCAGCACTAAATAAGAACCATTAGAATGAAAGTATGGACAATACATTCCCTATACTCTTTGGCCATAAAATAATAGCTCAATGGGTATTTTAAAATTCACAAAATTTGTACAAGTCAAAGATCATCGACTCTTTCACAGATACTCAGAGTAAAGGATATGCAGGTGTGTAAGTTTATCAGTCTGACTTGCAGAAAGTTGCATAGCTAAATTATAGCAGGTTGTAAATTATTAAACAGTGTTTTACCTTGAGTGAGCAGATGGGAATTCTCAAAGTGTTCCCATTAATTTAACAAATCCCCATATTTTGATCGATATATTGGGACATTAAATGTCTCCCTTACACATCATATCTTGATCATTTTAAAGGGGATATTAGAGAATTAGAGAAACTGACTACAGGTAAAGCCCCAGGAAAGGATGGCATCCCAGCAGAAGTCATCAAGTGTGGCGGCAGTGTGCTGTTCACACACCTTTATGATCTTCTCTGCCAGTGCTAAGATAAAGGTGCAGAGCCTCAGGACATGAGAGACAACTACAGGGGCATATCACTTCTCAGCATCGTGGGTAAAGTCTTCGCTAGAGTCATCCTGAACAGACTGCAGATGCTTGCCGACAGAGTGTATCCAGAGTCTCAGTGTGGGTTCCGCGCAGAGAGGTCCACAACTGACATGATCTTCTCCATCAGGCAACTGCAGAAGAAGTGCAGGAAACAACACAGACCTCTATTCCTGGCTTTTATAGACCTCACCAAAGCATTCGATCTGGTCAGCAGAGACGGACTCTTCAAAATCCTGACGAAGATTGGATGCCCTCCAAAGCTGTTAAGCATGGTCCAGTCCTTCCATGAAGACATGAAAGGCATAGTGCAGTATGATGGCTCATTGTCTGAATCATTCAACATCCACAGCAGAAAGAAACAAGGCTGTGTCCTTGCCCCCACACTCTTTGGCATCTTCTTCGCTGTCCTGCTTAAGTACGCCTTTGTGACATCCACAGAAGGGATCTACCTGCACACGTGTTCAGACGGCAGACTGTTCAACCTGGCATGACTGAAGGCAATGAGCAAAGTAAAGAAAGCAACCATTAGGGACATGCTCTTTGCAGATGATGCTGCTATAGTCACTCACAGAAGCTGAATTACAACGCCTGATGGACCGCTTTGCTAAAGCATGTGATGAATTCGGGTTGACCATCAGCCTAAAGAAAACCATAGTGATGACTCAGGATGCAGACCCTCCCAGCATAATCATTAACAACTACAAACTAGAAGTAGTCAGTGAGTTCACTTACCTTGGCTCTACCATCACCAACAACCTCTCACTCGATGCTGAGTTCAACAAGCAGATTGGAAAGGCGTCAACATCTCTCTCTAGATTGTCGCAGAGAGTGGAACGACAGCAAGCTGACATTGAACACTAAGATCTCCATGAACTGTGCCTGTGTGCTTAGCACTCTCCTGTACGCCAGCGAAACTTGGACCCTGTACGCCTCTCAGGAGAAACGACTGAGTGCCTTTCACATGTATTGTCTCTGTCACATACTCAAGATCACCTGGAGCGATCGTGTGACAAACAACGTGGTGCTTCAACAGGCCAAAATTTCCAGCATGGTCACACTCCTCTGCCAACGTCGCATCAGATGGCTGGGCCATGTGCGTCAAATGGATGATGGACGGATCCCCAAAGACCTTCTCCGCTCTTAAGCTTGCCTCAGGCAGAAGATCAATAGGACGGCCACATCTTCGCTTCAAGGATGTCTGCAAGCAGGATATGAAAGCTCTTGGGATCGAGGTCAATACCTGGGAAGAGCTTGCCCTCGACAAGTCCAGCTGGCGACATGCTCTGTTCACAGGTCTGAAAGTCAGCGAGGAAAAGTTACAACAGCTCAACGATGAGAAAAGATCTCAGAGGAAGAGGATGCAGTTCCAACCAAGACCTGACTCATACTTCAAGTGTAGCAACTGTAGCAAGGATTGCCACTCCCTTGTGGGGCTTTATAGTCACAGAAGACGCTGCACAACTACAAACTAGGACACCTTTCATGGGCGCATTTCCATCGTCTCTCGAGACTAACGGAAGCTAAACTAAATAAAGGGGATATGAAATGTCTCCCTTACACCTCATATCTTGATCATTATAGTGGGGACATGAAATGGCTCCCTTACACTTCATATCTTGATCATTATAGTGGGGACATGAAATGGCTCCCTTACACTTCATATAGTGGGGACATGAAATGGCTCCCTTACACTTCATATAGTGGGGACATGAACTAATTTCCTTACACTTCATATAGTGGGGACATGAACTATCTCCCTTACACTTCATATTTTGATCATTATAGTGGGGACATGAAATGGCTCCCTTACACTTCATATAGTGGGGACATTAAATGGCTCCCTTACACTTCATATAGTGGGGACATGAACTATCTCCCTTACACTTCATATAGTGAGGACATGAAATGTCTCCCTTACACTTCATCAAAGGTGCAAAATTGATTACACTTTTCCAAAAGACCCATGTACTTTTCATTAACTTTATAATTCTCTTTTCACAGGACTTTTATTTCAGATCTTAATATTTCTTGTCATTATTTAATAAGATAGAAGTAGTTCCAGTTACTCCCAGAGTTCATGGACTATGATGCAGCTAGATAAAAGGTGATGTCATATGGATGATGTCATAATGTTACAATTATGTAATTTTTACCTGCAAATTAAACATTGACTCTAAACAATTGGACTCCGTTGAACTCTCAGCTCTGCAAGGATATAGTACTTCTATGCATCCATGAAAATAACATGAAATTTAAGTGACAAAAGCTTATATATCAAAATAATTATTTGACTTATAGTATATTTTCCATAAATGTTTGGCAAAAACAATGAATTGTGATGTAGCTTTATATTGTCCTCATAGGTTCAGTCATGCAGAGGGTCAAATTAAGTTACTTATGAAGGGTAAATATGTCTTAGAAAGTTTAAAATGATAATTAGAGATTGAAATTCTTTGGAGTTTTTTTTAATATGTTTTCATCAAAAGCATTTTTGTACCTACTGATATTTTGTTTTCAATTTCAGATAAAGGACATGGAAGAAAAAGTCAAGTTCTTTAGTAGTCTGACCAGTTCACTAGATTCATTACCACAACAGTTCTGCAAACACAAGATCTTACCACAGTTATTGAATGCATTTGACTTTAGCAATGCTGGTGCTCTCGTTCTGGCACCATTACTGAAGGTTGTGTTGAAAATCTGTTATGGATTCATTGTTTCCATGTTATACATGTATTGTGTCAGTGTTTATTTATCCTTTGTTTTCTACCTTTTGTTATGACTGCACTACAGTAGCAGAATTAGGCATATTATTTTGCAGCTGTCCATCTATCATCCACACTGTATGACCGTCCCAAATTTGTTTTAGCATAATTGCACAAAAGCTTCTTAACTTAGAACCATATATAGATGATCAGACTAGACTTTTAGGTCATTACATGTTTTAATTTTTTGTAATCACTTTGAACAATTTTGGAAAAATACTATTGTCATTTAACAAAACCCTTGGTAGTATAGTTAAGCAGAAACTATTTGAGGTAAACAAAATATTTTTGGAATATTTGTGTTCATATGACGATGACCTAATTAGATTTTCTGACCATTACAGCGCTGTTTTTTTTAATACATCTGCATACCTTATTGAACCAGATTTAGACTTAGTTAAAAAAATAATGTTTAAAAAATTATGCAAGAAGCAGATGAGGCAGAGAAGTGAAGTTTCTAAAGCTATGTGTATTGATGTGTTGATGACCGCATTAGAATTTCAGGTTTTGTACACATTTTATCTTTTTGGACTTAGAACATTTTTTAAATAAAAATTTTGTTAGAATGACTATTAAAGCAAAAAAAACATTGAAGCCAAATAAATGACATATTGTAGATATACAGTAAAAACATCTGAGCGACCAACTGTCATTTCTGACCACAATCTTAATGAATCAATTTTATTATATAAAATGTTCTGTTATGAATGACCACTTGCTGAACATGACCAGCAACCACGATGTCTTGGCAAAATATGCATTTCAACACTGCTATAAACGACCGCATCGCAAAAACAAGGATAAAACCCACTGACTTTTATTAAATCCCTGTAAAACAGCTGCTCTTACTGTTCTAAATAAAAAAGAATTAAAAAATTGGCTGGCTACTGATTTCTTGATATTTTAGCTATGCTTATAGTGTTTTATAGTTTCTTTCATAAATCAGATTAAAGTATATGGAGATTATTTCCTAGTTTGGTTCCCTGCTTCTTATACTTCCTGTGTTGTTCTCTGCTATTTGTGTAGAGGTGAGCAATGCAGGGAGCATACAAAGCAGGTAACCAGACTAATTATTCCTGCATTTAGCCTGCTTCCTGGCCTTAATTGCAGGACCTGACATCCATGTGGACAACTGTATTGAGAGAACAGACAGACACCGCTGACCTATATGTAATCAATTGTTATAATGACTGTTTGATTAGTAACAGTTGTTCTGATAAAAAAACAAGCATAAAAGAAATATTAATAAAAGGATTGTTGCTACCGGTGATGGATACTACAGTATGTAAACCAGTTTAATGTACATGCCACCAATTGCCATTGTGGTGCCAAAGTAGACATATTGTTTGTCTTTAGAGTTAATCCATATTGCCAGGGGTGAATAAGGCCATTGTCTATTAAACCAGCAAGAGAGAATCGTTTGTGGGATTCAGTTGATAGTGTTCAAGACTTTTGATATTTATTATTTTTTGCCCCAATGTTAAGTGATTACAGCCCAATCACAAAGCTGCCTATTCAAGATGGTTTGACCAGTTTACACACTTAGCTTATAGAGGTAAGCCTAGTATGTCATCTTTTAATGAAGCAGCTGACTTTTGTCTCTGAGTAAATGTTTCTGTTTCTGGATGAGATAATTCTTTTTAGTTCGTTACTTGTTAGATATGCAATACACATGTATAGATTTTTCTTATTTTAAGCACTATTATTTTAACACCTAGAACCTTAATTACAACGGATGAACCTCCACCTAAAAAGACACAAATTTTAAGGCTGGAGAAAATTATTATTATAACTGAAAGAAGTGAAGAAAAAAAAAAACAGACCACTTGCAAAAAGAGTGGTATAAACGTTGGTAAAGCAAAGTTAGGTTGTTATAAAGAAAAAAAGTAATTCAGAAACAATTAATATGCTAAAATATGTGATCTTCAAATGTAAAATGTGATTTCTTGTTTAATGACAGAAGAATACCTTTATTGATATATATAATTTTGTTTTTCTATGAATGCATACAATATTTTAGCAAGAAATATTAATGGAGAAAAGAATATATGTACAGTGATTGTGGTTATTTTTCTTGAAATTGTTCTGAAACTGGACATTGGAAACTGGTTTTTTTGCACAAGCCTGCTATGAGAGACCACCTGTCTTGAGAGACTGCTTTTTGTTGGCAGAAGAAGCGATCTCTCATAACAGGTTTTACTGTATTTATATTTGTATGTACAAATTTATATCTGAATAGTTTTGCAACTCATTATGGCAAATTTTAAATTTCTTTTACACATTTTTTATTTTTTTTTTGATCAAAGACTTCTTATGCAAGAACCTTCTTAGTTTGAGTTAGAAAAAGCAACTTGAGATAAACAAGCAAATGTTTGTTTGCATGTTTGTGTGCAGTGTAAATAACTGTTTGGATTTTCATATCATTGCAATTTTTCAATTTGTTTCCACATTAGCCATGGTGGATTAAGACTACACATTTGGGCATTTGTAAGCTGCAAAGCTTAGGGAGGTTGGATGTGTAGACAAAATTGGGTGTGTAGAAAAAAGCCTTTGATAAATCCCATTATGCTACTTAAATGCTGCCAGCAGTATAGTTAATCGTTGCTTTTGCATAATTTCAAGTCTGCATTCATCTCCCAAACTTTGTGTGACATGTTCAGTACTAATTTTTAGGGTGTTAATCTTGTCTGACAGTTAAGTGATATAGTTCACAGATGGTTTGATACCTCTGACATTGACCATAGCATGATATTGCATCAGTTGATGTTCTTGTGTGTCCTTCCACATTTTAGATTAACCATAGTATTAAATGTTTTGGGGTTCTGGCATACAGTTGGTCACCAAGTCATGTTTTTGGTGTGTGGAAACATGATGTGTGTGTCACCAATAACTTCGGGAATATTATTGTACTAAATTATTTGTGACAATTCAAATACAACTTTATTATCTTTAATATGGTTTTTTTTGTGCAAGATTTTTACAATTAGCAGAAAATTACTCTTCTGTGGAGTAGTAAAATTTTCAAAATAAAATCTTTTAACTTTAAAGAAAATACTCTAAATATCAGTAGTTACATTTATCTCAGATATCATTAGTCCTGTCATCTCTGATTTGGGGTTTATCATTTAGCAATAGTCTTGTCATCTCTGATTTGGGGATTATAAAATATCAGTTGTCCTGTCATCTCTGATTTGGGGATTATCCACAATTAATAATCCTGTCATCTCTGATTTATGGATTATCAAATATCAATAGTCACTGTCTATCTCTGATTTATGGATTATCAAATATCAATAGTCACTGTCATTCTCTGATTTAGAGAGTATCAAATGTCAATAGGCACAGTCATTTCTGATTTGGAGATTATTAAATGTCAATAGGCACAGTCATTTCTGATTTAGGGATTATCAGATATCATGTCACAGTCATCTCAAATGGGAGGTTACCAAAAATATCAAAAGTAACAGTCATTATCTGATATCAATAGGCAGAGTCATTTCAGATTTAGGATTATCAATAGTCACAGTCATCTCTGACTTAGGGATTATCAATTGCATCATTGTTGCCTGGAATTGCAATGATGGAGGAGTCATATTTCCAGTGAAATATACACTCTTGGGCCAAATTTTGGCAAATCATTGTGAAATACAGTATTATTAAACCATTTCTTTGTCTTATTTACAGGTTGGAAAACTGCTAGAGGCAGAAGAATACCAGAAAAAGATAGTCCCCTGTGTAGTTAAGCTATTCTCTTCCAATGACAGAAATACAAGAGTAAAACTTTTACAGCAGGTAGGATGTTAGTGTTTTGGAAAGCCTTTAACTCATTTTATTCCATTTTTGTAACAGTAAAATCATCAAGAGATATTTTGAATTTAAATTTTAGAAAAAGGACCAAGAGAGTGCCATAGGGTGTTGTTTGTCATCCATCCATTAGTCAGGTGCTTGTTTCTCTAGAGCATCAGGAGGATTGTCTTGAAATTTAAACTTCTGCATTCATATTGAGGTTTTGTTGGTCTCCTCCCCCACCCCAGGCATTGGATATGTCTACTGGGGGTTGAAATCATATTATCACAACTCCTCCTAACAGATTATCATATTGATTTAGGATTTTCATGAAAACACCATTTTTATATGTCATTGATACTAATTGGTGTCCGTCTGATGACCAGCATGGTGGTTATCTTTAAAATCTTGTTATTACTACTCCAGAAGAGCAGATGGCTATTACTACAATATGAAAGATATCCAATGTAATATGTATACATGCCAACCTCTGGCAAGAAAAAAGCGTAATCCAAGTGGACAAAAAGAGTAATCTGAGCTGAAAAAGAGTAATCCACATATAACATAATAACATTCAATGTGCATATGTACAAAACACATATATTTTTGTGTCGGGAAGCCTCTGTTTGAACAAAGGACCAAAGTTGTATTCTGCCATAAGTTGTAGTCAGTATTCTATTAAGAGCTCAGTCAATAATGCCCCTGCATTTATAAAATTCGTTTCCACAATTTAGTTCTGCTGTAAAAAAGAAGTTACCTTAGTATTGGAGTTAGTAAAACAATCTAATCCAAGGTGTTTGTTTTACACTATGACCAATATTAAAATCCTTTCCACACAGCCCACAATGGGCATGAAGCTACCCTAGAATGACACTGTATTTTGTTATTAATGTCTTCATCTCTGAGTCATTTTTACCAGTTTTTTTTCTCTTTCTTTTCCATTTGTGAAATCATTTATTTAACATTTTTGCTGTAACATATGCATCAGCTAGAAGAAATAGGAAAATTTTACTACCAAATTCCTACAGAATGGTTCTATACCTCATATTATTTTTAACAAAGAATATGTTAGCAAAGACTAAACATTAGAAAACCAGTCAGTTCTGTCTTAAGCAAGACAGCTGCTATAAATAGAAACAGAGGCCTTGGAAACAGGGTAGCTGCCATAAATAGAACATAACACATAGGAAGGTCACCGCTAGTCTACAGACAAGTGTACTTTTATGTCATAGTTACACAGAAGCCATCTTTTCTAGATTATGTTCTGTGTGATTAGTGGGATGTTAATAAAAATGAGAAAACAAATTAATTATTTTTTGGGGAGGGGTATATACCGAAAAAGCATAATCCAAATACATTTACACATAGGGTGTAATTAGTGAAAAAAAGTGTAATGATTATGCCAAGAGTGTAATGGTTTGCATGTATGAATATGGCTTGTAAATAGTTTCCCAGACAAATACAGTATCTAATTATATTAATGTTAAGAAATAAATTCTGATGTGTCTTTACTTTAGCAATCCCAGGAAGATAAACATTAGTCTTCATCCAACATTCATCATCCCATATCTGTTAGTCTCTTTGTATAAGTTTGTTACCACCTCACCTGAGGATTCTCATGAAATTTTAGCCACAAGGTGTAAGTGGCCCTAAATGGAATGGTGCTGCTCAGATATCCAGTATGGCCACTGCAGCAACCATCTATAAAAACTTCTAAACATCTTGTTGTGCATGAATTGTCACAGACACATGGAGTTATCACACAAAAGATTTCTTATGATATCTAGTTGGTCCTATTTAAAAATGGTGCCAATCTGATATCTAGTACATTTCATGAATGAGAAGTCATATTGGTATGGGATTTTCACCGGAAGATTTCTTATGGTGTCTAGTTGGTCCTAAACGAAAATGTTTCCAGAATTGAAAATGGGGTTCACTGACTGGAAAACTAGGTAGCTGAACTTAAATAAATATTTTACTGATCTTATATCCAATATGGCCACTTCAGTGGCAGTGTTGAAAATCTTATTGCTACCCCTCCAAGATGGAAAATCATATTGTCACAGTGTTAATGAGAGGACTTATTATAATGTCAGTTCTTGGCTTTTATGGGTTACTGCTCTTTTCAGCACATGATAGGCTATACATGGCAGACAATTTATCTGGAGGAGGAGGAAGCTGGAAAACTCCAGGAAGATCAGTGGGAAGCAACTGGCAAGCTTTCTCCCATGCCCACATTCACTGAGCCAAGACTCAACCCATGTAGACAAAAGTGAAATATCATTATCTACAGCAAATGCCTTCACTTTTCTACCCAGGACCAGTGTGACCACAACAGCAGCCATCTTGAAAATTGTTATTGCTACTCTTCCTAAATGGAAAATGGGGTTTTGACCAGAGGATTAATTATGATAGCTAGTTTGTCCTGAATGATAACAGTGCCCATCTGACCTCAGATATGGTCGCCATAGCCGCTGTCTTGAAAATATTTGTGTAGCTACAGATTTTTTCAGTTATCACCCTTTGAATTGATTAAATCCAGTAGGAACACCACTGTTGCATCTGACATTATATTACTGAGAATCACCATAAACAAACTGAAACTTAAAGTAAAAAGTGAAATGTCTGAAACCATATTTTTATTGCCTGATGTATTTGGCAATATAAATGAATGGACTGACAACATGAGATGTAATATCATTTACAATGACGTTTACAACTATTTGATCTCATCAAAAGCAGTATATGGAAAAGAAATTAAGAACTTTAAAAGCTTACAAAAGTTATAACTACTTCCAAAGTGGAAATGTTGATACAATTTTGTGTAATACATTGACTTTGGAAAAATAATTATCATTAAAAGCGGCTCCTGTGGCTTAGTGTTTAGAGCATCCTCCTTGGATGTGGGAGGTCACAGGTTCAAATCCCAGCTGAGTCATACCAAAGACTAATAAAAAAAAGTGGTAGTAACAGCTGCCTCGCTTGACGCTCAGCATTAAGAGGTTAGTGTTAGGACTGGTCATCCTGGTGTCACAATAATGTGACTGGGTGGGACATCATGCTATGTGTCTGCGACATGATGTGCCAGTGCAAGACATCACTATAAACTACCACACTGCAGACATCATAGCGATATGACTGAAAAGTTGTTAAAGCTACATTAAAAATCCAGGTCATGGACACACACACACACCATTAAAATAAAAATATGTTTATCACAATTGGTAAATAAATAAAACAAAGCTTACTTTGTTTGTACAATAGAGGGGGTTGTTAAAAATAGGTGGTGTACATGTATGCCGGGGAAAAGGGCGAAAATCTTGTGTCATCCTGGAGTTACGTTATTTTCATATCCCAAACTTTTGAAATAGATTTCTTTCAGTTGTACTTTCTAAAATATGCTGAATGAACAAAAATCTTTTTAGTTAGTATTTTTCTGTTTAAAGCTTTCATCCACTTGTGTTTTAAGGCCTATCTGATGGCATGATATTAAATTTGTAAGGAACTAAACATGTGCATTCACTGTGGAATTGTTTTTCACATAACGATTCTTTCCATGTTTTTTTTAGCTGTTTGTACATCCACTGCCTGTTTTATACTTTGCTTTTATATCCATCATAAAAACAACAATACATGTACAATCAAGAAACACTAACTGTAAATACAAAGCAGTTGATACTGTAACAGAGAGATTCCCAGTGGTGTAATGGCTGATGTATCACATGGCAGAGAATGGTAGTTCCCATGAAAATTGGCTCAGTGCTAGATAAATGTATTTCTCCCCATAAATGTATAGTATTATTGATGTAGGGTTTTACTGGATCACTTCTTATGGTATCTAGTTTGTCTTAAATGAAATTGATTCTGATCTGACATGCAATATAGCACTATGTTGGCCAGCTTTAAAGTCCTGCTTTTACAGGCCCTCTGTATTTGATGGTTATATTGGCATGGGGTTTTCATCAAAATACTTCTTAATGACATCTGTCAATCCCTTTGATGGATGCTTTTTGGCCCTCTGTATTTGATGGTTATATTGACATGGGGTTTTCACCAAAATACTTCTTACTGACACCTGTCAATCCCATTGATGGATGCTTTTTGCAGATCACCTTGCTTCCAGTAAGGTTAATCCAAGGATTTATTGGGAATAGATTGATGAGATCAATCTTTGTCATATTTAAATGTCCTATGAAATATGTATGTAACATTGCATGTCTTTTCTCTTTTCAGATTGACTCCTTTATTGAGCACCTGCAGGTTTCCACAGTCAATGATCAGATTTTTCCAAATGTTGTTACAGGATTCTCTGATGTTAACCCAATTATCAGAGAGGAGTCTGTAAAGGTAAATTATTTTCTTTTCAGTAGGAACTTTGTTACTGCATTTAATAATGAAGTCATTCTATGGACAATTCATAGTATAGCTGGTTAGTTATTTTAGATTTAGCTTTTTTTCTTACCAGTATAAAAGCTTTAGTCAGAAAGTATAGAGCAGTGATTTCTCAGACTGAAAGGGTTCATTAGTGGAAATAATTTGACAAGTTTAGAGGACTTTGGTACACTTTTTCTGGACATTTTGAAGAACAAATACCCAATGGTCATAATATGATATCAAGCTACATGTAACAGGAATCAACAGTGATAAATGATTAAAAATAAATTATAGACAATATATAAGTTGTAATACCTGCAAACAACATCCACAGGTCTATCTACTTGCTTATCAGTTGAGTCTAAATGCAAACAGTGTAGACCATGTTCTGCTGTTGCATACTGTGCTGGTAGATCACGGTCTGTGTTGTTTGTTCTACTGATTACTCCTAGCAAACTGCATAGACCTTATCTGCCAGACTGAGTGCAGTATGTGACAGCAGGTATGGGTCTGTGCAATTTGCAGTTGGACTCTACCATTAATTGAATATATATGGTTCTCAGTTGTTTGTTAGCAGCATGTGTTTGTAAATTGGTGGTTACTAAGATCTAACCAGGGTCGAGTACCATCCTTCAACATCTATACAATTTTTTGAAAATTCTTTAACTTGCTACATTTGCTAATATCTGATTTTTTAAAGTATATGGCTAATGTATCAAAGAATTAAACCTAATGTTTATTGCTGCAAAAGCTTAAAGTTCAATTGCACATAATAGCTATCACTGTTAATTTCCAATTGATAGTCCTTATTTTAATCAAGAAAAAAATGTCTCAGGTAGTTCACATTTATTGGAAGCTATTTTAAGTTTTGTTAACTCACATAATTGGAGTGTGGTGTCCATCCATCATATAAATGAAATCACAGAGATGAGGTTCATACCAGACTTGTTTTGGGGCCCCAACTGGCCTAGTGGTCTAAAGCGCTGGCTATTATGGATCACTGCCATCTCACCTCAGTCTGTGTGAGTTTGAGTCCAGACTCAGCTAACATGGGTAAGTGAGAAAGCCTGCCAGTAGCTTCTCATGGGTCGGTGTTTCTTCCCAGGGTTTTCCGGGGTTCTTCCTCCACCATTAATACTGGCCGCCATGTATAGCCTATCTTGTGCTGAAAAATGGCGTTAAACCCTACAACAACAGCAGATTTGTTCTTACCCCTCCCTCAAGAAACATGGACGTAAGCAAGAGTGTGTACTCTTTCCATGTCCAGTGTCAATGGAACATATTCTTGTCATGTGTATCAACTTCTATCATTTGAGACTGAAATTTTTGGATTTGAACTCAAACTACTAGATGATACACCATCAGAAAAATATCATTGACTACTAAAGAATGTGGTTTATAATAACAAATTCTGACTTAGTATTTTTAGTATTTTATATATTTGACCTTTATCAGTTTTCTTACATACATTTTAAAGAAGTTTAAAATATTTGTTTTATCTTTCTACTAGTACTTAATGTTAACATTATCTTTATTATTATGTTTAATTCTTTATATTTCCATTGATAGAACTTCACTTATTATTGCCATAATATAGCCATTATTGTGCTGATGTGCCATTAATCCTAATGCATACATACATACATACATACATACATACATACACACACACACACATACATACATACATACATACATACATACATACATACATACATACATACATACATACATACATACATACATACATATTATAATTCCTACACTTTTAATACTTTTTCATGATCACATTAAATCTATTTTTCTATTTGTAGGCCATGATGTATGTTGCTTCTAAATTAAACTACAAGAATCTTAATGAAGAATTAATGAAGCATTTTGCTCGTCTTCAATCCAAAGATGATCAGGTAGATATTAATTTTCAAGAAGTATTTCATAAAATTTAAAATTTTTTACATCATAACATTTAGATGTTTAATCATCAGCTTTTTAATGATTATGCTGATGACAACTATTGCAAAATACACATGGAGCAATTGAAAATTATGTGGTCATCACATTGTCATTAATATGACATCACATTACCTTGTGACATCACATTATAGTATCATCAATATGACATCACATTAGTGTCATCAGTATGACATCACATTACAGTGTCATCAGTATGACATCACATTAGTGTCATCAGTATGACATCACATTACAGTGTCATCAGTATGACATCACATTACAGTGTCATCAGTTTGACATCACATTACAGTGTCATCAGTATGACATCACATTACCTTGTGACATCACATTATAGTATCATCAATATGACATCACATTACAGTGTCATCAGTATGACATCACATTACAGTGTCATCAGTATGACATCACATTACAGTGTCATCAGTATGACATCACATTACAGTGTCATCAGTATGACATCACATTACAGTGTCATCAGTATGACATCACATTACAGTGTCATCAGTATGACATCACATTACCTTGTGACATCACATTATAGTATCATCAATATGACATCACATTACAGTGTCATCAGTATGACATCACATTACAGTGTCATCAGTATGACATCACATTAGTGTCATCAGTATGACATCACATTACAGTGTCATCAGTATGACATTATAGTGTCATTGACATGACATCACATTACTGTGTCATCAGTATGACATCTTGTTACAGTGTCATCAGTATGACATTATATTACAGTGTCATTAGTGCAGTATTGTCATTTCTAATATTGGATTGTTTGGATCCTTAACTGTGTTAAAAATTTATAAAAAGTCAAACCTCAAAGATTTTAACAAGCAATCATCCTTAATGTTGACTTATAGATTATGAGTGATTGGAAATATGATCTGTTATGAGATATATAGTTATATATATATATATATATATATATATATATATATATATAAAGAATACAAATCATATGGCGACTAGTCTATACAAGCTGGTTGTATTTATAGTTTTAGCACATGTGAAGATAGAAATGTAGAGGTTTACAAACGCAACGTTTTTGTGTTTATTTGTTTGTCGTAACTATGTTTTGTATTTGCCTTTGAAAAAGACTCATTAAGAGTCGAAAGCGCTTAGGCTAGTTAGTTACTAGTTTCGTACTGTTCGTCGTCAGTTTATTGCATCTATATATATATATATATATATATATATATATAGTTATACATTTATAGTCTGTCCTCAAAATCTGTTATATCTGTCATGAGTCTCCTATGGTATTATTCCTAACGCCGTAGAAAGTGGACAATTAAAATTGAAATAGATTCAAGCTCCCAGTCAGCAATGCCAAATGTATAGGTGTGTAAAAGAATCAAGCTGAAAGGTACAACAGTGTAATAAAATATCAAAGTATTCAACTATTACATGGATAATTTCTCAACCACAATATCTTTTAACAGATACAAACAGTGACCTATTCACAGTTTTGAATTACAATTCTCGTATGAAATTAAAGTCTTAAAAGAGAGTGGTTCCCTTAGATGTTGATTTAGTTACTCATTTGTCTGCTTCTTGATTCTCTCTTTTGGTACCCTTGACCCTGTGCTCTCCTTGCACTTCCAGAGCTCTGTTCCACTTCCCTCAGGCATTACGGCACTACACCTCCACCCAACTGTTACATCACAGTACACCTACATGTTCTCAACATGTCTTCCTTCTCTCTGATCCTTGGGTGCCACCTATCACTCACACCTGGAAAGCTTCCTGTGGAATTAAGAGTTATACAATCTGGTCTCCTTGCTCTAATCTCAGGAGAATTAAGCACTCTCACAGGTTTTTCATCAGAATATTGGTGAATAAATTATCAGGTCAACTCACATACTCACATCTAAATATTCTATACATGCTTGGTTCTACAAAAATTGTGCTGTAACAATAACAATATTGTTAACAGCTTCTGATGCATGCATACACATCCCTAATTCTTAACTTTTCGATGCAGTAAACTATCGCTATCAACAATAATCATATGCATTCCTACCCTGTGAATTATAATATATATATAAATATACAGATACCTAATTATATGTGCATAAGTCCAACAATGACTAACTCTGTATAATTCACAATCTATATACAGGTATACAACTGATGTTCCAGCACCCTTGGTTCCAGAGTCCTGCCGGATTAACAGTTTTGCCAGACCAACTGAAGTTACATAATAATTCAACAATACACCTCTGACCCATTAATTATACACACCTCCCATGTTTCTAAATTACCATGGAGGGCTAGAAACTTTAATTAAGCAAACATTAAGTGTAAATTAAATGAATAAATGATATACAGGTTTTTAAATGAAACAGGTTTAATAATTACTGTACTTGCAAAGAATGTTGCAGTACAACCACTCCCAAAGAGGCAAAGTTTAGAATTTGCGTGAACTGTAGAGTTAATCACAAAGGTCTGGAATTTGAGATGTGTCAAGATTACTGTCTCTTACATAGCTGATTGCTTCATCATGCATTTTTTATGCTGCAGGTAGGACATTTGGGGTACTTAAAGTTGAAGCCACAGGATTTTCAAATGTACTGCTCTGGTACACATTCTTCATGTGTTTTGATCTTTACCTGAAGAACTTTTCATGCATCAAATAAAAATTAATTAGCTCTTACTGCATTAAACACCTGCTCAGGACTGAGGTGCTCATCAACTACAAGCTTCTGAAATTTTCCACAAACTCAGCAGCTCCTTCGTAATGCTTCTTGTACCTTTGAAGCCATCCTTTACTATAGTCATACACATGTTCTAATTTAAGTTCTTTATGAAACAATTGAGCTTGGTCCATTGCCATCGTACCCAACAAGTCCTTTTATGACACAGTCGATACTATTCTATTATCACTTGGTCATGCTCAGTACTCCTACCATCTTTTTCTAATATTCATTTGCTTCTTAAAATCACTGTCTGCATAGAATTTCAATTTTTTTATTCCTCTGCTTCTTTATATCGAAAACTGCTTATGAACTAATACAAAACAAACAAAGGTGTCTCTACTTGGATATAGCATTCCCATTGAATTTAACCATGAACTGGTCAGTGCATAAAGATTATTACACAGCAGACAGGGGCCCCGAGTGGCCGAGTGGTCTAAAGCGATGTCCGTTACGGCTCACTGCCATCTCATCTCTGTCTGCGTGTGTTTGAGTCTAGGATTTGGCGAATGTGGATATGTGAGAAAGCATGCCAGTAGCTTCTCGTGGGTCGGTGGTTCTTTCCGGTGATTTCCCTGCTTCTTCCTCCACCATTAATACTGGCCGCCATGAATAGCCTATCATGTGCTGAAAAATGGCATTAAGCCCAACAACAACAACAACAACAACACAGCAGACAGGCAGTTTCATTGTGCAGAATCAGGTTTATAGTTGAAATTTTGCATAGTGTATTGACATTATCCAGGTGTTCTTAGCTAAGAATTAACTATAGGAAAATATGTGTATATTTGAACCATGAAGCATCTGCAAATTTTCCCCATGTAACGCTATCATTTGTTTTCTTATCAAGAATTTTGATGTCCATGTCTCATCGAACTTTGCACAGTAAAAAATAACAGTGAACATTTTAAACAATTGTTTTGTTGAACAAAGTCAAAATTTCACAAATTTTATTCTTCTCACTGCCTGACTGGAGCCTGAAGAGTTGTAGTGTATTCAGTTGTGTGAAATGACTTTTCTGTAAATTTACATTGTATGGATGCAAAAAAGAAATGAAAGCATTCTTTCACACATCTGTCATATGGATTGAAGCCAGGGTGTTGCTAAATTGTAGAATTATTGGGGAAAATGTTCTCATTTATTTTACTAGGACAATTTTATGTATTCAGCTTTTCTGATGCAGTGATCCGGTTTTCTTTGTCACAGGGAGGAATAAGAACAAATACAACAGTGTGCCTTGGAAAAATAGCATCATATATCAACCCACAGGTAAGTAGTAATCCAATCTTTGTTAAAGATGAGATGATAGAGGCAAAAATAATATAAACATTATAGCTTGAGTAATATTGTTGACCCCTCTTTCCCATCTCAATAAGACGCCTGACAATATAAATCTTCCCATTCAGTCTTCTCAGTAAAGTGTCTCGCAGTATAAGTCAAATAACATTACTGGTCTCTTCTTCCCATCTCAGTAAAACATCTCATAATAAAAGTCAAGTAACATTACTGATCTCTTCTTTCCATCTCAGTAAAACATCTCACAATATAAATACTCATCTCTTCTTCCCATCTCAGTAAAACATCTCAATATAATATATTTCAATAACATTACAGATTTCTCCTTCCAGTCTCAGTAAAACATGTATTAAAAGTTGAGTAACACTATTATCCTCTCCTTCCCACCTTAGAAAAACATTACTTATTGTTTCAGTAATGTACATCAAGTTTTAAGATTTTTAAAACTTTGCCTTCACAGTAGAAAATAAAGCCAAGCGATTGGAATGCTTTTAAGTCCAGAAAAATGTGTATATAGTAGATATTACCACATAGTGCATTAGCTTGTTTTGAAAGTAATGAACAGAAGGGTTTATTTCACCTACTAATTGTTATTTCAGTTTGAAGTAGCCAGCTGAGTGTTGTTGGAACAGCCTTAATATTATATTTTTTTGTAATATTTTAATGAATAAATATACACTGTAAACTGCTATCATAATCACTTTTGCTTTTAAATTAAAATTATTGTACTTATTTCAGTTGTCTTTGTATTGGGACATTATTAAGTTACAGAAGGCTTTTAGAACTGCATTTTCTTTTGTTTTGTTTTTTTTTACAGATAAGACAAAAAATCCTTTGTTCAGCATTTCTGAGGGCATTAAAGGATCCCTTCCCTCCAGCTCGGCAGGCAGGAATTCTTGGGATGGCAGCTACACAAAATTTATACCCACTAACTGATATCTGTCACAAACTTTTGCCAGCCCTGGTGGCTATGATGATGGATCCAGAGATATCTGTGCGGGAGCAGGTATTTCATTGTTCCCAAGACATTTTGTTTAGTCTGCATTTAGTAGTTGTCAGGAATGAGGTATACTGTCCTTTAAGTATTACCCATGCTGTGTGCTTAATAATTATTTTGCAGGTAAATTCATGATGATGAAGATAATCATATTAAGTGCACATAAATGTTCCCATCCCATTTATGCACCTGCTGAAAGAGTTATCTAACTTTGTTTTTGAAGCTCTTCATTTTAAAGAGGTATTCCCTCTTCCCATATGGTCAGGCTGAAAAATAAATAGAGCTAAGATTCTTTTTGATAATTACTGGTTTAAGATCAGAATAGTCTACATGATAGAGGTAAGATCCCTTTTGATAATTACTGGTTTAAGACCAGAATAGTCTACATGATATAGGTAATATCCCTTTTGATAATTACTGGTTTAAGACCAGAATATTCTACATGATAGAGGTTAGATCCCTTTTGATAATTACTGGTTTAAGATCAGAATAGTCTACATGATAGAGGTAAGATCCCTTTTGATAATTACTGGTTTAAGACAAGAATAGCCTAATGATAGAGGTAAGATCCCTTTTGATAATTACTGGTTTAAGATCAGAATAGTCTACATGATAGAGGTAAGATCCCTTTTGATAATTACTGGTTTAAGACCAGAATAGTCTACATGATAGAGGTAAGATCCCTTTTGATAATTACTGGTTTAAGACCAGAATATTCTACATGATAGAGGTAAGATCCCTTTTGATAATTACTGGTTTAAGATCAGAATAGTCTACATGATAGAGGTAAGATCCCTTTTGATAATTACTGGTTTAAGACCAGAATAGTCTACATGATAGAGGTAAGATCCCTTTTGATAATTACTGGTTTAAGACCAGAACAGTCTAATGATAGAGGTAAGATCCTTTTTGATAATTACTGGTTTAAGACCAGAATATTCTACATGATATTGGTAAGATCCTTTTTGATAATTACTGGTTTAAGACCAGAATAGTCTACATGATAGAGGTAAGATTCTTTTTGATAATTACTGGTTTAAGACCAGAATATTCTACATGATATAGGTAAGATCCTTTTTGATAATTACTGGTTTAAGATCAGAATAGTCTACATGATAGAGGTAAGATCCCTTTTGATAATTACTGGTTTAAGACCAGAATATTCTACATGATAGAGGTAAGATCCCTTTTGATAATTACTGGTTTAAGACCAGAATAGTCTACATGATAGAGGTAAGATCCTTTTTGATAATTACTGGTTTAAGATCAGAATAGTCTACATGATAGAGGTAAGATTCTTTTTGATAATTACTGGTTTAAGACCAGAATATTCTACATGATAGAGGTAAGATCCCTTTTGATAATTACTGGTTTAAGACCAGAATATTCTACATGATAGAGGTAAGATCCTTTTTGATAATTACTGGTTTAAGACCAGAATATTCTACATGATAGCCCTGCACATGTCCTCCATTATTTGCTGTTAATAATGCTCCAGAATGGCTTGAAAATACTTGTGTAATTTTGTGCATAGTTTTATCAGGAGGTCCTGTAGCTTGTAAATAAAATTAGACCCTCTGGTATCACCTTGTGTTGTGTGCACCTTGCATCAGCATCTATGTATTGGGATGGGGCTAACTTTGTACATACATTTACATTATTCACTGTTTCACCTTTAAGTTTGGGGTTGCAGGTCTACCACAGTTGTTGTCACTCAGATCTTTACACCTGTGTGCACACTGGGAATGCTTTTTCAAGTATTTTTACTCACATTTTTATTCGTGCATGTCTGTCCATGCCAGTGTTGCTTCTGGCAATGGGTAAAGGCAATGAAACTTCTTAAATGGCAATTAATTTCCTTTTTAAAACAACATTTTTGTCAATAAAACATTCAGGATTTGTGGTAGTATGCCTTGTAATGTGAAGGCAGTGACATGTTTTCAAGGTTAAATTAATTTTAAATGTGACTAAATTTTTTTTAGGTGAAAGACTTGTAAAAGTACATATTTTGGCATTTAATAAGTTAATTATTAGTTTGAAAAAGAAAAATAATTCATTGTACTGTAAATTTGTTTATCTTTCTGGGTCTCAGTTTTTGAGGTTTTTGAAAGAAAGACATTTTTCATGGATACTTAAATTTATGGTTTTGACTGTTGAAGTTTACACACACACACTTTTTTTTGAAACACTATCCATAAAGTTACACCATCAGTAACTTCATCTGGACATTGGTGTTGATGCAGTTGCTTAAGAGTGGTAAAAATGAACTTCATCCATGTCAGTTTGGATAATGTCATCATTCCATTGTGAACCAAACACATGACCAGCTGCCTCTTGCTCTAATATAACAACCATCTAGAAAATATTGTTTTAGCTTTTCATTCTAAATGAAATGTCATAGAAGACTATTTATGATATATTGTTGGCTGTGATTGAAAATGGTATTGATCTTAGGCCTTTTAAATGGCCTCCAGTTCTGCCATCTTGAAAGTCTTATTGCTACTTTTCTGAAATGGAAAAATGTATCAACATGTCCAGTTCATAAACAAGCATGATATTGACATTTCTGCTTAAATTTCTGATTATGTCCATTGATCTCAATTATCACAGTAGTTTGAAGTCTACAATGATTGCTTGACTTTTTCTTTTAAACCCATTTTTGTTCTAGACCATGTATGTTAAATCTTACCTTAATTTAAAAATTGTTTTAAACAGGTTGAGTTTTCTTTGGGGAAAAAAATAACAAAATTAAAAACAAAAGAATGCCTTATTTCATTAAATTCCTTTCAACAACTTTATTGAGGCATGTAGTGTTTCTCTTGTAAGTTTGTCCATCCATCAGTCCATCAAACCTCTCAGGTTTACGTTTAGGTCAGTATTAATGCAAAGTATTGGAACATCCTTGTTACATAAGCACATATGTTGGATTTTTTCTTTGCATGACATTTAGGCTTTTTTTTTTCTCTTTCAGGCTTTCAGGGCAGCTAGAGGGTTTATACAGAAGTTGGAGAAAGTGTCTGAAAACCCAGAGCTTCTGGCAGAGATGGGTATGTATATTTAAATGCTTAAAGGATATTGCATCCATGAAACAATAAAATATACTGCGGAAAAGGTATGCTCTTCGATGCCATGCCACAAATAAAGTTGGTTCATTTACTTGTACTCATTTCCACCTGGTTAAGTCCTACATTTATGTCCATTAATAGGTGTGTCATATTGTTCATTCCTATTTTAGTCTTTAATATAGTTCCTCTTTTAAATTCTTCAGCAATATCCCAATAGTACAGAGGTCACTTGCTATTAAAAAAGGGGCTGTAATTTCCATAAATAAAAGCTTCCCTGAAAAATAGACAACAAAATACCCATATATAAGTATTGAGCATTTCATTATTAAAATAAAAAGGAATTTGTAGTAGCTATGGGTATCACTAGAATTTTCATATTGCTGTATACAGTAAAGTCTGTCTATAAAGACAACTGTTGCAAGAAACCACCTGCCTTAAGAGATGGCATTTAGTGTATTGATTCATTGATGATACAATGTTATGTCCTGTTATTAGGGACCACCTGATTTGAGAGAACCAAATATTTTGTCAAAAGGAGTGGTCTTTTAAGACTGGAAAGAGTATAGTGATTTGCAATATATTGGAAGAAACTGAAAAAAAACCTTTTTAATATTGACGAGGAAGTCAAAGTTTCATACAACTCAAATTTCTTCTGAGAATCTTTAAGTGAATAATAATTCGGAGATATTGTTACATGTTTAGGGTGTCTGAGTTACTTGAGACAGATGTTTAATTTGCCTGTTCTCAATGCAATTGCAGATACAATGAAATGACGTCAATGAATATAAGCAGTTAGATTCATCATCCTGCTAAGGAATTTCACCTCTACATTACGTTCCCAACAAATGTCAAGGTTATTGATTACATTATATCTTTGTTGGTTGAGAAGCTGATCTCGACTTCCTTCCACCTCTTCTGGTTAAGTCCTATTGTTTTAAGGAATGTTAAAAAACCATGTTGTTTAAACCAAGTTTTGTCTCATTTTTGAAAGGTACTGTGCCTGGATGTTGATGTACATGTAGGGAAACCTTAATGATAATCATCCATTTTTATTCTTGCAGAGAAAGATGTGCAGTCTGGTGGGACACCTACTGCTGGTGCTGCCAGCTGGGCTGGTTGGGCTGTTACAGGCATGTCCTCACTTACATCCAAACTGTACAAGAAAACTACCACAAAGCCCAACACTCCATCAGGTACAGTCCTGATATCATTATCCTCTCTGTCAGCTCCAAGTTTGATAGAAAGTTCCCAAATAACCCTGCACTCAGGCAGTAGCCATATATATATATATATATATATATATATATATATATATATATATATATATATATATATATATATATATATATATATAAGGCTTCTTTATTTCAGCAGTAGTGATGTCTACAGCTTTGTTAGATCAGTAGTAGAGATATCTAAAGCTTAGTTATATCCGTAGTAGTGATATCTACAGCTTAGTTATATCAGTAGTAGTTATATCTACAGCGTAGTTATATCAGAAGTAATTATATCTAAACTTAGTTGCCTCAGTAGAAGTGACATCTACAGCTTACCATAGTTATCTCTGTTGTAGTGATATCTACAGCTTAGTTACATCAGTAGTAGTGATATCTACAACTTAGTTATATCAGTAGTAGTGATATCTACAGCTTAGTTACATCAGTAGTAGTGATATCTACAGCTTAGTTATATCAGTAGTAGTTATATCTAAAGCTTAGTTTTATTAGTAGTAGTGATATCTACAGCTTAGTTGCCTCATTAGAAGTGACTTCTACAGCTTACCATAGTTATCTCTGTTGTAGTGATATCTATAACTTAGTTATATCAGTAGTAGTGATATCTACAGCTTAGTTACATCAGTAGTAGTGATATCTACAGCTTAGTTATATTAGTAGTAGTTATATCTAAAGCTTAGTTGCCTCATTAGAAGTGACATCTACAGCTTACCATAGTTATCTCTGTTGTAGTGATATCTACAGCTTACTGTAGTTATCTCTATTGTAGTGATATCTATAGCTTACTGTAGTTATCTCTATTGTAGTGATATCTATAGCTTAGTTATTTCAGCTTTATTATTGGTGAGACTTAAAATCATTTATTCCACTAAAATTGACAAGTACAGCAGTGGCTATGTCATCATCATCAGCAACAATACCTTAAGATTTTAATAACAGTTTTATATATGGCCTGTGTATAATAATTTTTTATGTAATTGTCAGTTTTGAAAAGCAGAAATGTATATTATAATGTTATATTTGAAAGTGATCATGTTTAGCAATCTGATTTCTTTAGATTGTTTTTAGAAAAAGGTAAAATCAGGTACTGAAATCTTCTTACGAGTGGATTTTTTTTTCAGGTCAGGGACAGCAGAAGTACACCATTTTTCTGCTGTGTTTGAAGCATATTTGCTATTTCACAATTTGGATATAAAAAGTTGTGGATTAATTTTGATTTAAGAAAAAATTATAATGATAAGTTAAATAGAGAATTTATTTTTACATCATAAGATAAAAGTTCATTTTCACTGCAAAGGTATATACATGTGAGTCCGTGAAATTGTTTGAAAACTATGGAACAAATATATTAAGTCATTAATAAAAAAATTTTAAAAATGTTCATTTGATCATATTTTGTCTAAACTGCTTGATTAGATTTTGTTCATAACAATGGCGGAATCATTTTGAAACTTTGACAGGGACATAGTTTAGAAAATTCTTTGATTGTAAATTTGACATATGTACCATGTGTTTTTTGTGAGGTATTGGTAAGATTATTATGGGTTCTTAAACGCAGATGCAACAAAGCAAGATAGGTGTATTTTCAGTTGATGGAATTGGTATAGAGCCAGTATAATAAAGTTCTATAATTATTGTAATTACACATAATACAGTGTTTTTTCTTTTTTCAATTTGCAAAGTCAATTTCTGATGTCTCAGGAAAAAAAAACTAACAGTGGTCATCAAACATTGTGTTAAAGTAATTTTTGAGCCTTCTAGAGGTGCATAATAGTTTATAATATCCCATTCACACCCCTCAAGCTATCTCTAGTAATAGAAGTTGAGTTTCCTGCATGGGGGCTTGAGATCATTGGCAGACTCAGACTCCTTATGATGAATCCATGACTCCAACTCACAAAGCCATGCTTGTGGTTGATCTAAAGTTATGTATATAATCAATGTTTTGCAACAAGTAATACAACATCAGTCTTCTAATTTATTTGGGTGTTGCTAAATCAAGTACGTGCTTTTTAGATTGATATGTAATGGACATAATCTGAAATTTAAACAGAAAACACCAACCTCATGCTTGATTATGATCTGGAACATATTCATTTTTTAAATCTTGCAGTAGCTGCAACCACACAGCAGTTGTCTGGTACACAGATCAATAACCCTGATGTTGTGCAGAAATCTGAAGAATCTAAGATCGGAGCAGCCGAGATTAAACATAAGGAAGAAAAGGAGATAATAGAAGAGGAGGAAGAAGTTGGTGATGAATGGGATAATGAAGGCTGGGGAGATATTGAGGTATAGATGTCATTTCTGGTAGGCATGTATGATAGATATATTACTGTATATACCCATGTGTTCCATTTAACTGTGAAACCTGTGTATAACAGTTTACATGTGTAAACCTGTGTATTACCATTAACTGTAAAAACTGGGTGTTTTTCATTTAACTGAAAATAATTTCAACAGATCTACCGTCTTATAGTGTACTAGCATATCAATGTCAGCTCATTATGTACATAAAATGAAGTAGAATAAATATACCCAGATTTAACAGCATGTCATACAATACAAACCTGGTTATGTGCTGTTTGTATATAGATTAAGAATGTAAACGGGAAATCTGTTTTGTTAGGGATTTGCTATGAAGTCAGTAGAAAACTTGGCAGATCTTCCCACTGCACTAAGCCTTAGGAAGTTTTACACAGAAATTGCTTTATCATGCGTTCAATGTAGTCCACTAAAGACTTGAGGTCCCCTTTTTGATAATTTTTACCAATTTTCAAATCATGGCAAAGGAAAGCTGCCTATTAGTTTACTAACAAATAGGAAAACAACATAGTGGTTTAAGAAAATTTGCCTGACTTTTCACTTGTCCCAAAATGATAATCACTTGCCAAAATTTATAATGTACAGAGATATTCATTAAAGGAATTTAAAATTTTCAAGAATATTGGTTGATATTAAACATTTGGCTACTTGAGGCATAAATATTTTAATTCTTGGATTTGAAAAAATGTCCATGTACATGTATTTCACCATGACTAGTGCCGAGCCAACAGGTGATAGTTGTGTCTGTGTTGAACTCCTCAAGCTCTGGTCCATTTGTTGAAATATTTATTAGAATTTATGAAGTTTCTTGGTTTAAATAATTCCGTAATGAAGTCATAAGTTATTTGAGCTAAATCCATACTCAGTAGTGGATGGACTTAATAACAAACATATCTTTAACAGTTTGTATAACAGACAGAGAAACTGGAGTGTTCACTAAGAGTGTTTCAAGAATTTCAAAGGTTGGATAAGGTGACTGCTTGTGTGACTTAATTTGAACTTGAAATACTGCTGTAGAATAATAGTAGGATGGTCTTCAATTTTGAAATTAAAGATTAGATTAGATGATTGTAAATAAAACAGTAAGTCTTCCCTACCATATTTCATCAGAGCTGCTCTCTCCTGTGGAATGTACATGTAGTCTGTGACAAATACACTAGTTGAATTTCCAACCTACCTGTGCCAGTTTGGGATATTGTTTATAATAACTGTAAAACATCTTCTTTCTAAAACAGGAAGTTCAAGCTGGGTATAGCAATCAACCCAATGTGGCTGAAAAATTCTGTTTTTTTAGATATTTCATAATAGATTTGTTTTGCTACCACAGATTCTGACTTACATCTCTTTGGAAAAATAGTTCCCTCATACTCAGTTAACGTTTCATGTTTTATTCTTCCACTTTCATATGAAGTTTCCTTCTCTAAATCTTCCTTATTACTGTCCTTGCAAAAATAATTTAGCAGACTCGTTTTATCTACTTGGTAATTCTAGCTTGCCTGACAACTAGTTCTGAAGTGATCATAACATACATTTTGTCATTTATATATGAACAGAGACAGTTCATAAATTAGTATATGTTTCACTTTAAATGCAATATCGTACGAGAAGTTAATCTTCTGTATAATCATTACTAAAAAAGGAACCGACATAAATATTGCTCCAATTTCTTTCATTAATTTATTTGAAGAACTGGTAGATGAATAGGAAACAAAAGAAACTGAATGTAGCTCTGCTTTGTAACCCATGAACCAAGCCTTCACTCATCTTTACAGACAAGTTTAAATATTGAATGACCCCAGACCAAAATGAAAAGGGATGTTAACTTGTATCTCCTCTTAAAGATGTGCTATTTTTCTTATGGGAGAGTTTTAGTTTTCACAGGCAAATAGATGACTTTACCAGTCAGACTGGCATAATAGGTGACTTCCATTTCTGTTGCTTTACTCATCAACCTGCATGGGACTGTTACTACAGGACATTTATATGAGACATTTGTTAGGGAATATGATGTCTGTAGATATGTTTTCTGCCCTTTTGAATGTAAAATTCAAACAAGATTTCCATTTGATCTCTAGAAATCCAACAACAACAAAATTTGCTGTTGGCAGAATTAAAAATATGCTATAGTAAACTAGGGGTGATGATGTTTGTAGTAACTGAATGCTTAAAGGTTAAAACTGGTCCAGATATAGATAGGTTATGGATATTTTGGAATAACAATAACATTGTAAGATTTTAATGCTTCCAGAGTATCCCGGTGAAGGACGATGCACCAGCTTCTACAGCAGTTAGTAATAAACCACCACAAAGTACGTCTCACACTGATGAGTGGAATGTTGAAGATGAAGATTGGGGTAGTTTGGAAAATTTCTCACAATCAGTAAGACTTTCAGCAAAATCTAAGTATTATGGACTTGTAATTTTATTCAATACAAGCCATTCTGTTGTAAAAAATATCTTTGAGGGCTCTATGCAATTTATGTACAGATGAAACTTGATAAATATCAAAGGATAACACTAAATGTAAATTAACTTAAATTTAAAATTGCTTAATCTCAGATGTTTATGTACAAGCCTTCCTCCTAGAAGCAAATTTGTTGGATTAAGGAGGAGAAATTTTCTCTATAAACTTTTGAGATAGAAGGAATCTCAGGTGTAGTTATCCTGCAAGTATTTTTTCAGAATAGTTGGGATTATGTTTTCCTTCTCATAAATACATTCATTGATCTGTCTGTCAGTATGTAGTGTTATCTCCTCCTGCACTGTTAAAAATACAACCTTGAAATTTTGGGATGTGATCGGAAGGGCTTTGCTAAATAAAAGTGTACACTGGCTATTCTGATGACCACATGGAGGTTGGACAAGGTAATGGGGATAGTTTTAGTTTTACTAGTTTTAGACCTCGAACTTATGGGATGGTCTTTCATTGTCTCTCTGTCATCATTCCATCTGTTACTGCAAGTGTGTTGTTGATACTTCTCTTAAATTACTTAGAGTATTGCCATGAAGCTTTACACACACACATTCATCCAATGGTCAAATTTGTCCTCAATGACAATTGTGCCATTAAGAAATCCAAAATGGTTACCACTTTTTTTACTACTCTTCCAAAATGGAAGGTAATGTCAACATTGTGGTTTTCACTAAAAGACTTATGATGTTTAGATCTTAAATGAAAAAATTTTCAAACTGACATCCAACATGTCAACCACGGTGGCCATCATGAAAGAATGACCATACCAACATAGGGTTTCCATTAGAAGAGTTCTTATGATGTCTGACAGTTATAAATAATAATGGCTCTGATTTTACTTCTTGAAAATATTCTTACTGCAACTCCTGAACAGATTTTTATCAAGAGACTTTGCATGCAGCTGGCCTTGAATGAAAACGATGCCAATCGGACATTCACTGTTACTGCCACATCAGCATTCTTGAAAATCTTATTATTGTTAGCACTATTCCTCCTGACTGGATGGTCATATGAATAAGAGGTTTTCACTAACATACTTTCTGTCATGCCTAGTTGGTCCTAAATTTTAATGGTGATATTCTTATTCTGAGGTCCAATAGGACCACCACAGCTTCCTTAAAAAATGTAATTTTGATATGGGTTTACACTAAGATGTGGGGGCCCCGAGTGACCGAGTGGTCTAAAGCGCTGTCTGTTACAGATTACTGCCATCTCACCTCTGCGTGTGTTCGATTCTAGGATTCGGCTAATGTGGATATGTGAGAAAGCTTGCCAGTAGATTCTTGTGGGTCGGTGGTTCTTTCCGGTGATTTCCCGGTTTCTTCCTCCACCATTAATACTGGCAGCCATGAATAGCCTATCGTGTGCTGAAAAATGGCGTTAAGCCCAACAACAAACAAACAAACACTAAGATATGTATGGTGTGTAGTTGTTCCTAAAAGAAACCTACACTGATCTGAGAACCAATATGGTCACCATAGCAGCCATCTTGAAAATCTTGTTAGTAATACACATGAATAGAAAGTCATACTGATATGGTTGTTTCTTCTTTGAATATGTTACCTGAGCACATTACATTAAGATAACAACATGAACCCAGCCATCCTAGATTTGAAAAAACTCTGTATAAACAAAGAGAAGAAACTCTTATAGACTAATGCCCTTTACAATCGCCAGGAGGCCACTATTGTACCAGGATGTGCCAAGTTTGTTTTTATTGCCATATGTGAAGATGTCCTTCAGACAATCCAGTTAATATCATAAAATGTTAAAGTTAAATTCATTGACATTTCTTTTTAAGTGGTACAGTAAGAAAAACTGTTGTTTATATAGTGCATACCTGTTTTGTTTTTTTTTAAATCTAGTCATTGTATTAGGGTTTATTTTTTTTTTAGTTATTGCCATTTTCACATGTGATTTTGATCAGTATCATTTAATTTCATCAGATAATTTTTTGGCACTTATCAACTTTTACACTTAAAAGTCATTTTGATAACATAATTTACATTATTTCATTTATGTGTATATATATTTTTTGAGCACTCTTTTGTTTCTCTTCATCATTTTAGAGATGACAGCCAAGTGCTATAGGTGTAAACAGGGTGAAGGGTGGACATAAGACATGACTCTGCATAGAATTGTACATTGGCACGCACATGTAAACAAGCATGTTTAACTACTCATCTGATTCATTCATTATCTCATGAGGAATGTCAAATGCACCAAAACCTATTGTATTTGTAAATACAGTAGAAATGCCAACTCCATCCCCCATGCAGATGCTTAAAAGCACCAAAACATATTGTATTTGTAAATACAGTAGAAATGCCAACTCCATCCCCCATGCAGATGCTTAACAGCACCAAAACATACTTTATTTGTAAATACAGTAGAAATGCCAACTCCATCCCCCATGCAGATGCTTAACAGCACCAAAACATATTGTATTTGTAAATACAGTAGAAATGCCAACTCCATCCCCCATGCATATGCTTAACAGCACCAAAACATATTGTATTTGTAAATACAGTAGAAATGCCAACTCCATCCCCCATGCATATGCTTAACAGCACCAAAACATATTGTATTTGTAAATACAGTAGAAATGCCAACTCCATCCCCCATGCATATGCTTAACAGCACCAAAACATATTGTATTTGTAAATACAGTAGAAATGCCAACTCCATCCCCCATGCAGATGCTTAACAGCACCAAAACATATTGTATTTGTAAATACAGTAGAAATGCCAACTCCATCCCCCATGCATATGCTTAACAGCACCAAAACATATTGTATTTGTAAATACAGTAGAAATGCCAACTCCATCCCCCATGCAGATGCTTAACAGCACCAAAACATATTGTATTTGTAAATACAGTAGAAATGCCAACTCCATCCCCCATGCATATGCTTAACAGCACCAAAACATATTGTATTTGTAAATACAGTAGAAATGCCAACTCCATCCCCCATGCATATGCTTAACAGCACCAAAACATATTGTATTTGTAAATACAGTAGAAATGCCAACTCCATCCCCCATGCAGATGCTTAACAGCACCAAAACATATTGTATTTGTAAATACAGTAGAAATGCCAACTCCATCCCCCATGCATATGCTTAACAGCACCAAAACATATTGTATTTGTAAATACAGTAGAAATGCCAACTCCATCCCCCATGCATATGCTTAACAGCACCAAAACATATTGTATTTGTAAATACTGTAGAAATGCTAACTCCATCCCCCATGCATATGCTTAACAGCACCAAAACATATTGCATTTGTAAATACAGTAGAAATGCCAACTCCATCCCCCATGCATATGCTTAACAGCACCAAAACATTGTATTTGTAAATACAGTAGAAATGTTGAGTAGTCTCATTTGTGATGTCAAAATGCACTTTCACCCTCCATGAAGACACAGAATAGTGCCAGCATACACTGTGTCTATGAATACATTAGAATTGTTGAATAGTGTCATTCAAGGTGTCAAGATACATTCATCATCACCACAGCAGATATGGCTCCTGACCATAATGTATCTGTGATTTCAGTGGAAATCACATGCAATTCCAGTCAAGCATTGAAATCACATATGATTAGTACAACCCAAAAGGCTTTGTTAATAATTGAACAAGTTGAAGTGGCATGTATATATTGTAATAGTGCAAAACATAAGTCTAGAATCCCACTATTGATGCATGATGACTCACAAATATTCCCTCCCAGGGTGAAAGCTTGTGATCTTTTACCAAGCCAGAGCACAAAAAGATTATGAAAACAAGCTGCATGTCATTGTTAACTATTAGACTAATTTGGTACAAACCATTGGTCTATACTGATCATGCCACACCACCAGCTGGACTGACTAATACAGTACAAACCATAAATCCATACAATCATGCCACACCACCGGCTGGACTGCAAAGTGTATATTGTCATTGGTATTCTGTTCCAACCAACCAGTCCAACAGGTTATCTACCATTACACTGGTCAGGAGTCTTTTAGCTGAGACAAGCAAATTATCCATCGAGGCTTAATGCATAGCAGGCAGGCCGTACTGCACTAGCCAGCTGGACAGAAAGGAATTTATTATCATTATCTTTGATATGACCTTCCAACTGTCAACCAACCAATCCAGTTATCCCAATGAGCTGTGTATATTTACAGTTGTCAGGGTCTGCAGGCTGGTTAACTGAATGACTGGACTGCTGACCATTCCTATGAAATTCACAGTGAAGCAGCATTACTTTAAAAGCTGTTTGATTGAGCCAAATTAATCCATGTCAGTGTGATCACTACTAATGGCACATAAAAAAAAACAATTTTTAATGCAAGATGCTTGCCCTCAAGTCATTGATTACAAATCATCCCCACTTTATAACAATATATTCACTAACTTGATAGGGAGATAAATATGTCAGTGCTGCAGCATTGGAGTCTGGGTCAGGCAATGGCCCTAATGTCATGGCTTGAAGCAGAGATATGCAGTGGCATGCCAGTGATCAAATGTTAGTTCACATTCTAACTCATTCTTTGATGTTTGCATCTGTTGGAAAACAGTGATAGAATATTAGTACCAGACGATGGTCATTTCTTTGTGACTCTTTAGTTCACTTTGGGATGAAAATAATAATTAGGCTTAATTTTTTCTTTCATACGACAGCAGCATAACTCAACTACAAAGTCTTCGGCTGGTGCTTTGAAGCTGGGTGTGGCCAGCAAAAAGGGTTCAGGGGATGACTGGGGCTGGACAGAGGAAGAATTCACCCCTGTTCAAGATTCAGGGCTGCAGTCAGTCAGTTCTTACAACTGGGGCCAGGAGAACACAGAAGCTGATTTCTTCTCACAAGTCATAGGACCTAGCAAGGCGAGTCAGTTGAGTGACAAGGTGAAGGGGTCACAAATTAAGAACTGGTTATTTTGGATTGAGTATAACATCTCAAATTGTAGCATTGTTGAACTGAAACATTCAGGATTACTAAAGTTAGCATGTCTGGCCAAATATACAATTCTGCATACATAGTATATAATTGGTTACTTCAGAATACTCTGTAATGTTTAATCAGTAATCAGTAACTTGGTGAATCACAGGATTAGTTCTTCTTGACTGCATGCCTATTCCTTATATCTTAGATTTTAGGACTGAGATACTACTGCAGATGACATTTTTAAGCTCCACTATGACAGTGGTAGGGGAACATATTGCTACTCTTGTCTGTCTCCATTTCTGTCCATCCATAACAACATAGATCTTGCATGTAAGTTTTCGGGCACTGTAGTTAGGCCATGATCACATTTTCTAGTTTGAAGTATAATGATGAGTATGGCTACTTTATCAGTGATTATAGTATGTATTACAAATTATATATCTGCCTTTTATATTATAACCTTGAGAATTCTATGTAAATTAAAAACCTGTGCTTGAAAATAATGTATGATGTGTAATTGAGCAGGCATATCTTTCTACCTATGTTTCAACATACCTATCGGTCTGCCTGATTTCTTTCTGATGAATAAGATTTTTCTTTGTTCTCTAACACAGCCACAGAAGTTGAAAAACACCAGTGGATTAAAGTCTGATTCTAATCCATCTTCAACCAGACAGAGTCCTGCTCAACAAGTTCAGACTCATTCAAGCCCAAATCTTCCCAGAACTACATTAGAGGCAAAAATCTCTCAAGGTCAGAAAACACAGCCTGTCTCAGGGGTAGAGGCTAAGGAATCAGCATGGAGAGATAATGATGGATGGGATGTTGATAGTTGGGACTTACCAGGTTGGTATTTTTGTGCTTATTTAACATTCATGTATTGCAAAGACCTTTATATAATTTTTGCCTACTTAGGTTTTTGTTTTAATTGGTGCAAAATGAAATATAACTGCATTCAATAGAATCCTCTCCAATTTTGTGGAGTCCTGATGTTCAAAGTCACTGAAACAATTACCAAGGAAGACAATGTTTTGTATTTGTAACTATCACAAACCAAATGTATTAATGTATAGCATTCTGTATTATGACAAAAGTAGTACACTTTGGACATTCTGTATATACTTGTTTAGTTTGAACTGCAATTAACATAAACCTGATCTGCCTTTATATCATTAATTGACATCTTGTATTACATGTTTTGTCCAAATGATCACTCATAACAAACTGCATAGACATAGCTGGTGCATTTATATGTTCACACATTTGACCCTATGCAGTTTGGGCCGTGATTTTTAACTGAGTATATACAGTATATTATAAATCCATCCATCCCAAGCTAAGAAAGACATTTGCAACATACTTTGGCATCTTTTAGCAACAGAAATACTAAACTGTCACTGCTTACCAAGGCAGTTTAGTGTGATTTTGTGGGTTTAATGCCATTTTTCAGGACATGATAGGCTATATATGTCAGCCACATATCTGGTGGAAGAAAAACCTGGGAAAACTCAAGGAAGAACCACCAGCTCCTAAGAAGTTTTTGGCAAAACAGTCCCAAATATCCACATTGGCCAAACTAAAACTTTGTCATTTGACAAATAATCATAGTTTCTATCTTTCTGAGGTCTTAAGTCAGCCAAAGAGATGATCTCATTTGGCTTATGAAGAGGGCATCCCACCAAAGATCAAGTGCTGGAAATCATGGTCACAAATGCCTGCATGACAGAAAGCCCATCTTGTTCCACATTTATAAATAAAGGTATTATGGGGGAGTGTACCCCATGACCTTAGCAAGTACTCCTGCATGCCTAAGCATGACCTTTGAGCCTGTAAGTTGGGGTGTATGGGATTTTATATGTATCTTTTTGAGCCATCAGTTAAGAAAATTACACTATTACGATTCTGTTCTGGCTGCAGACAAAGTCATCCAGCCATATGAGCCATACATTCTTCTGTCCAACTGTAGATAAGTCCAATCTGAAAACTGTACAAGGCCCATGGGGCCATACATTATTGAACTGCACAGGGATCTTTGTGACAGATCCTTCTGTGTTTTCATTCATACACCTCAGGGACGTTATTGATAGGTCCATCTACTTTGCCAATATTGGCAGTATCGACACCGGAGCCTCAGGAGGATCTCATTTAAAGATCTGCCCATTTCTCCATGCCTATGACAATATTGGAATAGGACTTGTATGGGGATTTTAATGAAAGAGCAGTCCCTATCATTTCTTCTGTGGCACAACCATTTAAAAAAAAACATTGTACAGTTATTTACATGGTCCACATCAGTACTTTTCACACTCCAAGTGAGGCAGCCATCTGTACCATGGGATTGCTCTGGTGGCCTAGTGGTTAGAGCATCTGCCTCAGATGCAGGAGGTCACAGATTCTAACCCTGCCGAGTCATACCAGAGACATAAAAAGGGTACAAGCAGCTGGCTTGGTTGGTGCTCAGCATTAAGACGTTATTTTATGGCTGGTTGGCCTGATGTCAAGATGATGTGAGTGGGTGGGACATGATGCTAAATGTCTGTGGCATGATGCCCCAGTGCCAGACATCACTTTAAACTGCCACACTGCAGACATCTTAGCAATATGACTGAAAATTTGTTAAAGCTATGTTAAAAATGCAAATCACACACACATATCTGTACCAGGGTGACAAATCCATATGACAAATGCAATCTCACCTTTGTTATGGCGTATCCACTGGGTAGGTACTGGGACTCATGTAATAAAGACAACATTGCCTCTTCTATGCTTCCAGGCATGTTCTGTTCAGACTGGGACTGCAAAAGAGGAGATTTTTTGAATGTTGCTGCCCTCTGAATTCCCTCAATCCCCTATCACTATGCTGACCTATAAGGTCATGGTCTTCATCAAATTAAAACACAAAGATTGTCCATTCTTTTGCATTCTACCAGTCGGTCAAAATCAGAGAGATAAGTAACCAGTTTCCCAGCAGAATTAGTGATCCAGTTTGTTCTGAGGCTTTCTTTGCAGAGAGCTATCTGCTAGTGACATTTTTTTCCAGTGGTACACACTTTTCATATGAAGCTCCCTGCCCATGATACGAATTTTGTGGCCATTAATTTAATTGTTTCTTCTTTCTGTAAAGTGGACAAAAAAGTTTTCCATTTTTTTATATCAAAGATGGTTCAAAACATTGTCACCACTTCATTTGAATCATTTTGCAAATTTCCCTCTCACCAAGAAATGGGTTAATGACTGTGCATGAGAGTCCATAACTTGGATCACCATGGTCATGAATGGAACAGGCTGCAATTCCATGGCAAATGCCCAGACTTCTTCAAATTGGGCCATGACCTGGCATTAAAGATGTTACCTTTTGGGTCGCCCCTGTTCATTGGAGGCAAGACAGAGTTAGTGAAGAAAAAAGCAATCCAAGAACTGCCATTCCAACTTGTACTCAGTTTAGAAGGCAAGCTTATCAGGAAAGGGTGACAGGAAACAAGCCTTGTAATATCTGTTGTGTACTTGTCACCATGACCACCTGCAGACATCCAAGTGAAAGACACTAGATTCTTGCATTTCAGTTATCATTGGAGTGGTATATTTTGGGGAAATGAGGGTAATCCATGTTCTCCTGGAGGTGCTTTAAATTTTATTTATCTAACTCCCTCCTTGTTTTCCCTATCTTAATGTCAGACAACTCATTGATGGTGACCTACCTCCTCAAGCAAGGGGGGGAACCAAATTGCACATGTATATTCTGCTTTGACAATTCCTGCATTGGTGCTTATAGCTCAACATCACTGACACATTTCTGGCAGACTGAATACTCTTGCCAATTAAAGGTCAGACCATTCATACTGAAAGGTCTATTCACGAACCAGTCTTTCATTTGATTATCACACTTTGGGGATGATTGGCCTTTTTTTGCAACAAGGTGAAACCACAAATGGCTCACCTTGACTCTCTAATCCAGGAACCAGCAGCATGGACACAACTTTCAGTACGTTGGGTGTGTCTTTGGGCCTTTGTCTACCTAACCACAATATTAGTATAAAAATAATTCAGAAATTAAGAGGCCAGAAATGCAAACTATTTTTCTGGTTGCCCTTCTCAGACAGGACAAGTCTTTGGTCAGCAATCTATTTGATTGGTTTATAGCTTTACCCAGGAAGATTCTGGCACAGCTGTACTGTCTCAAATAACTGCAGTCACAGGTATTCTATACCTGTCTGGATTGACTCCACCTTCATGTCTGGGTCTTGTCAGGAGTGCCATGCAAAGTAAACAATTCAAGCCTTTGATAATGAAGAAAGATGGCTTTGCACCCTTAAGTTCTTTAAGGGAAGTGGCATGTAAATTCAGGGGCTGGTACAAGGACAGTATCATTATCCCTTTGAATAGCTGAATTTTTTCTCTGGATTTAAGAAGAGAAAAATTAGACCCCTGTTACCTTTCCATGATCTCCAACACATTTCAGCATCATTGCCGACTAGATAAAGAATACATTGGCCAGGCTTAGAACTTTGCTCTTTAGTTGCATCATAATGACAGTGGCATTCATGTTATATATTTCTAGTTTTTTGCAGAAGATTATAGTCAAAACCCATAAAAAATAATCCGCTAGATAGTAACTGTTCCTGTAAAGCTATCAAAGAAAGAATATCTGCCTTTCATTTTTATTCATATTCCAGGTTCAAAGATATCTGAAGCAGAGAAAAAGAAGCAAGAAAGGGAAGAAAAACGCCTACAACGACAAAGGGAGTTGCAAGAAAAAAGAGAAGCACGCAAGGGTGGTGGAGCATTGAAACTTGGAGTCAAGAAGATGTCTGCAGATTGACTTGTCTCTTTCATAGAAGATATAGGCTTAATAACTGTGATATTAAAAGAAGGGTCCTATTCATGACCTCTCATTTGCTGTTTGTAGGTACCATTAATCTATGAACATGGGTAATCACAAATTGTTCATTCCAGTGCACACAAATCCTGGTAAGGCAGTCAAAGCAGGTGTGCTGTTCTAAAGCCTTACCCTTAGTTTAATTAGATAACATAATAGTGGGCATATAGCCCAAAGAATAAATTATGAACTTTTATATCTTAAGACACAGACCCAATCATGTACCTAGAAATGAAAAAAGTGACACCAATTGATGTACTGCCAAGCTTGAATAACACGTACAAATTGTGCAAGTTCCCTAAACTCCATAATTTGTAGAGTTGACCCTCAGGGGAATTAAGTGAGACAGTTGAAGGAATTTAACTGCTTACTTTAGCCACCCTAGTTCTATCGATTGTTTTGGGGGTTTTGTGCCAATAGATCAGCAGGCCTATCAGCATGAAACATGAGGGGCAAACTTATAGAAATATGGGCCAGGTAATAAATTGAGGTTTGAAATTTCTGAGCATTTACACAGAAATAAATTGATATCTGGAGTTTCTGAGTATTTACATAGAAAATCCATGACAAAAATGTTGTCACTTTATTAATAATGACCAGATAATATGTATGTTCATTACCTACTATCTCGTAGACATATTTCATTCACACATAAATAATTATTTTCCCATGTGAATTTTGTATGATGCAGATATTTCAATATTTAAAGATATATGGTGTACACCATTAATTTTGTCATGTAACATCTCATATACCAGGTATGAAATAAATAGTACCAGAAAAGCAAGTGTCCAAATGATGATTGCACTTACTGTCTTGCATCTTATGAGGTGGAAATGTTGGTTCATTGGTTTTAATGACACTTTTAAGAAGCTATTGTTGATATCATACAGAGGAAATGGGAGGACAAAGTTTGGAACAGTAACATTGATTATTATGACTATACAGTTTTGGACTATTGAGATGTATTTCCATATCAGAATGGCAAAGTATATGTTCCTTAATCACTGTTAAATCATTGGAGTGTTGAGATTAAGCACCCAAAGATTTTTGGTGCTCAGTACTGTCTGAAAATCACTATCATTATATACGTCTAGTCCCTAATTATTGCTTTAAAGGGCTTTACATTTTCAAAAGGTGGGGGCGTTTATTAGATCACAATAATTAAAGTTAAAGTTATTTTATGTACTCTTGACCACATGTATAACTGCAACTGACTGAATTCAGTAATTATAAATAGCAGCAGTTAAAATGATCAATCCATCAGCACATTTTCCCACTCAGCAGCTGGCCTGACAAATTTTTGATCCTGCTGCTCAGTAAAAGTCATTAAAAATTGTCATGCAGCTAAAATCTTGGATCTCACCTCCCAGCTAAAGTCTTTAATCTTGCTGCCCAGCTATTGTGGCATTTATAACACTACATGTTTACCTGTGACTTTAGTAATTCCCATATTGATATATACATTGTAACAATGTGATCAACTGAAACTGCTATAGCATTTTGTTGCCATAGATCTGAAGAAGACATGCATTAGATGTATTGAATAACGTAGATCTTACAATGCTTCTTCAAAATGTTTTGCTCTTTCAAAGGGGGGGAATGGCATTAATTAGCATGGGTTCATTAATTAGGGAGTATGCAGTACATAATTTACCATTTTGTTTGAGAAGCTATGTTGATCCATTTTCTTATTACATATGTGCAATGTTTTTGATTTTGTAAATATTGGTCTATTGTATATTTTTATGTAATGGTTGCATCATCACAATCATTCAATGATAAATAGAGATACAGTAAACTATTTTTTTGTATTTTTCTTGCCTTAGTAGATATTTCAAAATACAGTGGCTTTGGTTTAGCTTAAGTAGGAGAATCTTGTATAGATTTATGGTTACAGGAAGAAATAAAAGCAGTAATTTACACAGCATTCAGATACCACTGGAAAGTCTGACCTCATTGTTTAAAAAGTGTTCTAAAAAAGAACCAATGTTAAACCCAACTTTCACACAATTGTTAGTCATATGTGTTCTTTTTCTCAATCTCTGATGTTCTAGATTTATAAAAATATTTATAAAAATGAGATGAACCATTACAAACAGTAGTTTTTGTCCTCGGTCATTATAAAGAAGAGTGGTGTGCATAATATGGATGTATGCATCCATTCACCACACTTATAACTTTAAAACAATTTGAGATAAAGGAATTAAACCTGGAGCACTAGTACATTATCATTAGAAGGTGTGTCATGTATGACATTGTGGTAATATCTTCAAGGTCAGCATCTCTGTTAATATGTTCAAATTTCTGCCACCCCTTCTCTGTCAATCAATAACTTTAAAATTAGTTTAAGATTAAGGGATGATACTTGGCAGCCTTGTATATCATCACTAGAAGGCATGTCTTATACAATAATGAGAGTCACATTTTCAAGAGCAAGGTACCTATGATATTTATGTTTTCATCACACTTCAATATCTGCAACATAACTCTATAGCTGTAGGACTTTGTAGATCATCAATAGAAAGTGTGATTGTTTTGCTTTCCTCAAGGTCATGGTCAAAGTTAAGTATTTGATTTTTTCCATAATACTTTCTTCTACTTCATAACTTTCAATCACACACGACATGGGCGCAATGCTAAACAACCTCGACAAAAGCATATGCGACAAAACCGTGCAGGTATAAATTAAGTTAAAGTAAACAATGTTTGTGGTATTCAATAATCCAAAGCCATGACCATTATTCTCATTACAATTCTTATTAACTGTAACCTGCGATCAAAAAAATTTATTTTCATGTTTTCATATGAAATAATTATAATAACTTTAACTGACAGCTGATTATTTGCCAAAGACATCAAAAACTATATGCTAAGTATTCAGAAAACAATTTTAATAGTGTATGTTTAAACATAGGAGAGCATCATTCCAATATTATACTAAACAATAAATTATATAAATGTTTAAATAAATAGTATTTGCTTTTATTTTATGTCTGAACAATAATATTGAGTTCAATATTGAACAATAATATTGATATTCATTATTTACATCTTTCACAGAGTGCATGTTGGTGCTCTTTTGTCTGATTTTGTCAGTAACCCAGTATATATATATATATGCAAAAGTAGGTTACCATAATCTTGGTCTGACATCTGAATAGTTTTTTTAATGAAGCAGTTATTAAAATTTTAAAATCTTTTTCTCTATTCAGTGTTACATTTGGGTGAAAAGACCACACAAACAAGGAATTAAATTAATTAACCATTAATTTGCTTTATTTGTAAACAAAATATAACAGATCACTTTTGATGAATGAACTTGTGTGTTGAAATATAGTGAACATCAGTAAAACACAAGAATAAAAATAGTTTCAGTTGTAGCAAGTATGTATGCAGGATCTTTGTCTTAGTTTATCCAAAGGTGAAAAGACAGTAGTTTAATGTCTTTAATATCAATTTTATGGAATAACGATTTTGTACAAATTAAAAAACAATTTTGCATTGGCTTGTTGGACTGCAGAGATTAAAGATAAAGAGATACCATGTATACTCCATACAAACCCAATCCATCTGGTTGTTGTTTTTGTTGTTGTTTTGGGGCTTAACGCCATTTTTCAGCACAAGATAGGCTATACAGCCAGTAATAATGAAGGAGGAAGAAACTAGGAAATCTGTGGAATGAACCACCAACCCATGATAAGTACTGGCAAGCTTTCTCACATATCCACATTCGCCAAATCTTAGACTCAAACCCACACAGACAGGTGAGATAGCAGTAATCTCTGCCTGTGTGTTATATGATGGCAGATCAGGGTCTGTGTTATTTACAATTATTCTCAACATAGTCAAGACAATAAATTCATTTTATAAATAAATGTTAAGATTGCATGACATCGAACTAATTTTTTGTGCACAATTTTTTTTGTTAGTAGATATCGACGAAAAAAAATATTTTCGTTAAAACATTAAAAAAGAAAAATGAAGGTTTGCTTTTTGTTCTTTATTATATATAATAATTTGCTGCAGTAGTGCCAACTGTTCCTTATGAACGATTTTTTTCTGTGTAAATCTAAGAACATACTTTTTCAAATGCAGCTTCCTTTGAAAAGTTTTAATTAAAAATTAAATTTTAATTCGATCTGCAAATGAAAAATGATTCAATAGATTTCAGTGTTTTTGTAAACTATTGAACATATGAAAAGACTGATTCCACAAGAATTCTGGCAAAACATTTTGAATCAAGAATTTTATTAACTCTCTTATTTCTTGGTCTGTGATAGTAAAATCTGCAAAAGATATGAAAATGCAGTAAAAGGAAAGTCCATGAAAATTTTCAGTTAATTTGTTTGACAGATATTAATCTCAAAAATGCAGAGTAAGTAAATGAAAATCTTTTATCTCTGTCCTATTTTCTGCACTGCCATTCTAAACAGATAATATGCACATCTGAATGTCATGTTTTACCCTTATGGAACCTCACAATTTCAGTATTTATCAATTGATATAAATTGTGGCAGGTTATTTTTGCTTTGATTTTTAGACCTTTCTTGATATGTATTGGTCTGTGTTAAAGTCTCTTTTTTTAATGGTTTAAAAGACAAGACTTATTCACAATTGAGGTCATATTTCTGTACTCTGATGTAACAATTCAGGCTCCTCGTTTTTGAGTTTTTTTTCAATTTTATCTTCTAAGACTTGTGGATGAAGTCCAAAACCATACAGGCATGTTCTAAAATAAGTCTAACTAAAACCTTGTCAGCTAATTCTTTTACATTTTGTGGGCAAGTTTTCATATTACATTCTTACAAGTTTTCGACTTACATTCTGAAAGAACTAAGAACGATTTGCCTTGGTGCATAACTCTTCAATTTTAAAGTTTGTTTTAAGCTCACTAATGATTGTGACCCTGGAATATTTTATTTAGTTGAGGGTTTTTTTTAAATAATACCTTCAAATGAATATGACATTGTTACAAGTTTGCGAACAGAAATGCATAAGCACATATTGCTAGGTCCAAATCTCTCGGAGCAGGAAAGGAAGGGTGGTGGTGCATTGCTGGAAATGCAGATTAGGCATTGGCGCCACGCAGTTAGTTTGACTGCGTTTCGGATGCCTCATCCTAGCAACGAAATTGTAAGGGATAGAAGCCAAAACGAGAAATCAGCTTGTCATGTTTTTGTTTTTTTGCGAAAAGCGATAACAGAAATGGTGTACGCTGGCACGCAGGATGAAATTCTTGGAACCGGCACAGCCACTCCCATTCTAATCGATTTCAGCGTTTAGACATTGGGTCAAATTCCTGAGATCGGTAAACCTTCACAACTAAAATCGGTCCCCATGCGCCCAGCCATACCACCCGCCGTGTTGACTCTGGTGTAGCGTCGGTGCAGTGAAACCATGAACGTAACATGACGCTGCTTCCTGGTGACCGCCAGGCACAGCGATGAAGCCTGTTGCTTGGTCTTCCTTGAAGCCATGACCCACGGCCTGCCAGACTTTCTGGCTAGGGAGATCCTGGTTCTAGCAGGCCAGCTTGAAAAAGTCGGGTAAGACATGCAGGAAGCCGATGCTGTGTGCTGAACTGGTATTAAAGAAATCGCGATAACTTCTATGTTTGGGGCAGAGCTATATTCCAACATCCAACGTATATCCCCAAAAGTCTGTTATTAATGCAATAAATTTCGAAATATTATATAGGGACGCTAAGTTTCCAGTGTTATACCGGGCAAAGGGGGGCTTCCACCTTTATTCAAGCCGTTGAATGCCATGTGGATATGTCCTTGCCGAGTGTCAGATCCCAGCCAAGATAATAATGAATAAGCGGCCTATAGGGCTTTCCAAAATGCAACGGTATGCCAAGTTTTCAGCATGTCCCTTTGCAAGGACCAGATTCGGGACCATTACTATATACCAGCAAGTACTGCAGCGTGGCCCACAACGTGTGCAACATCAAGCTGAGGTTGATAATTCCGATGGTAATACACAAAATGCTTTGCTATGATGACCACTTTCTTATGGATGCCATCAAAATGGCCCTAACAAACACCATTGGCCGAATCCTAACAACTTAGCTATGGTTTGTACACAACTTAAACAAAAGCCAGGAAAAGTTGGCCGCCAACCTGCATAGGGAACCGTTTTGCTCCACTTGGCGGCAAAACTGAAACTTTATAACCCCAAAGGGCTACTACCCCTACAAATACTTGAGCAGTTTAGAACGTTTCGAAGATGTGTGAATCACGGCTTTGGATGCCTTGATGAGCCAGCTTCGCTGCAAGGTATCAAAGCTGATGACCTAGTTTGCGCAGCTCGTTGGGAGGCATTTTGGTTAAAAATCTGGAGACTAACACCTGAAACGAGCGCTACTCTTTCCTGGCTAGCTATGCCATCGACCCCGTCCTCTACTACATCGCCGTGGGGTTAAGCTGAACATGCACCTGTTCGTCGAGAACGATTCTTGCCGCGGCGTATTGATGGTTAACCTTAGCAATGAGCATTCCAGTAACCTGCTGAGCCCCGGCAAAAACCATAGCAAACAACAGTTGGATCACCTACCTCTGCTCCGACAACCTTTATGGATAGACAACGTCCCTACACCCAGTTTCTAGTCTAGAGCAGTAGTTTTAAGTTGGGAATCGCTCTCACTTAGCCCAAGATCGAAAATCGTACTAGCGAAGGATTGTCTCTCCCTGAGGTAAATTTTAACGGTCATGTGGAACAGGTAGGCAGATTGTAAGCTTCATATTGGTGCAATGCTTGATGCGTGAAATTAGAGATTTCTTCTTCATTTCTTCCAAGACAGCGGTTGATAGTTATTTATCGGACGACTACTAAAAGTTTGACGCAGTAGTAAGTAAACAAACCGCTTAACCAATTTGGATACGATGAAAATTCTCGATAAATATAAATTGACTAATAAACGGATAATACCGGTCAGGGAAAATAATAACTGTGGGTAAATTATGATAAACATGTGTAAAAATAATAATCTTTTTATATTAAAAAGAGGATATGGTGATATGATCGTTGGATCTACAACTTTTTAAAAATTCTTCTGTTTACTGATTATTCTATCGCCTTTATCAACGCTCTGAAATATGTTAATAACTTCCGTATACATAAACTTGGTCCATTTTCTAGTAACAGTCACTCATTGTTAATTAACAGTTTTAATTTAAACTACAAAACAAAGCAAATACTAATTCACGATGATAAAACATCACAAAAACTAAGATGGGGAAAAATAGACAAAGATTTTAGTTTTAAAAAAAATAGTCATACCTGTAAACTTAAAACATAGTAAAGAAAATTCAGGATGCACATAATAGAATTGAATACATAGACAAAATTATAATAAGTATTCATTGATCTCATAGTTTTTATTGATTCTACTACAAAACGTTCTTTCTGATAAATAGCAATCACATTTATAATATATAAATATAACAAACGATAATTTGGTACTAAATGCCAAAAAATCTGCGACAAATATCAACTAGCAAGTCAAATACACAAAAATTTCCAAACACATGCAAATAGAAAAATCTTGTGAAAACAAGTTTTATATACAAAGCAAACACGACGAGCTTTTACATAAACAGGAAGAACAGTTTAAAATAAAAAACAATTATGGAAATTCAAAATCAAAAACCAGTGTTGTGATCTGTATCTTCATAGGTTAGTGACGTCAAAACCCAAGGGATTATTGGAATAATGTTAAATAACGTGGGCAATGGGGCAGTTGATGAAATTGCTAAACTCGAAGAACGATATGCATTTAAAAAATAAGAATATTGACAAAGAAAACGGAGAAAAAAAAACTTAATTCTGAAGATGATATCAATATTGCAATAGATTACAGTGGTGAAATTTTAATTGTGCCATTACTGAGTCAAAACTTGTTAATTGCATTAAAAGTCCTAAGAACAACGAAACACTTGGTCTAAATGCGTTAAGGAATAATCAGACCAATATAAAACGGGAAAGGGGATATGGAAGTTATAGACTTATTACGATTATGAACTGCTTTAGTAAACATTTTACATCTGTACTTAAAAAAGGCTAGAAGTTTTTAGAATTTCACGATGTTCTTAAAAGAAAACCAAAGCCAGATTCAGAACAGGCTATTCAACTAAAGAAAATATATTTTTCATCTCGTTCTTACTAAAATTTAAAAATTTCCAAGATAAAATTTTGTATTTTTATTGATTTTATCATAACATGTATCCTAAAAACAAATCTTGTGTCAGTTATGCTGTGGAGCAAACTGCTTTTGTTCTGTTCAGTAAAGGCATGAGAAAAGTTGAATATATTACGCCAGTTTTATTTATCACATATGTAATTGAATTCGAAAACTATTTGTGTAGTGTACTAGTGTGTAGTTGCAAATTTTTTTTTATCACAATATGTAATTTTTCCTTCGTATTTTTATACTTCGTTACGCCGACGACACCGTTAGTTTTGTAAATGAAAAATATTTTTCCAGCATAATTTAAATGTTTTACAAATACCTAGAGCTATGGAAATTGAGTATCAATTTCACGAAGACAGGGATTTTGATTTTTGTTACACGAAAAGATTATAAATATTTACATTTGATGAGAATCTAATAGACATTTGTGTTGAATGAATATGAAATAATTAGGTGTTATTTTTTTTTTCTAATAATCGAAGGTTTGTTAAGTGATTTAACTACAACTTTGAGCAATCTAGAAAGGACTTACATTTTCTTTTCCGAGAGATCAGATAGTTAAATCTTCACATAGACCCGCAATCGTATTTTCGATGATACTATTCTACCCATTTTTACTATAAGGGTGTGAAGTTTCAGTGTTTGAAAATATCACAATCACTGAACATGTAAATATCGAAATTAAAAGAAAGACTCACAAATTGGGAAACAAATCCATTTTACAAGCTTAACTCAGAATAGAAACCTATTGACAATTATCAGAGGCAGAAAGACAGGATTCTGGATCTCCATTATGAGTGGTAAATGGATTATAATATGTAGAATCCTTTATCAAAATACTTTTTACTAGGTCACTGCTAACGTTAATACTTGTCAACGGATGAATAACATAAAAAACATTCTGACAATCGTTGGGAGACCAGCCCTACTATATTATGAATGTTTTAATAATCCAAAAGGAACAAAGTGCAGGACAACAGAAACTTTAAAAGACCGTTCGATACAGGAATGGCAATGGTCGATAACTATATCCTCCAAGGGAAAATCTGATGAATAAGCAAAAGTAGTGAAACATTCAAATAGTTTTTTTTTCGCATTCGATAAAGAACATTTAAATAAATTCCTACAGAAAGTACCCTATTACATCATATTTCTTGGCCAACCTTTCTTGTTTACAGCAATAAGGTACACTAGGATATACTGTTTGGGACATTATCCATAATTTCGGCATAATTTGGTATCCTTGACTCGCTGACAATACAAGCTGTCATTCCATCAGCTGACGTTGATGTTAGAAGCATTATATATGTCATAAAAAGTAGGGTGGGGGTAGATAGCCCAGTTCTAACACAATCGATTGACACCTCTGATGTTACAGTGCTGACTTCAGGTTCCAGCATGAAAGAGTAACTCAGACGTGGTAGGTGATTTTCCCGTTTTCTCCATCTCAATGGCTACACGTCACAAGAAAGACACTATGATTACACTGAATACGTTTTAAAACCTTGTTGTTTAATGGACAAAAAATTGTAATTTACAAGAAAGCAACAACTAATTAAAATGTATTTTTGCAATAGTTGGGTCCAGTTTGTGGAAGGAAACCAGACCTATATTAAAACATAGTTTAGTGCTTTCCTATCAAAGAAACGCAGATGCAGATTTAGGGGTTGTGTCCTTTCAAGAACTGAGATTTGGAATCCCCAGTTTCGTACATATCTATAATTCAAGGAACATCATTGTTTTCTTATGTAGTAAGTCGCGTGGGACTTTAAAAGGCTTAAAAGTTTGCTAAAAGCACTGGGGAAAAAACAATCTGTGTTTAAACTAACCATATACCGAATGAAAGTTTGGCTTCATCATAGTCGATTAGTTTCCGTGTTCACGGCAGGCATCTCCGTGGCGACATCATTTTCCTAAGACAAGAGAAGATAAAAATGTAGAGACTTAGTTACAGACAAGCGACGACGCCTTCAATGGACTCAGTTCTGATTAGACTTTAAACTAACGTGTAACTAATTATACTGTTGTAAATATCAGAGAAATAGCAGTATCACATGGATAATTTTTTGTAGAATATCTATCTTTTGTGTCATATTAATTTTCTATTCTTACAGATTCGACCGTATTTCTCTCTCTCTCTCTCTCTCTCTCTCTCTCTCTCTCTCTCTCTCTCTCTCTCTCTCTCTCTCTCTCTCTCTCTCTCTCTCTCTCTCACATACACACACACTAACACACACACTCTCTCTCTCACTCACACACACACAAAAACCAACCTGATGATCTCCATTTTGTGCAGGGGTATGGGTAGAATGCCTTTTCGTCGCCTTTCCACGCTTGATATAGTTTACCTCTGTCTTTGTTCTCATTTCCTTGTATAGATCCCCTACTTGGTTCAGAATGAGTGCCATCCAGGCTAATCCAGTAATGATCCATAGGCCCACCAGAATCCGGTACCACGCTCTATAGCTAGTGTCTTGCTGACCTTTGGGACAAGCGAAAATTTATTTGAGAAATGTTAGTATTCTTGTACAAAACGAGAGCAAGCCAATCAATTGCAATCCACACCCCTTCCCCACTCAGAAACGAATAAAAGTTACATCATCAATTTGGCCTCAAAAGGATCATGCTTTGAGATTGGGGAATGGTAAATTGTACCTTTTTGAGGTCATTCTTTGCCAAATAACCTTTGCAAAAACAAAAGATGACTGATGCCTTTCCGCATCATTACATTGTGAATTGAGTAAAGTGGATGTAACCATTTGTGGATTCTTGATAATTTGTCATATGCAGTGTTCTTTAGCCCGCCCTTCACATACTCCTTTTGAAACGAGTAATCTTAAAATCTTATAACTCTTGGATAGCATATGAACAAATTTAAAAGGAGAGTATATCTTCTCACAATCGCAAAATCAAAAACCAAAAAAAAAACAAAAACAAAAACAAAACAAAACAAAAAACCAGCAACAAAGAATTCACAACAAAATACGGATGAGTACATCTTTTTTATATCTCAATTGGGCATGAAAAGCTCATGTGGCTATTGCCGTGAACCCAATTCCGGTTAAGTAGTGACAGTGGACTTGGATATTTTGTTTCACAGCAGTCCATATAATGAAGTTTGTCAGTCATATATGCTAGTTGGTTACAGCTATCTTTTGGTTTCTTGGGCTAAATACTGAAGGTGGACATTGACTTTTTTTTTAACCCCAAAAGCCATCTTATGAAGTTTGTCAAGAAAAGTATGCTACAGCAATTGTTTTTCGTGTAGAAAAAAAATATTAACTAGATTAACTTTTCTCCGACTAGGCATTGAGAATCTTTACAGAGTAAAATCAGAATTCCAAGTTTATTATTATTATTATTATTATTATTATTATTATTATTATTATTATTATTATTATTATTATTATTATTATTATTCAATATGTTCGTTAATTATGTAGTGTTTTGGAGTTCTTTCCAATGGTGTATGTTACGTTGCGCCCTACATTTTAGTACTTTTGGTCTTTATCCTATACTAACACTCCCGTCCAGTCAGATTAATTTCATGACATCCCGGCGAAAGACGTTAACATTCATTTTGAATGCCACAATCGTCGAGAACCGTTCGCGCCCAGTTAAGGCAATATCGTTAACCTTTTGCGCTCATGTTACCGATCTTGTCAGAGCAATTCCTTACAGCAAATTTGAATCTTTTGTGTTTAGATTCAACTTTTACTGACTGTTCGTATGTAATTACTTGATTAATTCGTTTGAAATATAAGGAGACACCAACTTTAATTATCTTCACTCTTGCTGTCACGTGATGAGAAGACATACATACATACATACATACATACATACATACATACATACATACATACATACATACATACATACATACATACATACATCTAGATTTTTTTAAAAAAAATTTATTCTGGTTTTTGATGTTTCTACTTTGGATGGAATGAATTGGATTTATAAACATCAGCCATGCTTACCAGCGACAAAGTCTCCAAAGCCAATGGTGCATAATGTTATCACGGAATAATACACCGATTCGTGAAACGTCCAGTCTTCCACCACCGAGAAGATTCCTGAGGGTACCAAGATGACAATAAGAAGGCCCAAACCTAGGATAACAGCTGATTTAATAATGTGATCTGTTTTCTTGTGCTTCTTCCAGCAGACTTTTGACTTAAATTTGTTGATCGGTACCGCCATTTTTTCGCCAAGGGCAGCAAGCGCGGTCGTCATGAGTGGAATACCAAACAAAGCGTATATAATGCAGAAAGTTTGTCCTCCATATGTAGAAGGGGAGATATTACCATATCCTGTGGGAAAAAAATATTGTAAGATGTGACAGTAACAATTAGACATAAAGTTTTAATATGCTTACTTATGCCTACTTCAGCATATCGTTTTCCAAACGTAAGTCTTGACATTATTTTTACAATGCGAGACGTCTACCCTGATATTTATGTTCAGTCAGCATGTTACTTCCCAAATAAATGGTGTTGTGTAGCGTATTACTAGGTCTATTTTATCCCTTTTTTCGTTTTTAATATAATAATAAATTTGTTAAGGTAGTTTGTTCGACTTTAGTATTCGTGTCCTCTTGACACAGCTTTAGATCATTATTTAATACGCGAGATGCTCAGTTCAACTACATCGAACTTGCCGTCAAAAACGAATAAATAACCATGATATAATATTATTAGAAAGCGCTGCCGTTTAAATGGAGAAGCAGGATCAAAAATATACATACCTATTGTTGTTATAACTGTAGTAGAAAAGAAGAGAGAGCTGAGAAAGTCCCAGTTAGTTGCTGTGGAGGTCTCATTGCTTGCAAAGACGCCCTGATCATAGGCCTTAATGATACCCCGGATAAATTCTTCTAACTGTTGACGATTTACACAAGTAAAATTTGCTGAAAAATTAAAGATTTAATTATTAATATTTGTTTATAATTTTTTATTTTTTAGTTTTAGATTTACTATTGTTTGAAAAAAAAGGCAAAGGGGCCACTTATTCATTGGTCTCCTCTAATATTAACATTCAATCTAGATCCTGAAGTTAAGAAAAGTTTTCGAGTACTAGACTCGGATACCATTAAAGGGTGTACACATATTTACGGCCTTCTGCTAAAAGTGTTTACATTAATAAAATATCACAACTTATTCTCATTTCTGTTTTAAAAATTGCGAAATGATTCCTAAAATTGAACTCGTTACGCGATATAGAGGTTATATGGGATTCACGTATGCAATACGTTGACTTGAATACGATCGTTAGTGCAGTAAAATGACGTATGCATGTATATTTGTATGCATTTATAGGTTTTAACGGCACGTCAGCACATTACTGGCTGTATTCTGCCAATTACAAAGTAAGTTTAAAAAAGTGTAAACATATATTGGTTAACAAAAGCTGCAGCAAAAACAATATTTCAGACAATAAAACGCATCTTACTTGTAACTTCACTAGCATCTTCAACACACATCGACTAGTCGGGGTTATTCGATTATTTGAACATTGATGCATACAGCAGTTCATGTTTTCAATCAAGCCCAAAGTTTGCAACTCAAGCACTGTCAGTTTTAATCCTTTGTTTTAGCCAAATTTAATTACAAAAAAACCCCTGAAATAACAGTTCCAAACAAGGATGACCTCTGAGGAAAACGGTTTTTAAGACAGATATTGGTATTGTTTGCAACATCATCTGCAAATTAATCAGCCAACGAAAAAGTCACTGAACGCGCCGCATTATATTATCTTATCATCCGCTCCACAGTTATTAGGCACAAAGAAAGCGAGATAAGTATAAGGTGAAGTTGCAACATGCACGTTGGAGAGAATGATGGTATACCCATATGCTAAATTCATATATGATGACTTAAAATTTATTTATATGTGGTACTAGGGAAACAACTCGTTCCCAAACACAGAAATATGGCCGAAATAGTCGCTCCAATTTGCTCGCAATATTACCTTTAACTAGCCGAAAGTGCGCTAACTATGGCAGCTATTCAATTAGGTAAAACAAAATATGTAAGTTTAGAAATTACTAGCTTCTAATACAGTCATAAATCAATTATAAAATATAAGTAAAATAAAACAAAATTATCGGCTTTTCTTCTTTCAAAATTACTTCTAAAGTCCAAGAAGGGAAAATACCAAGCGGAGCTAGCAGTCTTATAAAAGGTGTACATCTGAGGTAAGGACAAGCTGTAAAGGCGTACTCTATAACTAATATTACACCCATCAATCATAAACGAAAGTAAAGTGAATGAAAAGTTATTTTAATAATACGAAAGCTGTACACAATGCATTTTGTTAAATAAACCAGAATAACCGACAAGGAAAACCTTGTAATTCTTTTCTTTAATTTCTTTTTAACCATATTTGAAAGTAGTGTACACAATGCATTTTGTTAAATAAACCAGGATAACCCGCAAGGAAAACCTTGTAATTCATTTTTTTTAAAAATTTATTTAAGCCATATTTGAAAATAGTGATATTTTGACTTTGAAATTAGATTTAAAGTAGAACACTGTTGCTATATTGTTGACTTATCGACTAAACCTTTTGTGCATGTAATGTCGTAATGTCAAATTTAACACTGCGATAGACCCACCTAGTACCTTCATTTATTTCTTGCCCAAATTTATTAGGCAAAATGTCTAATAAATTCTCAGTGACATCGTCAATTTAACGCCTGTTCATTATATTAATAGATTTTGTTTTGTGGAAACATGCCCGGTATTAAAGTATTCTTTCAGATATGTGTTGGTCTTTTCATGCATCTGAACGTCTTGTCAAGCTGAAATTTACAAAACCAAACTGGCGGGTTTTTGGAATTATTACTTTTTCCAGATATATTTCAGTATCGTTAAAATATTCATGCAGGCCGAATTGCTTCTACTGTAAAATCTGTACTCGTTCACATTTCCTTGAAGAAATCTCGATGACTTTTCGTGATGATTCTGTTTATACGTTGTTTATTTGTTAGTCTCCATTCGTTAAAGTAACTAATCGTTTTAACGGAGCCTATAATGTTTTATCACGAGTTACGATATGTTGGTCAAATACTCGAGTCTTCATCTCTGATGTTAATTTGTCCTGAGCTGGACTTTTTGTTTTGCTAGATTTTTACGGCTCTTTGTGTAAATCATCGATGGGACCACCAACTACCCATCGCCTTTTTAACTGTCCTGTCGTTTGAACACACGCGATGGCTGATTGTACTATTTGTTAGGATACCGTCGTGTCACTAGGCTCCCGTTGCATGTTCTTAGAAAAGAACAACTCTTCTCTAATGTCATTCTGATAATCTGGCTGCTTGATTTAGCATTAAAGTAGCAACTTCAATTTGTATTTTCTTTTCAAACCTATCGAAGAATTGTTTCGATTGGGGACCTTTAGATACCATAAGACTTTGGTTTAAAAACGTACTGAGTGTACCAATGAGCTAATAGTCAGTTACTATTACTGTAAGTTCTTTTTATGTGAAAAGTTTATTTTGTTCCTGCATGTGCGCTATGTATAAATTAATTAGCACGATTTAATTTCTCATCTGTCAGTGCATCTGCTTGTAACTACTGTTTGTCTGTCTGTCTTTATGTTCTGTTTGTCATTGAATTCATTTTATCGGTTGTAAGTTATATACCATATTGGCAATGTTTGTTTAATCCATTCACAGCTTTGATTTTCCTTAGAAAGTTCTATAAGAGAGAGAGAGAGAGAGAGAGAGAGAGAGAGAGAGAGAGAGAGAGAGAGAGAGAGAGAGAGAGAGAGAGAGAGAGAGAGAGAGAGAGAGAGAAAGATAGAGAGAGAGAGAGAGAGAGAGAGAGAGAGAGAGGGGGGGAGATCAAAGTATGTCAGTATATGTAGATATCTGGAATGGAATGAATCAATAAATCGCATTAAGTAGATTAGATCATATACTATACATTCGCCGTCACTACACGGATCGTTTGTTCATTTTGGTTAGTTAGTTAATGTATTTTTCTCATTTTTCCGATCATGTTTAGAATGTATACCTTATTATCTGTTCAAATGTTGCGTGTATATTTGTTACCGCAAACTGGTGGAAGCATCTGAATAAATGTTTAATCATCAAGCATTGAAATCATCTAACGCAATCAATCTGCTTGCTAAATGACCAGATTCGCTTTGGTATGGAGTATTTCTTTCTTCCATCTAGTTTTTCAATTTTGTAGCATTTCATCAGTTCCAGGAGTAATGTTCCAATATAACGACAATAACGTGTTTACCAGGAATAAAGCAACTGGACAACATCTCTGAGATATCCACTAGTACAGAAAATTGAGCGTATTTATTTATTATTAATAACAATCTTTCAGTCATATCGCTACGATGTCTACAGTAGGTCAGTTTATAGTAATGTCTAGCACGTAGTTTCTAGCACTGGGGCATCATGCCGCCGGTATGTAGCATGACGTTCCACCCAGTCACATTATTCTGACACCAGGCCGACTATTCCTAACACTAGCCTATCAGTGCTGAGCGTCAAGCGAGGCAGCTGTTAGTACCATTTTTGCAAGTCTTTGGTATGACTCAACCAAGGATCGAACCTACGACCTTCCGCAACCACTAGGTCACCGGAGCGGTTATTTATTATTATTATTATTATTATTATTATTATTATTATTATTATTATTATTATTATTATTATTATTATTATTATTATTATTATTATTATCTGAGCCATTAATGTCTTTAGTAGCTTAAATTTCACTGGTGGATCATAATTCTCATTTACTCCTACCTCTATCCCCTGCATCCGTCCTCGTTTTAAAAATTTATATGAAAAGAGAATGAATCGTAAAGTTAGTAGTTGCAATTGAACTTACCATAAATCTTGTTTGAAAAATTTTGATTTTTATTGTGAAAATAGCCTAAGCACTATCCCCAGGGTAAAATCAAGGTCATCGGAAATGAAAATTGGTTATTCCGTGATTAGTAACAAATATATTCCTTTATGCGAACCGTTGTGTGCCTTTGGGCAAGGCACATTTGTCCAATTAACTCGGTACTAAATTATCTACCGGTGACGTTGTACCGTAAAGCACCTAACCAAACCAATTAATTTGGTGGTTTTTGGTCATTCCATTATCCTCCTATTTAAAATTGAAAACCTGAACTTAATTTAGACAGAAACTAATATAATCATAATTCTTCAAAACGTCTTTTTAACCGTTTTTGAATAATGGACTAAAACTCATATTGGACAAATCATTTTTTGGTTTGTTGTAGAAAACACAGAAGCTCCAAACAAAGCATTATCACTCATGTTTCCATAGCGGTTGCTACGTAAGCAATCTTACAATGAAGGCACCGTACAAGAGCTGGAGAAGAATCTTATTTTACCAACCGATGAGGATGTAATTCTTTCAAACAATATTTGATCATAATATTTATATATAAATTTAGAAATCGCATTATCATTTTTTTTAATTTATAACATCTTTCAGCTATATTATTTGATGTTCAATTTAGGACTATTTTTACAAGTGCAAGTTTGGTTTTCAACTTCACTACCAAAATCTAAAGTTTACAAAAGTCTTGGATTTTAAGAACCTACAATGAAAAGTTTTTCAGTCAAAGAAGCAAGGCACTGTAAAGTAAGTATTAATAAAGTGTGTGTGTGTGTGTGTGTGTGTGCGTGCGTGTGTGTGTTTGTGAGTGTGTGTGTAATTTGAATTTATAACATAGTTTTAACATTTTTTCACTATGATGTCTGCAGTGTGGCATTTTATTGTGATGTCTAGTACTGGGACATCATGCCTTAGAGATGTAGCCTCATGTTCCACCCAGTCACATTATCCTGACACCAGGCCGACCAGTCCTAAAACTACTCAATTCTTGCTGAGGACCAATCGAGACAGCTATGAACTTTTTTAAAATAAGTTTCTGGTATGATTCGGACGGGGCTCAAATCCAGGACCTCCCGCATCTGAGGTGGACGCTCTAACCACTAAGCCAAAGGTGTGGTGCATAGAAAAAGGAAAGTAAACAAATATATATATATATATATATATATATATATATATATATATATATATATATATATATATATATATATATATATATATATATATATTTATAGACATGACTTTCGCATAAAGGAGCAAGGTGATGTCCATTCGTCGTTTTGCGTCTTTGTTTTTAAAAAAAAATGTACACTATGACATTACAAAATGTCGAAGAGAAAAATTAGGGAATTATTATATTAAAAGAACAAACAAACAAAACCACCAGCAAATAGGGAAACATTTTCTCGATATGAAATTCTCAAAGTGCGGATTATGGATTCTAACAAGACCGGACAACAAGTCTTTGTAAAAAAACGGAACGACATATTCTTCATACCATCAAACATAAATTCATATTACTACAAGTATTGCTTTTTTCATATAGTTGAATTTACTTATTCATATGTCTTTAAATTTACATAATATAATTAATCAGTCAAAAAATTACTGTCAAACTGAAAATGCAAATATAGAATACGTTGCTGAAAATTACCTAGGAATTGAGCACGGTTGTCTATCGTCGCTTGTTTGGTCTCGCCTTCATGGTCTGCTTCTAGTTTGGAGAAGATGGCCGCTCCAATCAGAAGGTATCCGAATGTGAAAACTAAGACGATTAGGACGATGACGCACCGCATTGTAGTAACACCAAGTATGCTTCAGATGTGACCTATAATAATAATAATAATAATAATAATAATAATAATAATAATAATAATAATAATAATAATAATAATAATAATAATAAATTTGATGATGACGAGTGATGATTCTCACCGTCATATCTATCGTTCGCCTCGTTATCGTCGTCGTTGATGCTACCGCGGTTTTCGCGATTATCCTCAACACTACTACCGCCACCGCCAGCGTTTTACGCTCTCATTTTGCTTTTGATTTCGTATTTTTGAAACTTCTAGGACAAAAAAAATTGAATTTAAGCTGTAAATCCAACATATTTGACAGTTCTATAATTAAAAAATAAGCTTAGAATTACAGAACTTTCAGAATATCCGTATCTCTAGTTATTCTATTTAACGTTAGAGAGGATGTATCATGTTTTGAGATCGAGTTAAAGGTTTATGGTAACGAGCAAACAAACATAAATACTGTTTGGATACTATTTAACCAGGTCTTGTAAAAATGTATTGGATCGTGGTTTTTCACATACTATTGGACCATGTCTTGAAAAGATTGTGGGGTTTGATAGGGTCTACTGGACCAGGTCTTCCTGAGACTATTGAGTCATGTCTTGTATAATCTATCGGCCCAGGTCTATGTATTCTATTTTCGCAACGTTTTTAGCACACGACTAAAGCTCAAGCGTTGTCTATAACATTTTAATTATCTGCCTCAAATAAGAATAGAGGTAAAATAATGACATTGAAGGACAAATTGTGACTATGGATCCTCATCTACCATGCAACATGGATCCTCATCTACCATGCAACATTTTAGCAAACATATATAATATTTATTCTGATGGAGTTTTGGATCTAAACTTGAAAGATGTTTTAAAAACGATTTGAAAGCATTTTACTTGAACTGTTACTTCCTACTTGCACGTAACATCAGCGCAAACTCCAAGTACATTCCCAAAGACAAAAGACCTTTGCGGGCATGAGATCGTTCATCTGGTTGACATCCCCCTAACAGCCACATACAGTAGGAAGTGACCAAGAAATCTCAACCAGAAGACCTAGAACTCTCGGTCAGATGACCTAGAAATCTCGATTAGACGACAGCATATTTTCAGCTATATTTTGTGCTACATCAACATCATTTATCCAATAATGAAAGGCTTCCTTGTGAGGACGCTTTGTATCAAAGTTGGTCAATTTTGTTAAGTGGTTTCATGGGGTTTAGCTTCGTGTTTTCGAGCATAGCGACACAAGTAGGTTGTTTAATACCAAGGCAATTTGAACAAAGTGTCTTGTCCAAATGCAAACTGCTTTGGTTTACACAAGTTGATTGGATGGTAGAATTCGAACGCACACACCTTTGGTCGCGTGTACGGCATGCTTGGTACTGAGTCATTGTCGTTGTCAATGTCTTTCTATTTTAAGTAGTGGTGTGCGTATCTGATTGTAGATCGACATCGCTTGAAAACACGTCAAACTCTTTCACGCTAATGAAAGTTCTGTCAAATGAGTAAATTTCTATTAAAAAGTTAATTAAAATAAATTTTTGTTATTTTTTTATTCATAGCGCAATATTTGATGGCAGATTAACACAATTTGAACATATTTAAAGCTCTCCATGCTGGATAATTCCCGTCAATTTCGGTCAAATTCTGCTGAACACGTTTTCTTTTTTCTTTCTTTTTTCTTTTTTTTTAGGTAGGGATGGGGGTGCGGTCTCCTATTTGTAGTCGTGGCGACAAAATCTGGTTTATATCCTTGGTATGTGAAATGTTTTGAAATTTAAAACTCCAAATGCGAGGATGCTTCCTGTAAAGTCTAGCAAAGTGAGGCTCAGTAGTAAGTTACAAGTCCTTTAAATGTTTTCGTGTGTAAGTAATGGTTTCCATATCTGGTAGAAAATCGGCGTAATTTTTTGTATTAAATGAAAACTAATTGATATGGTGCTTTCTCTTAAATTCGGTCAAATTCTGTTCATCTGATCTTTAAGAAAAAGTCGTTTAACAGTTCTTTTGTTTGAGCAACAGAGGCCATACTTTGGTATCGAATCGGCAGAATGTGAAAAATAAATGTGAAAAAAATTGATACCAGGATTTTTCTGTCGAATCAGATGAATTGTGTTTAAAACTATGTGAGAAGAGATTGTAAATATGAACCATGAACAGACGAGGGACGAAAGTTCGTGCCCCAAGCTCACCTGGCCCGTTCTTGTCCATACTCACTAGTATTGTAAGGTAAGCGAAATTGAAAACTCAGGAATTTAAATTAGATGTGTGTATGCATATGCTGTACATGGTTTTGAGGATATTCAAGATATTCCCTACACTTTCCAGCTCTTCTCCTATTTCTTCCATGTACAATTAATAATGATTGGATTCCATGAGGAGTAACTGAACATATATCACTATAATAAATTCAACGTAAATGGCTCATGACTTTATCTCGATATATAATTAACTTTCTTAATGACCAAGATCGAATAAAGAAACCCATTATAATGTTGCCATCCAACGCTTTAAGATAATGTGTTAAGAACAGATGGTGAATTTATATTACTGGCACATAATTTATAGTGCCTTTGTTAGGTATGTAATAAATATAACTATTTGCAGAAGCTGTCAGGAGCGAAAACATTCATTCGATTAATTAGTTCTCCGTTTTCCGGCAAGAATAAATCACTTTTAGCTTCTAAAAAGAAACAGAAGACATACGCACATACTGCATATTCTTCTTCTCTCTTATGAGTTTCTACCTGCCTCACTTAATGTATAAAGACTAAAATTATTTGATTAAACACTTTACTATTATATCAGGAAGCCAATTCGAAATATTTCATAATATGCACTCCTGTCTGTGTAACATTTTCTTTTCTCACACATCTCGATACAAATAGCCAGCTAACAACCACAATCGTTAGCAAAGTGTTCAGTATTACATAATAACATACGGTTAAAATCTTAGTGTCTCTCTTATAAAATCAACTCTGGACTGGCACTTTCATGATCGCAACTGCATAACATATACACACATATGCAAATTGCCATAAACTTGAAATGTACCACACGATTTGAGTGAAATTTTTAAAAATATAATGATATTCCAAACTACTTTTTGGAAGTGCCCCTCCACCATTCTTTGTTGGACTGTCTTTCTCAAGTTCATCCAGAAAGTGTTGGCATATTTGCTGAGTAATATGCGAAACAGTAAGACTGTAAATATATTCGTGTGCCTGACGATATTGAATTGTTGTGAATACTTTGCTATAAAACAATAGAATGTGATATGGAAACATAGCGTACCCGTCTGAAACCATGCCGAGAGAAATGTGCACGACAAGAATATAGTTTTATTGATGATATCGTGTTCCCTTTTGTCTTCCTGTACATCAGTGGCAGTGTGAGAGTGGTTAGTATGGGGGCATCGTGAGCCAGGCGAAAGGGCCCCGTTGAAGCCTGTCTAGTGCAGCTGAAATTTTTGCAGTACATGTATTTCACTTTCACTTTAGTGTGTAACACAGATAATTTTTCCCAAAACATGTATTGAGGGGAGAGATGGTTTGGCAACTAACATACGAATTGTTCTTTGTAGCAAAATAGGGGCGCTACTAAAAAACATTGCTCCCACCCCACAAGCGCTTTGATAGGGACTCCACTAACGACAACTGCAGCATAGTGATGTTAATGATGTGTATGCAATGGTGTGTATGGGGGAGGTGGGTGTGCCTAGAAAGCCGTACCTTTGAACCAAAATGCATGCTCTGAACAGAAAGCTTCAGATCAAACTAAATTTCGCCATGGCCATCCTTTTTCAGTCAAACATGGATTTTTACAGTGTCTGCAGAAATTAATTGGACACTTGAAAGCGTCTAATCAACAGATTTGTGCAAATTTTCATTATTAATGCTAGCAGCAAAATTTAAAGGAAACACTTAAAGCGCGCTGTTTTATATTTTTTAAATAAATGTTACGTTGAATTTGTCGGGGGTTTCATTTGTATCATTCCAAGCAGCTCTGTTTTATATTTTTGAAATAAATTTTACGTTGAATTTGTCGAGGGTTTCATTTATTTTATTCCAAATATCGAAAGATTGTGACATTAAATTTGTGTTCCAAGTAAAAGGGTCATAAATTACGTTTAAAAAAGGCCAGTCGTAGACCTGTCTGTTGCCTATTCTTAAAACTAAGCATAACTAGAGTACTATGGTCACATGATATCTTATAATATAATCAGATACGCACATAACATGAATAACCCTAAATAAGTTTCACATTAATTTGTGGGGTAAGAAATTATTATTTACTGATGCTGATGATGTGAAATCATTGTAAAGCACACTAATAAAGCAAAGAAGTCTTTATCCGCTCTTATTAAAGACAAATCAATTCATATGTTGGGTAATGATATAGTAAGGGTCATTCAAAATTTTACTAAGTGCAAATTTGCACTTAAACTCTCTCTCTCTCTCTCTCTCTCTCTCTCTCTCTCTCTCTCTCTCTCTCTCTCTCTCTCTCTCTCACACACACACACACACACACACACACACACATTAAAAAGGTAGCTATGCTTTGCTAAACGACACCAAACTATCTCGATCGCTTGTAGCACACTTTCGTAGACACTGTTACATTACTGTCTTGCAACATCATTCAATATATTTTCAGGGTGGTTCATTACTTAGCATAGAACATCAAATTGGTATCCTATGATAAGCGTGAAAGATGAGCAAATTTTTTCAGTTCGATTGATATCATGTTTCCTGGACAGTAGTAAATGTATTCTTGCAATATAATGATTTTTTTTATCATTTTATTTCTACATAAAATCCTAGACTAATAATGACGAGGACTCATAATGTTATGACAATCTACAGATAATGACAAAGATGCGCAAAAATGACAAATATACAAAAATAACTAAGACACAAAAATGACAAAATTATTACACAATAATAAAGAATACGTATCTCTACAATATAATATTTTAATGGTAAAAAAGATGCAACACGCGAGATTTTTATATTTGGTTTTACCCTAGTCCATGTCGACGTGACGTGACCACACCCTAGCCGTTTCATTTAAGTCATTATATCTTCCTATCTTAAATATCATTTCGTGTTAAAGAAATTAAGTCTAAACAGACTTAGATTGACTTAAAAATCTGCATTTGTTTTATTTGCATAGGTAGTTTGTTATTGTAGATTTAACACCCGTGAGCTAATAGTACTTACCAACGACCCCTCGTCCTGAATCTATGTCGTTTAGTACTTTTCTGAGATTGGAAATGACGTGAGGAACCACTGTATCTATACGCCTGTAAAAGTTAAAATAACATCTACCAGTCTGCGCTAGTGTCTTATCTTTAGGTATCCGATCAATAACACAGATGCCAAAAAGACCTGCATAAAGAGCTGCTAGAGAGAGTTGCTTATGATATTTTGATACGTCTGACGTTATGTAGCGAATAGTGAAAATGATATAAAAAAAAATCTTTTAATCTGCATATGTATCTTGATCTGATATTTTGGTGAATATTCACTAATGCACATGCTTTGCACTGTTAGTTTCGGAAACAGTGAAAACTGGAATCAGCATGACTGTGTAATGGGACATATTCATGTATCAGTTTGCTTTAATACACTCGCCACATTTATTGTACTTCCTGCTCCAAGATCTTGTATATAAAGGGTAGAGTGAGGGGAATACGACCGAATTTTCGAAGAGCTGAAAGTCCAAACATTTTCTCCGAAAGTCAGGTCGAATGAATTGTCAAGGTCTCGTATAGGAGAATGATATACAGTAAACTTTAGATATGCCGACATCCTGGTAACCCCGAAAATTATAGCGTCACATGCATTATGTTTCTACAAAAATAAAACATCGAGGGCTACCTACTGCTGTCAAGAGGAGAAGAAAATAATCCACTCCTGATGCTAAAGAAAACCCACGCCCCCACCCCAGTACATCTTTCAGACTTGTTTGCATTCTCAGGTATGACAAGTGAATACAATTACAAACATTCCTCTCCTTTCCCTAACAAGTATGTTAAACATGCATTTATAGTCGGTTAATGCAAATATTAAATGCATACTGCTTCATGATTAAAGCTATTGTCAACAATTCCTAGATGTAGATTCCATATTTTTTCCCACTGTGAATCATGCTGTTTAAGATTGTTTACAACGTTTGGATGAGTTCTAGATTTACATCAGAGACCCTGTAAATATGCACGCTTGTTCTTAATCCCTATTGGCGTTTACAAAACATGCACATGTAACAATTTAATTCTGCTCCGGTCAACGATTGTCACCTTGCAACCATTTTATAAAAAAGCAACGACACAACAGGCCAAACGAAACTATAGCGTTGATAAAACTGGTACTTGTATTTACATTGATTGTCTCATGACAACAAAATTATCGCAACCTATATTTGCATGACATTAGAAATCCAATAGACACGTGGTATCAGCAAAATAAATCTTTCCAATGTTGTACAAAAATTCGAAAATACTAAATGAAACTCATATCCTGTTTGTAAAAGAACGAATAGACACATAATTCTTAGTATATTTATTCTGAAAACAAAGTCCAGAAACATGTCGCTTTCGCAGCAACTCGGAGAAAGTCAGAATCGTCAAGAACAGAGCACGGATTAACGATGGTTGTGTTTTATAATGTGACTATCGCATTGACTTGTGCTTTCAGGTTGATGAATCTGGCTTTTCGTCAAGGTTGATGCGATCATTTGCTTGACAACTGTTATATTTGGAATGCCTAAATTCAAAATGGATTAAACAGTTTAAAACACACAGAACACCGTTTTGAAAATGGATCCCATCCTACTTTACCAAGGAAATATTGAAGTATAGATGATCCATTCGTTTGCAAACCAGATGATTGGAATGGAGAAGACATAGAAGGGCCCATTTTACGAGGCAATATATCAAGCTTTAAAAATGCTTAAGACTAAAATAATAAATGGTAAATAGTGTGTATATTTGAAATGACAGGATATCATGAATCTTTAAATAATTTTGAACTGGATGAAAATATGCCAATAAATAAATCACAACTCACTCTTCGGTGATTGCAGAAGGATTGTTGTTGTTGTTGGGCTTAACGCCATTTTTCAGCACACGATAGGCTATACATGGTGGCCAGTATTAATGGTGGAGGAAGAAACCGGGAAATGACCGGAAAGAACAACCGACCCTCGAGAAGCTACTGGCAAGCTTTCTCACATATCCACATTAGCCGAATCCTAGAATCGAACACACGCAGTTAGAGGTGAGATGGCAGTGATCCATAACTAACAGCGCTTTAGACCACTTGCCCACTCGGGGCCCCGATGGCAGAAGGAAATATCATACATAACAATACTGACGGCCATGAAAAACATATGGTGTTTATAATGTTTATAGAACAAATTAGATGAAAACATAGCAGAGCATTAAAGCATGAATGACTCATTTGAATGTAGGGCATGCAAATTTGTGTTAGTAAAGAGATCAAAGGGACATAAAGAAAATAAATCCAAATACAAGTCTAGGAAAAACAAAATAGAACACGCGAAAAGTGTGGTAAGGAGACAGCAATGTAAAATGATATTCGATAAGGGTTATTAACGAAATTACAGAAATATATAAAGGAATATAATCAAACTGCATCTGCACATAAGCACAATGTCAAATGTTACAATCTTCTCTATGATATTTATAACAATACATAAAAGATAATGGAATAATTAATTCCTTCAGGATATACAATAAATGCTAAAATGATCTGATAAGAAAACCACGTTAATGCGTGCATGTATATTGGTTCACGATTTTTGAATTGTACTGAATAAAAACTTTGTCCATCTGGATGATAGTAGAATAAGGGTGATGATATTGTGTTAAAGACAAACTACCTAGAGATACACAACTGGTGAAAGTATTGTTGGATGTTTTGAATTCTGAATCTACACCCAAGAAATTAGTAAAATATTATGGATTTAATACTACATCGTTATGTTTTGCTGAAACAAGTTACAAATAACCATTGCATAACTGCAATACAGATTCAAAAAACAAAATCAGATCTATTCAAAACAGTTATCAATGTAAATATTGGTTATTTAATTTGTTGGGGTTTTTCTATCCTTTATATATTTCCTTTAACAAATACTTTGATTTTGCATTGGGTTAGATGTAGCAACAATGAACGTCTTACTTGTTCGAATTTTTATACGAATATTCTTATTTACAGTGAAAAAGAAACGTCCATATCATCAAGAAGATAATAATGTCTTAATGATTGTTTTGAAAACGCGTTCTGCCATGAATGCAAATAAAAACTCGCGGACGTTTCCATACTTGTCACTTTTAAAATATAGATGATAGCGATAATGTACAATATACTCTTTCGAGTTTGGTAAATGGCTGGAAAAGGTGTAATGATCGGAAGAGAAAAAACAAATTTGCATGTCGAAACTGTCTGTTCAATCGATTTGGTCCAGATGGAGCAGAACATAGTGAATTTGTGCCAAAAGGCATGCTTACCTTGAGTGAAATATCGAGAGAACAAAGATTTTGCTTTTGTGACTCAGCATCAGAAGAATTTTAATCGTGTTTTTGCTTCTGCTCCGTCTGGCACATCCATTCTCACAGAAAAAAACGTAAAACTTGAAAAACGGACATAGGATTCTGATTTTTGTTCATTATGTTTTTGCTTCTGCTCCGTCTGGCACATCTATTCACAGAGAAAATAAATAAAAACTAGAAACACGTACATAGGATTCTAAATCTTGTTTATCTACAACAGCTTCATCTAATGAAAAGATATAATATCAACGCATATTCCCTGCAATCATGGTGAATGTCGTTGTGTTTATCTGTGAGGAATAATAGTAGGAATTTTCCATCTTTACGGCCGTGATTTTAACGTTTTGCTGGCTAAAGGGTTAAGTAAGGTTTATGAAACTTGGCTAAGTGTGCAAAGCCAATATCTGATGGCTGGCTATGCGTTTATTTAGGAAATAGACGGTTGAGGCGGCTAATCGCTTCTAAATAGGCCAGATTTCTGCGCTAACAGTTACCTGTGAAAAGGTTGGGCCCAAGCGCCTCCGACCATAAAACGAGGAATAGGAATTAGATGATTTTAAAAATCTACCAGATGGAGGAACTAAGGAGACGTTAGACAGATAAAGAGGACAATGAAATATCTTGCCATACCTGTGTGAATTTAATCAATGATTCCCTGACGTTTGAAAGGAATGGAGGATACCAGGAATTATCAAAAAGAATTATGAGACAAAACGCTACCACGATGGAGATACTCGGAAAAGAGGAAGCAGAATTGGACTAGGAAAGGAAGAAACAAAAAAAAAACGTATACAGGAAGCTCCCAGAGTGCACGTAAGAGGCGGCACTAAACTCTCAAGAGAGGTAAAGAGGAAGTACGAGATTAGTACAGAGGAGTGGGTAAGGAGTAAGTACAAGGAGTAACACAGAAGAAGAAGAAAATGTATAAGAAGTGGCCACAGAAGGAGTGCAGGAGGGAAGAAGACGTGAGAATAGAAGAAGTGAGAAACTGATGCAGATGAGAACAAGGCACTGAAAGGAGACTCTCCCATTGGGACCTTAACTTTTATATGATGAGATAAATAAGAGATTAGTTAACAGGCCAATGCATTGATTAATTTATGAGTGAAGTGTAATTGGAAGATTTATATCCAAAAATTGCTGGATTAGTTTTATTTTTTTAAAATTAATATTGACTAAATTGTAACGTATTTTATTTTGAGTTGTTCATTATTTAGGCTGTCAGTATTGCTGACTGGGGCTTGTGAAACATTCAAACTTTAAATTTCCACCTTTCTGCCGTATTAGTCCTAAATTTTAAAAAGTCTTCGAACTAATAAATGTTATGTGCAATGTTCATTTCGTCAGACTTTTACTGTTTATCGCCACATAAAATATGGAAAGTCAACATATAGTGACTAAGTAGATCCTCACAAGAGATATCATAAGGAGTTAAATATCATAGTCCAACACATCACTATATCACATACAACCCGGCAACATTACAAGTTTGCATAACAGTACTAAGTGCCAATACATCGATTGTACCAGGAAGATTCTTTTGCTGTCGGTCAACTGTCGCTCTTGGTACTGTTTTCCAAATAGGGCCGCTGATTTTAAGATTTTTATCTCTTGTACATCGCCATGTTTTATTTAGCCAGCCCTTTTCTTTTGCCCTGTGATATCTTTCGATGAGCAACCCTGGGTAGTTCAGTAGGTACCACTCTGCACACATACGTCAGACAACTCCATCGTCTTGATCTTATCTGCGATGCGATGGATATCACTAAGTTCTTCATTCGAGATTGTGTTGGGAGTAAATGTTATTAATTCTGCAGTGGAACTTGGTTTTGGAATGTTTCCAGCATCTTTTGGATGGAATTTATTGTTTTCAGAAGTATTTAGCAGAACGATGAGATTGTTCCTTTTGAATTGTTGTTGTTGTGGGGCTTAACGCCATTTTTCAGCACACGATAGGCTATACATGGCGGCCAGTATTAATGGTGGAGGAAGAAACTGGGAAATCACCGGAAAATCCACCGACCCACGAGAAGCTCTGGCAAGCTTTCTCGCATATCCACATTCGCTGAATCTTAGACTCGAACCCACACAGACAGAGGTGAGATGGCAGTGATCCATAACGGACAGCGCTTTAGACCATTCGGCCACTCAGGGCCCCGTTCCTTTTGAAGATTCTTAACTTTTTCACAATGTGTATGTTTGCTGACCTCCAAGCTTGCTTTGCTTCGCTGATTTAAGTATTCACCAAACTACCGCGGTCGTTGTCTGTTTACAACTTGCAGCCTAAATGGGTGAATTCTTCACCATATTGCAGTGGTTTGGTGTTTATTGTAACGAGTTGGTCGACTCACGAGTCGATCTTCATGACACTTGTCTCCTCTGTATTGATGCTGAGACCGATTCTTTTTGGTTTTCGGTTGTGCGTGTTCTCATATTTGCCCTCCACCTTAGCTTTGAAGTTTATAAAATGCAGAAAGACGTGATTTGGAATGTTTTGTACAACTGATTGAAGGGTTTCATAGAAGCTCTCTCTCTCTCTCTCTCTCTCTCTCTCTCTCTCTCTCTCTCTCTCTCTCTCTCTCTCTCTCTCTCTCTCTCTCTCTCTCTCTCTCTCTCTCTCTCTCCAGTCTCTCCTAAATAAGTTGGTGAACTTCGAAAATAGTCTTAAAACCGGCAGAAACTCATTTTTTGGTTTCCATTGAAGAAGAATGCTGACTTTTTCTTTATTGACATTAAGTGTCAACCCGCTCATTGGCTGTCGCCGTCTCCTCCTGACAAGATGACGATGTCCCCATATAACGATACCACTTGTAACGCTACATGAGTGATATCACTTTTGGAACTACTTTTTCCACATATTTGCAATTCATGTTTTATATATATATATATATATATATATATATATATATATATATATATATATATATATATATATATATATATATATATATATATCTGTGTCTCTGTCTCTGTCTCTCTCTATCAGGATGTACAAATCTTATTATATGTCAACTGTAGATTCTAGTGTACACTTACGCAGCCAGTGAAGAGGTATCAAGAAAATTTTTTAATTCTCCAACAGCCAAATGTATCCATCATGTATTACGTTTTAAGAATTAACTTGGCACATGATGCAAGGAAACTATCAGTGACTAAACTTACATGACCTGTTGGTATGTGTCGCTAACAGAGTATTATATAACTGTGATACTCTACGACAAACAGTACACAAGTGCAAGGAAGCAAACTCGTGATTAAGTATTGTAATAAACTTTAAATAGCACGTTTCGCATCAAAATCGTGCTAGAAAACGATGGATACATCGGTAGTTGATTAGTTTTCATTGTAAACCAAAATTACGTAAAATACGTGGAAACAGCACCTGCTACCGAACTACATTGCAAGCTTGACACGATCGATTTTTGTGTGCTATATAACTAATACCAACTTTTTTTGGCTACAAAACAACATGCGGGATTGTATCTTGCTATATAAAAACAGACCACATGGTTGGACTACAGACTGACATGGGTGATTATACATCTTTATAAAACACAGACCATCATATTGGATTACAGACTGACATGAGTGATTATATAGATATATAAAACACAGACCACCATATTGGACTACAGACTGACATGGGTGATTATACATCTTTATAAAACACAGACTATCATGTTGGACCACAGACTGACATAAGTAATTATGTAGCTATATAAAACACAGACCATCATGTTGGACTACAGACTGACCTGAGTAATTATGTAGCTATAAAAAACACAGACCATCGTGTTGGATTACAGACTGACATGAGTGATTATGTAGCTATACAAAACACAGTCCATCGTCTTTGATTACAGACTGACATGAGTAATTATATATCTTTATAAAACACAGATTATCATGTTGGACTACAGACTGACACGAGTAATTATATAGCTATATAAAACACAGACCATTATGTTGGAATACAGACTGACATGAGTAATTATGTAGCTATATAAAACTCAATCGTGTTGGATTACAGTTTGACATGAGTGATTATGTAGCTATACAAAACACAGTCCATCGTCTTTGATTACAGACTGATATGAGTAATTATATATCTTTAAAAAAAAAACACAGATTATCATGTTGGACTACAGACTGACAGGAGTAATTATACATCTTTATAAAACACATACTGGCATGTTGGACTACAGACTGACATGAGTAATTATGCAGCTATATCAAACACAGACCATCGTGTTGGATTACAGACTGACATAACTAATTATGCACCTATAAAAGACACAGACCATCGTGTTGTATTACAGACTGACATGAGTAATTATGTAGCTATTAAAACATAGACCATCATGTTGGATTCTAGATTGACATGAGTAATTATATATCTTTATAAACCACAGACTATCATGTTGGACTACAGACAGACATGAGTGATTATGTAGCTATATAAAACACATACTGTCATGTTGGACTACAGACTGACATGAGTGATTATGTAGCTATATATAACACAAACCATCGTGTTGGACTACAGACTGACATGAGTAATTATATATCTTTATAAAACACAGACTATCATGTTGGACTACAAACTGACATCAGTGATTGTGTAGCTTTATATAACACAGACCATCATGTCAGACTACAAATGGAAAAGAATGTCTTATTTCTGAGCTAAAATGGCTCAAAAACCCTTAGTTTGAATTAATGCAGATTTTCAAGTTTGCTTACATGAAAATAAAAAAGAATAAAAATTGAAAATTTTGCAATCTTTCAGTTACGAAAGATTTCCGTTTTAGATATAAGTAAATGTGGACTCTTAAGGGAATTATAAATAAGTCAGTAGGCCGTAATGCTCAATGTGATTAATACGACACTACGAGTAAAGTATAAACATTTATAAACATACACAATGTATAGATAATATGGAAAAGGAATGGCAACGAACTATTTTTTATCAGTAACATTTCCAAAGATATAAAACGAAAGACAAAATGTACCGCGCTAATTGAATCTTTTCCTACAGACTCATGAATCTAACAGTTCAAACAGCCAAGCGGCTTGCCTTTATTTGTGACCCCTTGCAGTTTACCGTCCAATCTTGATCACTATCTTTAATTAATTAATGATCACACAAAGATAAATTTTTCACAAAATGAGATGTATTGTTGGCATCTGATACTTTTAAAATATATTTATAATAATTAATACAAAAATATTACACAGATGACTGTAATAACCCAGACTGTATTTCTATTGGTCATGGTAAGGTAGCATATAAACATGTTAAAAGTAATAAATAGTTAATTAGACTAAAACAACAAATTAAAAAGAAATTTTAACACAATAGTGTTACCATGCTATTATTAATGAAACTGCAAAAACATTAAAGATCTAGATCAGCGTTATCATAATAATGTCACCGAATAATTAATAAGCGTGTAGAATAAAAAAAGGTAGCGATGTTTCTTTTACTCTCAGCCTGTCTCATCCTTATTGTCCTCATTGCTTTTATCATTGAATATGCCTTCGCTATGTTCATCTGATATAAAGTCAGCTGATATTTACCTGTCAATAATCGTGTCTTGTGTCATACAGTGTTTGGAATAAGCAGATATAAACATCACCAAAAAAATGCTTTTCATCCAATGGAGTTGTTGTAACCCATATCTAATTTATCTATTATACAGCCAGACAAATTTTCTTCTTTCCTACTGAAGAAGTAAATCGCTAACTAAAATATGTGAAAGAGTGATTGAAATCAAAATCCTCTTTGTAGAGGCTCAAGTGGTGTAAATGCTTGATAGGACATATTTCTTATGCATCTTCTTTTTATTGCCGGGAATCTATAATCTTTTTCTCTGATTAATCTTAACATATTTTATTCAAGACTAGTTTCAAATTGTTTTGTGGGTGGAAAATAATTCTAAAGATACACTCTTAAAGTTGGGTCCATAGCATGTAATGGGCTCAACGAATTCTTTCCCAACTTTTCGTTCCATTGGGGCAGGACCCTAACTAGAGACTATCAACGAGGGGGTCAGATCAAAATACTTTAAGGTAGAGTTCGCGTCAATGAAAAATTTAAATATAATCGGTCCCGTCTCTGTATCCAACTTTATATAGATGGAAGTAATATTTATATAATTGAACAGTCTCAACATATTATAGGGGTAGACATCGACTATCAACTATGAATTCCTTGAAGAGTGCTCACGTTTGTAGCAGTAAGTGGTAACCAATTCTTAATTGAATCAGGAATCAGTAACCAGCTCGATGCAAAATGTTTTCAATCGGGAAAGTAAGTAACTTTCCGTTTATTCATTACTGAATCGGTAATTGGTTACGTATTCCTTATTGAACATTGAATAAGGAACAAGAAACCAACTTGACTTCAGTGACATGTTAGCCGAGAACGGCTGCTGTTGCAGTTAGAAATATTCGCCCCTATGATTTTTCACAAAAAGAGACAGGCGGGTTGGGGTATTTAATGCCATATTTTAGCACATAATAGGCTGTACATGGCGGCCAGTATATTTGGTGGAGGAATAACAAATCTAAATCCCTGGAGGAAGCACTTACCAACGAGAATCTACTGTTACAAATCGGCTCGTTTAGTGTAACATAAAGAAAAGAGTGACTACAACAAGCTTTGTAAATTTTAACAAAAAAAAATTATTTCCCTAGACAACACGGTGAAAAGGTAATAAATAATAGGAAACAAGACTTACGATTTACGAAGGTAATCCAAACATGTCCTAAAATTTTGAAAAATACATAACTCCTGTGAATACACAGTTCCAAATTGACGTAGTCTGAATCTCAATTCCGTTCCAATTGGCGGATGATGACGTCAGACAAAGATTAATACAAATGTCCAAAATTTTCACTGTTAATAACGATTTATACTGTCCTGTTCCAATTTAGAATTAATTTCAGCAAATGCCCAAAGCCAGTTGTGTAGTTCTCCAGGGAAAATAATTATTCTTTAAAAGGTAGATGAAGTACAGCAATCACCAATAACAAAACTCATGTTGTTTTTCATACGTACGAACGAACAACTCTGTCCAGCACAGGAATACCTTCTTAAGGTATCAGAAACTCTAAGATGTTAAAATATGACTCTCGACTATGACTGATTATTTTGCAGGTAAATGATAATTTAAAGCAAACTAATACGTCACTCCATTTACAAGCATGAAGAAATCATGAAGATTACGAAATCTAGCCATTATTCAGTTTAGAATGTCAACAAGTATTATTAGTAATGACTGTGGTCATACTCAATTACTTATATAGCAATTTCCGACTGTCTACTTGAAACGATAAATCCGTCATGCAAAAATCGTGTTAACCCGAGTCACATTTACATTTAAAATAAACACATTTCTAACAAAACATCAGATCTTGCGAACATTATCGTAATAATAATAATAATAATAATAATAATAATAATAATAATAATAATAATAATAATAATAATAATAATAATTATATTTTATGATATAAAAATGAAATAGAAAGAATTAAAAGAATTCAAATTTTAACACACTTGCAATTTAACTACAGGGTCGTAACACTACTGGCAAGTTTTCAAACCTACTCACGTTGGCCAAGTCGAGTCGAGACTCATACCCAAGCGGACAGAGGTAATGTTAAGGCGAGCTCCTTTGACCATTCAACCACACAGGAGGGCTCAGAGAGAGAGAGAGAGAGAGAGAGAGAGAGAGAGAGAGAGAGAGAGAGAGAGAGAGAGAGAGAGAGAGAGAGTATCGGTATGCATGTTGCAGATACAATGGTAGCTAGTACAAACACAACGAAAAATAGTTTTTCCTTTCTTATTAAGACACCAAATAAAATGGGGCATATGAAAAGACGAAATGTATACGGCTTTTTTCGTTCTTTGACCTTTTAGCGATGACGGGACAGATAATCTTTTAAAATAAAATTCCCAGCTGCTCCTCCACTAAAAATAAACGTCTGGTGGCTTAAACACTTAAATAGAGATGATAAATATGTGCTTTGTATCAGACCTATTCCACAGTCATAACTAGCTTGTAGAAGCGAACTATCAACTTGTAATAAATAAAGTTGGATTTATTATCAGTGTGTTTGGCTTCGCCTTGATTTCATTACAGAGACATTACTATCAATATTTCGCGGAAAAAGCGGCAGCCTTGTCTTTGAAAATGGACAACATTAGTAGCACCGATTCAATAAAGACTATTTGTCTGTACCGATACTGGTTATCAATATCAAAATGAAAATCTTTGTGTTGGAATAATATTGTTTTCGTAAGATTGTAATACGACTATATGATTAAGATCCGTCAAAAAAAAAAACACTTAACAATGTCACGCTATCTGCATTTTTGTATCATTAACGATAACTGAATCTCAGAGACGGTAAGGGAAGCCAGAGTCTCTTCATTGTTTCCCCACATCGCATATTACTACAACGTGGGCAATTTACTTACCAAATTTGGAGAATTTTCACCCAACGGTGTAGGACAAGATAAAGACGGACAGAAAGGATATCGAAACATCATAAATACTAAAGCGAGAGATGATGAATCTTCATAGTTCATGATATCGTAATAAATAACTGGTAGTCAGTTCAATTAGGACACTTGGAAGTCCCAGAGTTTATATTTTGGTTATGAATTAAGCTGCCTCGTGAAATTCTGAACAATAGTACATTTTTAAATTGGATTCCATCAAAAAGTGCATAATTGCAGTCACGTTCACATTAGCATTTGTGAACATTTCACTTTTAGCGGTAGATATAAGTGAGCAGGCGACAAATAGATTCTTTTTGACAATATCGGTCGTGAAAAACACAAAGAAAAAACATATTAATAATCTCTCGTGTTCAGTTTAGCCATAGAATGGATATAAAACACTTACCTTAATTTATAAATCAATACTCGTAAACGCGTTTCCTGTGTACATCCGATGGATAATGGGTCGAACTTCGAAAGCTACTAGATCAGTCGTGTCTACAATGCGCATAGAATGGAGTGTTAAACTGTCAGCATTCCCCAAAATGACGACTCCAATTGTATTGAAAAGTGGATCTAATCCCTGACTAGTTGGTAAAGAAAATTGTAAGACGTGAGAGCAATAAATGGGACGACTTCACACTTCAACGAGTTTTTATTTTACGAACAGAAGTCATTCGTTCCTTTATTGTTAAACATATTTAGATCAATTTTAACACCGGACTATGTATATATTCGCGTCTGAAACTGGCAATCAACGAATATTGTGAAAGCTTACAATCCTCGGTGTAAGTGAGATTCAATTCCACCTGTACCATATAACAAATACTAGTAAACAAACCGTAAACAGATTTGAAATAATATCTCGTGCCAGGCACTAAGGTGTATATTACTATTTTTTATTTTCATCGCAGTGAAATCCGCTATTTGTTGGATAATCTGAAAGATCAAACAGATCCCGGTGTTCATTATGGTTTTTTTTTTTTTTTTTTTTTGTGGTAAATATCAGATTCTATCTTGTACATGAGCGAACCAGTTTCAGTGAACAGAAGTGGAAGACCTTGTGTATTGGATTGTTAAACTGGACCCTGAATACCTTGTGGGCGGCATAGTTTGAGGACCTTTGATAAATTGAGGATGTCTAGGATACGTGCTCGGGAAATCATGCGTTACCATTATATATATATATATATATATATATATATATATATATATATATATATATATATATATATATATATATATATATATATATATACATACATATATATATACATACATATATATACATACATACATATATATGTATATATATATGTATATATGTATATGTATATATATATATATATATATATATATATATATATATATATATATATATATATATATATAAACCTGCATACACATTTACGTATGTATAAAAAAATCTTATACATACATACACGCATAAGCATACAAAACCAGCAGTTAAACACCGTATTTTTCTTTGTTTATTTCTTTCGGCTTAAAAACCCATTTTAAAAATTTTACTTACTGATAAGTTTCAATAAGTATTGACTTCTGTATCGACTTAATTAAAGCCAGTACTTTGAAGGAAAATATACATCTAAACAACGCATTCAAGCAAAGACAACACAATGACGTACTTAGTCCGAGTTTCCTCTGATCCTTGTCGCCCTATTTTTTATCTTTGGACATTCAGGTTGGGGTGTAGGGTCAGAGTCAATTCGCTATTGAAAAGTTCGAATTCGCCTTCGCCATTTGGTGTATGGGGTTGCCGCTTACTAACTGGGTCAGGAAACTTTAATGACCGTTCATCGAGATATGCCAACATAATATCGATAGGACTCCGATTTATTGTCTCAGACATTGCATGTATAGCATTCGTTATATTTTTAATCCGCTGACAGACTAGTCGAAACTATAACGTTGATAAAATTTGACCTTCAAATCGTCCTTTTTATTCTGAGTCACCTGACTACACAAATCACCACACAGGTCAACAACTTCAGAGTTCAAATAGTCACTATACAAGTTCTAAGGGAAAGGAGGAACATGGACATCAGGCACACTGCCATCCCCGGGCAATGGGAAGGAAGTACAGTTTCACCTGGATCTTTTGGAATTAAAAAAAAAAACCTATGTGAATAGGACAATAAAAAAAAAGAAATTAATAATGTCTCTCTTTTTTACTTTCTTATATTTTATTTTATATTTTTAAAAAAAAAATATTTTAGAACATTTGGACTATTTTAAAGGAAAGCTTAATAGAGAGGCCTCCTAAATGTAAGGAGGAGCAGAAAAACATTAAAGGAATGCGGCTCCTTACATGATGCAAAATTAAAAAAAATAATTAATATAAAAAGCATAAAACAAGAGACGACACAATACTTACACAAAATAATAAGTTTTCCTTTATTTTGTTTCTAGAAGCACCGTCAATTTTTCAAATGGATTCTAAATTCAAAAATTAAGTATATAATAATTTTTATTCTTTAAATAAATAAATACATGATTATACTCTAGGGAAAAAAAAATAGGGAGACTGAATCTGATTTAAATGCCGCCCTTACAAGATACATATACCACTCACAACAATATAGAATACTACATATATATCAAACACAGGACATAGTGAAACCTTGACAAAGGTCACAAATGGAAGCTAGGTGAAGGAACCCGAGAAAATAATTGATATTTTATCGGAGGAACACACCTATAGAAACACTAGGGAACAAAAAATACCCCAATAAAATTTAAATTAATAAAAAAAATTGATTCAAAATTATATTATTAAGGATTCCATTACAACACACCTTTGGGGGAAACAAAAACACATGAAATACTTTTCAGTTTTTTTTCACTAAGTTGTGGCGGGGGCATCTGTTAGGAAATTTATTTATTAATTTATTATATTTCAACAAATAAACCTGCGAACATGATAATAGGACGACAAGGAAACAAGCACTAAAACACAAGTTCAGAACACAGGGTCTCACTTCTAAGTCTCAACCAGCCATATAAGCTGGAATTGTGTGTGTGTGTGTGTGTGTGTGTGTGTGTGTGTGTGTGTGTGTGTGTGTGTGTGTGTGTGTGGATATTTTGTCTTAAGTATGGACTCATAAAGTACAGGGCCCAATGTCGGATACTCATATAAACTTATCATTACGAGAACATCGCATTTCTGTAGTTATTCATCAGGTATTTCGTATGATAGTCCAGTCCCTGTCAAAATAGGTTATCGTTGTTGAAAGACAACAGGAACAGTCTTGCACAATTGGGCGCTCTGAATGCTTGATTTCGCCAATAAAACACTAAACGTCCATGCACTTGTAAGGGCCGCGCTGTCGATTCAAGGGCTCGGACCTGTGGATGACTCGGTGAGATGGTCTACTGCATGTTCAAAGACAATATAAAACTGGTCCTGTTTCATAGCAGAAAATGTGCTGGCAACAAACCACATGTATTAATGGTAAATATGAAATATATCTTTTTAACGAGTGATTAAAGAGAATTGTCATCATTTTGTGTCATGGCTGCCAAGGAAACCGTGCTTTAACCTCACTTCAATAGCCGTACTTGCAACACGGTCTTGAAAAGATTACAAGCTTGGCAATTGCAGTGCCTACGACAGGCTCACATAGAACTTGGAGAGCTAAAGTAACACTAATTTTACCCGAAATGGAACAAGAAGTGGAAGACCTTGTGGGCCGCATGGAATACTTTTGAGAAATTGGTGACGCCTATGATACGTACATCAGGAAAGCATGCATTACCATCACGTGCATGCTCGAGTTCTGCTACGATTGTCTTGAAAGATATGTGCCTCACAAGGTATTTGAGCTGATTCAGATGATTTAATACATATAGATACCGATAGTGCCAACATCGTAGTAGATGGAGTGACTATCGATGAGTCAGTTCGTCTCGAACTTTGATTTCAAAGTCAATCGTAAGATATAGCTAGCATCAAAATTTTTCAGCATTCGCGCGCTTGGCACAATTATGATGGAATTTACATAAAGTCGCGCCATCACACTTAGTAGAAAGTGCTTCTATATCGAAAGCGACGACTGAGATACATATGGGAATATGAAGGTCATGTACTTGCCCAAGGCCATGAACAAGATGCCAAAAAGACTTAAATGGGGAAGCAATAGTTCCTCTGTTATTTCCCTAGACAATGCCACCAATCGCTACATTCAGAAATGCATGGTGGCTTCTATCCCACTGTAATAACAGAAAAAGGTTGTCAACAAGTTGAACGCAGTAAAAATCATCTTTTCATGAGCTCACATTATGTGACAATCTAGTTTGAGTAGTCTTATATATGGAGTTTATGGTCCAAGCCCTATTTTATATTGGACGTCAATATAATTCTCACCCCTTCCATTCCCCCTCTCAAGTTACCCTAAACAACTACTAAAACAAGTTTGTTGAGACAATAAAATTTATTTCGTAATCGTTATTGAATCATCATCGTCGTCAAACCAAATAGGGGTTTGAACCAGAAACACCCTTTTTACAAGACTACTCATATATCTCATACAAAATTGCTAGAGATTGCTAGTGATTCACATTAACAATCAATCTAAAAGGCTCTTTTGCTAAAATCATCCCAACGCTAATGTGTTAATATCACTAGAACAGTATCTCTTATCAAAATTGCAAAGATCAGATCTCATTATAACATCAGCCTCAAAATTATGACAGTTATATTGCATTGCCATCATTTCAACATGACCACTTAAACCATCTAACGCACACTTATAATTATCAAATCCTACTACCTTACCTACCACATTTCCATTATTTTTCTTTTTATTCACTTGTCTACTTTCTTAACTTTATTATCAGATAATTTTTAGCAATTCATTTTCCTAATTAATCCAATTAACTCCGTTATAATTTTCATAGAAACTTCATCTTTAAACTTTCATATTACTTTTTTATTTTCATCACAGTGAAATCCGCCATTTCTGGATAATCGGAAATCTCAAACAGATCCCGGTGTTCATAAAATAATTTGTAAATTTGTAAATATCATCAAATTCTTTCTTGTGCATGAGTTAATCAGTGTAAATGAACAACAACTCTTCATCAGGCCATTTAACCTTAATAAAATCATAATGAAGCTGTTAAATTAACGTATTTGATATCTCAAGCACTTCCATACCCACATGAACTGGTTTATTCAACTTCGAGATTGTTTTTCTTTTATGTATCACGACAAGATTTTCATTAAAAGTTTTAACGTGGCTTCACAGAGTAATCAGGATCAACTTCAACAAAATGGCCAATATTATCTGGCACAATTTGATCTGTTTCTTTGAAAAACTGATCCGGGTTTATCCAATGAAATCCGTCGTACCGCATTGGTCCCGCATTGTTTAGATACAGCATATCCCTAAAGAATATTTTCGTTAAGATAAACTATAAAAATTGATATCAATATCTTATCATAGTTCCTCATGTACTTGTTATTCGCGATCGCATATTTTTTTTTGCTTTTACGCTTTTTGCATCTCTGATTTACGTTCAGGAAAGTTGAACATGTCAGACTCTGTAGGCAACTTAAGTTTTTTCGATGTGTTGGAGTAATGCGTCCCAACTTAATCCCTGTTATGACTAGTATAATGCCGGATCAAGTCTGGAGTTATCATTTTTGACATTTCTAACATTTTCAAATATATCTGAGAGCAACGACACATCTGTGATCAGATATAAGTCATGATAGTCATCGAAGGTTTTACAGATTAATTACAAATTTGCTGAGAGTAAGCATAATTGTCATCGCTAACACTTTCAGGATTTAACCTGGAATAAAGCTTGTCCCTGTTAGGTAAACTTGTTTCATTGAATCTTTCCCAGTCGTCAAGATATTCTTATGGAAAGATACCTTCTACGTAAATTTGTTTTGTCACCAAAATGGTCAGTCAAATTATCAAACTTTCCACATCCTTTAACGGTGCCGCCATAAACTATAAACTATCAATAAATCCCAACTTACCAAGTTTCACTGACTTATAATATTCCTTATTATTTGGGATGCAATTTATTTAATCGCTGTTATTGATTTTTAGGCGATTTATTGTATATTTATTGCCGAATGCTTCTACGATAATATGAGAATCATATCCAAGAAAATTATGTCCGACAACAGGAATCAAATCTGGTGTGGTATATTTAAGATACTATTCATCATAAGCTGGACCGTGATGCCTACATGTAATGTAACAGTGATCCTTTACTCGATCTTGAGTCACAAACGCGTGCTCCCAAAAAATGACGTCATTTTGCTAAAGCAAATTCTGTTTCTTGTTTTATTGTAAGCGGTTTCATTTTCATTGTCCTATTGGGCAACATCACAATGACATCAACCTCGCTGATATAATATTTCAGTAGCCACAAAGCTGGATTTACGCCAGGATAAAGTTTGACGGTTTTTGATAAACTTTCATCAACAGCACATACAACTCTGTATGCTACCCACATGGAACATGTTCAGGTGCTTTCTTGTAGAAAATTTGTCAGGGCTATTTTCGGTTCCTAGAACTCGAAATCATAGTATATTATCACCGGAACTTTCATCTTGTGTTTCTAATCCGTGAACTGTAATATTCTTTCATCTTTGCCATGCATTAATATTCGTTGTACGTTAGAACAATAGCAGAATGATCAGCTGTAACTTACATCCGTTTAAACATCTGACGCAAAAAATATTTCTTATCTTTGTTGTACCGCCCACCAACTAAAATGTTTTGTTTCTCAAATTTTGGAATTTGATTCTCAGAAACAAGAAATACAGTACTTGAAATGTTTAAATTGGTAAGGTGGTGCTCACCAGTTATTATGAACTTTTGAGAGAGTGATGTATATAAGGTGAAGTTGTTTGCATTTTAAACATGCATAGTGGAGAGAATGTTGGCATACCTATATGCTACTTTTATGTAATGTGGCTGACATTTCTTTGGATTTTGTACTTTTGGAAATTTTCAATGATCTTAGGACATTGCTAACTAAATTGACTGCTCCCTTGTGCTCCAAAAATCAACCTGAATTTGTCTAAAGTACACAATTCTTGGCAGCTATTAAAATATGGAAAATAAATTTTGCCAAACTAGAAAATGCCAGCTTCTAAAAGTGCAAGGAATGCATTTCCACATACATAAAATGTAAAAAAAGTTATCGGCTCTATTTTCTATAATTTACCTAAGAAGTTCGAGAAGTGAAAATGAGCAAGTAGAGCTAGCACTCTTTTGAAAGATGCACATTTGGAGTAAGGCCTAGCTGTATACTCTCTAACCCATATTACACCCATCAATCATGCATCAAAATAAATGAAATGAAAGGTTCTTTGAATAATACCTAAGATATACAAAGTCTCTTTTAAATAGCCAGAATAACTAGTGAGGAAACCCGGTGAAACTCTTTTTCTTTAAAATTCTAACCCTATGCTAAATATGAAACTGTAGAGCGCCACCTAACATGACAGATGCAATTTTATACTCTGAGTGCTTATCTGCTGGGAATAATGCTCATGATAACGCCCAATGAAAGCATTTGTTGTCATTGATACAACATTTTTGTTTTTTTATTTTAGTTGGTAGATCTACATATTAGCATCCTCGCAATGGATTGTATCTCATGGTAGAAAACAAAATTTATGTTCTTTTATCGAATCTCCAATCTATTCCAGATGTTGTGTGTTCATCAATCATTTTTGTATCGTCTGAAATCATCTGACAATGACATAAAATTAATTTCGGTCAAAACTCTTTAAGATGTAAGGTAAGGATCAGCAAGTTCTTCGAACTGATGTTGCTGTTGTTGTTGATCAACTAGCCGAGCTGGTGATATACTCAACTTTGAAAAACGAACATGAAATTTACAGACCCTTGTGCATTGCAAGCTCAGATTGTACGGTTGGTTGAAGTAAATGAAAGAGATTTGTTGATGAGAAATTTGTTTGTAAAATTCACCGAATATATATTATGTTGCAATATTTTTGGCCAATATGTTCTCACCAATAAACTTCATTTTACTATATCTGCAAGTTTCAACATCATATAATATTGTGTTTTTATTTCTCTAATAGTGCGATACAAAATTGCCAACTAGAGATTTGAAAAACGTATCATATATGATGGCAAAATTATACCAACAACTCATTTTCATCAATAGTCTTGCAAGGTACCAGAAAATATTCTAGTGTCTTCCAAAATATAACCTGTTTGCCGGCAGTGAACTTGGAGTTATTATTAATCTTAAAACCAAAGAATCGTTCGTGATTATACCTCCAGCTGGTTATAAGTTAAAGGTAAAGTCTAGCGATGATGCAAAGAACACAGACATATTCTTCCAGTTGCAATGCAAGTTTATAATGTCAATGACCAAGTCACTGATAATAACATTGCAAACTTGCCCTTTTAGGGAGAGAAATTTAAATCGCATCCGATTTATGATTTGTATGATTTGTCAGGAACAGTAAAACAAAAAACGTTCTTGGTTGTATTGGTAATACCGGTTATTCGATGGTCACGATTAGAGGTACATAAACTAATGGAATTTTATATTATTCACATCGTTTCGTTTATGAATCTTTTCTTCAAGTTTTGATTTATCGTGGCTTAGTTATCGATCAAATCAACAGCATTAAAGTTGATAATCGTCTAAAAATTCTTGATCTTGTTACCTTTAAAGAAATAACAGTAGAGGTGAAGGAGAGTTTAATCTTAAACAACCTGCCAAACATGTTACATTAACTAACTCTGTCACAGGAGACGAAACATTATTTCATTCAATCTCATCAGCGGAAAATTATTTTAACATTAAACCAGCATCAATAAAATATGCCGCTGATGGTACCACAAAATCCGCATACTCAATACCAGCTTTTGATGGAATCTACTTTCGATATTCACTTGCCTTTTAGTATAGCGGCAACATCGCTATTAGTCAAACAGCAATTTACATATTTGTTTAGCACTTCTCTGTCGTACTCTATCCAAATCATACCGCATTTCGACAAGCGATCAACTTTGACGTTGATAAACAAAATAAGATCATTTTTTCTCGTTCTGTTTCAAAATGGGCCATCGAGTTAACATCACCGAGAAAAATCTTTCTTATTGCATCTTTAAATTGAGATGTGTTCATAACATTAGCTCGAGTAACAAACCTTTCCATGTTATTCCACGATTTAACAAAAAATTAGAATACTTTGCACTTCCATTGATTAAAGATTTATCTTTAAGACATCTCTAAGATTTCTCAGGTTAAGCAACAGTGGACCTCTTTGAAGATAGCCTCCCTGTCACATTTGACAAAGATCTTCTATCTTTCTCGAGTTCTGATACCTCAACATATGTTAACAGTACCTCAAACGAAAAATAAGGATCGTATCCAACGATAAGATTTACGTGCTTGAGATCCTTTGTTTCATTGCTAATATAAAACTTTCACCGTGTCAAACAACGAATTCATATTTAAGATTTTAGCTCTGACAGAACTCCTTAATTTATCTGGCATTTATTACCTTTTCTTATATAAAGTTTTATGTATAATGTTGCTGATAAAAATATATGTTTGGATGATTCTCTCATCTTCGAGCCGATATTGATAAAATTGAAGAGTGTAATCGACTGACAATAACACATCAATATGTAGTACAATCACAATTTGATCTTGAAACATATTTGTTTCCTTTTCCTGATGATCAGCGTGCCGATGAACAAGTTATTATACCTCAACATGAACGAGTTTATGTTGTACACTAATCACGATAAAATGTCAAATATCTTTCGAAAAAGATAAAACAAAATTTGAATTTACTATCACAGAGCATTATATAATTTGGGATATGCTTTAGCCATTTAAGCGTATTAAACAACTCCAAGTTTATGGTCGTCAAAAAATATTAAATTTGTTTAATCTTTTTAAGATTTTGATTCTCATGACAGATAAACAGAATATCGCATCTGATATCGTTGTGTAGACTCGTTGAATGTAGGTCAGTTCTTATAAAATACGAGAAAATTTAAAGCGATCTAATCAAAGATCTTTGATTTTTCTAGTTGGAATCCAACTGTTATAAATATCACTGTAACCTCGCCATTTGAACAATATTTTATTACCACACGTTTTTACTCGTTCGATATCAAATATATCTTGCGTTATTAGTTGAAGTTCTTGCTCATGAAAACTTCCTATGACATCTTCGTTTTCAAGATCTTTCAGTTTATATGTTAAATGTATTGTTCTTAAAATCTTGTCGATGACAAATACTTCTTCAGAGCAGTTCGGGGTAGAACCTTTTTAAAATGTTTTTGTTTCGTTAATGAAATTCTGATACGATCACCAACGTTAAATTCATGCATTGGATACACGTTCTCGTTTGCAAGCAACAGATTATTTTATAGCGACATTTGGTGATATTCTAATTGTTTTGTGTCTAGTTTTATTGTAATATGTTATCATCGCTTGCGTTAGTGTTGTTTGCTGTAAGATATTTCTAATCTTTACTTTAACCGGTAATGACGTAAACTGTCGTTGTACATTAAATCGTTCGACAATTACAATTTACGTAGTTACCGGTAATATATTTTGATATTGTTTGTTTCAGAAACTGTTAATTAGTTTTCTCTCCGCCATTGCAGTAATATATTCGAGCGCATTTATTATAGTTGATCCAATTTTATAAGAAACAGGAACACTAAAAGTATATTTGTTAAAGACATCAATTACGTATATTTTGCTATCGTTGTACAGTGCAGTATTTTGCATATCTGCGAGATCTATCACCCATATACCATCCATTGCATTTGCGACGACTTTCCGTCGAAGAAATGGGTTTTTAGGTCTGTGACGTTCGTGCGATTTTTTCTTCACGCAAGTTTTTGAGGCACTGAGGATTCTTGCATCAGAGTGCTTTGCATCCCAATTCCAAATATACATTGTACTAGTTTTCTTTCACATCGGTCTCGCATATTATCCGGTTTCATATCTCGTAGCTCGTCAACCATTACACGATCACAACAAAGTTGATCGTCGACGTGATCACGGTGACATGTCATTATGAATAGAAATTGCATCAACGGTGTTGTAAGGTTCTTGTCCCGATAACGGATTATCGTTTTCATCGAGTTGCTGATCAAGTAGATTCCATGGATTGATATCTTAGTGTCCTAACAATTTCCAACATTCATTTGGTTTCGGTAATTTGCCAATAATGTTACGTATATCCAATCCAGATCCGGTCACCGCTCTCTGATTATAACGCTGAAAATAAGCAACTGTTTTATTTTTTCAAGATATAGATTTTTGTTCACATCTTCGCAAGTACATCTCATTTGTTTTTAGTTACTTACTAAAATATCTTTATCGTCGGATGTTATTGTCTGAGTACTAGCACTCTGGACTTGTATCGCACAACCAATAGTGATCGTATCATCAGATTTAACATAAGAAAATACTCTTTCTCCTGCCACATACATCAGAGTCTTTTCAGCATTTTTATTTTATTTCTAGTTGTCTTTGTTGTTTTCTTGATCTTATTAGGTTCGGCTCTGCATCGGATACATTACGTTGACATTTATACTTGATGTCAGACAAACTTAATGTTAAGATCGTTTACGATCCAAGTATCGCTTTACGATCATTCTTGATACTTGGAAACGGGTCAACATTCAAAATAAACTTAAAAAGGTTATCTGGTGTGCCATCAGACCTAGAAATCTGCAAGATAAACATAACACAATAATATCACCAGCTGAAGTTTCAACTGGCTGAAGTTGATTAGAGTTATAGTTTTTTATTTTTTATATTTTTGAAGATGTACTATTTGATAACATCACTCGGATAAAGACCAAACAAGTGAAAACAATTGTTGTTGTAATGTGCTACCCAATGAGTTCCAGATTCGTCGTTAAAATCTTACATATTGATGACAAAGCTTTGAATATTTTCTTGTGATCTATTTCCTAGTTCATCTTTAGTTCATCTTTAGAATATACTCCGATAATCAGTCGAACGATTTGAGTTGATCAGCGATCTCAAAGTTGCTTAACGCGTCAGTGCCAGCACTTGTTGACATTACATCTTTCGAGTTCCAGAACTCGTCGTCGATATAATCTTCTGGGTCCAGGTAGCATTAATCCTCGTCCTAGACTTCTTGAAGTCCGACCTTGATTAAACTGGAGTCCGTCTTCGCATAAGGTTTGATTGCAATCCTCGTCCTATCCCTAAAAGCTTTGGTAATAAACTTCCTGCTATTTCCGCTAGCAGCAGGCCCATGATCAAGCCGGTTCGTTCTTGTTCTTCTTCTGTATTTTTTTTTGGTCTCTCCTGATATTGCACCTCTCGCTTCAGCAATATCCAATGTTCCTAGTACATGTAATATCTTTGTCAAGAATGTTCCTGCTAAAGTAGCTACCGTTGTTTCAATTATACCAAGTATAAAAGGTTTACCTTTTAAAATTTTGTTTATTTTTGGTTGTGTAAGAAATAATTTTGTGAATGTTCATGGGACGGGCTGAGATTTAAAATCTATTTTTTTTTTTAGCGAAACTGCTTTTCAATTTGATATAGCTCGTGCTAGTTTTTGTTTTGTCCATGCCACAAATCAATATCATCCGAAATATATATCATTATAGATTTTAGCAGATAAGTGTTGTGTATTTGTCCGATTTTACACGAGCATAAGCATAATATATGTTATCTAGAACAACAGGAACAAGTAAATCGTAGGTCAACGTGGCAGCAAATAATGCAGTTGCTATTGCAGGTACCTCAGCTGATGCTCTTTACGTTAAGCGAACCGTAGGTACAATTATGGGTGCCATCGACGTGATAGCAAATAAAATAAAAACAGCATGCGTTCCTGTTGCTGTATCGGATATTATAATAAATTTTATGTCGATAGTGTTGTTGGCAGCACAAAACGAGCTTGCAGTAACGTCGGTTATATTCCACATCTTGTTGACTTGACAAATACTCTTTGGGGTCTTACATAATACCCTGGGGATAATCCAAACTCGGTTTCTTTCGTTTGACAGCGCTATATCAGGAGGTCTGGCGTGGACAACATATGGAGAAACAAGCAATTTTTTTTGCATAAAAATACAATCTCCAGAAGCTGTTGGACTTTGGAAGTTTCATTTACCAGAATGATTAAAACTGGTGTCGGCTGCATATACAACTGAAGATTAGAGGAACTGACAGCTAATACCACATGAACTATAGAATTCATAGAACGATCCGATTTTGCCACTCTTCTCTTTAATCAGTTGGTTTCTACATCTTAGGACTAGTTTCAAAATGTATTTATGTTGATAGTCACTGAGTTTTATTTTTCTTGTAACTGATTTCGAAGGTAACAATAGGAGAAAATTGTTTATGATAGTGCTTTTAAACAGTACACCCGTGTACGTGTCTTTCTTCTACAGTTGCTTTTAATGCAGTTATTTCCCTTGAATAAAATCTTCACTGTGAGTCAGAAACCGGTGTTGCAGATTATCTTCTAGAACCGCTGGTGTCTGTCACATGCCAGCTGTTTCATTAACCCATCGGGTCATATACAAGGTCGTAAATATAGCTACTGTACAGGCTAGAACTCTTTCTCGATATTTTACTAACATGAGCGCCGCAGTATCATCATATGGCACGTGGAAATCTCCGATTTCCAGCCAGTTGGTTTCCGAAAGCAGTGTGAATTTTCAGGAAGTTCGTACTGATCTCAACTCGGCTAATGCAGGTGAGACAGAGACAAATGACTGTATAGGACACGACGACCTAAGCACACTTTCCACGAATAAACCATGGTATATAGGACTAAAATTCTGAATGTTCTATATCAATACTAGAACTCCTCCTTTCAAAGATTGTGTGCAGTGATCACTTGCAATAGTGAAAGTGAAAGTAAGATATCTGCAAGAAAAGAAGAAAAAAAAGCTTATAAGTAGTAAAGGGATGGGGTGATTTTTTCTCAGAATTATAGAACATATAAAAATGGAATATTTTCTGCATTAATTAAAAAATGAACTCTTGATTTCAATTAAATTCACAGCCAGCATTAAAAAATGCACCGTCCACAATGGTAATATTGTTCATTGGTTACTTTTTGCAAAATGTTGACCTATTGGCTATAATTTGCATAATTTTTTTTCATGTTATAGAGAAATGTTTTATCAACATTCAGCTTTAAGAATACATTACTCAATCATTATTGCAGGGTACTTCTAAAGCCTTCTTATGCCTTTGTTTTATCCCCCCTCTATCATTTTTGCATGAATACCATAATGATGAGTTGAAATTATATCTTGTTCTTAAAACTAATAGTGCATAAATTTAATTACATTGTTCTTGTAGTGGTTAGAGCGTCTGCCTCAGATGCATGGGGTCGCAGTTTTTTTTGAACCCCTGACGAGTCATACCAAAGACTTTAAAAAGGGTACTAACAGCTGCCTTGCTTGGCGCTCAGCATTAAGAGGTTAGTGTTAGGACTGGTTGGCCTGGTATCAGGATAATGTGACTGGGTGGAACATCATGCCACATGCCTGCAGTATGATGCCCCAGTGCTAGACATCACTATAAACTATCAAACTGCAGATAGTAGCGATATGACTGACAAATTGTTAAAGCTCAGTTAAAAATTTAAATCACACACACACACACACACACACACACACACACACACGTATATATATAAATTGATCTGAAATCATGATTTAATAAACAACAATTGCCATTTTGGAATTAATTATGATAGGATCATTTTGGTCTATTTTCATTTAAAACAAAATCAGTGACCCCCACCCCAGAAAACTTCCTTTGAATACTTACAGAATTCAACAAAGCCTGTCAGCCATTGGGACAAAATTCTTGACAAATTTCTCATTCACTTTTTCCTATTGTACAGCTTTAAGTTATGATAATAATCTGTATTTCTTGGTGTAAATTGTGTATGTTGTAGCATTAAGTTTGGATGTAATAAATTTTTTATGTTTTCTTAATATTTCTGACCAAATTTTACCAGTATTATACAGTAAATGAAGTAGTATTCAATTGTAAAATTTCAGTGTGACAGAAGGACCTAGAACTGACTTAAGAAATATTTATGTTTTGTTTTTAATAAAGTGGTATGGTACAGATTGCTTGCTTGTTCTTATTGATGTCAATATTCAGATTTTTATTGTCATCAAAAAGATTAAATGTTACCTCCTCCTTTCAGCCTATACTGAACATGAAAATTTGAAATTTAATAGGCCTATCAATATCTCTAGATGTAACCCTTCATTTGTAAATATGTAGTCGAAGTTGTACCAGAATTTTGTAATACATTTAGAATAACGACTGACAGCATGTTTCTGGTATCCAATTCCTTGGTATAAATTTCTTCTTTGTCATAAAATGAAGTTTTCTTCTAATTTTTTTTTTAAAACTCAGTTTGTGCAGTATCATTACCAGTTTACAATTTTCCTTGCCCATGTGCTGGGAAGAGTTACTGTTCTTGTTAGCATAGGTGACCTATTAAGACAACATTAACAGCATTTGGAAAAATGGTTTTGTCATTTAAGTCATGCTGAATATTGTACTAAAGACCCAATATCATATATGCTAAATATAGATAATTGACCTTTCAATTGTGAATATATTCCAATGTTACATATCAAAATGGAGCAAGTACATGGGATAATGAGGTTACCATTTTGAGAAAATCTTAATATTGATCACAGGTGCCCTATGTTGCACTAGCTGCTATTTTAAATTCATTTTTTTCACATGCCATAGGAATATGAAACAACTTATCAGCCACTGTTGCAGAAGCTCCTCACATGATATTCTACAAGCAGGTACTGTACACCATCACATTCTAATGCCTTGGCTATGTCAGTTGAGGTTTGTTTACTTCTTCACTGCCATGGTAGCTGGATTGTTCAGTATACCAGTCCTATTGCTACCATATATAATATCATCTTGACTGAGCATCACCCATTGTTTGATGGTATCAACATCAGATGTCTTCGTGTTAGTTCCAGTATCAGTTACATCACATCTCTAGTAATCCAATGTATGCATCTTACTTCTATCCAATGTTGACCAAATATAAATATTTGCCAACTATTAATTTTTTCTTTCTTGTGCAATGAAACAGACTTCATACAGAAATTGTAACACATCCAGACAGAAATATGTTTCAGCATTAGGTTTTGTAAATAAAACTTTTACATAATACAGTCATTTGAACATATCTTCAGACTTCAATCCTTTTTTATCTGTAAATCTATTTATTGCCATTAACAGTATCAGCCTATAAGTACTGCATATTCCATATCTTTGCATTATTGGAGCACAGATGCAGACCAGCATATAATCATGGAAAAAGTATGTGACATTAAAAATAGATGATATCATTAGTTGTTACATTAAAATAATAAAGAAGAAACCAGTGCAGAAAAATCTTTAAACATATAATTATCAGATACAGTGGTCCCCATCTTTTATGTTCACCCCTTCTGCACTAGAAAAGTGGTTTTAATAAGACAGGTGGCCTTTCCAGAGGGAGACAATATTTTGTGAGAAGTAGATGTAATGTGCATAGCATTTAATATTTTCATTTAATATCATCATTTAAAATTAGCATTAATTAATAAAAGGTTCTTCTTGTCATAATATTACACTATTTCAACTGAATAATAGTTCTTATTGTTGACATTAGCATGATATGCGAGCATGTATTATTGTCATGCACACTGTAAAACCATTTAAAAACGCCATTTATATCTTGGTACATACATAATTCTCTTTCTCTTTGCTCCATTTTCCCACTGCTGCTAAATAATCTCCTTATCAATTATGACACAATTTATTCGAGTCTTTTCAGCATAAATTTGTTTATTAAAGTCTTTTCTACACAACACTGTTCATAAAGTCCCCCCTCCACACCACACCTGATGTCGAGTAGAATAACCGACTTTCTTGTAAAATAATACATCTCCATTTACATGATGACATGATAATGTTTGCGAATTATTTATTTTGGATGTTGCTAACTGTATGCGATTTAATTATGCAGACAAAACTTTCAATGAGTGGACAAAATGCCTTCTTCGTAAAGGAAATGAAAAATGTGTTGTCACATGATTTTTCTTTGTCTGGTAACCTGTTTTGTTCTAGGTTTTTTTCTGTGTGTTAATGCACAAAATTTATGTTTTGTGCTGACCATGTTATGATCTTGATGGTTATTATTTGGTTGTAATCATTAAAGAGAAGATCTCGACAGATATGTGAAATCCCAAACTGTATCATAACATTGTTAAGCCCATTTCCTGTAAACATTTCCTGGAAACTTGACATTGGGAGACATGTATCAACTGTAGAGATAATCTGATTTCATACTTCAATCGCAATATTAATGTACATTAATTTAATACAACCCCACATAATAGTTAAGAGGGTGAAGGCTTTGGTGATATTCATTTTTATGATATGTTCTCACATGCAGTCTTGTCAGGAGCAGTGCAGTTCAGTAGATAAGGGAATTTTATGATCATTTATAATGTAGGCGCTGGTAAACGTAAAATTCTGCTTTTCTTTCAAAATAAATAAAAAAAAGTTCTTCTGATCAGCAATGCAAGTTCACATTCTTGTAAAATAAAACCTTTTTGACAATTTGGTAGTAGACACTTTGGAATAACATTACTACAAGCAGCTTTATCAGACTACATATAAAAAAGTTATTGCCAGAAAATGTTCAGAAATGTATCTGGACAGAATATAATGTGATATGTTTATTTTCCTCAGACACTGTCTACTGGACTGAGTTGAGATATGATGAGGGAGGGAGGTATGTTGTTTGCTCGCAGAAAAGCGGGGAACCCAAGTTCCAGTCTTTGACTCCCGCAGGGTTCAATGCCAGAACTCGAGTACATGAGTATGGTGGAGGGGCTACAATGGTGTATGATGGAGCAGTTTATTTCTCAAATTTTGCTGATCAGCGAATGTATGTTCAGTCATCAACAATGGAGGCACCAGAACCAGTAACAGAAGAGGGAACATTTCATAGATTTGCTGATGCTGAATTCCATCCAAAGGTTAAGTTGACATAGCAATTCTTTCATATGACAGATTTTTGCAGCAATAATTTTGAAAATGAACATTCTGTAATTATGGAAATTGACTGTAGAAGCCAGGCCTTCAGAAACCATTATATATGCCAAATATGTCTGGTTATAAAGATAATTTTTTTTCTTATTTGTAACTTAACAGCTATAAAATCAAATAATTATCAACTTTTTATCTTTGAATATTCATATCACAAGTGTCAAATTGTCTCAAGCATTGGCCATAATGGTTTCCTTAAAGCATTGATTGTCATGCCAGAGTGATCTGATTTGTACACTATTACAGTGCAGACTGTCAATCATCAGACTGAATCTTCTAAAATAAATGATGGTTCGAGTTTGTTTCAGAATGAAATTAATGATACCAAGGAAAATAGGAAAGCAAAAGTCAGTCAAGCTAACAAAACATATATCCTAGCTTTTTTTATAGTTTTGTTAAAAGTAATTACAGCCATTCAGATAACTGTCACTGATCAGTACATAAGAATGATTAGGATTATAGGAAGTACACATAAGTTATCATGGATCTTAAATCTGTAAACTACAGAGAAAGAAAGGCAGATGTTCAGGATCATTTTAATCTGAGAAGTCTAAACAGTTTTAACAGCAGCATTTTTTAACCAGTTTTTGTGGCCAAGGAAATGACAGAACATTGAATGCATTTTCATGAGTTATACCCAAAGCATAAGCAGAATAACATAATTTTTTGAGTCCTGTTTTTAAAAACGTTTGAAATTCAGCCTTGTGTTAGTGGGATGTAAACAACATGTGTTCCTCAAGAGCTTTAGAAAGCAACACTTTTTATTATGTGTAACAAAGGTCCAGATTAGGTAGTTGAAGCTAAAGCAGCTCTGTTTTGAAACACCTATTTAATTGTGAAGGAAAATCTTCCAATCCACCATTTGCTGAATGGTCTACTTGATGATTTACAAGAAAAGAAGTCTTCCTTGTGTCCTGTAGGTCTTATGCTACCAACTGATAAAACCCCAAAAGGCATCAAAGTGTTTAGTGTAAAATGACAAACCCTACAAAAGGATATGTGTCAGATATTATAAAATCAAATTTTGAGGAATGCATTACATACTTTTTTTTTTACAGAATATCAATACAAGTGCTTTTGCCATGTCTATTGTATTAATTAATGTATCTAGTACTGTGTGTAGATGATGTAATCTAAACCTCCAGAAGAAGTGCTGCACATTCTTGTAGACATTTAAAGGAGTATTTTAGTAACGGTTTTATTGAATTATGGATTATAATGATTATATGATTTGATATACAGTTCAACAGGATCTTGTAGTGACCACATACCCCTGATGCTGCAGATATCACATTTTCAACAGTATCTTGAAGTTATCTAAACGTCTGTTAAGCATGTATAACAACACAGATGGGTTGAAGTATATGGGGTTTGGTATCCCCACTCTTTTCACAAATTTCTCATGAAAAGAAGGATCACTGCTTCAGACTTTCTACAAAATGTTTCCTGCATTATAAAAATCCACCCCACATAATTTCTAAATCCATGCTGTAGTTTTGAACAGTGTACTTTCAGTTGTTTCAGAAATAAAAGTATGATGAATAAAAATAACTTATTACGCTTAAATATTGGAATATGTACATCTGATCATCATCAAGTTATTTTCTTTTAATATAAAATTGCAACATTAAAGAAAATAATTTTTTAAAAAATAGATGACTGACATTACATCTAAAGTTCTCCTTTCATGTTTTATAAGATATAATTTTGGATAAATTCATTTATTTTAATTTACTAGTGACTTTGACTATTCAGTTCAACTCATTAACCCCTTAGAGACTTTGTAATTTTGTCTGAAATACAAGTAGGAAACATATTTTGGGGGCTGGTTCTGAATACATCCAAATAAATTGGCATCCAAGTGATTTCCATTTGACTGATGCCTAGTTGTGTTTATAACTTTGTTTCTCATTGGATATTTTGCTCATGCGTGTGCAGAATGGTAAAAGTTAGGGGTTGGTGGTGCTTATTGGACACATTGTCTAGCCACTTTTTGCTTGAAATTTACAATTTATATTTATCCAACGTTTTGCAAATGATCGCTTGTCTGTATGCAAGTCAAGCCATTCTGCCTTAGAACTGAAACCAAAAAGTCTAAACATTGGACACTTAATCCGATGGATGAGGTTTTGATGTAAAAAGTTGTTTCTCAAAAAAAAATATATCTCTGTCTTAAATAATAAATATTTCCCATTGTGTTTTGGAATGCGAGTAGAAAGTCCAGATTATTTGGTATCCTTGTAGAGGTAGGTCTGTTTACTTTTCTGTAATACCATCCATTTTGGTCTATCTTAAATGACCTTGATGCTAAAGAGTTCAGAAGTAGGGTACTACCTCCTGATGCACAAAATGGTGCCTGGGGTTAATGAGTTAAAAACTCCACATGCCATGTCTTGACCATAAATTGGCATGGATTAAGTCTCGCCTCTTTGAGTATCACATTATAAAACAATGATATCTTTGGTCCAAAAATTTCTTGAGGACCTAACAGAAATGATGCTAACCATTCCACAGATGTGTAAACTTAATGCTTTTTTTATTAACAGACAGGAAGGATATATTGTGTGAGAGAGGACCACAGTCTAGTGGAGAAAGGCCAGGACAAAGAACCCCAAAACACCATAGTGTCTGTAAACCCAGTGAATGGTAGCATGACAGTGCTAGTAAGTCTTAAAGTTTTTAGTCCTCACAGTCTATCAGCTTGACTTTCAGAGTGTGATGGGACTGAAAATTTATTACTTTCCCCAGAGTTGGGTATCAGTCAGTTGCAGAGTTTTCCTCATCAGAAACTTTTACTCAGAGAACAGCAGTCTTAAAGCCATGTTTATCTGATCATGAGTTCATATAGTATACCAAAAAGCCATGATACCACCTAAGTTTATACTGACAGGTGGACGAGAGATGACATTTATAAGCCCTGGAAGAAACTTAAAAGCTGTAGCAGAAACATATGTGGTAGGATTCTTTGGCAAAGTAAATCCTTAACAATATGCTATGCATTGCTATACATTTGAAGATGCTTGCTCTAGTTTATCCATAATACTTGATGAATTAATCCCAATTTTGGAAAAAAATTATTATTATTGACCTCAATTTTATGTATAAAACATAAAAAAACAAGAAAATATTTAATGATCAGTCAGACATCATGCTTTCCTTACGTAATCGAAATAGTGACGTTCTTATATTAAGATTAATACTTTTTTCAGGTACTGCTTTCCACAGATGCCCATATCATAAGTAAAATGGTTGCATTTTTGTGACTGAAAATTGACATTAGAATTCACATATAGAGAGAGTGAGAGAGAGGAGGTAGGAGAAAGAGAGAGAATTAAGACATTGAAACAAACAGAAAATTGGCATTAATATTACTATCAGTTGAACCATGATCAGTAGAGTTAATGGCTTTTGATATAATATAAACTATGATCGGAAGAAAATTTAAAAGTAAAGACCCTACAAAATTTGAAAGACACTTAGGGTACTGAATCATCACATCTAAAGATGTCTGTGTGGTCATCAAAACCGTTGTCAAACTGATTAATTCTCATCTTGGAATGACCTACAACGAAAGCAGCATTGATTAACTTTGTAGGTATATGCGTGAGTGACTAAGACTTGATTTCAAACACCTACATTTTTTGCAGAGTTTACTTTTCTGGCAACTCCTTTTAACAAAAGCTTAGTTTGTTTAAAATTATTATATAAAGAGATCATAAACTTGGTGATTTTTAATTTGGATGAAAATATTGTGATTGAAAGATACAGCAGGCAGGAAAGTTTTGCTATTAGTCATGAAAATATTTTGGTTGTTTTTGCTTTCAGTTGGGTGTAGAAATGTGTGATTTACAGAGTTTTCATTACCATGAATAAATTACACCACAAGTTGTGCCATATCAATGGAATATAGTTCAGATTTGGCATATTTCATGATCAGTTATATAATGTGACTTGTATGAATTGAGATTTTGCATAATGTGACTTGTATGAATTGAGATTTTGCATAAAGTGACTTGTAGGAATTGAGATTTTACATAATGTGACTTGTATGAATTGAGATTTTACATAATGTGACTTGTATGAATTGATATTTTGCATAATGTGACTTGTATGAATTGAGATTTTGCATAAAGTGACTTGTAGGAATTGAGATTTTACATAATGTGACTTGTATGAATTGAGATTTTACATAATGTGACTTGTATGAATTGATATTTTGCATAATGTGACTTGTATGAATTGAGATTTTGCATAAAGTGACTTGTATGAATTGAGATTTTGCATAAAGTGACTTGTATGAATTGAGATTTTGCATAAAGTGACTTGTATGAATTGAGATTTTGCATGCATGCTGCTCTGCAACTTTATTGTGTCTACATTTTTAAGGACAACCAACTAGAATCAGATGTGTAATTTATAATATGTATGGTTGAAAGGTAGGAATTCAAGCAGTTCTGATAATCCAACAATCAGATTGCATTGCACATTCATAGTTGAACCTGTCATCTGCAACTGGAAAAATCTTTAAAAATCAGACATTACTTTTGCATTTTTTGGAAGATATCACCAATAAGTAGAATTTTTAAATTGCAAATAACTGTCTATTTGAAGTAAGATTTTAAATTACAGTTATTTTGACAGAAGTTTCCAGCATTATGAAAAATTTATATAGATAATGTTATTGGGTGAATTTGTTGCAATCATTCATTAGGGTTGTGAGCAGGGAAGGGGGCATTTGCAATGTTGTACCCTCAGGATTGTCTCAAAACACTAACTACCATTGTCCCCTAAAATTTAGTAAATTCACATGTCTTGATCATTGTAAATGGAAAGAGACATAAAATATTTCCCAGACAGTTCATGCTGAGTGCAACACTGGGGTTGATTTGTTTTAGTGACATTTTTAAAACATTATTTGCCCAATCATGCAGAGTCGATGGGAGCCTAGTGTCTTTCTCAGTGACACGCAGAGTCATCCAACCCAGACTGACTTGCATGGGTTTTGAACTTGTTGCTCTTGGATTATGAGTCTCATACTACCTCCTGAGCTATGTGGACTCCCTTGTCAAGGATGTACAAGAAACAAATGAAAAAATGAACTGCTGAAATAATATTTATTTAAGTGCATTAATTAAAGTTTAAAATCCCTATATTTTCCCCCAATATTTTTTCTGATTCCTCCCCCCCTGAAAATCTTAAAAAAATTTGAAAATATTGCTTTCTTAGTTGTGTGTTCTGTTGAAAAAATCTACAATTTGTTTTTGTTGCAGGCAAGTGGAGCAGATTTCTACAGCTCTCCTAGAGTTTCACCTAATGGAAAAAAGATTGCCTGGATTCAGTGGTGTCACCCTAACATGGTGAGAGTAGATAACTGAAATGATATAATATATATATATACAGTAGTCTCCCTCTTATACAGCCAACCCTTCTGCACCGGGAAAGTGACCTTATAAGGCGGGTGGCCTTTCCAGAGGGGGACTAAATTTTTTGTGAGAAGTATATGTACGTAGTAAGAAAGCTTCATTTTTCAAAGCATTTAATATCTTTGTTTAAAAGCAACATTAAATATTGAACAATTCTTGTGCTATAATAGTTTACTTATTTCAACTGAATATTCATTAATAGTTCTTTTTCTTGGCGTAAGCGTGATATGCGAGCGGGAGTTGTCATGCACATTGCAGAACCATTCAAAAACGTCATTTGAATCTTGGTACATACGCAGTTCTCTTTCCATTTGCTCCATTTTCCCACTGCTGCTAAATAACTTATCGGTTAAGATGTTATTTTTTTCGAGTCTTTTCAACATAAAATTGTTTTATTCGAGTCTTTTCTACCTAACTTTGTTTGACCAGTTCCCCACCTCATCGGATATCATAGACTATAATAACCGACGTTTTCTGAAATAATCATCTTCGTTTACATGACGACATGTTAATGTTTGGTAATGAGTTATTCCGATGTTGTTAACTATATGTGATTTAATTATGCAGATGACACATTGGTTGAGGGGACGAAATTCTTTCTTCGTAAAGAAGCGACAAGTTGTGTTGTCACGTGATTTTTCGGTCTTTGTATAGTACTCTGTTTCTCTTTATAGCCAATGCTGACCGTGTGATCTTGACATTGCATCCAGTTATAGTCATCAATGTGGCAACTACAAGACTGATAAAACAATTTTTTTTGCATTTAAACGAGATGCCGTATATTTTTTAAGGCAGCGATTGTCACGTGATTCATTAGTCACAGTCTGGTACGCTATTGTTTTTATATTTTTTTTCTCACTTTTTAAGTGCGAAAAGTAGCTTGGATATGTACGCCGATTTGATTTGAACAATAGCACATCGCGGCCATTAAACTTTACAATTGTTGAGTAATAGCCATTAATTATGTAAGTTCAACATCTTGCAAAGGGAAGCCATAAAGGCTATCAAACCATTTTCCGTATAAACTTTTGTCTTGTACATCAATATTGCCACTTCTCCGATGTTACTACTATTAATAAGTGTTATCTTAACAATTATCAGCAGATAAACCAAACATCTTATGATAACACGCAGTAAGGATATACGGATTACCTTTAGGTACGGAATAAAATTTGAGTCTTTCTCGGCTTTACGGAATAAATGTGGCTTCTCGTGAAGTGTAAAGGATATAATATTAACCTTAGTGGTACATGTAGAACACTTTTTTGAAGAACGAAAACCTGACCTCGGGAAACAAATCGGATTACTTAACACAATTAGAAAAAAAATTGTTCTAGATACATATTACAAAATAAAATGCGGCCACTTGTGAGGGGTAAATTTTATGTTTTTGCAAAAATATGCTGGTCGCCTTAGCCGGGTGGTCTTTCGTGAGGGGTAATTTTGAACACAAATTCGTTGGTGCTATCACATTCTGGGACCGTAAGGAGCGGGTGGCCACTGGTGAGGGGGGCCATTCAAGAGGGGGACTACTATATATATATATATGTATGTATGTATGTATGTATGTATGTATGTATGTATGTATGTATGTATGTATGTATGTATGTATGTATGTATGTATGTATGTATGTATGTATGTATGTATGTATGTATGTATGTATGTATGTATGTATGTATGTATGTATGTATGTATGTATGTATGTATGTATGTATGTATGTATGTATGTATGTATGTATGTATGTATGTATGTATGTATGTATGTATGTATGTATGTATGTATGTATGTATGTATGTATGTATGTATGTATGTATGTATGTATGTATGTATGTATGTATGTATGTATGTATGTATGTATGTATGTATGTATGTATGTATGTATGTATGTATGTATGTATGTATGTATGTATGTATGTATGTATATATATATATATATATATATATATATATATATATATATATATAAACAATTTTGTTAAAAGGAAGTGAGGCTTGACAAGTTTCCATATCATTAAAAAATGTGTATGAGTGGTAAATAGGAGTTAACACATACATACTAAAGATATATTTTATTTATATCACATACAAATACACATACTAGCATTTACAACCAAGTTAAGACTGATACTTGTATTGATGGAGTTAGGTACTTTGCCTGCCAAAAACTGTGACAGCATAAAAATATTCAGTTTTAGTTATAGTTTCAAAAAGGATGCTACATATACTGTTTTATATATATAAATAGTAATATATATATATATATATATATATATATATATATATATATATATATATATATATATATATATATATATATATATATATAGAATACAAATTATATGGCTAATAACAACCCTTTCAAGTGCACTGGATCCACCAAGGGATCACATGTGTCAGGGATTGATTAAGATAGATGCAATAAACTGACAACGAACAGTGCGACACTAGTAACTAACTACCCTGAGCACTTTCAACTCTTAATGAGTCTTTTTCAAAGGCAAATACAAAACAAATACAAAACAAACAAAAAAACATAAAAACGTTGTGTTTGCAAAACTGCATGGCTGTCTCCACATGAGTTAAACCTATAAATGCATTGTCTCAAGTATAGACTTGTTGCGAATATTTGACACCTATTATTTAACTTTTATTGATCCTTTGACACAATGGCAGAATCTTAAAACATATTACTGGTCATAAGGTGTTATCAGTATATGAAATGTGCAACATTACCTGAACATCTAGTTAGAGGCTTACCTTTATTGCGTGTTAAATTTTTTTAAAATTATCTTTAGCTAATCTGGTTTCATATTGTTATAAAATTGCAGTGATCGGTTTAAAACTAACCTGCTAGTTAAGACATAGTGCTTTTATTTTTGTCTTTTCACATTCTGCCTTTTTGTAATTTGTTTTCTCAGTTTAGATGTAGTCAGTACTGTGTAGATTGCCACACATATTCATTAGCAAAAACAATATAATTACTATATATTCATTTAACATGTCAAAATCAACAAAGTTCTTTATACAGACATTTAACATTACTGTCTTGATGAAGAGTCAAACACACAAAGGCAATGATGACTTCATTTCTGAAACTGTGTAGCTATATTTTCAGTTAGGATACATTTAGTGTGTTTGTTTTTACTATGATGGATACATGTGCTCTGTAATTGATGGAAAAAACTCCCAGTTAGCTTTTTGTGCCTCTGTGAGTACAGCATATCATCTTGAATTATATCAAAGGTTTATAATTTATTCATTTAACCCTATTGACATCTTAAGTTTGTATTTCCATGCTTTTAAGGTTCCTTAGACTCGTTTATATTTAGGGCAATATAAATTTATATAATTCTAATGCAGCACTGATCTCATTACCATCACCCCAAACCAAAACAGATTAGAGCACTAATTATATTCAGATTCAGGAAAAAGTTTGTGGTCTCCGGTCTTCTCGGAGCTAGGCTAATTTTATACTGTTGACATAATTTTATCATTAAAAAAATTAAGGGAATTCACTTGATGTTTATGTTGTCTGTTTGATTGTTGATAGATATTCCTCTTCCAAATGAATGTGGATATGTGAGAAAGCATGCAAGTAGCTTCTCGTGGGTTGGTGGTTTTTTCCACGGATTTCCTGGTTTCTTCCTCCGCCATGTGTAACCTATCATGTGCTTAAAAATGGCGTTAAACCCCACAACAAAAACAACAACTTTCAATGTTGCCTCTATGACAACTCTGGCTCAATTCAAGCCATAGAATGTGATAACTTTAAATGGCTTAAGGACTTTACTAATTGAGGTATCCAAGAAAACCATTATTTTGTATTAATTTTTGATTCGCAAATTTCACTTTTTTGTTCATTTGACAAATGAGAATAAATAAAAAGATATTGGCATTAGTAAATATTTATTTTAAAACTCACTAAACCAAATAGTCTTGGGTCCCTACATTTTTAGCCATTTTATGGCGGTTGCCGGTATAAAGATGTTTGATTTGTACAAAAGTAGCCATTTTTGGAGCAAAAAATGTAATCAGTATGCACAGGAAGTTAACAATTAGGTTTCAGTTTATAAAAGTTTAATTGCATTTTTATTTTTGTTACTAAAACACAGATTTTGTTACTATTAGTGAGTATCAATATTCTTCGTTTCTTTAAAATTTAATTTAGTATTGAAACCCTTGTTCATCCATCTGTCCATCCTTCCATTAATCAGCAAGAATGGGTGGTTGAGTGATAAATAGCACCTGCCTTTACAGACCAATCACATTTCACCTCTGTCAGCATGGGTTCAAGTTTTGGCTCAACCAATGTGTGCAGTGAGAAAAATTGGCAATAGGATAATGTGGATTGATTGGTCTCCCTGGCGTCTTCCCAAGCTCTTTCTGCACTAAATATACTACCTGCCATGTGTGAATTATCATGTACTAAATATGGCATTAAACCCACAAATCACAATCACAATTCTTCAGTCACTGTGACCTGATTTTCACACTTATGTGACTTGTTCTTTTAAGCTGTTTATTTATAACTCTTTCAATATATTGGACACTTTTTCACCTACACTCATAAAATTGTATTTGTGGATGCTTATCAAGGAATGTAACCAAATTATATCCAAGCAAGGTGCTGTAGGCTCATTTTTACTTTTTTGTATTTTCAGCTATTTTTTAAAACTCTCAGTATCTTTGGTCCTATTTTTCCTATACTCATCAAATTAGTATGTGAATGGGGTAACTTACCCATAACAAAATTGGGTCATGGTGGCCCAATTTTCTGTTTGAATGTCATGCATTTTCAGATATTTGCTTATTACACAATCTGTAATTTGGACCATATTTTACTTAATCTCATGTAAACTGGTAAGTGGATGCATCTCACTCAAATTAGGTCACAATCACCTTCCAGTAATTGTCATCATCTAAAACTTTTGTAGTTTAAGTTATTTTTTCATTACATTGTCAACATCTTGTACCTTATTTTTACCATCACTGATGGAAACTTATAATGTATATTCATTTTAAGAAGTGTAACTTAGCTGTACCTAAAGTAAGTCACTGGGATTTATTTTAAAATCCTCTTTAATGGACTATGGGCTATTTTAGATGAGCCCCTGTTGGCAAGTGGATTCGTGTTTGAGTAAATACCATGTTTTTGTTTGAAAAGTTGCTATGCAATAAATGCATCATTTGTTTCTACTTCAGCCTTGGGACAGTACTGAACTGTGGGTAGGTGATCTTAATGATGATGGAAGTTTAATTTTGAGTGGAACTGAAAAACAGGTAATTTATAGAAATTGTCCATAACCACATGTAGCTAACATAATTTCTCAAAACTACATATGATTTGTGCCTACTGTCTTGTGTAAATTGATAAATTGGAAGTTCAACATTTTATTCATATTGTTCATAAATACGTTTGTAAAGTTCCACATTTAGATATACATGTTTCATGTCAGACTCTTAATGCAGGAATTTACCAAATATACTCATGTATAAGTTGAATAAAACTGCAAGGATCATAGACCCTGATCTACTGTCATTATTGCTCTGTCATATTGGTGTCTTTATTGTATGTTCTTTACATTACTCCTGACATTAATACATACACCTATATTGGCTGGCATATGTGACAACTTATATGGCTCTGTACAGTTTATGGTATCTTTGCTATTTGTTTATTGTAAAAATCTTGTACTTTCTCCATTGTAACCAAATTTGCAACACTAATAATATGAAATTGACTTTTATGTTGGTATCTGTCAGTCTTTTGAAGTCATGCCCCAAACAGAATTGAAAGTGTTTATATTGAAAGCCTATGTTGTAGAAATTAGGATATGCTAATTTTGTATTTTCCTGTGAATCTGGCATGTATTCTGGTATTATATAAATTGTTGCTGCATGAAAACCACTTTACAGCTGTCTTATAAAAGGAATTCAGAGTATTAATAGTTATTGAATGGCAAATATAAGAATGTTGTTTAATTAGAAAATAACTTATTTTGGATTATAAATATACTGAAGGCATAAATAGTGCAACAAATTAAGAGTGATGTCAATGCAAGCTTCTGAGGCAAGGTGACAACATGTTAATGCAGGCATCATGGACTAGTTGACAAGTTAATGCAGGCTTCATAAACTAGGTGACAACATGTTAATGCAGACTTTGAAGACAAATTGACAACATGATAATGCAGGCTTTGGAAACCAGTTGACAACATGTTAATGCAGGCTTTGGAGACTAGTTGACAACATGTTAATGCAGGTTTTGGAAACTAGTTGACAACATGTTAATGCAGGCTTTGGAGACTAGTTGACAACATGTTAATGCAGGCTTTGGAGAGTAGTTGACAATGTCCTTTTGCTCTAAGTAGTAATATTGAATGGCATGTCACATAATAGATTTGCAGTCAGGGATCACTTTGGACTGCATTTTTTTATATTAGAATTGCTGATTAGGTACTTCAGGAAAACCACATTGTGGCTAAATGGTCCACACAATTACTGGAGGGTGCACCATTTCCATAATAATATGAGATTTCCTTTATTTTCTTTTTCAATTTATTGTTTTGGTTTTTTTAAACCACATTTTTTTTTAATGATTGTCACTAAGTAGAAATCACTATGACTGACCATAATTAGTCGGGATTGAGGAGCCAGTTTATAAATTTTAATGAGTATTTGTAAACATTTACAACCATAATGAAGACTGTCTTTTTGTTCCTTGGATTGGTTAAATGTTGTTTGAAGGAAAGCATTATGAAGGTAAGGTTTCTGTAATGTCTTCATATATGTGACACACTTCACAATCGTTTACTTGATTTCTTGTGGCCTTTGAATTTATTGGGGGAAGAGCCAATTTTGATTGATTAAAAAATGCTAAAATTTGTTTTCAGCCACAGGTGGGGTGATTTCTTTAGGCCACCCACCAGGACATTGCCTCTGGATCCCACTGGTTACCTTGCCCAATGACTCCCAGGATAGGAACAATTCTCTTTGGAGTTTTTTAACGCCCGTTAGACCAATATTTAATGTTATCTCAGCTCAACTACAAAATTATTTCACAGTGCTTCCAAGAAAGTTGGAGAGAAACTTGTTTTTAAAGAGAAGATATATGCTTTTCTTACTGATTAGACACATGAGAATGATTGTTTACTTGTTGGATTTGTTATGTTCCCAAATATATTTTTATATTTTAGTGTATGCTGACTCACATAGCAAACTGCTAATGAAGTTTACCCACATCTACATGCATTTGCTACTGCAGTTGAGATAAAGGCTTTTATTGGAGTGAAGAAATTAAATATTCTGATAAAGCATTATTTGATTTTAAATGGTTTAAAAACATTTGAAAAGTACAAACTAGTTCATTGTACTAGTACATCAAAGAGCTGTATTAAATAGATTGTCGGTCAAGTGTATTTATGATTTATGAATATTTGATTTACAAGTTCTATGGAATATTATTGTTTTATATGTATTTTATCAATTGGCAGTTTGCTGGTGGAAATGACATAAGTGTTATGCAGCCATCTTGGACAGCGAAAAATGAGTTGGTGTACATCAGTGACCAAACTGATTGGTGGAACTTGTACCATGTGACCAGTACTGGTGAGCATGTGAACCTATTGCCTAGAGAACAGGAAATTGGTGGGCCACAGTGGATATTTGGGGACCCTGGATATCAAATTGATCCTAGGAACAATGGTGAAATTGTTACAATATTTGGAGAGGTGCGATACAGGTCATGTCAGTTTACCAAATAAATCAGACTTCATATATTAAAAAGTGCCCTTATAGCTTTTTATATTTTAAGATTCTAGAATAATGTTTATGTAGTTGAAAAACTTAAAGTGTTTTTTACTAGTCATGCTGTTCAAGAACTTTGTCCCAGGAGAGGCATGCAGTCGCAGTAATTAATCTTTATTATGAGACGATTCTTGTGGTTTCCAATAAATTTTATGATGGAAATAAATTCTAAAGCTTGAAAGTTTCATTAAGAATAGATAAAAAATTTCTTATTTGCTGTAATTTTTTTAATATTTGAGATATATATTTAGCATTGCCTAAGGTTGTAGCCACACAAATTATTTGTTATTGCTAGCTGATTACTGCAATAAGCATTCCAACAGAATGTTTGCATCCATTTTTTTATCAAAATACGAGTTTCAAAAAATAATTTCTGGGTTTCAAGAATATTTTTGAAAATCTGCATTTTTGTCTGAAAAAAACATTAAGTGAGACAAAGTACCATTTGTATTGTTGTTTAGATGTCAGCATAAAGGTTTTGGATTTAACTCAGTTTCAGAGATGCTGTTGCATCAGTGATTATAAAAGTTGGAATATGTGTTCATTGTGGAGGGTACTGATCATTTCAGGCAATAGAAGCCACAGTAACCAACTTTTCACACTCCATTGACTTTGCTCACTATTTGGAATATACCTCTGGGGCATTTGATATGTTTTTTTTTCAAACATATTTGAGTAGGAATGTAATAAATTTTAAATGTTGATCTTTTTATTTCATGATGTGTCATAAAGGAGATTGGCATTCTGAACATGACGAATGGGAGTTACAGGAAGGTCGAGACAGGATTCAAGACCCACTCCCATGTGTCTGTGGTGGGGGATGGAACCATCTACTGTGTGGCAGGTAGCCCCACTCAGTTCCCCTGCATTATCAGGGTCAACTCCACATCAGGGAAGGTACAATTAAACTGTTTTACTGAAAAGATAATCAAGTGTAATCGATTACTCAATATGTTGTTTTAGTCATCATAGTATTATGACTAAAGTTGTTAAAGATATATTAAAATCCCAAATCACAACACACTCACTTTGTTAGGACACAAATACAGATATAGCAAGGTTGTGTCAACACTCCTGACTTTTCATTATAGATGTTTTTTATCTCTGACTCCACTGAAAGCATCACCTGGGCTGACAACAGATTAAAATAATTTTGTTAAATTTCAGAAACCTATAGCTCACACATATAATAACTATTGTTCTTATACAGAAATTATTACTTTTAATTCAGAAGGGGAATATCTTAATTCCTATTGTTTGCTAGATTAACAGGCAGTAAAATGATTAGTGTTCATTTGACTGGCATTTTCTTGACCCAGCTCCAACACTCCTGCATGGATTTATACAATTTTCTCATTATCACATTGCCACAGTTAAGTAAATAATGTGGTCAGCAGTTATAGTAGCTTTTGTGGTATTGTAGCATTAAAAAATGTGAACAAATTATGAACTACATAATCTTCAATCAAAACTTTTTCAAACTAATGATCATACTACTGTCTGTTGTAGCCTTTACTTGAAAAAATAAATAATCAAAAATCTTTTTTTTTTTTCACTAACTTGTGAAAATGTGACTTTTTGAAAATTACATGATTCAGACTGTTTTATAGATGGTAACATTATAGTCTTTGGTTTAAATTTTTAGACTGTCAGATTTGATTCATTAACATTTCCATTTTTTTTTCCTACTATCTTAAAGAGGCAGAGTTTATTTTTGTCCCAAGAGAGGGAGTACCTGTGAAAATCTGTTTGGGACTTCAGCGATTTTGAAAAGTGCTCAAGAAATAGTAATTAGACTCTCTGTCAGACTCAATAGTGAAATCATAAAAGAAATTGTGATGCTTTCTAAAATATCTTTTGTTCTCAAGTTGTGATGCTTTCTAAAATATCTTTTGTTCTCAAGTTCTCTCCTTATATTTTTAACAAACTAAACCCATAATCTGTCCTTGTCAGTCATATTATAGACACCAGTGACCTTCTTTGTTAATCAGATTCTTTTATTTGCTCATTGTACTGTCAAACTTGGCAGGTTTTATATTTATCATTAGTCTCCTTCAATAAAAATTATTGCATGACTTCAAGAGATCTATCCTGACTGATAGTTTGGTTTAGGTTTGTACAGTTGTTACTAGTGTCAAACTGGTATGCACACAAAAAAACTTCTTATGATATCTGGTTAGTTGTAAACGCATACATGCCAGCCATTATGCTTTTGGTGAACTGATTATGGTCTTTTCCACCTAATTACTTATTATCTTCACCTATATATAGATTGCACTTTTCTGTTTCATGAAATGATGAAGCTAAAGCAATAAAAAGTTGTTCCTTGTTTTTATTATCATCTAATTCCATTCATCATATAAATTTGAGAATATTCTAAAAAGAAAGGCTGCTGTATACGAATTGCATAAGAGAGAATTATCCATCCTTGACCTGCATGTACTTTCCTAATTTTCTATTTCTTTTCGGTTTCTTTAATTTGAAACTTTGCCTCACATATTCAATACATTGATAATCAATTTAGTTAATGAACCAGTCTGTACTTTTATAGATAATGGTGCCAGATGTTTACTTAAATGGGCTTTTACTGTTTGACTTTTGGATAAAAATTCTTAGAGTTCATGGGTCTTTTAAACTTCAAAGCATGTCCAGTGAGAATAAGGACAAATCAACATGGCTTTACAAACTTGGAAAGAAGAATATGAAACTGAGGACATTGTCATACATGAGAACTTCATCATCATTTAATTAAAGTTAGATATATATAGACTAGTTGAAGTGAGTGTTGAATATAAATAATCAATATACTTTGTACTTATATTCTGGTTCTAATCCACATGGAGTTTGCCAAATTTTGCCAAGCAGTTTTACCACCTTATATTATAATTATGATATGTAATTTCTAGATTAACCTTTTTATGTTCTTTTTTGCCACTTGTAATTGTAAAAATTATACTTATACCTCTCTTGGAGTTGGCATGTGTGTAAATGAAAATGTTGCTTATCTTACATTTACTATTGCCACAATGGCAACCATGTTAAAAACCTGATCAAAACTCCAGTTAAACAGAAAGTCATATTGATATCAGATTTCTTAGGTGTCTAGTTGGTGTAAAATGAAAATGGTACCATTCTGACATCTAATATGGGTTATACACATCACCTATTTTAAAAATCTTGTTATCACTACTAGGTCTGAATGGAAGGTTATATAAACATGAGAATTTCACTGAAAGACTTCTAATGATGTCTAGTTGGTCTTAAAGGGGGTACTCACCAGTTATTATGTACTTTTAAGAGAGTGATGTATGTGAGGTGAAGATGTTTGCATTTAAAACATGCACAGTGGGGAGAATGTTGGCATACCTCAATGCTACTTGCATGTAATGTGGCTGACATTTATTTGGATATTGTACTTTTGGAAATTGTAAATGATCTTAGCAAACTGTTAACTAAAATGAATGCTCCCTTGTGCCCCAGAAATCAACCTGAATTTGTCTAAAGTACACTATACTTGGCTGCTATTAAAAAAGGGAAAATGAATTTTACCAGAATGGACAATACCACCTTCTGAAAGTGCAATGAATGAATTACCAAATATATAAAATGTAAAAAAAAACGTTATTGGCTTCTTTTTTTACAATTTACCTCTGAAGTTCGGGAAGTGAAAATGAGCAAGTGGAGCTAGCACCTTTTTGAAATATGTACATCTGGAGTTAGGCCAAGCTGTGTGCTCTATAAACCATATTACACCCATAAATCATACACCAACATAAAGGGAATTAAAGGTTCTTTTTAACAATACCTAAGATATACAAAGTCTTTTTTAAATAGCCAGTATAACTAGTGAGGAAACCTGGGGAAATTCTTTTTCTTTAAAATTCTAATCCTATACTAAATTTGAAACTGTAGAGCACCACCAAATGAAAATGGTCTGATCTGACACCAATATGGCCACCATCAGCAGCCATATTGAAAATCTTATTATTGCTACTTCTGAATGGAATATCATATCTTAAAAATATTTTATCTTCTTCTCCCAAATGGATGGTTATATCAACAAGGGTTTGTCACCAATAGCCTTCTTAGTTCTAACATAAAAATGGTGCCAGTTATACATCAGAATGGTTGCCACAACAACTGTCCTAAAAATCTTTTAACTACTCCACCCATCCTGGATGTATGATCATTATGGCATGGGGTTTTCACTAGACAGCTTCTAATGATGTCTGCTTTGTCTTAAATGAAAAAAATTGTGTCAAGCTGACATTTAATATGTGCACCATTGCAGCTAATTTGAAATGTTGTCATTACTGAAGAATATCAGAGATGGTTTCAACTTTTAATGAAGGGAAGAAATGGACTTATTTTGAATTCCTCTAAATTTTTTGCTCAGTAGAGCATCAGCCCCTTAGAATGACTCTTGTTTTGGTAAACCACTATTGACTGTTAAAACCTTTTCTATAGGCCTTACCATACCCTTGTATGGCAAAGACTTAACATTGTCACATGAGAAATCTGATTGAATGAGAGTAATGTAACACTGATAGATTGATTGATCGATGTACATTGCTATGTTTAAGCTACCTTCCTTTACCCAGAAGAATTTTGTTTATATATTTTTCTTGTGCCTTTGCTGTTGCCAGGAATTCACTTTTGATAGCTAATGATTGTTGATCCACTTCAGTGCACATTGACCCTTTTCACATTGACCCATTTCACATGTAGCCAACCGAAATGGTATTAATAGCTCCACTATATGATTGGATGCAGCTGAACAAACTGATCTCATATGTTGCTGATTCTGATGAAGAAAGTTTGGAATAGCCATCAGATATTCCGTAGACAACAACACATGTTGCATGTTATATTCCTCATAAAATATGTTACCTGGTCATAAGACATTAGAACTACATCCACTACCTTGCAAATCAAGGGCTTCTGAGTTTCCTTTTTACAAAAAAAATATTAAAAGGTATCTATCCATCAAGGTAGAGGTCATGCAAGAGTGATTTCACCTTGTATAAAGTGTTAGTTGCCAGATATCATCCATATTTCAGTTGATGCTTCTGTTCATACTATTCAACACACTGCAAAACCAATGTAAATTGTATCTTTTTTGCTCTTGAAGAACGGCTAAGGCGTTTTCCAACAGAGTAGGGTATACTCCAGATATATTTTGTCTATGTTTCCCTCTATACTGTCATAGTCATCATTGACAAAGAATTAACAATTTGTCTAACTTTATCTTATACATGCTTTGCATTATGTATGGTTGTTCTTCTTAAATCAGATGTTTGTGCTTGTCATCAGATTCCTCACTAGTAGGTTTGCATGATGCATTACTGCTTTCACCAGTGTGCCATTGTTTTGCACTTAATAATTACCGGTTTCAACATAGTAGGCATGAGAGAGTGCATGGGGTGTAAGCATTTTAAGATGGCATATGATAACCTTGTTTACTGTCTCGGTTGTGTGAGGTGCAGTTTTGGTCAGGAAATGTATAGCTGATGGTCTTAGCTGGGCAAGGTATAGGACTGGGAAGTGCACCAACAATGATGGGGACTTCGTCAGTGTTGCTGCAAACAATGCCTCATTTGACAGCTTTGTATTAGTACAAAAAGGCAGAGAGCTAATTGGCTGAGGAGAAAATTAAGAAGGCCACATCATCATTGGCCTTACTCACCATCAGTCCATGAATAAAACAGGTCAAACCTATAAGGTCAGTACCATGTTGGTACAGCAACCTGTCTAGGTTAGTGATGGACATACCAACACATCCAGTTTATGATTATGATAATCTGTCCCAAACTAGAAAGTACCAGACTTTTGGCATCAGTTGTTAATTGGATAATGGCAACACCAGCTCAGATTTAGCCAGGACCAACACTACCAATGGTTGAAGAATAAATGGTAATTATCCAGTTTGGCATTCTGAAAGTATTGCAGCCTTAACACTTGACAGCTTCAGCACAGGCACTGTCACAACATAGCACTTTTTATGGTAACATTTTAGTCTTGGATGCTCGATATTATTCCTAAACCATTGACGATTCACTCATTGAATGCCTGGAGATAAGTATCATTGTGATTATATTGGCTTTTCTTTAGACGTTGCAGGAGGCATCAATGTCACCCCATTTTTGGGGGGTGTTTTAGGACTTGTTTCTACTTGCACCATCTTCTATACTCAATTTGATGATGTGAGGAGAAGACTCACTTTTTCGTCAATCATAGAAGTTTTTATGCTTCTTCTGCTAGTGTTTTGACTACTTTTTCCTTTGCTGGCAACATACAAATTCCCATTTTCAGCAATATATAATTGGTCAATAAAGAGCAGCTAACATTCAGACTGCCACCACAGTCTGGTCAGATTGTTCATTTATTACAATGTTTATAAGGGCAGCTTTCTATAAGATGAATATGCCATTTTTTTAAAAAAACGGATGTACTGGCTGTCAACACATACATTGCAGGCCTGAGAAAGTCAAAACTTGCTTTGGTTTGCATGGAGCAGAAGTCCTTTCTGGACACACAACAACTTATTTGAATGTTGTTGCAATAGGTTCATGGGTATATTTCAGTAATCTGAAAGCAACCTAGCCTCATACATCAATAACCCCACTGGTGTTGCTTGGGAGACAGTCTTACAGATGACACATGCTTTGATTTGAACAGAACAGCACAACACATGCTTGCTAATTAAATATCAGCATTAGTGGAGCATCAGTGAAGTTAAAGCTTGTAGAATGAGATGACTTTCTCCCCATGTCTTTGTTCCTTCAGGAACAATAAAAGCCACATTTAGATCACAACCACTGCCATCCAGCCAACTCTTCCATGGTTATGTAGACCAACCAGTTCATCTTTCTAAACAACATAATTTTATAGTTTTGGAGGTCATGAATCTGTCAATTTGGACTGGTTTCTCAACTCTCCAGCTGCCTAACCAAGTTTGTCTGTCCACTGACCATGTTTGACCAATATTATCCATCCACACCCCATTCCATGTTGAAGATGATTTGCCCACCATTATAAATAGCATATCCAACATGAAGTACCTTATTTACATATATTGATGACACAACATAATGAGTGCTAATGGAATGTTGCCTTTGGATGCAGAGTGGAGGACACACAAGCAACCAAGGGGGCAAGACAGACATGCTTGATCATTTTAGTGTGACCATGGAATGGATGGAATATAGTTTTCAACAGCATCTGAAGAAATATAAAGATCTTTGTCTTGATCATAATGTGTTTCTCTACCTGCAGTCAGTCCTATGTACCAGGCCATGTGGACATTCACCATGATGATAGTCTACTGTTCTTCACAATCTTGCCACTACCAACTTAAGATAAAAAAGAAATTGCCAGATGTCTTTTGGATAAATTTTAGACCCTCATGCCTTTTATCATTTGCCACTTTCCAACTGTGCTGGTACAGATCCAATACTGATGTTTATAATTCAAATATATTTGAGTTTAGATATACCACCTTCAGTATGCTTGATCCATTCTGTTGTAAAGTGGACCAATAAGTGTTTAATGTCATGTAACAGTTTGCCTGGAATGGTACATTGACTTTGCCACTTGACACAATATTTGTGACAATCTTTCATATAGCCAAGAGGGTGGAAGTGATCATACCTGAAATTTGGTAGGTATGTCACTGGACTGCTCATGACATGCTGGCAAATGCCCCAGTGGTATCCTGTTACATGGACTTGATTAGAAAAGACTCATTTATGCGGTATACATCTCTCAAACCACATAATATGGTGACCCTGTGGTCCATTCCCTTCATTTCTCTCCTTTTTGGTGAGAAAGCCGTTGGCACTGTAGTTTTACAAAAATATGTGTCCTGTAAAACTCCACCATCATGCCTGGCTTTTGTTGGATATGAGCTGCACATGAAAAATTCTATGCTCCAATCATGTAGAGGATCAAACATCTGGACGATCACTACTTTGAAGGCATACAAGGGAAGTTGCAGGCAGTATTGTTAATGATATCTTACTAATCAGCCTCCATTCAACTCTTTAAATTCTTTCTGTTTCTCTTTGGGGACAAGAAACTTGCCCCTGTCATAATCAAATGATACCATTCCATGATCTCGGATACATTCAGAACAAATGTAACAAACAATACTGGTTGAAACAAAGACCTTTTTGGTTTCCAATTTCTACATATCCAGACCACACTAACTCACCTTGTTCTCGATAGGGAACTTGTTGACATGGCTCAACTTGTCTTAAGTTCAAGCCCATGTATTCCATTTTACTGAGATGGTTACGACACATAATGTGCTTTCAGATATCACTTGCTTCATTGAGCTACATTTAATGTCTATTGATGTAAATTACATGCAATACTGTTCCTTTGTCATTTTAATGATACATCCAGGTTTTGTTTGTTAAAACAGGTTGCCATTGTTAGGCAACCAGTGTCTTTTGAAAATAATTTCTCTATTCAAGACATAGTGGAAGTAATTGCCTGATAAACAATCCACTTTCTCCAGCTTCTGCTTGTTGGAACAAGAGGAATTAACTTAAAAGAGTTGCTTCCCTTTGTCCATGTGATTGACGGAAATATCCGCGCGCGCGCACACACACATTATTGGAGAAAGATAAAAGGCTACAGACAAAAGAGGCATATCTTCTCCTGTAGTAACTGAAGTATGGATTAGCACCAATCCTTCTGTTGAAGGGTATATTTTGTCAAATTCCCACCTAGGTGAGAACCTTGATTTGCTGTAAATAAGAAGCTCAGGACTACTCAATTTGTGAAGTAATGGATATATTCTGAATATATTATTTATGATTGTTTAAGTATTATAAAAAATATTTTGCTTCAAACATTGGTTTCTCAAACTTTAACTGTTTTTAAGAGACCAAGCATGTGGATATAGCAAAAGTTTATCCTACTGAATACATAAATGTATAATGATCTCTTTCTTTGGTCTGAGTTTAAATTGTAATGATGCCATTTTCTTAATTTTCAAGGTGGATATTATCAGAGAATCCAAGTCCCTTGAGCTGGACAAAGGTTATTTCAGCATTCCAGAAACCATTAGCTGGAATACAACAGATGATGAATTAGCTCATGGCTACTTTTACCCTCCACAAAACAAAGATTACCTGGCACCCACTGGAGAGTTGCCTCCCTTGCTGGTGAAAGCCCATGGTGGACCAACGTCAGCAACAACCAGCTCTCTTAATTTGAAGATACAGTATTTCACAAGCAGGGGCTTTGCTGTGTTGGATGTGGACTACAGAGGCAGCACAGGCTATGGCAAAAAATACAGGCACAGACTGAGAAAAAAGTATGTATGTTTGTCTATGCCAAGTGAAATTCAATTTGCTAGGCATATCTGCTCATTGATATTCATGCATCAGAGGTATACATAATGCTGTAGATTTCTTTCTATAAATACAATACTTTGAAAATAAAACAGCAAGCCATGGCATAATTGTCTAATTATTAATACTTTCTCCACTACTTTTAGATGTATTGACACTCCACTTGAAATGTTGTTACTTTTAGATGTATTGACACTCCACTTGAAATGTTGTTTTCTACACATTGAAGAGCTCCAAAGATCATAAGGTCAGTCAGAGTAAAGCAGCAGAGATGATTCCAACAATAAATTTTGGAGTAAACATGCCTAGAATTGGGAAATTTTCATAATGAAATGAGTGTTTGGAGGAATTTTTAATACATAGACTTGTAGCTTCTAATCTCCCAAACCTCATCACTTTTAATTTTTGTGCAAATTATCTTCAGATATCTCTTGATAGTAGATACAAAAAAAATTATTGGTAGTTATAGTTTTGTTCTTGCTTTATGGAGATGTTGCCTTCTTAAACAGTAGTAGTAGTATTAGAAATTGTTATTGTTGTATTCTTAGTATAAAAGAAGGCTTTTTATGACAAGTCCCTAATATGAAGAAATGTATTGGTTTATTCACCAGGCTTAATATAGATTAAGGCAGTGTTGTAATAGTTTGTTTTTTTGTTGCTTACATGTTTTTGGAATAATGTGCCCTATGATAATAAGGCAATGTTAATTTCACATTAGATTAAAGAATAGGAATCCTTATGGCACATTTACACAAATCAGCAAACTAGAATATTGAGAATATTTCAAAGATTTTCCATTTGTATTATAAAAAGGCATAATATGAATGTCATAACAACCTGTCATAACAAGCATGATTTGGTTCATTACATGTGAAGTATTCAGAAAGTCTTTTAGCATCAGATGATCTCAAAACTGGACTAAGGATACATTGACAGATGAAAATTTCAAGCCATGAGTTAAATATAAGTAATTCAACTCACAAAATGTGTGTATCAACCATTACCAATATGTACTGTCAATTACCTAAACAGGCTGGTCAGAAAAAAAAGATTTCAAATTATGGAAGGAATGTTCTTTAGCTTTTCTGCAATGCAGATATGTTGGAAAATCCTAGTACCTACAGGGTCCATGGTTGTGGTGAATCAGGAGAAACATTTACATTAGAGACTGTCCTATAACCTAATCAGGTCCAAAAGGCTGTTTACATTGCCATGCAATGATTTCATGACATTACCCACTTTCTAATTTGTTTTAATACATTGAATTAATAATTAAAATACAACACCAACTTTTGTGACAATTTTCTATTCTGAGAGGAAGGTGGAAAGATAGTAAAAGAAGTTCAGTATGATATACAGTAGTCCACTTCTTGAATGCCCCCCCCTCACTAGTGGCCATCGGCTCCTTATGGCCAGAATCTGAAGGCACCAACAAATTTGTGTTCATAATTACCCCTCACAAAAGGCCACCTGGCTAATGCCACCAGCAGCCAGCATATTTGTGCAAAAATATATAATTTACCCCTCACCTGCCTACACATTTTATTTTGTAATATGTATCCCAAACCAATTCTATTCATAAAGTGTGTTAAGTAATCCAATTGATGGTTCCCTATGTCAGGCTTTTGTTCTTGAAAGAAGTGTTAACTAAAGTGTGCCTCTAAGGTTAATATTATATAATTTACCTTACCAGAAGCCACATTTATTCCCTAAAGCCTAAAGCTGATAAAAACTCAAATTTTAATCCATACAAAAAGGTAAGTATACTTAATCTTATTATCCTAAGATGTCTGGTTTAGCCACTGATAATTGTCAAAATTACATAGTAGTAACAGCTGAGAAGTGGCAGTATTGATGTACAATACAAAGTCAGCAGGAAAATGGTTTAATAACCTTTATGGCTTCCCTTTGTAAGATGTTGAGCTTGTTCACTTCCATGATTAGTTACTATTATTATTGACAATAATTGTCAAATTTACAAATCCTAATGGCCTTGAGGTGCATTCAGATCAAATCTGTGTATATATCTTCTCTCCCTAAGTGTCAAGAAATGTAAAAACAATAGGGTACCAGACTGCCATTAATGAATCACATGACAATTGCTGCCTTTAAAAACCTTTAAAAACACATGACATCTTGTTTAAATGCAGAAAAAATTGTTTTATGAGTCTTGTAGTTGCAACATTGATGATTATAACTGGACATAATTGTCAAGATCACAGAGTCAGCATTGGCTAAAAATAGAACAAAGCATGGTACCAAAGACTAAAAAATCACATGACAACACACCTGTTTATTTCTTTTTTTAGGAAGGTATTTCTTCCACTCAACAAATGTCTTGTCTGCATAATTAAATCCAATACAGTTAGCAACATCCAAATAAATCGTTACAAAAAATTAACATATCATCATGTAAACCGAGTAAATTATTTCAGAAAAAGTAGGTTATTATTGTCAAAGACATCGGGTTCAATTTTATGTTGAAAAGACATAATATCGTATTCAGCGGCAGTGGGAAAATGGAGCAAAATGGAAAGAGAATTGCATATGTACCAAAATTTAAATGACGTTTCTGAATGGTTTTGCAATGTGTATGACAACAACACCTGCTTGCATATCATGGTTATGCCAAGAATAATAACTGTCAAAGAATATTCATTTGCAATAAGTCAGCTATTATAACAACAAGAACTGTTCAATAATTAATGTTGATTTTAAACAAAGATATTAAATGCTTTAAAAATTAAGCTTTCTTACTATGTACAATACATATACGTCTCTCAAAAAATTTAGTCCCCCTCTGGAAACGCCACCCGCCTTATAAGACCACTTGCCCTGTGCAGAAGGGGTAGCCGTATAAGAGGGGGACTACTGTAGTCGGTTATAATATTATATGATCATCATAAATACCAAATATTACAATGCTTTCTCTAGATAAAAATTCACACAGGAATCAGAAAAAGAAAATATTGAATTTGTTTTCTCTTGTCTGAAGAAAATTATAACTTCGTGGACACATACAGATCCATTAATAATTTAATTATCCTTGTAGTATTTCATGACATAAATCTTCTACTATTTAATATGTTGATGATCTTCAACAGTAACTTATTTTTGAGACTGACATTGGATGTTATACAACAACTATGGTGAAGTGTTAATACTCTTTTTAGTAAATTTTCATCATCATTTTTGTAGTGGCATAATTTGGCTATTTTTAACTTTCTACAGCCACTTCACCCTATATTTGCCAACTTTGCCCATTCAGGGCTAATTTAATCCAGATAGTAAGGTTCACCTTCTTGATTTATTATTATTATTAAATGTATTTTGAAACAATGCAAAATATGTGTATGATTATTATGACTTATAGTAAGAAAAAAAGTAAACTTACAGTTCCTGTCTAGCTACACATGTAACAGAATTGAATGGAATGAGGGAAAAGTTATGTCAAGCATGACTTTTTAACTTTAAATTGAGATAAATAAAACTCCTGGGGATGCAAGTGAAAATTACAGCCACTGGCAGTCCTAATTAATATAGCAACATGATCCCAGTACAGCCTCCATAGACAAGGAATTTTCATGGTTAAGCATTTAAATAATGCAGATTTTAGGTATGGTATTTAAAGTTAATGTGTGCTGTCAATTGAGACAAAATAAATTATCACATTTCTCAAATACCCTTTTGTGATAATTATAAATAGACACCCTACTGAGCATAATATTATTCTATCCCAAATGACCCCCAACTCTTACACAAAGGGATATCACTCATGCTAAGGGGCAATTGGTCTGTTGCAAGTTGCTAAAAACTATTCCATTTAAATGTACCCTACCTTTAAAAGGTAAGGGGGAAGAAATGTAGATGAATTGTGTGTAGGGGTGAATAATTATTTTTTGTTTATTAACTTTATTATTTTAAAACTTTTTTCATTACTTAATACACTTTATAATGTTTCCTGGCACCCAATTGATTTAATTATAATAATCATTTTTTAGGAATGCTTAAATACAGATACTAGCAGTAACCATTGAAACATTTGACTTTATCTTGTCACTACCCTAAATTTAGGATTCAACCCAGAACTGCAGAGATTCAAGTTAGGTTTTAATTGTCTGACCTGAATTCAGAAATGGTAAAACATTTGCCTCACTTTTCAACCAGTGTGTTGAGCATTAAGATTTTATTTTGGGATTGGTGTTTACATCATTGTAAGGTACACAGGTGAGACACTGCAGTCTCCATATCTTATTTTATTGAACATATAATCTTTTGTTCAAGTGATTTACTGTGTTTGACATAGCTAAGTTTTAAATGTAGTGATTTTGGTTCAGTGGGTAAGTATGTTATACCCTTAGCCATTTGTGTTCTTTTCAAACCAGTAAATATTGTATTAAACTATAATACCAAAATAAATAGTATACATTTTACTGAGACATGATACTAAAACACATTTTGCTAAAACAGTAGTTGCCCTGAGTGACCAAGTAGTCTAAAGCACTCAGCATTATAGATCATTGCCATCTCACCTCAGTCTGTGTGGGTTCCAATCTTGGGTTTGGCCAATGTGGGTGTGTATGAAAGCTTGCCAGTAGCTTCTTGTGGATGGTTCTTTCCAGGGTTTTTACCCAAGTTCTTCCTCCACCATTTATACTGGCTGCCATGTATAGCCAATCTTGTGCTGAAAAATGGCATTAAACCCTACAAAACAAATTAACAACAACTAAAACAATACTAAAACAAATAGTACATTTTGCTGACACATAATACAAAAACAAATAATGCACATTTTATTGACACATAATACTAAAACAAATAGTAAACATTTGTTACTAAACACGGTACTAAAACAAATAGTACACATTTTATTAAAACATAGTACTAAGAAAACTGAAAAAAATAGCAATTGAAAGTAAATAAAAATTTAATGACCACAGACAACCCCTTCTCATAATCAGATGTCTGTAGAATTTCATAACTTTAATTTACCTTTTTTATAGTTGGGGTGTATGTGATGTGGATGATTCCTGTAGTGGAGCACTGCACCTGGCTGACACAGGAAGAGTGGACAAGAACCGCCTGTGTATAGATGGGTCATCAGCAGGGGGATACACAACACTTGCCTGTCTGACCTTCAAATCTGTTTTCAAAGCAGGTAACAACCTTTGATGTTGTTTATAGGTGCTGCATCTAAAATTGCATTTCTACAAACAGCTTGAAAAATATGGATGAAGAGAATTACAATTTATTTAATGAGTTTTCCTCTGTTGACATCAACACTACATTTCACTGAACCGCCAATGTTCAGAGCTATCTCAAAGTAAATTTTTGGCATATGAGAAGAGTGTCATAAGTTGTTATAACCCCACAGAGGTGACCTCCCTTGAATAACTGCAACTGCAGACATCATAGCAATATGACTGAAACATTGTTAAAGCTATGTTAAATTTCCAAATCCCCTCTTTCCCTACCCACACACACTTTATGTGTAAGTAATTACATGTTGCGACTAGTCTGCTATCCTTTATGTAAGCATTGATTTGTATTGAATTAAGTAATTAGTAATTAAGTACTTGTATCAGCTTGATCAAGCACAGCAAGACAAACTTCTGGTGGAAAATATGGACTAGCAGTGAACTATAATGATCAGTATTCTTGTCAGAACATTACTTTCATCTGGGAAACAAATATAAATGAGCCCTGAATCACCACATGCCTGATTGTGTTTGTGATCAGTTAATTGCTGGAAATTTTCCCTTACTATATCCAGTGTTCCACCCAGCCTGCTAGATCATGCAATTCTCTCCATTCATCAGGCAACTTTTGTAAGAATACAGGTTTAAAGGGAGAGAAGTAATACAAACAAATTAAGTTTCCTATTTATTCTATAATAGTGAAGGATAATTATAATGAGACTATTGTAAATTTCAGTAATTGCAATGTCTTTTTGTAAGCCAGTATCATTCAGCATGGTTTATATTTAGAACTGTGTTAAGTTGGCAATGGGACAATGTGCATGCAAATGTAATTGTGTATAGAGCAGTTTTGAAATTACTACCACATGGCCTGGACATATGGTAGTTGCTGTACTTTGCTCTTATCAGGTGTTAAATGAGGCAGATAACTGATTTTGTTATGGTCAGTTTCTGACAGTAGATACAAGGATATAAATGCATTCCAGATAATGTTGAGGCCTGGTGTAGATATATTGGGCACATATGCTGTAGGAGAATATGAAGCAGGGATAGGGGGGAAGGTGCGGCTGCTGAAGCAGATGAACATGTAATTAAGCCATTGTGTACTTCCCCATTTTGGGGAGGCATAGAGTGAGTTTACCCTTTTTTTGTAAACTATTTAATGCAATACTGCTTCTTGAGTTGGTGAATTTTCTACCCCTGTGACAGTACAGACAAACCTCTGTTGGTGTATCAAGGTCCACTCTGTTTTTCTAACTATGATAGCCAGTAAACAGCACAGAGTTTAATCTGCTGGCATATTATGGGACATAAGATCTGGGCCATTGCTAATTTCAGTCATATATACTTATATATGGGTAAATACAGTAGAATTCAGACTAAACTGATTCAGAATTTACATGTAAAATATTTCTTTTGCAGGAGCCAGTCATTATGGTATTGGTGACTTAGAGGCCCTAGCTAAAGATACACACAAATTTGAAAGTCGTTATTTAGATACAATGATATCTCCGTATGAGGAAAAATATTACCCCATTTACAAGGAGAGATCCCCCATAAACCACGTGGACAAACTTGACTGTGCTTTGGCTATCTTCCAGGGAGATGAAGACAAGGTGAGACTCTAACTGTACACATCATTTAATTGTTACTTTATGCAGCATTGTATTGCAGTGTCTGATGACTTCATTAACATTAATGTTGGTGTTAGGTGTGATGTGAACCAATTGTTATGTAGAATAGCTATACATTTCCCCCCCAACAAATTAGAAAAGATTAGTGGTATGCTTTTTTAATTAGTAAGATTAGTGGTGGTATTGTATGGTTTTTATCCTCCTTATGTCATTAACATGTAAGTCTTTCCATAAATACATTTGTTTCAAAAGAATACTTTTCATCGTGTTCATGGTATTTCATGTATTGAGAAAATTGCATAAGCTGCCATCTTATGCTTTTTATGTTTAACATTATTTATATTACCATAGAAATAACATATAGCATAAGTAGTACATAAACTGAAAGTAATAAACCTTAGGTACTTCAAGTTGGAGATTTTACAAAAGTTTTATGTAAGGGACCTGAGGGATTTTTTACCTCTCAGCTTTTGTTTTGAAACATTTTGTGACAGTTATCCAAAACAAACTTTTATTAGACCTTCTTCTGCCAGATTACATACGCAAAGCCATTACCAAAAAATGAGTCCAAAACAGATTTGGACTGCTGTTACAAACCTTTTCCAAAGTGCTTTACATGATACAGTTGATGCAGAGGTAATTGCATAATGATTCTTGTGTCTCCATACAATCTGATTATTTGGAGGTTCAAAGGGCTCACTAGCAATAAGTAATTACTAATGGTTGTTTAGTGGTTCACTTGGCTCACAAATAATCAGTAATTGCTATACCACTGTGAATCAGTCAAATCACTGAGCAATAATTCATACAAATTTTGGTATGTTCACAGCTGAAATATAGTGCATAAAATTGACTTTGTATTTTTAATATTGATAAATGTATGTCAGTATTAGGTCTGGTAAAAATTATTGTTATTTTTCCTGCCAAATAAAACCATAAAACTGGAACTTTACCTTAAACTTGAGAGTCCATATCATGTCCTAAACTTGAGAGTCCATAAATTGCCTAAGCTAAAATGATCCACCACTAATAGTATTTATTCTACCTCACTAATTAAGCAAAGCCAGCAAAATGTTATTCTGTTAACTCTGTTTTCTTTAGATAGAAAAAGTAAATATAATACTTATATGTCAGACTCAGATGAGGCAAAATATGGGGTAAAAACACTTTAAATAGGTTTGTTAAGTTACAGATGAGGAAAAATATGGGGAAAAAACACTTCAAATAGGTTTGTTGGTTTGTTAAGTTACAGATGAGGCAAATTATGGGGTAAAAACACTTCAAATAAGTTTATTGGTTTGTTAAGTTACAGATGAGGAAAATATGAGGTAAAAGCACTTCAAGTAGGTTTGTTAAGTTATAGATGAGGCAAAATAAGGGGTAAAAACACTTCAAATAGGTTTGTTAAGTTATAGATGAGGCAAAATATGGGGTAAAAAAAACTTCTGATAGGTTTGTTAAGTTACAGATGAGGCAAAATAAGGGGTAAAAACACTTCAAATAGGTTTGTTAAATTATAGATGAGGCAAAAAAAGGGGTAAAAACACTTCAAATAGGTTTGTTAAGTTATAGATGAGGCAAAATATGGGGTAAAAACACTTCAAATAGGTTTGTTAAGTTATAGATGAGGCAAAATATGGGGTAAAAAAACTTCTGATAGGTTTGTTAAGTTTACAGATGAGGCAAAATAAGGGGTAAAAACACTTCAAATAGTTTTGTTAAGTTACAGATGAGGCAAAATATGGAAAAAACACTTCAAATTGGTTTGTTGGTTTGTTAAGTTACAGATGAGGCAAAATATGGGGAAAAAACACTTCAGATAGGTTTGTTGGTTTGTTAAGTTACAGATGAGGCAACATATGGGGTAAAAACACTTCAAATAGGTTTGTTAAGTTACAGATGAGGCAAAATACAAAGTAAAAACACTTCAAATAGGTTTGTTAAGTTACAGATGAGGCAAAATACGGGTGAAAATACTTTAAATAGGTTTGTTAAGTTACAGGGATCCATAAAGATATTTTATATTAGGTGTATTAAAAAAGTAATAAAGATATATTTTTATCATTAACACAAATATAAGACTCACTGATATCGATATATGCAATTTGGCAAATATGAAGAGCAATTACTGTCACACTTCAGAACATAATTATTTGATACTGACACCAATAGTAGTAGTCGTGTACTCTACAGGTATCAAAATTACGTTATATACCATATGTAAAAATGAAAGTATTAATAATCAATATTGGGGTCAATTTTGTAGATTGTTCCACCCAATCAGGCTGAAATGATGTACAAAGCTGTGAAAGCCAGGGGTCTTCCTACCACATATGTCCTGTTTAAAGGTAAGTAGCTTCAGTACCTATGAATAATGCATTCAATACCTGGGAACAGCCTTTTGTTCTTGAAACTTAGTTGGTCTTTGTCTTGAATTAAACTGACACAGAATTTATAGGAATATTTTTAACTGAAATTCTTTTTCTTAAACTGTTTAATTTTACTGACCTAATTTAAGTCTCTGACTTAGCTGAATTGGGATTTTAAGCCAGAGTCTTCCATGGAGTACTGTTTTGAGAATATAGTCCATGCTGTAGTATAATGCAATCTGATCCATGTATGATTTCAAATGAATAGTGAAGCCTTGATCTGGAAAAGTATTTTTCAAAATGAGATTAGGATCTAGGGTGTTCTTTGATCTACCCAGTTATTATTTAATATCAGATTAGGGGATAGGCTGTTCCTAGTTCTACCAGGGTCCTCTTCAGTGTCACATTGGAATATAGGCTCTCCCTTAATCTGCTGTGGAAGAAAATTATAACTCACTGGACACATACAGATCCATTAATAATTTAATTATCATTGTAGTATTTCATGACATAGACATAAGAAATAAGGCAGCTATTATAACAACAAGAACCATTCAATAATTAATGTTGATTTTAAACAAAGATATTATATGCTTTAAAAATGAAGCTTTCTTACTAAGTACAATGCATACACTCACAAAAAATTTAGTCCCCCTCTGGAAATGCCACCCATGCATGCATCTAGGAAGAGAAGAAAAATATGGTTCTTGAATTAAATTGAAAAAATTATGCAGCATAGAGAGATTTGTTGGAGAAAAAAAAAACATAAAAAAGTTGTGATACAAAAGTCCAAATTGCAGTAGCACTGCCAGAACAGCAAACTGCAGTACACTAGTATACTGGTTTATCATTGCATCCCTAATCAAAAACCAAGGGAACAGTCCAGATGTATATGAATCTTCACAATTAGGTTCTTCTTCATGATCTTTAACTTCACATTGCTCTGTAGTTGAATGGTTTAAAGAAGTTTTGTATATACCACCTTATCTATCGAAGTGGCATAAAGCTCATCCATTAATACTGGCCACCATGTATAGCCTATTGTGTGCTTAAAAAAGGTGTTAAACCACATAACAACAACAAAAATAAAATAAAAAAAATTTAAAACTAACACAAGCAATTTTATTGCATATTCATAACATTCGAGGCAAACACTCTAATGACTAGGCCACTGGAGCAGTGATAGATAATGATTAAGGTTATGTACTGTCATGATAGATAATAGCCAAAATAATGTATCATCATTATAATAATGTCCAAGATAGTGTTGTTGTTGTTCTGGGGCTTAACAAAATTTTTCTGCACAGCGGCCAGTATTAATGGTGGAGGAAGAAACTGGGAAATCCTCAGAAAGAACCACCGACTCATGAGAAGTTACTGGCAAGCTTTCTCGCATATGCACATTCGCTGAATCTTAGACTTGAACTCATGCAGACAGAGGTGAGATGGCAGTGATCCATAATGAACAGTGCTTTAGACCACTCGGCCACTCGGGGCCCCTCCAAGATAGTGTATTATCAGGATAGATGATGACCAAGATAATGTAATGTCTTTATAGATAATGACCATAATAACATAATATTATGATAGATATTGACAAAGATAATGTAATGTGCTGACAGATAATGACCGCGATAATGTAATATCATGATAGCTAATGACCAAGATAGCATAATGTCATGATAGACAATGACCATAATAGTGTAATGTGATGATATATATGACTGAGATAGCGTAATGTTATGATGATAACCAAAATAAGGTAATGCCATGACAGATAATAACCAAAATAAGGTAATGCCATGACAGATGATGACCAAAATAAGGTAATGCCATGACAGATAATACCCAAATAAGGTAATGTCATGATAATGACAAAAAAAAGGTAATGCCATGACAGATAATGACCAAAATAAGGTAATGCCGTGACATAAAAAAATTTCATGTATTTTTAGATACTTTGTAAAGATTTTGTAAAAAGCCTGGATGCAGAATTTTCTGTGCAAATGAAAAAAACAAACCATCTTTTACTTAACAGTTTTCCAAAATTTTGATTAAATGTCTGAAAAGATACACTGATGTACTCTCACATCATTTGTCAATAAATAAATGCTTTTATTTTGTACATTAATGAAGTCTGTTCCAGTAAAATATACATATGAACCAGGGAAGGCACATTCACTTTATAATAGTTGCCCATAAAATCAATATAGACTTTCATTTGAACTTCTTGAGTAACCAGAGTACCACGGCATATATATTTTTTTTAAAAAGTGCCATCCCAGGATTCCATATATGATAAATTGGAACAGCCTTGATGAAAACATTGAAGCAATGTGGTTCAGAAAATATATGCATTTTGGGAGTGACTTAATTACAAATGACTCACTTCTCTTAATAGATGATAATATGATAGTGCCAGACTGTATGTTAACTTGTATTAAATGGACATAAAATGAAAGACTAGGAAAGCAGAAATATTTTCACAAAAAAATTGAATATACTAAACTTTGACTGCCAAACTATTTGGTAAACTGGTAAAAAATGTATTTTCAAAACGGGAACAAAATTTCCTATATAGACATTTCACTTTGCCATCTGCATTTGTAATGCTGTTTGGTTGCATATAAATAGATTTATAAACATTATAGGTATAATTATTTGTTATGTTTTTAAATTATTTTCTTTACTGACAGTCATGCCCTCCCAAGATTTATAATGAGTATAAAATATATGAGCTGATGATTTTCTTTGTTCTTAGAGTTTCATTTTGACTGATTTTTTTTCTGTATTTGCATCTTTCAGGTGAACAGCATGGATTCCGTAAAGCAGAAAACATCCAGACATCTCTGGATGGAGAATTTTACTTCTTTTCTAAAGTTTTTGGCTTTGAAGCAGCTGACATAGATGTGCAGGTGAGTGGTTGAGGATTTAAAATATGTACACTGCTTTTTGTAGATGGGGAAGGAGGTGATCTAATCTTGCTTTTGGTAGACAAGGCTGGAGGAGAGGGACATTAAATAGAGACTGTCCATCCATCCATCTGTACCACATTTGTATCTGAACAATAACATCCTGAATTATTATTGAATTTCAACCATAATTGATATGCCAATAGATATTAATGAGACCTTGGCACAGTTTGATTTTCAATATCCTGTATTAATGTGTGGCAGAGTTAAATTCCTAAATTGTCAGTCCCACCCACCCACTTTAGTTTCTGCACAATTACTACCTGTATCAGATTTTAACTAAATTATACAAATACTCCCTCTAAATATTGCTAGAGTTCAACCAAATTTGTTATGCAGCTTGTTATTTACGAGACCTTAGCTGAATTTGATTGTTGGTCTTCTCTACCATTGTTTAGCATAGTTTTAGTCCATGATTGTCTGATTCAGCCACCTTTTTCCCACACAATAAATCATATCATTATTATTTGATTTAAGTGAAATTTGATACCCTGATTTATAATGGTGAGACCTTGGTTCAGTTCATAACATTGTATGATCGTTTAGCATTGTTAAAGCTCCTGTTTGTTAGACTCACACGTTTTCATGTCTGCACTTCTATTTGTTTAATTATCTCTGGCTTTCAATCAAATTTGGTATGCAGTTTTTTATGAGACCTTGACTGTTGTCAGCCTTTGTAACATTTCATGGACTTTTATATCCTAATTGTCAGATTAAAGCACTTTTAATTTCAGTGCAATCCAATCATTATTATTGAATTCCAGCTAAATTTTATAATTTGGTTGATAATGATAGGAACAGCAAAAAGCAGTGGCATAAATTCCTGAAATTTGCTTATTATGCAGTTTTGTTCATTGTATTCTGCCAAACTTGTGGTATATAAAATAAATTTGAGTAAATCAGTCTTTAAGAGTATCGCACATTGACAATTGAAGCAACATTTAGAAATATGAGAATATGGTTTCTTCAGCAGTTACCAGTTTTTGTCAGAAAAAGTTACATCTTTCAAATGCCTATTACAAAACTTTAGTTTCTGAAAGTCACATTTAATTTGCAAGTATACAATTTTAAAAATTTCTTTGAGGAACTAAATTTGTAAAATGAACATTTTAAGTTCAGGTATGTTAGTACTAAAAGATATGGCATGATGTCCAAATGCTAGACATTACTATAAACTGCCACAGTGCAGACTTCAAAGCAGTATGACTGAAAAGTTGTTAAAGCTACATTAAGAATCCAAAACACACAGACACAGACACATACATACAGACAAACACAGACACAGACACACACACAATCTTCAGCCATCTTACTCATATGCTTTTCAACTGGTAGAATGGAGAATATATATGTCTGCAATCGCACAGGTTTTCTTAATTATCACTGTTATTAATTTTGTGTCTATTACTTCTCACTCAGAATTGTGTATTAAAAGGAATTATGGTATATATGACTAAAATGGAGAAAAAAAATTGGACGATGGCGGACTTTATAAACAGTAGGTCAGCAGGTATTATAGGTCATGTAGCTCTTTCTTGGGTCTGAGCCAGCTATTTTTCATTAATTTTTCTAACATGGTCAGTACTAAAAATTACAAATAAATTTCTTTCTTTTTTACATATATATTTTAATCTGAAGAAAATTGTTATTATTTGAAATGATTTATTTTTGTAATACATTTTGCTGATCTGACAGTTGCAAAAAAATCTATATTTTGAAAATACTCTAGTTACAAAATTCATGAAAAGTTAACAGAATGGAAAATACATTTATTTACAGTAAATTACATTAACTAACCCTATTCTTTTAAGGTTTTTTTAATATTTAGGATCAGAAATTGAGGTGACATAGATGAGTTTTGAAACCCAAATATTAATATAGTGGCATTTTTTTTTTTAGCAAAGCTTGTTACGCCAGCACATTTTAAAATCTATAGTTTAAAGATAGTTTAAAAATAAAGAGAACTATTTTTGGACATTGTCAATACTTTATTATCACAATAAAAAAATATAATGGCTATTCCAGGTTTTTGTTTGTTATGGTTCAGTAATGAAAATAAGTGGTTTGTTTGGCTTACAATGTTTTCCATTGAAGAGTGTACAATTGTAAGTGGAAAGGAGTGGTGGTGGTGGTGGTGGTGGTGGACTGAACCTTTTGTACCTACTCTGTATCCAGCACTGTTAAATTAAAATGTTTATTTTTTTGTGGCTGGTAGTATTTTACATTACTTAAGCAAAACAGTGGCTGCATGGTGCTAACTTTGAATGATGTTCCATAAATGTAAAAAAAGAAGAAATGCAGAACAATTTTAAACAATTGCTTATAGTAGGATTCCTTCATTAATATGAGAAATAGAGTAGGTTAACTCCCTTGCTTATCATCCAGTAAACTTTCAGTAAATTGTCCAGAAATGTATTGTCAAAACATTGACCAACTCAAAGAGCCTAATTGCTGAAATTGTAAAAAAAAAAAAAAAAACCCAAAGGATGCTGTTTTTTGTTTAATGATAGTTTTATATATTAGTAAATTTTTTAAACTGAAATTTTATTTTATGTTGGTTGTGTAGTAAAGTTTAATAGAACATATATATTGCACTCATTCTGGATGTTGGTGTGCAGATGTCTCCAAGGATAAAGAAAATTGAAACTTGATACACCAATGCATTTGGATGGTTGTTAATGAATTACTTGAAAATCAATGCACAAGAAGGCAGGTAATTTTGCCATATAATAATATAAGACTGGTTTTATGTTGTATTATACAATAAACAAATTCTTAGAATTGTTGTCTGGTTTGTTTAAATCGTTGTTCTCTTATTTTTGTTTTTACAGATGCAGATAGATAACTTGTAGTCAGAGTTATAGATGGAACACACAAGGAATTGACTCATCACCATACATGATGTACCCTAACACATGCTGATACTTATGGACCACCAACCAATACTATTGCTAAGAAAATAATGAGCTACTTGTGATTTAAAGCTGCACTGGCAACTTGTAAGACACTCTGTCCCACTGTCACTGTATATTACATTAAAATTCAAATCTTTATAACTGAAGAATCATTTTTAATAACATTTTCGGTACATGCCAAAAACAAAGCTATGCTAATTTACATTGGGTAAGTATCTACATATATACATTGGTTTTATATGATATGCTATGCTAACAAGTAAGGCACAGTTAACTCTGTTTTGGTGATAGGTAGGATGCCCAATCAATAGAGGACCAAATTCTAAAAGGAAACAGCAAAGGACAACATTGGGCAAATCAGTCACCTTAGATTTAACAAAATACTTACCAGAAGGAAATGGGAAAGTCATTCATACATATAAAAACAAATGACCATTTAACATATGGTGCAGTAGTTGCCTTCTTAACTTGAATTCTTAACTATAGTAATGTTTTTATGATCTGCCTCATCAAGTCTTGTACAAAACAACATTAATATTTTAATGACGATCTTGGATAAAGTCCACCCATTGTAACTTACCGACCAGAGGAAGAGACAAATATCAGCAGTAAAACTGAGATAGCTTTTATTAAGATGGTGGTGGTGGCTAAAGTACACAAAGGATATGGCCGTAGGGAAAACAAGAAAATTGTTATACATCAAAGATGAATATGCAGCAAGTGGAGGTTAAAATGTACTGTATTGTCAAATGTTTTATACACTTTGATATTTAGTACACTATCAATCCATAAAATAACTTTTTTGTATTCTAATGTTTTTATCGGGAACTTGTTAGTTATTTAGAAATTTTGAATCATCCAAAAATACTTCAGAATGTGGAGCTTATCATAAACATCTTTTCCTTTAGTTTTTTAATCAGAAAGAAAAAAATCAATAAAAATATAAGGAAAATTATAGGCATATAAATTTTATCTCGTTTATATTTTTTAAAAATATTTGTTTGGACTCTATATACATTCCTGTGTTGACTCTTTAGCTACTTAGTAGTCCATCATTATTTCTTCATGTCCGATTAGTTCATTTTGTTCACATGATATTTTAAAATATTTTGGGGTTTTTTGGAAAACTTTGTGTTTTATCTATTATCACCTTCAACAACAAAGTTTACTTTTTCTTGTGATCACAATTTTATACACTCACTGAGCACCATTCAAGTCTGGGACATGTGTCCATTTGTTTCTGTGATGCGTGTTTAGTATGTCTATGAACATAATAAAGTTAGTAAAATTTTAATCTTTATTCATGTAGTAGTTATTTTATTTCCAGTATTATTGTTGTTATTATTATTATTATTATTATTATTATTATTATTATTATTATTATTATTATTATTATTATTATTATTTAAATAGTGTCATCAATCATAAACAGATTACTTAGTATCCATCTTTTTTTGTGAATTCATTAGTTTCCATGGGGATACCAATTTGAGTATACTTTAAGAAATTTGAAGCCTCATTGAAGAATGATCCTGCAATAGAAAAAATAGGTGCCTCTCCTCAATCCACAAAATAAGTAATAATGAAAATGTTTCATTTTTCTCTCCAAAAACACAAACATCAATGCCTTATAAGTAGATGGATTCACAGAATATTGATGTGCAATTCCCAAGTACATGTAGACAATCATTGTGTCGGAACATGCATAATAATTATTTGCAAAAGAGCTTAAAAGATAGTCACTTACAGTTAAATCAATGTGTCCAAAGTACCAATATTTTGTTTGGTACACCTGTGTATAATATGTGTACATTGATTTTTTTGTTACAGTTGTATATTCAAATATATAAATATATTTGGATATTTAAATATTAAACTTTAGTAAGGTATTCTCTATTAGCATTAAAAGTGAAAAAAAGCATTGCATTCTTCTAAAAGAAGTATTTATATTTTTTTATCATTAGGGACAGAAATTTGCCAATATATTTACAAATGCCAAGCAGTTTTGTGCAAGTGTGTGAATTTGTGACCCAATGTTTGTGAAATTGTTATTATTTTTTTAGAAATCTGAATATATATTATTTTTATATCACAACAATGTGTATTTTGTGGTATTAATTCAGGAACATACTAAGTTGGCTCAATATTAGAGCTTTAATGCCTGATATTATGGCAGAAGTTGAGAGAGTACATTTTGTTTTTAGATTCTTGCACTACATTGTTTTTTACTAGTAGTATGTGTGCTAGTAGTATGTGTGCTTGCGAAAATGGTGTTTTAATTTTATCCAGAAAGATGTACATCCAAAACAATATCAAGTTTAAATCTACTGACATTTATGCAAGCTCTAAAACATTTTCTTGTCTTTAACTATTTAGGTGTTATATTATGTGTTTTCTGAATCTTCTTTAAACTAGAAATTTTATATCAGAATTTGAAAGGAATGTTTGTTGATTTTCCAACTATCCATCTATGATATTGAAGTTACAGTTTTTCTGAACAAGGAAGATTGAAATTGTGAATTATGATTTATTTCCTGTTTAATATTATAAGTGCTTCATGTTTTTCTTACATGTCTGCATTCAATGTACATTGCATTAATAAAAAAAACTTCAGGCATTGCTTCAGAATGTGTTACTTCTATACATATCACCTTTTATAGCCATCTGCAAGTCTTCTGGTAACTCAGAAACTCTTTCTGAAACTGCTTATAAATAAATATATGCCTTTTAAAGGTTTTCTTTATTTAACATATACTTGTTTAGGGTCAAATCCAACTGCAAACAACAAAGATCCTGATCTGCCGTTGCATAATGCGCTGCAGATCAAGGTCTATGTTGTTTGTTCTACTGACTACTCCTACAAACACAGCACATATCCAGATCTGCTGGTGCATTATGGATGGATTTAGGTCTGTGCTGTTTGCAGTTAAACGTGTCATATAAGTGAGCACATATGGTAATTACTTTGTTTGTAGCTCCTCAAGTTAGTATGTGTTATAGCATTCAATACACTGTGAATTGTTCAGTCTGTTTTCTGCACTTAATGGGAGTTACAGTAATTCATCTGGTAGAACATCATAGTTGTAATCCATGTGTTGTTGGTTTGACACTAGTGTAGTATTCAAATTTATCTCCCTATTGGCTATTGGGTACACATCAGTCTAGGTGAGCAATGTCAAGACCTTTTTGAACTTAGTTTGAGAGAGTTAAAATCATTTTTCAGTCATTTTGAATCTTTGTTTTTGTAACCAGTATAGCTCATGATCCATGCAACATAACTGGTTGCAGTTATCTGCCAACACTATCTTCTGGAACATTTTAGCAGGTTTTATATCTTAAACTTAATTTTGAAAAGAGTTATGGGCCTTGTTTGACATTGCACATTTTCACTTCAGGAGTTGCATAGTTTGAAAACGTTCAATATGTCCTGATGCAGTTGGCATGATATGCCTTGTATGGGTATTTGTAATTTCACCGTCATTTGTTTCACAGTGTTAGTCATGCAGACCATTCATTTTTACGAGCCATTTCAATGAAGGAGGACAATCTTCTTTGACTCGGTGGTTCTTTCCGGTGATTTTCCGGTTTCTTCCTCCACCATTAATACTGGCCGCCATTTATAGCCTATCATGTGCTGAAAAATGGCATTAAGCCCCACAACAACAACAACAACAACAACCAATATATGTATATATACAGCAATATCTTACAACACTTACTTTTAGAAGACAAAAGTAAACAAAATGTCAAGAACTAAGAGCATCACTGAAATTAATACTAATTAAATAGGTTGTGACCATACTTTATAATGTGTTGGATACTTTGTAACATTTTTCCCATTGCAAAGCTTGTACCAACCGTTGTTTTTACAAAAGTATCTATGGTTTATATTAATCTATTAGACAACATCTAAGCTGATTTTAGAATGTGTCAAAATCTTCAATGATATGTTTTCAGTTTTAAAAAGACATTTTTCTTGTGTTTTCATTTTCATGTAATCATTTTTGACCTGTTATAACCAATCTTGAGTCTGACCAGTGAGAGCATTTTTTTTTCTGATGTTTAGGGTCATTAAAGTAAAAACGCCAGAAGACAAAAATATATTTGTTGATATCTTTTTCACCAACACCTTAGATTTTGTAAAGTTTTAACGGTTTCCTTTTAAATTCAGTTAATGAAACAAATCATATGTAAAATTCTAAATATTGTTCAGTAAATTTGGTATTTTAAAATGGGGGATAAAAAAGTGTTTGTTGAACTCGGTAACTTTTCTTTGCTGCATTTTAGCATGTTTTGCTCTGTATTTATTTTGTTCTATTTTTGTTTGTTAATTTGTGCTAAAAATTAATGTCATTTTAGATGAAAAATATTGTTTAGTGAATAATTTCCAACGAACTTTGAAGTCATGTTTAAATTGATTGTTAATTTTGTTGCCAAATAATCGTGATGACGAAAAAACAAAAAAATTCTAATGTTGACAAAACCATGAAAAAGATGACCAAATAAAAGAAAGATTCTACATTAAACTGAACTTGGAAAACAAATTAGATGCATTCACAAGAGTTTATAAAACCAACAGCAGAATAGTTAGCATTTAAAAAAAAAAACAACAATGTTACAAGTACCTCAAACAACACTTCATAGCATAATTATTATATTAGAATGATCCTGACATAAAGTTGACCATAAATTTGATATCTTTTAATACTAATGCACAAACTGCCACCTCCAAAAGAACAACTTCAATTAGTTAATATATAAATCCATGTCTAGAAATGTGATTAAAGCAGAATTAAATTTAGAATTGTTCAGTAATAAATGGCAAGTGAGACAATGTAATTCGCTGTTTATCATCCAACATTAAATTCAGCTTTTGTGTTTAAGTTCAGTATTGTTGGAAGATGATTTCTATGTCAAAGATTGACCAAACAATGAATTGTCAGAAAGTCATGAATTTGATCATCTTTGTGTCAATCAATTATATATGATGCATCAAATGATTCTACCAGACAATAATTAGGTCAAGGTAAAATCAGTACAGTAAAGATTAGGTCAATAGGTCAAGGTAAAATCAGTACAGTAAAGATTTTGAATTTACAAAGTGTAAAATGCAAGGAAAGAAGTAAAAAGCATATAAAAATTCTTTTAATTATAAAGCATCTTGTAAGTCAAAGCCGTTTAGTTCCGACGTGATGTTTGAGATAATATCATTGGCATTGATTTAAGGTTGATGAAAAAGTGCAAGCCATCTTGCAAGATGTGACTAGATAGAGAGGAAAGAATTTCTACTTCTTCAGCTTGGATGGTTCTTGCAGATTATAGTTTAGAAGTCTAAATAATATCAACAGGATTTATAATTCCTTTGACTTTTAGCGGGGGTTGTGCAACTTTACTTGGCCTTGAGGCTAAAAATGTTAAGGAAAAGTGTATTCAAAACGAATGAATTATATATATAATTCAAGATTATTTTAATCTACCTGTCGAAAATGTTTTGTTTTTTATGGTGATGTTATTTCATTCAGTGTTAATGGACGTTAGAAACAAAAGTAATAGAATTCTATGTCATGACTATAATGTGTGTACTTGGTATAGATAGGCAACTTAAGTGCCATTTGAAATTAAGCAAATAACTTTATGGAATTATTATCTTTATGGGGTCGAAGAAAATTTAGTTTTAATCACCTTAGAAGACAGACGAGAGGGAGATTGAAATATAGCAGTTAATAAAGTTGTGCAAAGAAGTATTGACACAATAAAACTTAATAATAATCAAAAGTGATTTTTAACAAATACACGCAGTAAGCAAGACATGAACTCCTACAGAACAAGTGTGTAACTGATAACAGTACTAAACTTGAAGAGTTTAGAAAACAAATTGGAATACCACTAAATGACTGGCACTTTGCTGGCAGCAAAGAATGTCAAGGAATTCAAGATATGAGTATTTCATCCCTTTTTTAACTACGGAATATTGAAACTATCTTTTGATATTCAGCAATTTTTCAAATTTACTGGCGTGTACGTCAGATTGTAATCATTTTCATTTTGGACAAACGGCATACCATTTAGAACCATCATATTGTTACAAGCCAGATGTCTTTGCTTGACCACTCGGTGTCAAAACCCTGGCGTGATTCCCGTTAGAAGTCATAAGTTTACTCCAAATTTACAAAGACTTCTATTCAAATTTCCAAAGACTTGTATTCAACTTCAGTTGTAAGTTAGAAAGCCCGACGTGTTTATTCTATGCAAAACAACATTATTCACAACTTGCCAAGTATCTATCAACTGCACATCTACATAGTTTCTCTTCATCAACTTTCCGTACCGTTTGCAGTTCAAGCCATAGAAACTCTACAACTATCCCCTAACACAGAGAACTATTTTAACTACGCCACCATAGGTCAGTCAATCTATGGTTTCAAAGCACATCTCGCCAATACAACTGCATCACATTTGCCACCATGGCAACATTAACGGTATCTTCCAAATCCCTTCTCAGTTTATTATATTGCATAATTTACCGGTTTCTTACCGTAAATACTACCACTGCAGTCAAGTCACAACACCAATTTACACCACTAGATTTTAATAAGGACTACATTATTCCAGGGACAGTCACGCGGTTTGCGTCTGAATTCGCTACTTAATGACCATGACATAATGTAAACTCACTAACACTTTATCTCCTTGACGTTTGATTCTAGTAGCTGGCTAATTATTTCGGGCTAAGAAATATTTCCCATTGCACCAAATTCCAATAATCAAACAAGTAATCACACAAACCTAAGAATTGATTAAAGAGGCGCTATAACCAAATGCGCATCTCCTACATTTTATTCCAATATCATGAGAAATATTCTGGTGTAAACCCCATGTTGCCATGATTTTCCATTTTGGAGAAGAAACAATAACAAGATTTTCAAGATGGCTGAAGTGATTGTCATATTAGATATCAGCATCACATCATTTCCACTTGGGCCTGATTAAGCATTATAGAAATATTTCTTGGTGAATGCACATTATCGATAACGACTAACCGTCTAGGAGAAATACCAATACAAGATTTTCAATATGACCTTTGTGAGCTACACCATTTGGAATTGAAACCAACCAGTCATCATAAGAAGTCATATAATAAAATCTTCATATCGATTCGACGCTCCAGGATTAGTAGTAATAACAAAAATTTCAAGGTGGCCGCAATGGTGGTCATATTGGATTTGCAATCAGCATTATTTTCATGTAGGACCAATTTCGATAGCATAAGATTTCTCCTCGTTAAACCCACGTGGCAATATTACTTTACATTCAAGAGAGTATGGATAACAAGATTTTCAAAATGGCTGATATTGCGGCCACTTTGGAAATCAAATCGCCGCCATTTTCCATTTAAGATTACCTAAACATCAAAAGAGGTCTTTTGTTGATAGCCCCAAGTCAATATGATTTTCCATTCAGGAAGAGTAGCAATGACAAGATTTTTAGTTTGTTGCCATGTTGGCTGGATGATCATCTGTGTTGGCCATATTGGACATCTGCATATCAACATTTTTCAATGGACACCAGCAAGGCAATATGATGGATATGTGCATAAAGATCGATGGGAGTCATCCAAGTAGATAAAGAAACCGCAATGCAAACTTGTGCTAGCGGTCGGAAGACGACGAATAACAGACCATTCCACGGGTTTTTCGGTATATGACCAGTGGAGCTAATAATTAACTAAAATGATGAAGACGATATATGTACAGAACTGGTTTAAACCGATTGAATACCCTCTGAGATGTTATAAAATCTGGCACTATGCAAACAATCGATAGAAGTGTTTGGAGGGCGTAATAAAAAAATTCAATTTACTGAACAAATGATACACTCATAGTATGCATTAGGATGTCACATATATAAAAAAGAACTCTCTTGAAGACTAAATAACATTTACAACTTTGAACGGATTGAGAGATTGTTATGATTAAATAGATCAAAATGATCAAAACAAATATTTAAAAGCACTATAGAAATTGCGCTATTAACGAACTTGAAGATTAGACAAGATAAGAAAACATGGCCAGCTAAAATTAAAACTTTGTAACAGTTACAAAAAATAAATATTTAATAGAAATGCCACCCCACCACAAAATTAGATTTAAGAATAACAAAATAAATGTAAGCAAATGTATAATTAGGTCTATCAGAGCTGCTTACGATTTATATATCAATGATTTAAGCGACAAGACAAAAATGACAAACGACCAGACGTTGCCACGTCCTAAAATTGAACTTAGTACTAGAATGGAAAACCAACTACAACAACGAAAATATAAGTCTATCGAGGTTAATGAAGTGGTACGATACAATTATTGACGAAGTATATAAGGGTGAAACAAGTACGAAAAGATTTTATTTAAATGGTAACATAAAACGTTTACCATCAAAAGAATTACATTAAAAAGTGAAATGATTAAGTTGGAGAATTTAAACGATTAATAAAACAGACGGAAACAAATAGAGACATTTAAAACTGAATGAAACAGAATTGGGTATAAAACGTGGTTCTGGTATTATGATTCTTTGTGATTTTCGCTTTCAGCAGAATGAAAATTAGTGATGAAAAAGAGTGCCTATTTTAACAATAGAATTCTTTCAAGACGGTTTGATATATTCGTGCTTAAATAATTTTGATTTATTAACGTCATCTATTCAGCATGTATTTTTATTAAAATTTATAGCAGAAACCGGCCTTTTAATTAAATAGTGTTTATCTTTGAACTATTACGTTCTATGCTAATGCCGAGGATGCAAAACCATAGCAAACAACATGATCAAGTTAGCATTCAGCGGTAGACATTACTAAATAGATGTATGAGAGACAATGCAACAATACAGTTATGTCGTAAAATATACATATGAAAATGTTGTATACTGGTGTTTTACTCAAAAAGATAAAAGTCTATGCAGAATGTTTGCACTGAAAATGATGTAGTGCATATCTTTATGAGAGATGAAATGGTTTCAAAGTTGAAACTAAAACAACCAAATATAACGTAACTGAGACTGGAATTCGATTACAATGGGGTAATCTGAACATAAATATATTATATCAAAGTAAAAACTTAACTCAGACTTATTACACATATTATTATATGGCGAAGTGTTAGAGACCTAAGTAAACCATCTCCTGATGATTTTAAGTTTGTTTCATTAGACAAACATTAAACATTTCTAATTTTGAATTAGCTGTTTAATAACCTGACATAGTTTCTTTTATCATTTTAAGAAACAAACGTTTATACGCTGTAACTTACTTTGAAAGCCATAAAATTGATGTGTTGGTACAACATTCAATTCATCTTTAAATAATCCTTGTATTTTATTTTGTCCATCTGCGGATAACCAAGTACAATAAACTTTTTGCAGTCACGAAGCGTAAAATGAATTATTTTCCTTGACGTCATGTTTAAAGTTACTACATAACTGATCTGTATACGTCATTAATAGTTTCATTTTATCCTGATATTGTTTTCTGAACTTGTTATAGTAAAAGATTGCATAAGTAACTTGCTGATTGTAAAGCCACCCTAAATTGGTTTCAATGATTTGGATTGTTTTGTTTATTCATTAAGCTTATTGATACATATATTATATGTTTCCATGATTGTTCTTGCAAACGAAATATCCTTCCGAAGTTTAATGTGTTTCTCGTCTTTAGTATAAATTTTAATATTTGTTTCCTTGCCTAAATTGCCGTTTGTTTACCGATCACATACTTATTCATTAGTTTAACGAAACCCTTTCCAAGCTATTGGTTGCTTAATGTCTTAAAGATATATTAAGTTCTTTGTATGATTTTGGCCGTGGGGTTTTATCAAATATTGTTGCTGTATGTGGTTTCAAACCTACATGAACATATAAGTTCAAATTACGATTGTGGATATCATGCTTCATTTTATATTTAAACATGTCTATCTATTTGGACATTAAAGTTTTTTAAACCCTTTTAATTTACTTTCATAGGTCGTTTTTTTTGTTGTAATATTGACAAACTAGACCTTTTACGAAATAACTGTTCAGGCGTCAAAGGATAAACTTAAGCATAACCGTGCAAATGTTCTGCTTCTAAAATATGACCAAAATTGTATTAGTCACTCCGATACATTACAATCGCCTATTTGTTTTTTTTTTCAGTGGTCGATTGATTCTCTGTATACTTGTTTGACAGCCATTAATTAGCATTTGGTCCAAAAATACACATTGTTCGCTTTTGTATACAAAATAATGAATGACCTCGATGACAATTATCATAATATCATCTTTTGTTTTATTTTTGTCATCGAGATAGTACTGATACTTTGATTTCCAATATGTATTTAGTATCACTCTAATATCTCCTCTATTTCCTCGTGTAATGGGTATAAACTCATTTAACCCACTTCTACATACCTAAAGGAGAATACCCACCAGAATGCATATCTTGCAATGAACCATTGACAGTTAAGCACTATATGCTGGAGTGTTTCGACCTCCAATCTACACGTAATCAATATTACAATGTGCAAGACATGAGGGAGCTCTTTGATACAGTTAGTATTTCTTATGTTATAGACTTCCTTAAGGAAATAAACATATATCATAAGTTATAACTTTTATCCTATTATCTTAAACATTTGTATGTGCTATATATGTACAGTCGCTAGATTTTAATTACCTTTCATATGTTTTCGTTGTCATACATTATTTGCAATCCCCGTTGATCGGAAAACTTTATTTTTTATCACCGTTACCATTTTTATCGTTTTACATTTAGCAATTTAGTTTCGTATCGCTGGCCGATACAAAACCTTTTCACCATTTGTATAAAATGAAGGATATAACCTTTTGAATGGCGCTAAATGGCCTCTTTGTGCTGGTGCGCCGTAAAAATTCAACCAACCAATCAACCATCCTCGTGTAATCAATTTGGATCATCTCAATAGGTCGTTGGGTAGTTCTAATTATGGATTACGTTAAAATTAGCATCATGGGCTAGTCCATTATGTGCTAGAACCATATTGCCTATTATTCGTCCACACATTTTACATATTTCAACAATATCACATGGTATTAAAGCGTATTGCTTGACGTAGTAGTTCATAAAGATCACCAAGCGTTTTTAATTTAAATAGGTTCGACACATTTTAAACACACCTGTAATCTTCATATGTCGAACCTGATCCTAATACACAGAAAGACAATTAATCCATGGGTAGTTAACCTTTTTAAGTCAACCGTGTTCAAGTATCTTTTCTAAGATATTTAGGTTCCATGTACAAATGTGTTGATGATTTGTAACTTTATCATCAGTCACCTTTGTTTCACAAGTTTTGCAGATTGACCTGAGCACAAATAACTAAGTAGCGAACATTTTCTTTTGTTGCACTGCAACTTTTGTGCGTTTTTCTTGTTATTTAACTGTTTTCAAATGCTTACCAACAAAGCGTATTGTTTTTTTTTTCATTATTTGGTATTATTAATAATTCTTGATCAGATGTTTTGTTAGTTCATCTGGAGGTAAAGCCAAACTAAACTTATGATATGGCCCCTGTCCTGTGTCCGTATCGCATTGTCCTCTGTCAACAACTGACCGAGCCAACTCTGGGTTGCGATTTTTTAATTCCAATTCAGTCTAACAATGGATTTATATCATGAAACTAAGCAGTCCAACCAATTACAGCGTGTAACATCATTCAGCAACAGATTTAAACGGTTCTGAATTAGTCGTAACGATTTGTATTTCATTTTTTTTTTCTTATTTTGCATTCTGACGTAAAGTTTTGTGCTGGCACGCCTGCACTATATTTGATAACAGACGTTGCACCAAACTTTCGGTTGTCCCTTCATTTCAGTATGCAATCGAAGCTAATCAATGCCTGATTTCTCCACAATTTTCAGACATAATTAAGATTGTGATGACCGTTATAATCACTACTTTACTATTTAAACACATCTCACCATAAGTAATCAAGTTTTTCTTAACATAGTGCACCGTTTGTCGTTGAGTGTACCAAGTATACGATAATGTGTGCATCTTCGGTTTCCAAGGTTCCGATATTTTAACCCTATTTTCAACTTGACGGATCGAACATATAATACTGGTGCTTTGTCCTAGCGACATCTATTGTATTTCATAAGTTGCCTCCCTTACTAAGTAATGCCAACTAACCAACAGTGTAATGCGTTGTAGATCGGTCGAGAATGGTGGGGGCAATTGACCTAAGAAAGATGCTTTGTAAATTTTACATCGAGAGCATGACTGTGTCCCAGAGGGAAGCCAATAAAGGTGTATTTGTGATAAAGGTATTTGTGCAAACATGGAACAGGCACTGAAAAATAGCCTATTTATCAGAAGTTGTGTGCTCCCCTTGTCTCGATCATGTAGGAACAATGTTCTAATTTGAACAACTTAATTTTGATAGGATGCGGTATTTTGCTACCGCATTCAATGAAATTCACAGACTAGAAGCACAAGTATATCTGCTCGATACGCCAACGTGTAGATAGGGTTATTACTTCGAAATCTTAGCCACCGAAGGATGTATTGTGCGACACAATATCCAGCAGCAATAGCTCATATAAGTTCCGTCACGGAAAATTTGCATGATGCATATAGAAATCAAATTAGAAGGAAAATAAATAATATAAAAATAATATTTGAAGTGTATTCTTTTGTTTGGGATTATTTTTTTTTTTTATTTGATTTTGATGACAGATCGTTACATAAATATAAACTAGAGGGTCAACAGTACGGAGATATTGAATATATATTCATCCCGATAGATGAATGGAGAGAGAGAGAGAGAGAGAGAGAGAGAGAGAGAGAGAGAGAGAGAGAGAGAGAGAGAGAGAGAGAGAGAGAGACTACATATGAAATACGGATCATAATAACACCATCTTCACTAATTGTTGTGGACATATTCTATTATTTTAAGATTGTATCGGATTATTGACGTAGATTGCATCAGACGTGCTGGTTATATAACCCTCTACATTTCTCGTCTGAGCTCTGTAGAACGTGGTCGACGTGGTTACATCATAAGATCTTGGATGAGTTATGTAACACCTCTACATTTCACATCTGATCTCTATAAATCTTAGTAATTTGGTTACATCATAACATCTTGGAAGAGTTCGCTTACGGGCAAACGACCCTGCCTACTAATTATGCCGTTATTATAAAAAAGAAAGGTTAGCAAGAGAGTAAAATAAGCAAAATCGACCTGACATAAACTTTAAGAGATTTTGTATTCTCGTTACTAAGTCTTGATAATTAGGTGAGAATCGTAACCAGACAAATTCTCTCTCTCTCTCTCTCTCTCTCTCTCTCTCTCTCTCTCTCTCTCTCTCTCTCTCTCTCTCTCTCTCTCTCTCTCTCTGAGGCTACGTCAATATTTTAAAAAAAATATATCACTAGTTAGGTATATATATATATATATATATATATATATATATATATATATATATATATATATATATATATATATATATATATATATATATACGTTCATTCACGTTTATGAACGCCATGAAAATTTGCAGATGACTAAAGACACAGAAGGTAGGATTTCTAGGTCACCTTTCCTTTTTTACTGTTTTAATTGCAAATGCTACATCGCTCTATAAAAATGCCCTCAAACTTCGTGTAGATGTTGCTATCAGTAGCTATATAGGACGACTTGCTTTCTTGCATCACGTAGGTGTACTTGCTTCTTGAACACTTTTCCGTTGTTTCAAGAAATATAATGCACTTGATTGTTTCATACAATTTATTTTTACCCTTCAGCTAGTTCCATTTATCTTGTATGTTCGTTCTGAACGGACAATAAAGATAAATAAAGAATCGTCTGTTCCCGTGACAGTTCACTACCTATAAGAATATATAATGGCCATTGGAAGCATTGCGAAAACTAATTTCTTATATAATCCCCGACCTAAGGCTAATTTTATTTACGTCACTAATAATTAATCGTCTTACTGTCGCAAAGAAGCATTTCTCAGCAACGACATTCCCATTGTTTTTTGATAGGAACAACTATAAACAATATAACTTTCGCTAGTTATTTCCCGAAGCACATTTTCCCCAGGGACAGTATTGCAGCAATATGCATTGATCTTTATTCTGTACCATTGAAAATGAAAAGAAAACAAGAGTCTATTGTGTCCATATCGTAAATAAGATAGATTGCCTTTGTTCCATTATTCTCCACTCATTGTGACTTATTCACTGCTATTGTAATATTCGATCAATAATTCTGCAGAATTTGCTTCACTCCTATCAGACCATGACTGCATTATTACACTGACGCATTGCGACGGAAGATATAAACCTGCGACACAAAACCTGCTACACCTGTATATCCGTTTGTCCACAGTTCAGTATTGATTATTTACAAGGCGTTGTCCAGTATTCTTTTTTTTTCGTGAGTCAGTACTTTACAAGGTGCCTCGATGGAAAAAAATATGAAAAACCAGGAAAATTAAATTGTTAATATCGTAACAATTAAAGACTTGGCAGAAACTTACTGCCTCATTTTGCTCCTTTCTGACATCAGAAACATGTGCCGCGAATGCAATTGCATGTCAGAATAGTGGATTTAAACTGTATGAAATTACAGGCCAGCATATTGTAATTGTCTTTTCTGACATATATTAATTACATAGCATTTTTGGAGGGCTGTGGGAACTTAAAAATTGGTTTACAAAAAATTATTGAAGATAATTTTATCACATGTTCATACTGAAATGTTATAAATGTGTGTCCTCATTTCTGGTCCGCCTCTCTGGAGTCTAAGAAATCTTTTAAAGGGTCTTCTATGATTACAGCAACAAAAATAACAACTTCGGTCAGGGGATAGAAGGTATGATGTAGTTTGGGTTCATCTGGCGAATGGACAGTGACTAAGAAATGAATGTATCGGATAAAGATGTACCTATATATTTGCAAATCGTACATTATTTTAATTAGAATAAAAAAAATGCATCCAATTAAGATTTTTTCTTCATTCGTGAATATGGTGGCACGTGCATATTGTTTCTTTCTCTGACTCTCTCTTTTCGTAGGCTCAAAATCCTGACTGGTAAACCACACAAACTGTACCAAAAGACGAAGCAATATTTGTGTGCGAATGCTCAGACGCGCGCCAAAGAATAAACGCGTATAATTACGACATAGGAAGTTGTACTAGTCAGCGGTAAACTGATATAAACTGCGAAGGATTCTCGTTCTCGTCTTCTTAGGAACCCGAAATCGTATAGTAAAAATTTGCTTCATGTATCCAATATGATCTTTTCATTGACAATTAGACCTTCCTATGTATACAAATTTATTACGTGAAATCATTTTTCCGCAATATACGGATTTGTACGTATAGTTTTGGAAATGCAAAAAGAAAACGGAAAGGTGTGGGATTTTATTTAAATATTGGTTTTCATAAATGTCCATTTCTTTAGAATTGCTGCTTTTACAACTTGTTTTATTTTCAGTGTCTTTATGTACTAAAATACCGTAAGCTTATTAAAACGATTTCCTTATAAATTTTTCTTGAAAGTAAGATTTTATTCCCTATGTAGAAAAGTAAGAATAGTTATATATATATATATATATATATATATATATATATATATATATATATATATATATATATATATATATATATATATATATATATACACCAGACACACACACACACACACACGGTCACCTGGATATCAATCGAGATCGAGAGAGAGAGAGAGAGAGAGAGAGAGAGAGAGAGAGAGAGAGAGAGAGAGAGAATAAAAATGCAAGTCTGATAGTTAAGAATGGCCTCCAGCATCAAATTGATCGAAAATTTTATAGTATTTGTATTATCAACAACCAGTTATCAGTGTATGAAGCTATGCACGTGTTGGTTTTCAGCTCCAACGAATAATTCAAACACCATTCACGTTTTATGGTACACCATTTACTAATTGTTACATTCAATATTCACTCTTTAAAGTCTATCTAATAATTGATAATTATGAAAACTTCAATAGCTTGCTTTCTGCTATGCATTATGACTCAGGGGCATGCTGTTATGGCATTAATTCAATTCTGCGGACTGTTACTCTTCCCAGAAAGGAATCGATATGTTGATTAGTTCTGCACAGGACGATGTTGCTGAAAGATAGCCAGACTCTTGGAAGTATCGGGCAAGCAATAAAATCCAGTATAGTGACACAGCCTAGTGCAATTCGCGCTGTCTCATTTTTATGCTCATTTTACATCTAGTTCTAGCCAAAATGTCTCTCCTTCCCCCATCCTTACACCTACAGCTAAAGACGTGTAATTGTGCCCGATGTTTATTATATTAATTTACGTTTTCATTTGCATGACCGTCCTTTCGTCACATTTAATACACAGAAGAAATGTGTGTGGTATGTGTATTTGTTTTTTGTATGGGTTTAACGCTATTTTTCAGCACAGGATACCTAGCGACGAGTGTGTTCGGTACAGAGGACCCCTTAAAGAACCATCGACCCACGGCAAGCTACAGACAAGTTTTCTCACATATCCACTTTACCATAGCCCGACTCGAACCCACGCGGACAGAGGTGAGATGCGAATATTCTTTGAGGGCATTATTTGTTTACTTTTGTTGACGTTGCTAAATTTAATACATGCAGGAGAGAGAAATGCTTCGCGTCTTCCTTAATAATTTAACGGCAGAATGTGATACTCAAGTATGGATTAATTTGACTCTACTCGCGTGATAATGCAAGCAAATGGTAAATATTCGATATCAATACTTCGATTTACTCCTATGGCCATAATCATGATTCTAATTTATTCCTTTACGAGCCAGAGTAAGACAGTAATGCGTGCATGTTTAGCGATCATTTTAAACACAATCTGCAGTTTCCATCCACTGAGGAATTATATTCAGCACTGCCCTTCAGCAATGGGATTAGACTGGTTACTCCGCAACATTAAGACCAGAGTCGCCTTAATTATCTAATACATTACACAATCATATCTACGAGATCCCGACTAGACACTGATATTCCTTTTCATTTTTAGCCCCCCCCCCGTTCGTCCGTTTCAATTAGTATCTGATTGACAGTCCTAAGATAAGACGCTTTCACTGTTTGTCAGTTTTTAAATTCGTCTTTTGTTAATTGTGCTTTTTCCCTAATTGTTAATAAAAAGTAACAAAAGCTCGTGGGAACGTAACAAATAAATGCACAGCCGTGACCGCTCCGGTAGCTTAATTAATAGTTAAAGGGTTCGCCTCGGAAGTGGGAGGTCGCAGTCATACCAAAGACTTAAATGGTACCAGCAGTTGCCTTGATAGGCCCTCAGCATTAGGAGGTTAGTGTTAAGATTTGTTGGCTTGGTGTTAGGATGATGTGACTGGGTGGGACATGATGCTACATGTCTGCGGCATGATGCCCCAGTGCTAATCATCAATATAAAATGCCACTCTACACATATCGTAGCAATAGGACTGAACAATTGTTGAAACTACGTTTAAAACCCCACACACACACACATGCTCAACGCAACTTTTCGCAAGGCTGCATGTACTGCTTATAGGTCATGTTCATTTCTTTGTGTTACATCGAAATTAATACGCCTGCATCAACATTTGTTTTTACCTTAACTGTAAGTTATGTTTTGGTTCGAATGAGCAAATCTTTAATTAACTCAGTATCACTTAATTCCCATGATGCACTTCGCTAATTTATAATTAAAGGGGGTGGGGTGGGGCAGTGTGGCCTAGGAGTCTAAAGCGATCACAGTTACGGATCACTGTCATCTCACCTCTGTCTGCATTGGTTCGAGTCTGGGACTCAGCCAGTGTGTGCATGTGAGAAAACCTGCCGGTAGTTTCTTGTGAATCGCTTGTTCTTTTAGTGGTTTTCCATTTAAAATGTCCGCCATATATAGCTTATCTTGTGCTGAAAATGACGCTAAACCCTATAACAACAATTGCAACACCATAATTAATAGGACGTTGCTAATTTTCTTTGACATTTTCAAAGCTAATGTACTCTAAAGTTGCTAGCTAAAAGAAACTATGAAACAACGTTTTACTTCACTTGTTGTGAATCCATTGTAAAATTAGATACAAACAAAAGCGCATTTCTAAAAAGAAGTGGTTAATTTCAGCTTGTGGTGACATTTGAGTTTCAAGAGGAACGCCATAGACACTTGAGGAATAGCTTGAAGCATTATGGTTCATTGCAAAATTATTTGCGCAAGTTCATTAAAATAAAGTTCTTTTGTGAGGTCATGCTTGAAGAAATAAAGCTTGAAGTATTTCAGCCAAGAATAAGCCATTTAAATGATTAGGAGTAATTATCGCTTTAAGCGTGTATGATGTCATGTGCACGTGGCGTCAGTTTGTAAACTATGGCGGCTACTCGTATTTCCACGATGTTTTCGGATCATTGACCTTGCGGTATTATTAGGGACCAAGATGGTATTTCCAGTACCAACATATAGTCATTTTCAATAGCTCACTGCTTTGGTCATCTATGTTAGTATACCACTTTTACTCCTGATGATGACGACGACGATGACATCATGACGATGACGATGAGGATGATGATATTGGTGTTAGTAATCGCAACGTCTTCCATTCCAAATGGAAAATTGGATAGATTATTCTCTATTTCCAGACTCTACCTAAAAACAAAACATTATTTCTGATAAAGCCATATAAAAAATGACATTACGTGTTTTTTTATGTTGAGCAAGAAGCATTATAAAAAAATCGGAGAAACTCTGAATACATATTTTTTTAATGTGCAAATGGATAGCAAGAACTGATTCTGTACCAAGCTGTCACTCGTTTTGGGGATCTCTACGAAACCGTAGTTAATAATGATGAATGAAACCGCAATAAAGCGTAACTTAAGAGTTGTAAATTACACTAATAATTATTAGAATATTAGCACTGATATTCTATATTGTTTTTAAAACGCAAAACAAGGCTCGATAATATATTAGTCGAGCCGCAGTTGCAAGTGAACAAAACGTCACTCTCCCCACGTCATTTGCAAATGCCAACATTTTTGAAAAAAAATCACATGTACACAGTTTATGGAAATGTCGAATAAGCCGTGGAAGGCAGGTCACATCCAGGCTCGGCCCTAGGGCAAGGCGAACGAGGCAATCACCTTGGGCCCAGTACATACTTGGACCGGACTTGCTCACATCAGCCACATCAAGGTCTGTGATACACTCTGAGTGAGAGCCGAGCGATCTGTTTTCGAAGGCAAATGAAGTGTATATAGGCTCGATTTGGGCATTAAAGTTTTTTTTTTTTTTATAAAAAAAGACAAAAACAAAAACATGACGTGGGTGAAACTAGTCTAAAGGAAGAACTGGATTTTCTGTTCTGATGTATGCAACACTCATTCCATCTTTGTCAGCCAATGATTGTCAATCCAGATCCTTTTTACACTGACGTGGAACAATATGGATCGATGAGCCTAAGATAGGGAAGATGCATCAAACCTGGAAAGCAAAGGCTTTCCGGATAGGATCCAGTTCTTGAAATTTTGGCTTTGGTTCTATCTAAAACCTGGTATTAAAAAATATGTGATGTTTTTGAAACCAGTGTACGGTAGGAACTTCCTATTCTTGCGCAGGCAAAGTTTATTCCATTTATGCCAGCCAAGGATTTTTCGATGCGATTCGTTGCACACTGAGATGGAATCATATTTTATTGAAGACCTTTGGCTAGCGAAAACGCCTCGATTATAAAAAGCAATAACTTGCTGAGTTTCACGTTTCTGTATTTTTCTAATGCACCGTTGGCCGTAAACGAAAATCACGTTTGTTTGTGTGAACAATTTGTAACTAAGAAACAAAAGTAAACCAAACATCTGCCAGAAGTATGTCGTAGTTAATTACATTTAATAATTAAAACTTTTTGGTAGATTCTACTTGGTATTTAGATTAAAATAAGTTTTGTGCACACTCATTGTTAGATATGATTTTAATTAAATCCTCTTGTCAAATTTCACCATTATCGACGTATTTTACTAATTTATTTTTTATTTTTATTTTCTAAGTTGGCTTTTGTTGCGTCGCTGGTTGTAGGGCCTTGCATCTAATTGGTAGGGAATTGACGATTCTTCGTTAGATCAAAGACCTCTTTCCAAAGAACAAGAGAGAGAGAGAGAGAGAGAGAGAGAGAGAGAGAGAGAGAGAGAGAGAGAGAGAGAGAGAGAGAGAGAGAGAGAGAGAGAGAGAGAGATTGTGTGTGTGTAGGGAAACAGCATGGCAATAAAAGGTTAAATAGAAAAGTTGTTAGATATTATTGTTCAATACGTACGTTCATTTCTGGCATTTCTGGGGTGTATTGACGAGTGCATCGAAATACAAATAACGACGTCGTAGAACTGTCTATCAGTATTTTAAGCTGGAATGATCGGTTACAATCTTTTGTATGCGATTCAACCATAGGATAAACTGATCTAGTCTATCTCTTACACGTGAGCCACGCATATTCACACCGTTTACATATATTCTCATTTGTGTTTGTATCATTTTGGGCCTACTTTGCGCCGCCATCACTTTTCTTTCATTCACATCTCTTGGGGTCATGATAGCTACGATGTCGTAGCCTTAACTTATTTTGTTGTGGTTGAGGCTACGAACTGATCCCATATCATGTAATGGAGCAAAAAAAAAATCCTTACTTAAGTTAGAAACACAATTAGTTTAGAAATCAACTAAATAAGTATAATCATTTTGTCAAAGAAGTTTGGCTTATTTTGAACTTATTAAGCACTTACGCGGTAAACTAAATTGGTATAGTTATGCTAACCTCACCGTGTCCACCATGACAGATAACACGAGATTCTCGCCGTGACCCCTTTTCTACATAAGGCTTGTCAGACTATATATGGATATTCTACGCTATGGCATTACTTGTTAAATGACATAACGCGAGAAGATGGATACTTGCATAAATTGCAGAATACGGTTTTGTTGAGAAAATAATTGCTTCTTGGTGGAATTTCAAAGTCACCAGAAAACCGTATTTACTTTTAATGCGCAGAATTTCCGACTCAAAACCGCCCCATATTTTTTTTTACTACGATTTGTTTATGTTTCCAAATAAGGCATTAACGTCCTTATATGACACACAAACAAACGAGGCTGAGAACGGAAGTAGGCATTATTTGAACTAATATGGCGGACGATCAAAACGAAAATAACGGATAAAAAAGTTAAACGAGATTTTACCACTTTTTCTACCATGATTTGCGATTATTCCAGTATTAAAAAAGAGGACTACTTAATTTATTTCATAATATATCAAAAAACATGTTCAAAATTTTTAATATTAGGCTAAACAAAGAGCCGGGTGTGAATCACACCCGGCTGCTCCAGTAACACACATAGACTCGTGTTAGTACCGTGTCCACAAAAGGACTAAGGTACTAATATTAGTACTAGGGGTCATGAGTGATTATGTGATTTGTAAAATTAAAATAAAATATTTATAAAAAAAAATGAAACGACGGAAATTGAAATGTTTATACATGTAATCAAGTTAACTACAGACAGACAAGTTATAACCATAAAGTCCAGTATTTTAGGAAAAAACACACACACATACACACACACACAATATCAAAATATCTTCGAAGAATAAGAAATAAATGTGTGGATACATTAAATACACACTCATGTATACAAACACGTATAAACTCCAACATACATAAAACTGTTTCCGCTACACCCAGACACCAGTCCCCAAGCCACCACTCTTTAATTTACATCATATCAATATACGACAACAGTTATTGGCTAACTTTAACACACAAATTGGAGAAATGTAACATTGTAAACAAAATTTAAAAAATAATAAAACAAACAAACAAAACCCCAAATATTACCAAACAAAACAGAGACTAAATTTAAATTAATTGCTTATACAATAGAATTACCTCCTTAATTTACAGAATTTAGTGGACTTAAGAAATAAGACTATATGACTCAATAAAGTAGTATTAATATTAAATCCAATCATTAACTGTTATAGAAATAATCAGCAACAATCATTCATAAATACATGCATTTCTTTCCCGATCAGCCAACTTCGAATAAAAATTATTTTCGAAACATCTTTGAAAGCAGATGAGGTTCCTTTTTTCCTTTTCTTTTGTTTATAATGCGCTTCACTGATTCATTTTCTTGACCAAAACTTTGTTTTGTAATGTGACTAGCCTTCAGTACCATACTAACGGGAAGGGGTGTGTGGACCGAGCATCTGAGATTTTGGGGTGCCAAAACCCCTTTGAGCGCTATTTTCCCTTGTATACCACTGAATAGCGTTAAATGAATTGTCGCTGTAATGTGGTATTCTAAAAGAAATTGTTTGATATCTGAGTAAATCCCTCCCAGCTTGTATTTCATCTGACTAAAGCTGCCACGTTAGTTTTATAGACGAATTCCCAGAGGAAGCTTATATGCCTAATGTACAAGACGATGATGTAAAAGCGTACACTGTATTCTGAACCACAGAAAAAGCAAATTTTTCCCAGGTACCATGAAGAAATGAGCTGCCAGAAAGTGCTTCTGGGAAGTTTCAAAACAGCTATACAACAGTGAACGGCCGTTAATCCAACGGCTCTAGCGGTTAATCCTTAGACTGTAAGCGGCCCACATCGCCCGAACACTCTATGTAATATATTGATGTCAACATTTAGGTAGATCGAACACTTACTGGTATGATCTCACGTTCCTTTTTTTTAAATCACGGTCTTCTGCTTCTAAACTCTTCCGGCACCGTTTGTTCCTGCTTCATTCTGATATTTTTTCCTGTCAACATGCCGACCAATTCTAACACTAACCTCATAATGCTGAGCGCTTATTGTTAGTCAGCTGTTAGTGCCATTTTTACAAGTCTTTGGCTGGGGTTCGAACCCGCGACTTCAAGTACCCGAGGCGGACGCTCTAACCACTAGGCCACAAGAGTGGTCAAAGATTGTATCTAATCGGGATTTATTGTGTATATTTTGATGAATTCCCAAATACTGAAACACGGTTCCTATAATATGTTATGCATGCTCTTAATGGATTTACTTCTGAGTAAACCATTATTATAATCTTGAAGAAAAATAACCCTCAGATACATCATGTAAGATTTGTAGTTTTGTCTGTTTACCATTAATGATAATTATTAAATAGCTTATAACCGTTCTCCTCTTTATTTGTAAATGTAGATGTGTTCAACCATTATCACCATAAAGCGTGTACGTGGGTGTGGATCTATTTAAAATTTGTAGTATAGATCACAGATAGTTCAAATGAACCCGTTCTGCAATATCCAATGTTTTCAATTTCCAGATGTCAACTGAGCATGTACGAACTTGAGCTATTATCATACCAAAAGGTTTCAATTGACAGTCAACAAGCAAATTAAACTTTAATATTATTTTCTTAAGAAAATACATAAACTTCTTACAATGATAAATTAATTTTTTTATTTTCAATAAATATCTACCATTTTTCGCAGGGATTAATCCTAAATATTTAAAATTTATGACAATTCCAAGCTCCGAATCTTCTAATTTGAACTAAATATTTTTATCAATTCATACATTTGCCGAAAATCATAACTTTGTGTTTGCTTGTGTTTATGATAAGCTTGTAATTTTTGAAGTAGTACGTCAGGTTTTTATTTTGCATATCTTTTGGATTCTTTGATAATACAATGGTATTACCTGCATATAGTAAAAAACAAATAGTTCTAAATGTCTTACTGTACATCAGATCAGTAAATCAACTGTAACGCCATTACGATATGAGCTCAAGTGTGATTATCGATGTTTTTTACTTGGCAAATAATAAAGAAGACAGATTTTCCCCTCGTCTAATTCCAGGATTGCATATGAAACGCCTCGATTTGTTTTCATTTTAGAAGACGCAAGATTTTACATCCACGTGCATGTTCATTATAGCATTGAACATATTACCATTTATAGCAGTGTTGATTGATTTTCTTTATAAACCAATTCTCCATATCCTATCTAAAACCACAAAAGTGCAAAGTCATGTTTTGCGACTTCTATTTTAAAAGTTTTGTTAAGCAATTAAAACAAAAATGTTGTTCGTTGTGAATTATCCATTACTAAAACACGTCTCTGTCTAGATAGCAAATTATTTTCTCCTGGATAAAAGCGAAGTTCTATTGTTAAGAAGATCAGCAAAGACAGCTCAGTACAGTGGCTGATCTATATTTGACAGGAATTTATTTATATTCCTTGTTTTTATGTTTTTATATGTTGGCTTAATCAACCAGGTTCAGGTTTCTAAGCCAACGCCTATATTGAAAATCAAGTTTAAAAAGTTTACGAAGGCAGAAAGAAAAATGTGTAATATACTATTAACAATAATAATTCAAGCTTTAATCTTTACCCTGAGGCTCATTTAGATATAAACTTTCTCATAAAGTGATTAGTTCATTTATTACTGTGTAGTGTTCTTTATTTTATGGTTCCTCTTTTTAATCTCTCTCGTTGTTGTCCTCATTGGATGAGCTTATGCTCCTAAAATAATCATAAATGGCGTTAATTTTGATAGTTCTATCATCATTTGCTTTTATCAAGTTCTTTATTACTGACCACCAGCATGTTCTCTGAAAGTCACAATATTATGAATATCAATGAGCATTGGAAAAAAAAAATTCATGAACGCAAAATTGTTTGATAAAATAAAATAATTCTGCTTTAGCAACTCGTTTGTTACAATTACCCGTACACCTTAACTTCTATATTTTCCTTTGTTTCATCCTGTTCTCGAGTGGACTAAATGCATACTATATTTTTTGCAATCCTCTTAACATGCAATTGCCATGGTTTTTTCCCTCATCATATCACATTTATATATTTTCAGTGGGATATCGTTATTAATGGGACGCTGTACTACGTTAAAATAATCAGAAGCGATTCAATGAAGGTTATCAGTGTAATTAGACGGACAATGTAGCATAATATTACGACGGTAGAGAGCGCTGACACGTTAACGCAATCCGAAGTAACATAAATTTGTACATGTACACACTTTTCTAAAATGTGTTCATGACGGTCTACAAAACAAAAAAAAGGGTTGCATGTAAACATTACTTCAAAATATACACAAGTACAAATTTCTCTTACTTTGAGTTATAATTAGTCGACACAACTACAACTAATTAATACACATTTCACTAAAATAAATTAGATTTTAATTTTGCAAATTTGCGAATCTTAAAAGCTACCACATAAAGGTGAGATTGATGAAATATAAGTGAAAGTATGTTGTCATTTGTAAATACGTACCTCCAATAGTTTCAGTTTAAAAAGTCATATTGCATTTCTATTTGCAAAATAATCTATTGACGTATGTACATTACATTAAACACCTGAAGACGCACCTATTTTTGGATATGTTGAATAAAATTAGAGTAGAATAATGCTCACCACAGTGTGTGACTTAAATGTAATGCTCAGTGACTAGTAATTTGTTTCGAAATAAATCCATATTTATGTTATATAATGCAGTTATGGGAATTTATTCTAAACGGTGTTCTTGTTACGAGAAAAACGCAATAGCAAACAAACATGACCCACCTACTATATATTATATTATTCTTATCAAAGTTCAGATTTAAATAAAATTAAGCAATATGGATACCAGCCTTATCAAATTCATGTAATACATATATATATATATATATATATATATATATATATATATATATATATATATATATATATATATATATGCTAGAATTATATATTCAAAAAATTTAGTAATGTAGACACGAGTCTTAGAAAATTTGATCATAATGTAGACACCAGTCTTATCAAAATTCATAAATATTTTTTTTTTAAATTCTACAAAGTACCCCTGCAAATAATTTAAGCTTTTCCCTCTAGGTACGAAGAATTGCCTACGGGTAAATTTCTTGAATGACAGTGATTTTACTTTTTGCAAGATGTTTTTCAAGCTTCCTGGAATAACATTTTGTACAACGGCTGAAAGTGGACAACAGATTTACAATGCGAAATACTTAACAATTTGTTCATGCACACGAGAGAAAACTTGAACACACATAATCCAAACAGAACCTGCACAACAGAATTTGATTAATCTCATCATCTGCGAGATCTTCGATTTTTAGTATGTCAGAAAAAAAGAAAAATTGAAACCAAGCGGCTTAAAACAAGATGACTAGAAAAATAAGACAACTACACGCAAATAAAATCATTGTCTGTTTACAGCCACCACATTTTGCTCATTTCTAACTCATTCACCCATAATAATACTCTTTCTTTCTGTTGTTCATTAACAACATAAACATCATTATAAACATCAGTTATTATGGTCACAAAAACGATGAAATGTCCGGGATATAATTGCCGTTACACAGCTTTACATTAAAAAACAGGCGGTGCTATATATATATATATATATATATATATATATATATATATATATATATATATATATATATATATATATATATATATATATATATATATATATAGATATATATATATATATATATATATATATATATATATATATATATATTAGTCATATACAATTTAGGGCATACGTTACTTTATATTTCAATGCAAAGATTCAATGGAGGATGAAGTTGAGTCGAATGTACTTAATACAATTGAACCCAACTCTCTCTCTCTCTCTCTCTCTCTCTCTCTCTCTCTCTCTCTCTCTCTCTCTCTCTCTCTCTCTCTCTCTCTCTCTCTCTCTCTCTCTCTCTCTCTCTCTCTCTCTCTCTCTCTCTCTCTCTCTCTCTCTCTCTCTCTCTCTCTCTCTCTCTCTCTCTCTCTCTCTCTCTGTCTCTCTCTCTCTCTCTCTCTCTCTCTCTCTCTCTCTCTCTCTCTCTCTCTCTCTCTCTCCTCTCTCTCTCTCTCTCTCTCTCTCTCTCTCTCTCTCTCTCTCTCTCTCTCTCTCTCTCTCTCTCTCTCTCTCTCTCTCTCTCTCTCTCTCTCTCTCTCTCTCTCTCTCTCTCTCTCTCTCTCTCTCTCTCTCTCTCTCTCTCTCTCTCTCTCTCTCTCTCTCTCTCTCTCTCTCTCTCTCTCGCTCTCTCTCTCTCTCTCTCTCTCTCTCTCTCTCTCTCTCTCTCTCTCTCTCTCTCTCTCTCTCTCTCTCTCTCTCTCTCTCTCTCTCTCTCTCTCTCTCTCTCTCTCTCTCTCTCTCTCTCTCTCTCTCTCTCTCGCAAATAAACTCAAAATGCTTGATGGTATATGCCATGTTACAATTCATAACATGACACAGGCTTTATTCCTGACGTGGAGCGCGTTTGGTGCTAGACGTAGCGGGAGATAATGTTTCGTTCCCCACGGCCAATATTTCGATCCCTCGTCTGGGAAAAGGAAAAATTAAGAACATATGCAGAAAGTGTTAACCGCAGGCGTATGCGTTACAATGCCTTTATGATGCAATAACCAGGTCACGGTGCCCCGGACCCAAGCTAATGGTGAGCACGTTGCCCTAGACCCAAGTCGATTATAAAGCTCTTCGTAATATACGTAATCCATCCAACGATATAAAATTATATGAGTTAACCTTGTGTAATCATTCAATTGTTGATAGCTTTATAGTATTACAACTATAAATGTAAAAGAAAAAGAGCAAAATCAAACCTTTTGTAAAATTCAACAAACAATTTATGTCACTACAATGCAAAGTGAAAATGTAAAAATATCTTAAAAACAAATATATTCTAAAAGTAGTAATTCAATCTAAATTCGGTGTTGTACAACAAATGTTCACTCTCTTACGTCTAACTGTGATGGTTTTCATAAAGTTTTTGATAGAAGCGCCACGTACGTTTTTCCACTCTTTCTTTCCTGGCATGTTCGTATAACAAAAAGATGCTCTCTTCATTGCTATAGACCTTCATAAAAATAAGATAACATTATAGTTACTTATGAGATAACACTACTATTTTATTCTAATTTCTCATTACGAAAAGGACTTTAATTAGTTTTCCATTGTCTATTCGGTAGTAGTCAAAGTAAGAGACATGTGTACATGTACACCTTTTGCCAATATGCATATATAAACAAATTTGTGTTACTTTGCAGCTGTAGGCCGTCCTAAACACCTTTTAGTTTACATGTATAAATTTCAGTTACATGTACTTTGTATTGTAAATATGTCAGCCTCTATCGGCCATCGTACAGATAGTGATGTTGATACAATATATATATATATATATATATATATATATATATATATATATATATATATATATATATATATATATATATATATATATATATATATATATATATATATATATATATATATATATATATATATATATATATATATATATGTGTGTGTGTGTGTGTGTGTGTGTAAGCAGATCTGGTGCTCTACATTGTCACTTGCGAGTGGCATGAAACAGTTGTTCAGAGAGTTAAAATTTGATCTGATTCCAGTCCTATCAAACACATGCCGCGGTAATGTGTCCCATTAACAATGCTCTAGTCTCAACCAGAAAAAAAAAAAAAAAAGATTTGTGAAAAGGTTCGGGCTGCAGGGGAATCAGATGCTAGACAGGTATAAATTGACTGCTCTACAACAGCCCTGAATCAGCTTTCGTTCCTTAGGAAGAATTATCGCGTATCAGAAAGTAAGATCTCTAATATTTTTGATTATCTTCGTGTTATTTCGTATTAATCTAGTTCAGACGATCATGCACCCATTAATAGAGATTCAGGGATGGGTACTTGCATCTCTGTTGGCATATAAGTATCAGATTGTAATTATGACTTCGTGTATGTACTTTGCATTCCTAATATGCATTCCTAATTAGAAATTCAATCGGGTTTGTGCATATTACTGAATGTCGATTTTTGTATAATATTTGGTTTAATGTAGAATCACGCGGTGGGTATTTTAAATGATTTTCCATAACATTCCATTTTATTGCTGCCAACATCTCCACGTTAAATGAATTCTCAAGGGTCGACGATTTTCCGTCTCAGTCGGTCCATATTTGTATTCCTTCCATGATATCTATTTCTAAAATCACCAAGCAAGTTTAAAAGGCAATTTCCAAAAATTTCAGAAGACCAATGAATATCGTCTTTATATATTAATTATTAATTATTATTTACGTTTCCATGTCAGCGCCAAATACGCTAAAATGCGCAGTGGAAAGAGCCGTCCAATGGTTTTTGCGGCTTTTAACTTAAACATCAAACAAATTGGAATGTATACGGTGTTGTTTGATTTCGTCAACTAATAGAGGCATGCAGCGATTGATCTCCGTGATCATTAGGGAGTACGGCAAAACTGGAATGGTCCATTATCTTGGTGTGTGTGTGTGTGTGTGTGTGTGTGTGTGTGTGTGTGTGTGTGTGTGTGTGTGTGTGTGTGTGTGAGTAACGAGTAATAATAACAAATTTGTGGTATTGCCTGGATCGAGTAAACAAGAAAATAAAATATGAAATTAAGGGATGGAATAACAAATCTGAGCTGAGATAGAGAATATAATAACAAGAGCCCCGTATGTAAAATACAATAATTTAATTAATTACACGAACAAAACAAAATCGAACATGATATTTGAATGATTCTCTCAGAAATAATTACAAAATGAATGCGAATTTCATTTAGCCGTTCTGTTCTATTGACATAACAAATTTCATCATATGATCCGGTATGAGACTATCCCCTTGTGCTTCTGTTAACCACCCAATCACTGCTAGTAATAGGTTGGCTCTTCTGTATTATTTTCCCGTCTCACTCTCTTAAGCCTCTTCGGGCCATCAACCTCTTGTTACAGACTGTGCTCTTTTTTTCCTTTGTACAGTACAGTTATAGAGCTATGTTCTTTCTTTCAAACTTAAATATGGTACCGAACCTAAATACGTGTCAGGTTTTCTTCTCCAATAATCAGTCAATATTCCCGCTCTCATTTGCGTCAGATATCGTCTATCGAAATTCAACACAACTAGCTATAGTCATTTCGCCACCTACTAGTGTTCACACTCTATACAGCCCCAAGAAGAACAGATTCCATTCCTGGCAGCCAATAATTTTATGCCGAGTCAAACCCATACGTAAAAACCTAATGTTTACTTGCCGCACCAACCCTAACAGAAAGTAAAACGAAATTATCTCTACAGAAACTATCATAAAAATCTGTGCACTTTTACAACACACACGCACACACACACACACACACACACACACACACACAAAATTAGGATGTTATTAGTCTCTTGACATGCAAAGTCTGTGCTTTTTAATATCTTGGTGAAACCGTTATTTCAGGAAACCAAGGTCACACTAGCAACAACAAATTCAATGTGAAACAAGGCAACCACAATACATGAACTTGACATTGAGATGCAACCGATAGAGCCTAAACGTGTTGGACACAGTGTTGGGGGGGGGGCACGAGCCTATACATGGTCACCCTAGTCATGGAGCTCCCTCCCCGGTTTGTTGTCGATACAATTACATGTATTTAAATGAACCATATTTAGTTCTAAACTAGGCATATACAACCTACATTTTTTTTTGCATTATAGGATATCGCTTTAAAAACTGTATCTCTTGTGACCTGGATCTCATAAATCCTTCATCCGGCCTTTGGTGAACGGAATTGCATCGCACACATTTGGGACGATGCTGGATTCTGCAACGGTTTTGTTAATATTTCTGCCTGACACCAGTTTATGACCGGTAGACAAATGTTGCTACAATTTTATTTAGTTTAAATATTCATCGACTCTGTACATGAAATAATTAGCGTATATCTTGACATTGTCTAATAAAAGTGCACAATGTTTCTGTCACGTCTATCGGATTTCACCCAGTGATATTTAATATTTATGCAAACTAAGCTAAGAAACTTAATTGTAATGTATCACTATATTAATTTTTTGTGTGTAACAAATTTTGACACCTATTTTAAAGATTTACATTTTTATATTTATCTTTTATTTTATATACAATTCAAGAAATTGTAGTATCATTTCTGCTTATATATTTTAACTTGTAGTCGAGATGTTTACGCTTTTTGGAAGGTTACTTTTCTACAATTTTGTTTGGTTGCAAGTTTATCTTTACATATTTGAAACTGAATTCTTAATCGGTATCATGTAGCCAGTATCGTGCTGACGTGCATACAACTATAATGGAAGTCCCAGCGAGTTTCTTCTTTTTATAGTTGCTTTGCTTGTTTTATTTCTTACGCCAAATGCAGAACTAAATGCTGATACTTTATATTGTTAAAGCTAAGACATTTCAAAACCATCGTCTCAAAATTTGTTTCGTTGCCCATCGATTTGGGATAAACATCATTTAAATTGTTACATTTAATTTTCTTCATCTTTATTCTTTTCCATCGTGGGGAAATTTACAAACATCGAGCGAAATAGATGAATTTGATGCATATGTATAATACTAAATTTGGAATTTGATGATAGTATTTTATAGTTACTTGATCACATCTAATTTTATTACATGCATACATTATTCACCAAGCGCTGTCCAAACATATTTTTCGGCGACATTGATTTCAGTCTTACTGAAAAGTGACACTGACAATATATGTACAGGACGACCACCGTATACTTGTCAAGAAAATGTGATATCTCAGTAGAATCTAAACGTACATCGCTTATCAGATCAATTTTGGTTTCAGTTTTGCATTTCATAAAAAGTTATGTAGACCATTCCCAGTTCCTCCGGCATGAAGAATAAGTCAATAATATACTGTACTGATTTATTGCTTGATTTTAATTCATCTTAAAATTAAGACGTGTGTGGTCATTCGATCACGTACGCCTACTTGAGGTAAGGGAATGAGACCACCATCCAACAAGATTTAACCCTTAATCTGAGTGTGAAAAACTCTCACTTGGCGGAGAGTGGATGGTGGGTGGGGTGTAAATGTGCTCATAGCACACTGCTTCTTTACTTGTAAGGTAGGAAACATGAACCATCACTCGACGCTTTACTGTATGCACTACATCATTGGGTTCCATGTCTGGTTGTTGCGAGGGTGGCAGACAGTGTTGCGGTGAAGGACTCCAGTGATGCAAGTTCGGAGTTTTATATCTTATTATTTCATTTTGTTTCTAATAATTTTGATTCGATTTTGATGGTAAAAATTACGTGTCATTAATAACTGCATAAGGATTTTGCTATTTCAAAGATTAAAATAATTTTAACTTTGTGTGACTGGCCTGATGGACTTAACCAACTTATAGTGCCGAGTTTATTGAAATGCTGTTGTTTGTTTCCTTCCGGTCATTGACGGATGATAGTTTGAGTCAAATAGGATACCGCCTTTTGCTATGGGCACTGATGATCTCAAAGGGGCTCGTATGTTTGCTTACAATTTACCGTCATACATGTACTATATAATAAATACCAGGGAGGACACTTCAGTCCTTTCTCGCACGACCTGTTTAAGAATAAACACTGATATTTCAAGCTACATTTCGCGTAGCGTAATAATTTTGGTACCGATGTCATTCGATTTTGTATGCGTATCCAAAGTTTGGCTTACTATCATGCCTTTCAGGAATGCCAAACCATTTCCCCACTTCCCACAGTAATGCCCAACATTGCCCTGATCGCGCCCGTTTGATATGCAAATTAAATCAGGCTAAATGGGATACTGTCCTCTCCTTGTTTAAAAGAAAATGACGTACTGCATTCGTTTATAACTTATTTTCAGTTGGTCAATGAGAAGGGAGTATTCCATTCAGCGCGTTGTTCTTGGATCTTAAGTGAAGTAATGCTGGACTGCTGGAACTAATTTAGATGTTGGTAGCAAGGGGTTATAATTTCCATCTTTTTCCAAAAGCATAAATAAAGTCCAGGAGTTTGTTGTAGGTGGAGTTGATGTTATCTCCTGGTAATATTAAGGTCTCACTGGATAGTTTCGTATTTTGACACCCCCCCCCTCTAATTTTTAAGGTAGAAGGCATGAGCCTGATTATCACAACCCTATCAATTATAATCTCGCACATAAGCTAAATCTGTAATCTGGTTTACATTTACTTTGAGTTATGCTTGTAAATGGGTTGCCTTGTTGGTGACTGCCTGTCACAGTTAGACTAGCACTGGAGATCAAATGCGTAATTTAGTGTGCAAATGTGCATCCGACTTGGATTACGTATTTACATGTGTCTGCTTCAGAGGTAAATATCTAAAAATCTACATGGTTGAGGGGTGATGAACAGTATGTTAATTTGTTACAGTACTAGTGAACTTTCAAGATCAATAAGGTACATACTGACTCTGTGAGCCTGCTTCTCACAGGAACAGGTTGAAAATAGCTTTTTTCTGTCAAAAATGAATGTAAAAAAGAGGGGTTGGTGGTAGTATAGGTTCAGTATCAAAACCACCAGTTGCATAAGGAATTAACCTTAATACCTTAGTTAGAATCTTACAAGCATCCTTTCAACAAAAATCATTAGTTTTTATTTGTATCTTTATTGTAAAATTATGATCATTTTTCTGCAATAGGTCATTGTCCGCTGAAAATTTGGCAAAACAACTTTCCGGTGAGACCTAATTTCTGGATAGGTAGTGGGGCCCGGCGTGCTTTTTTGTTTGTCCGGGAATTGGTGCCTTTGTTCGGTGTAACTTATACCATCGTTAATTGCCTGTTATGTAATGACTTTGGGGAGGAACCGTGTGGGCAGATTAGGCCTTCTCTTTATGCCTCCGGCAGCTATATAGGCCAAAACTACTTGGGGAGGACTTTAAAATCGTCTGCGGTATTGTTCTTTTCCACTGGATGATATCTTACTCTACGGACGCAAGCCAAGAGCTAAAAGCCGCTAAGCTTCATTATCGCAGGAGCATAAAGGATTGTTGCCCCTGGCATGCTAGGAAGCAATCTTATTTTCCAGACGCAGCCAGAGGCGACATCTCCTTCTTATGTCGTAACTACCCGCTGTTTATATTTGCTAATGCTTTCAAATGAATTTGGTTCCTATTTTAGGGATAAAGATTGTGCTACAAATAGCCTTTCGTTCCACGGCAATTAAAAAAAAAAAAATGCCAGTACTGAGTTGTGTATTTAATTACTTTATACCACGAATTAAGTTGTACGTCGCAAAAAAAAGAGTTACTATACTAAATACAAGGTTTAAACGGAATTAATGCTCCATATAGCATCAATTGAGGATTAATGAGTCACCATTTGACAAAGTCATGCTGACGAAATGTGAAGATGAATAGGTACCGTATGTACTAACTTATAAATCGTATGCAAACTGCGCAGAAACATATCTGTCACCGCATAATGCGCCAGCAAATCTGAGTCGATGCAGTTTATTAGGATTAATTAGTAGAACAAATAATAGATGCTGATCTGCCAGCGCATTATATGAAGTCAGTGGTAATAATTTGACCAGAATTACGATGTATTACGATCTGACCATAGCATGTGCTTTTAATGTTATGACAATAATATTTAAGGTTTTAAATATTTAAGCACACTTATTCAGATTGATAAAGTTACATGGCATGATTTTTTTTTAAAAATGTGTACGTTGCGGAGAAAACAAAACCCTTCACAGCCTCAATACTGAATCGAATGAGGCGGAATGGGAACAACAGATAATGGCTATAAACGTCACGAAAACACCAAATAGAACCAGTTCTCGATAAAAACATGTGCAAAAACGTAGCTGCGCAGAGTTTAATTAATAAGCGTACGTCCTAATAGCATGGGCACATGGTCGAAAAACTGAGCATTTTCTGCGGTAACCATTTTTAAAAACATTTTTTAAAAATTTTAGTAACAGATATGGAAACCTTGAATTTTGACCTTGTGACCATGCAATCGAGAGACGTCTTCTCAACCCGAAGTGCAAGATATCTACCAACCAAGTTTGATTACTGCAGATGATGGATAATTTGTTTATTGTCCGGAACGAAACATGTAACAGACGGACGAACATACAGACGTACGAACATATAGACAAAAACATACATTCCGCTTAATGGCGGGCGTATAAGATTTATACATTAGAAAATCTAAGAAAGCAAGAGATGTAACCATTTGCTATTAATTAAATTTTAGATGATCAAAAATAGTTATAGTATATATATATATATATATATATATATATATATATATATATATATATATATATATATATATATATATATATATATATATATATGAAAATTTGATTTTGCAAACTTTTATAACTGGTCGACGATGTAATGTAAGTTCTGCTATGACGCACTTTCCGTACATAACGATACATGCTGTTTCTTTTTCCCTTTTACAATCACGCCAAAGAAAATAGATGTAAAAATATCCAAGGCAAAGTAAATGATCAAATTAAAAAAGGAATAACATGATTTTACACTATTTGATAACTGAAGACCGCCTCATAAATACATGTTGCCTAAAAAATATTCCATTAAAATTGAATAAATTAAATAATTGAAAGTGCGTGTATTTTAATGTTAATATATGCACTTCTTTTAAATTAAAAAATATTCAATCATGACAAAGAAGTAAATTTTCAAATTTTAAACCGGTAAATTAACGAAAGTAGGGATAATTTAATAGAAACAAGCACACACACACATTCTTAGGTACGTACACTATTGAAAACAAGTTTAGTTTTGGAGTGTAACTATGGACAAAAAATATCAGACTGATAGAAAAAATATTAATAAAGTATGCCTATCCATCAAGCTTTCATTAAAGTACATTTTATACTCGTTTATGATAAAACGTTTAATTGCACAGAACCTGATATTGGGCTCAACTTAAATGCCAGTACATATGGTAGGTAATGTATATGTCGATTTCTATGCATTAGTTTATTCATAAATTTTCAGCCGATTTTTTTTTTTAAATTAAAAATTATGTTTGATGTCATGGTTGATAAGAGAAATCACTCGAATGTATGGGAAGCAGCGTCTCTATTCATATTTGGACCCCACCTCATGCACATTGCAGAAGGCCTGACTGACATGCTCGCGTTAGCTTAATGGTAATTTGATTCGCCCGTTTTCCACTGAGACAACATCAGGACTGAATAAACCACACTGACCAATCTTTTCGTCCAGTTCTGATCAAAACGATTATTTTAATCAATAATGTATGTCCATGGCTTCGTAATGCGAGATATTTTTGTGCTAATTGTCTAGGGACATATGAATTCAATCATTCAGCTCACCCATATTGTGTTTGTACTTATAGCATTGAAATCTGCCGCCGAGGCTGTTGTCGCAATGCGGTTATCATTAGCCAATAGAAGTGGTTCTTTCATTCGAAAGTGTTATCGATAGCAGCGCGCATATAAGAACGTAATGCTCGAGAAATCTGGTTGATAAAGTAGTTCGTTAGCATATATACCATTAGAACCGAAATTGGACGTTAACGGTGTAAGTCTAGTGATAACTATTGTATATTAAGAAGACCTATATAAACACTATACAGTTAGACAGCGAAGACCCAGAAAGTTAGCAACATAATCGAGGGCGGAAGGATATATATGGTAATTCAGTCAGCATCAGCAACCGGCCAGCGAATACCACAATCATCGTGTTAAACTCTTGGTTCATTTCAATCAAAAATGGTAAGTGAAGATTACTATCCATCCATGTAATTTCAGTTTCTTTTTTAATGGAATTGAACTTAACATAAATTTTCGTTTTGTTCTTTTTGTGATTTCATCAACCGTACGTCTCATTTCTGATTAGACCTGATAGTATACCTTTTCGTATGGTTGTGTTTGTCGCAGACGTTTTGGCCATCTTGTCATTTGCTTTTACTTTGATTGTACATATCGCAGATTTTCAACGCAGAAGTATACCAGGAGTATTTGTTCTAAGAACAAAAAGAAAAATTACACGAGACTCATTCCCTCGCCTCCCAATTTTCCAATTTATTTTAGATTTACTGCACTTCAGTATAGATCATCCTCATAGCTAAGGTTAGTCACAGGAGTCTGCAGTTTTATCAACAAAGCACGAGGAAATTTCTGAAAATATGAAATCATCGTAACGGTATTATAAATTAAAACCAGGAATGCAACCGTGACCACAAACCCTCCGCTCCATTAGACTTTTTTTCTCTCACGCGTCTTTTATCGCTTCAGAATCGTAAGAAGACTGAAAAACTACACATATCCATTCAAAAAACTGTAACGTACCAAAGCATTACTCAGATGACCATTGAATTAATCCAATCCGGTGAATTAACCTTTATTTTCACCATTACGGTCACAAACCCTGAACAGCGCGGTCATTACAGGAAGTAGCCAATTTATTTTATCTTGTAAGGGCTTAATGAATTCAAAATAAGCCAAACTTCTTTCACAAAATGATTATACTTGTATAGTAGATTTCTAAACCAATTGTGTTTCTGACTTTAGTGAGAATTTGTTTTTGCTTCATTACATGATATGGGATCAGTTCATAGAGTTGTGGTTGAGACTACGCTAGCGAAGCTCGGCTAAGGTGTACTTTAAACCAGTGTTGTCATGTAGTAGGCGCTTTTATTGGTCTAGAATAAAGTTGTTCCAATGCCAGATTACCAAACAGGCAGAGTAGGCACCCGCCTGTATTTTAATGTATTTTGGCTGTATTTTAATGTATTTTTGGGTCCTGGGGACAAGGATCAAAATAATTGATTTGATCTTGAGGTATTAGGAGATCATTTGGGAGGGAGGCCACCAAGATTTTGACTGCCTAGGGGTCTCTCTCCACAGTGTTAATCCAGCACAGCATGGTTCAGAAATTTAATGTATTTCAAAGTCCATTCATAGTCCTACAATGTAAGACATGGCATAGGAGTATGCAGTTTTATCAATAAAGCACAACAAAATTTCTGACAACATGAAATCACCGTAATGGTATTATTAAATAATAAGGAATGCAACTTGACCACAACCCTGTACTAGATTCAAATTTTCTCATGTTTTTTTTTAACCTTTCAGATTTACACAAAGACTGAAAAACTACACATATCTATTAAAAAAAAACAGTAACATACCTTCTCATCATTCTCTGACGACCATTGCATGAATCCAATCCGGCGAATAACTCTTTATTTTCACCATTACAGTCACAAACCCTGGAAACGTGAACCATTTGAGGAAGTATCCCCTTTGTACTAGCTTCTACTCGGCAGTAAATATGCACTAGGGTCTAATAATCATTCCGAACATGGCGCTGAATCTTCCGGGTCCATCTGTCTAGGCTCTAATATTTGAATATGTTATTTGTACTATCAGAACTTTAGCTATACATTTCTGTTCTGGAAATTGATACAAAAATTATAAAATGATGAAATCTGAAATAAAAACAAGTTTAACATTTTATCTTGTAAAATTAGTTTATTGAGCTTATTTATCCAGTGGTAGAAATGGTTCACGTTTCCAAGGTTTGTGACCTAAATGGTGAAAATAAGGATTAATTAGCCGGATTTACACTGTTAATCAACATCAAAACACTTCACAGCCCCATTAGTCAGGCAGTAAAACCAATCACCCATCAAGAAATAAAATATCTGGGTGATGGGGATTATGTTGTAGGACTAAGTCCATTCATTGATCATCAAGGCACCTGCAATTTGGTTGTAATCACCAAACTTGTATGATTTGAACTTTTCAATTGCTTTGGAAGGCTTTCAAAAACTTTTTGGTCAGAAATAGTAAAATTTTATTTATAGTATTCTCACATTCTGTTTGTATCCCCCTACCTGTTTTGAAAGCAAAAAAGGCTGCAGAGATTAAAAAAAAAAAACAATACACAATACCTAGTTAGTTCATTGCTCTAGTTTGATGTTCTAGCTTGATTCAATCTGATTGTTGCCAGTCCCCAATACTGTTGACTATGTTGGTCAAAACAAAAATGTCAACAAAACAAAAGGGAGTCTTTTGAATAACAGTCACCATTTTTGCATTGGCAAGTCTGTTTTCAACCAACAAGTGTAATTCATCATCATCGATATTTGCAGTAATTCTGTAAAATTTTCTGTTTTATCTCTGAACACTTGTACAATAGTTAGTGATGGGAACAGGTCAGAATTTCATAATCTATAATCAATTCTACTTAACCAATTGATAATCTATTATAATCAGTTATTAAGATCAAATTTTACTTTTTGTTATGGAGTTGTATCTTTGCTCAAGAGTTCAAAATGTTAATGTACTGGATTAAGCACGTTTAAAAACATTTATACTTTAATCTGATAAAAAATATTACATTTTCTTCTAAGTTATTTTTGTTCTACAACTTTGTTAAATGAAAGCAGCTTATGGCTGGCTGATCAGTTTTATGTAATTGAAAAATTGTTGCAATCCCCCAACCCCCATCCCAAAAAAATCCTTTCATTTATACACATGATGTGTCTATCATTTAAAGAAAAAAAAAAGACATTTTTTTTTTCTTGGTTGTCATTATTTACAAATAATGCAAAAGAATTTTGCATTTAAACAAACAAAAATTCATATTTTTAAAATTTATTAACACTACAGTTTAGCAGCAAAATGATATAATCATAACTATGTTCTTAAGTTTGCACCTACAGAGTATGGTATGTTTTATTATATTTGTAAGTAGTGAAGGGAATAAATAATTTAGTTTGGTAGTAGTTCGGAAGTCCTTACAACTTACCATTTGCCCAGGAGCTTTACTAATCTTTGCATTTTGCATGCATCTGAAAAGTATTCTCCCTTTGCACACAATCTCTTAGTTTTACAATTGATTATCATGTTGGTTTACTTAAGGAACTGATAATTGATTATACTCTATGATCAGAACAACACTAACAATAGTTCCTCGTTTTTATTTGTTCAGTATGTTTATGAAATGGAAAACTAGATATTGCAGGTATTAGATGCAGCCAACAGTTTTTACCAAAATTGACTGTTCCAGAAACTAGAAAAGGACTGAACAGTCTGTCTGCTTCTTTTATTTTTGGTGCTGTGATTGCTTTGAAATGCAAACATATTGACATTTAATAACTGGGCGACAGCCTGGTATGAAATTGTTAATCAATGAATGAAATGACTGTTTTGTTAACTTTTTATATCCTTGATGCGTTTTGTTTGCAAACTCTGAATGAAGGGGTTTTGCAAACAAATGGAAGGTTGTGCAAATATTATAGTATTGGTAGTCCTGAAAATAAATTGCACTAAACACAAACTTCAAAAACACACACCCATTTTCAATAACTGAGTTTGTTGTTGTTTTTCTGTTGTAAAACAGCCCTTCAGCTTCTTTGGCAGATGAAAAGCCATATTTGTTGTTTTTGAATGTTGTCAATATAAAGTGGTCGTTTATGTGTATGGGAAATCCTCCAAACATCCGCCAGAGATGTTGATTGTTTGGTTGATTCAATTTATTATCATAAAACCATGCTGAAACCTGAACTTGAAATCAGGAGATTTTTGTAAATGAAAATCCTAAGATTCTGAGGCCGAGCTAAAAAGCAGGAGATCTGGTTTTAATCCATTGATTTAGTAGGCCTGCTGTGAACTTTTACAAAGGTAGCTGAGCCAAGTTTGTCTGCACGCACTTTTAGACCTCTTGATTATCTTGAAGAAAATGGTCTGAAATAAATTGTTACACCAACCCCTTCCCCCGACAGAATGTACCGATCAATACTTTAATTTTCGTTTGAGCTGAGCTTATATTTTTTTTTTGCAGATACAATGGATAGAATCTGGTGTTATTTTGCTATAACTCTGCCAAAGACAAATCTATATTGTATATGGCCCTTGTCAGATATTAATTTGCTCATCACTGCTGTATATACTACAGTATGTACCTGTCATTTTCTTTTCAGAACTACAACTGGATATTGCAGTCATTGTTTTATCTTCATGCAAGTCATTCAACGCATCAAGGAAAAAAAGTCCAAATACAAACCTATGAGTCTTATTCAAGCTAATGATCGATCTTTAGTTTTTAATAATAGTATTATATTTAAAGTATTATGAAAATGTACTGTGCACAGTATAAAATTTGTATGCGGATGTTTACCCTTAGTGTGCTTTTCACAACGCAAGTCACAAATTAGAGATATTGTAATGCTTGTAGCAAAATGTCTTTTTTGTTAAGTTTACATGATTCTTCAACTTGACCTTGATTGCTGCAAAACTGAATTTGATTTGCACATTGTGCCCAGCAACAAGCATTTTCTCATGAACCTTGCATCAAGAAGTCTTAAAATGCATAACCAATGTGGCTTTTTTGGACCAATTTTGTTTGGCAAATACAGACTGATAGTATTGATGAAAGCAATTTATTTTCAGTGTTTTGAAATGTCAGATTATTGGAGTGGGAAAAGTGTTGACCAAGATACCATTGAGTGATTTTGAACCTGAAAATGGTGTTAAATACAAGGCCGCTTTATATGCTGGAGGGACAAAAACACTGCATGTCAGGAGTTGGGAAGTTAAGAAATTGGGATGTGAAGACAGTATTTTCATTTCTTAACCCTTTCATCACAGCAGCGGTCCAGGGGAAGTAAATCCGTCAACACTATGGATCGAGTTTTCGGTCTAGGGCAGTGTTCTTTTTTAACGTTATAGTACCCGACTAAATATCTTTCGGGGTACCTCTAATAATTTCCATCTGGTAATGTAGATGTTATATTTGGATTATCTCATGAGTTTAGCTTGTATGCAACTAGAAAAAACGAACAAAGTAGGAACTTTTAACTTGTTTCCCCGAATGCTGAAATTTGTATCCAAAATGGCGGCGTTTAAAGGATTTTTAGAGGAGAGTTTTCGGAGGATTTAAATAATTTTGACCTGACAGGTTTTGTGGTCTGCCATGATGAAAGGTTTAAAATGTCTTTATGAAGATGCATGTTTTTTTAGCATAAAAAATGTTTATAATTATTTTAATTACAATGAGCAAGATATGTCTGATTGCGTTTTCTCTCATATGTATATACATTGCCATGTACGATCATTTTCTTTGAAAGAATATCATTTTTGTGTAAATTTAATTTTTTTTTTCAAAAACTTATTCCTAAAACATATCTTACATAGTATCTACTTGTTTTAAGAAAAATTGTTCAAACTATTGTTGAGCTGAATTGTCTTATGAGTTGGACCAAATTGCTAGATTTTTCACGATTAGAATAAAAACTATGAAAGCTTCAATAACTGGGGTAAAGGCTTTGATACTGATGTAGGCAGCCATGAGATTTTATAAATTATCAAATTCAGCAGATGAAATTATGTAGACGCAGATATAGAACTTCTTTGAATCTCGCAAGTACACTATTATCTTTATAATGAAAGAGTTCTCTCAAGATTTTAAAGCACATGCAAAATTCTTTTGTGAAAAATAATTATACAGCTATAATGACTATTTTAATCCTAAATCTTTCCATACATAATATATGTGTAAAAATATTTAAAATGGTTAAAATTGCTGTTAAAGTTCTCTGCTCAAAAGCCACATGTGTAGCGCACTGCACTGAGTACTTGGCTACATGCGTAATGAAGGGGTAAAAAGCCATACACTCTTTGAGGGAAAGGGATAACATATCTTTAAAAAAATTTCTGTCATCATGCTACAGTGTCTGCAATGTGGTAGTTGATAGTGATGTCTAGCAGTGGGGCATCATACAGCAGGCATGTAGCATCATGTCCCACCAAGTTACATCCGGACACCAGGCTGACTAACCCCTTTATTTCTGAAAACCTAGAGCAGGCAGCTTCCAGTACTACTTTTATAGTCTTTGGTATGACTTGAGGCCACAGTTGATTCTTTTTAGAAGTTGTGATCCTTTGAACAATTGCTCATCTTTCTAAATTCATACTTTAATTTACTACTGAGGGTATCCTGATATCTGATATTTTATTATTACATTCCATGGATTAGTTAAGCTTGTGCATCTTGTGCACGAGGCAACATTTCAAAATTATCTCCCAGCACTGATTTGTTTTGAATCAAATTTTCAGTGAAGTACATTTCTACCAGTGAAAATAATAGAAGTTTGGCAAGAAGTTTGGCATTGGTCTGTTTCTGCTAATTTGATTGGCCTTTTGATATATAATGCTAAATTAATATTTTATAAACTTTGCACTAAGGTGCTATCACCTTGTTAATTTACAATAGTTGTCCTAACAATTCTTGCAGTCCTGCATGCTGCTTTGGTGAACAAATGTTGTAACAACCAATATATAGCCAAAATAATGTACATCCTGTTGATTAACCCTTTCATCACGGCAAACCGCATATGCGGTCCAGGGGGAAGTAAGCCGTCAACACTATGGACCGAGTTTTCGGTCTGGGGCAGTGTTCTTTGTTAATGTTATAGTACCCGACTAAATATCTTTGGGGTACCTCTAATAACTTCCATCTGGTAATGTAGATGTTATATTTGGATTATCTCATGAGTTTAGCTTGTATACAACTAGAAATAACGAACAAAGTAGGAACTTTTAACGTGTTTTCCGAATGCTGAAATTTGTATCCAAAATGGCGGCATTTGAAGGATTTTTTTAGAGGAGAGTTTTCGGAGGATTTAAATAATTTTGACCTGATAAATTTGTTTGACAATGAGAGAAGACGTATGGAGAGACAATGGAATGCACTTGTGGATGACAGTGATGACAATGAAGATGACTTTGAAGGTTTTGAACCAGAGGAATTGTACGCTCCACGTTTTTTTTTTTTGGTCGAAGCCGGAAAACCAAAGAGATTGTTTCAGTTTTTTGACAGAATTGGGCACACCTGAGAGTTATATGGCTCCAGGAAGTTTCGGATTATTTTCAAATATTCTATTTAGATGAAGTGTTTGGACAAATTGTCCTTTTAACGAACTTCAATGCGACGATCAAACGTGGCAGAGGCGATATAGGTTACTTAGGTGTGTGGACAGATCTCACCATGGAGATCATTTTGGTTCATTTTATAGAATTTTATATATTATGGACACCATGAAAGACTTGTGTTGCTACTGTGATTATTCACTAGTAGATCTAGGGTCAATTGAACAAGTTTTGAGAACATTCTAAGTTTTCTAAGAGGTAATAAAATAATTGTATTTTACCTGTTACCTGTTTGTACCTGCATTTTAACAGTTGTAATAGATATGCACATTTTATTAAATTAGTCATAAAATTTGATTTTTAACCTTGATTTTGACACCTAATCTAGCCAGATATCTTTAACATTGGCAAAGTTATGTTGTTTCAAAGTCCACAAGTCATTTTGCTTTACAACTCCAAAGTTACTTAGTGTTGAGGACTCTATGCCTACAAAGTCACTTAGTGATGAAAGGGTTAACCCCAATCCACTATGGTACATTTATGCACAGGGATGAAATTTCTTTATGTGGCTTTAGCAGACATGACTTTTTTTTTCCCGTTTTAAAGTGGAATTGAGATTTTCTCTTTACTTTAATTAGATTTTTCATGATATAGTCTGTTTTTATATCCTGTATGGTTTTTTAAAAACTGTCTGGTCCCATTATGCTTGACCCTTGTAAAGTATTTGTTCCATATATTATAACAATGACCCTTGTAAGAGTATTCTGATTGGTCAAAAGTTTAAATTCATCCAATTTTTTATGTAATGGAAACTGATAGCAATGGAAACAAGAAGCATGCTTAAAAAACATGGTATCCCAAGTTGTTGAGAGGGAACATGACACAAAAAGTTTTAAAAAAACCCTCTGAAATGAGAGTGGCTGAACTGAAAAATTGGCGGAAATTTAGTTTTATCCCCATAAATATATATTTTTGAGGGACAAGAAGGGTGAAAAATTGTAATCCAAATGCAGTGATCATTATAGTAAAGATGGATCTTGTTCCAGGAAAAAGGGCCCAAAAAATCCTTGAGCTGTACTTGACATTCATATTTATTTCAGACTTGCATGGAAATTCATCTTGAAATACTACTAAAATTATTGAAATATTTCTATTTTTAGGCAGACCAACTGACAGAAGAACAGATTGCAGGTGGGTGCATGTACTATATTGAATGACAAACCCATATATGGTAAAAGGGTGGGAGACTTCACATGTCATGTAGAGAAAATGTTCCTTTGCAATTTTTTTAAAACCCAAAATTCAAGCAAATATTGTTTATTGCCATGGATGTTGAAAATGTTAAAATTTTAAGAAAAGTCTACCAGTTATCTGTCCTGATGAATGTGACAATACACTAAGTGTGAATCTGAATTGCTTTGTGCAAGTCCATACATGCCAGCCCCTCCCACATATAAGCATAATTATTATTATGTGAGAGGCATCAAAGGCACAATCTGAGCATAGAGTCGTTTGTATATTACATATAATTACAGTAAACCATATTTTTACAACTTGCTGGATCTGAAAGCAGTTAACATTCTTGTCACAAATCAGCTAAATTCATATGGATTAGTAAGAGCATACAGACACAAAAAGTGACAAGTTATTTATACACAAGATTCACTTTAATTAGTCATGTTTAACTTAAGCTGAAAAGTTGTAAAGTCATTTCCACAAATTCTAAATGCTGTATTACATCACGGCTTTTTCTGGTGGCAAAGTGGTTAGAGCATCTGCCTCAGATGCAGTAGGTTGCCAGTTTGAATCCCAATTGGGTAATACCAAAGACTTATAAAAATGGTACTAACAGTTGCCATTCTATGTGCTCAGCAATAAGAGGTTAGTGTCTGGACTGGTTGGCATGGTTGTTGCTATAGGGTTTAACTCAATTTTTCATCACAAGATAGACTATTCATGGTGGCCAGTATAAATGGTGGAGGAAGAACCATCAAAAACCCAGGAAAGAACCACTGACCTTGAGAAGCTCTTGACAAGCTTTTTCGAGTACCTACTTTGGCCAAACCCAAGACTTGAACCCATGCAGACACTGATGAGATGGTGGTGATCTGTAACAGTGAGCGCTTTAGACCACTGGGTCACTCAGGGGCTCCTGGTCAGCCTGGCATCTGGATAATGTGACTGGATGGGACATTATGCTCCATGTTGCCCTGATGCTAGATATCACTGCAAACTACCACACACCAGACACTAGCAATATGATTGAAAAATTCTTAAAGATACTTTAAAAATTCAAATCATGCACACACATCACTGTCAAATTCCTGTGTCAGGGTTTCTAAAGCACTATAGATTTGTCCATTTTCCTGATTCAACATTTTCTTCAGTTTTAACAAAAGCACTGTTGTAACATTTTACTTGTATAACATCCATGAGTCTCAAGATAAACCCTCTTTCACTTTTATCAGACAATTAGGATGAATCCTTGAACAAGATGACAGTAGGTAGTGAAATTTAAAAGAATGCTGTGGATAAAAAAATTGTGGAATTTAGGTCAGGATAACCGATCATTAGATTTGACTGGTACCTATTAGAAATTTTCTAAAATTATGAGTTTTATATATATTTCTCTAAAATCCACTCCCAAGGTCGCATTTTTTAGTGGAAAAATTTCATTTGCGAGCTCAGAAAATGACAAGTAGGCTATCATATGGTGATATTTTAATTTAAAAGAATGATTAAAACCAAAGTATTTATTATTAAAACAAAGACATATATATAATGTCTGGTGGAGGTTTGTTTCCCTGATGTAGACGGTTGTCATTGTTCTTTGTCCCATCCCATCCATCCCACAACCCTCAGTCTTTGTTGGCATTCTTTGGTTAGTGAGTTGTCATAACAAATTGAATTACTCATGGCTACAATTTTTGAGGGTTTATATAGTGGCATAAAGCTACATAAAAGCATATCTTGAAAGGTGCACACAAGTAGTTAATGTGAATATTTTTTTATCCCTATATCCAAATAAAAAGTTTAAAGCTTTTGATATATGACAATTTATAACAATTTATTACTGAGAATTTTTAAGAACTGCAGCGAAGAAAACAAGGACAAACATGGATTCAACTTGGTGTCTTGTTGTGAACCACTCATGACTTGTTGCACCATGTACACACAAGGCTATTTTTCAATCAAGACAATGGCACCACGTGGTCTAAAGCGCTGTCCGTTACAGATCAATGCCATTTTACCTCTTCTGCATGGGTTCGAGTCTAGGATTCGGCTAATGTGGATATGTGAGAAAGCTTGCCAGTAGCTTCTCATGGGTCGGTGGTTCTTTCCGGTGATTTCCCGATTTCCACCATTATTACTGGCCACCATGTATAGCCTGTCATGTGCTGAAAAAATGGCGTTAAGCCCCACAACAACAACAATCATGATGCACAGTTTTTGTTAAGAGGCCATTTGATTTGGTTTCTGAATATATTTTTCAGTCATAGCCTTCAGCTTTTAATATATTTTAAATATCATTTCAGAATTTAAAGAAGCTTTCAGTCTTTTTGATAAAGATGGAGATGGCACAATCACGACTAAGGAATTGGGAACTGTAATGAGGTCTCTTGGCCAGAATCCAACTGAAGCAGAGTTGCAAGACATGATCAATGAAGTTGATGCTGATGGTAATTCCTATATGCTCTTGTTGAATTTATTTTTTTTTTTGCTTTAACAGCTACTGCCTAACATCTTGTACTAATTGTAACTTTGATGGTACAAAAATGTTGTCAAGGCCATAACAGTGTAATAACAAATTATCGTCTCATATGTAGTGATTGTTGCTTTGCACATAAAATGCATCTGCTGGATTGGGGATGCAGAATAGTCTTGATGCACCCTTCCACATGTTGCAAGTTTGGTAAAAAGTTTTAACCTTCAGTCTGATCTGGGAGATGTGTGCATTTGACATTTTGACCCCAAAATGAACAGGTGCCATTTTGTTTAAATGCAAACCATCCATAGATTATTCTTGAATTAGTTTAAGCAATCTGATTAAAATCAGATATCCACTGTCCAATGTGAAGATCTGACAGTGATCACTTTGGAGCCTGGAGCCGTATTCTGGTGACCTTTTGATTTGCCAGTGAAAGTTCACCTTTCAGAAATCTGGAAGTGAATTGCATCATTTGGCACATATTGCTTAGTCCCCCAAATGAGAAGATACAAGATTTCATCTGATTGGCTTATAAAATTATTAATTATGGTAATAACATAGATCACCAGAACATGACCATTAAGTGGTCACTGTCAGACCTTCATTAGGACCGTGGAAATCAGATTTTACTGAGATTAGTAGGTTAACCCTTTTTCTCATAGAGTATGGGTTTCTATCCAGTTGATAAACACGTACCAAAGTTGCACAGTGCAGTACACAATTAATAGAACATGTTGCCTATTTGACACATACACATAGTTCTGCATGTTAACTGCAGTATAGTATGTTACATTTAACATCACTTTTAACCATTTTACATTTTTGGTTCACATTTATTATGTATAGAAAGTTTTAAGAATAAAATCAAACAATTGTTATAGCCATATAATTCTTTTTCACAGAAGAATATTTTATTTGCTTTAAAATCTTTAGATAACCTATTTACCGTCAAGCCAGTGGAGCCATGTGACCAGATGTAGCTGTCTTTTCTCATTCGAAATTTACAAGATCTCTGTATATGTCTACATCACTGAATCCTCTGGATTTGATAATTTATAAAACCTAATTGTTGCCTACATCAATATCAGAGCTTTTACCATAATTAGTGAAGTTTTCATGGTAGTGATTTTGATCATACAAATTCTAGTACTGAACAAATCTGTGGCCTCCATTTTGGAAAGTGGAGATTATGATCCAGTTACTTTAAATATCAAATTACGACTAGATGGGCATTCACATCAGTGAATGTAGTATCTAATATGGGGTTTTCTCCAGAAGATTGTGCTATGAAGAAAACCGGCTCAAAAAAAATGGGGGATGTTTACAGCAGGTGATGAAAGCTGCTATCATGAGAATGGTGTAGAAGTGTCAAAACTGGTTTCCATGTGAATTGGGTATTGGTGCCCGAAAGGTGCTTCTAAGAGAATGGAGTAGAAGCTTCCAGATGCGCTTGGACGATTTAAAAATTAAAAGTGGGATTCTGGAGATATTCAGAAAGCATATTTGATCAAGGCTGCATGATTGGGACTGCTCCAGTTTTTTTTTTTAGCAACAGCAAGAAATATAATGGGGGGAAAGCAGCCCAAAAGAAATAAAATTTGACCATTTTATGTAATGGTGCATATTGATTGGTGTTACACATGAGTATGGGGTCATGGATTTCCCACACTTTATTGTCCTCTATCATCCAAAACTTGACCATTTGCTCCTCAGATGGGAGTATTTTGTCGGGAAAAAAACCCAACAGAATAACATTGGAACTTTTCTTTATCGTTTAGCGATTTCACTTGGGTTGTGAATTTACAGGTACTGCTTACCTGTAAGGACTGGGAAGGTTTGTACAAGGTCTAAACTATACTGGTACAAATGCTAATCAACCAGTTTCATCAAATTTTATCTACAGCCATCAGCTTGCCAGAGAAAGTTGTGTTCAAAGCAGTTCTTTTGAAAAAGAAAAGTAACAAGTTTGCACCCTTTGCAGGGGTTGTTTGATAACTGGTGTCAGAAGTCAACACTACAGTTATGCTCCATTCAAAAGTCATTTTCAGCCATCAATGTAATCAACACAAGGAATAATGTGGTTCAGAGTTCACTTGTAAAGCAAGTGGTTACAGGTGTTTATATGCTCTGCATACCAAGTTTCCTTTTATTGGTTTAGCACATGTGAAAGTCTTTTGAATTCAGCACAACCTGCAGATCACACAATTAAGTTTAGAAAGTGACTAAATCCAAAATAAGTTGGTCCATATTATTTGGTTTGAAAAAGAAGAAATAAAAGTAGAAAAAATATATAGAGAGATGATAATGATGATGACATCTTGATCTGCTAGCACTTATACATGAAACTGGCATAGATGAATTAATATATATTTGTTCATGAAGATGAAAACACAATCATCGCTCCCACCCTGAAACACAGATCTTTTATCATAGGTAAAAAATTGATCAATAATTAGTGAGCTTGTGTGTGTGTGCATTAAAGGAATGTTGCTTTCATTTCTAATGTAACCCATTAAAAAATTTACCTTGATTTCTCCCACTACGCTTCACATAGCATAACAGCCAAGATAATTTAGACCTACATGAAATTCTACTTGCTACACTCCCTTGAAGAAATGCCAGGCCATTCTTCAATTGTACCTTGGACATAGTACTTATTGAACTCGCTCAATGGAATACTGCAATCCATGGCTGACTGAAAATGAAGTCAGGAGACACAGTACGTCATTTTTGGTTGACCAATGAGAGGGTGGTATCATCATTCAGCACATTGCACTTGCACATGTAGCAGTCACAATCATGGCTGTGTCCAACAGTAATGTTGGTAAATGGGCTTGAATTCCTTTAAGTTGGGAAGACAAGTTAAATTTGATTCCAGCCTTAAAAGTATGATTTCAGAGCTAAACATCTATGCCAAAATTGTTACTCTGTGAAACATTCTGAAATATTTTTTTTTATAGATTCTCAAGTAGGTAATGGGAAATCAAAGTTTCCTTCCTTGTGTTATTTATATATATATATATATATATATATATATATATATATATATATATATATATATTATTTGTAGTAAATTATATGCAAAAATGTGAGCTCCTATACCCTGGTCAAAGTTGGCAGCGCTATAGAATTAAAACTTAAGCAGCATATGAAAAGAAGCTGGCCTCTGGCTTTGTTGTTGAGTTTCCCAATTTAAAACGCATTTACAAAATAAATAAAGCTTTTTTTCTGGTAAGAGAAAAATATTCTGCGGTTAAAACCTGGGTTTATTGGTGTAATGGAACATGATGCAAGTGATGTCCACCCACATCTGTGCTGATACTAGCAATGACAAAAGTCACTAAAGGTGATAAAAACTTTGCCATCATGGCAATGAACATTATTTTAAATTGATGTATCAGGAAATAATAGCAATGAAGTTTTGTGGTAATCTGCCTAGTTGCAATTTAAAATCCTTGACTGTTGTTAGTGGTACTTACGCTTTAGATAAATGTCACCTATGGTATAATATATTTTTAGGCTGAATTTATGTAAATACACAGTTTGACATTTGTGAACAATATCTAATGTGCAAAAAAATTAAATTGGGAAATGTGAATATTTATTGTAATGAATGCTGGTTGGTGGAGTTGATGAAGTTAATTGAGAGCAAAATCATAATTTGAAAAGTCTATCCTACAGTTATTTCATGTTGGTTCTAGATGAAAATAGCACCAATCTGACACTTGCATCAACTTGTGTTGTAAAGATATTTAAATTAAACTGTTTAAACACATTTGTAGAGCCGTCAAACTTTCTCCTTTATCTAACCCATTCTACCCTGACTACGCCTCTGGTTGTAGACTACCGTTTTATCCGGAATAAACCTTCAGTCATAGTTCCACTAGGTGTTTATGTAGTGTCTAGAAACACGTTATACATCACAAATACTTGTGTACTTTTTCACCGACAACAGGAAATGGCTAAAGCACGCATGTACAGAAAAATTTATATAAAAAAACATTAAAAACGTAACAGCTGATTTGAAAATCGATCGATAAAATGATAGACAAAAACCTGGATATTGATAGTGAAAGTAGTGACATTGAAGTTGAAGATTTCGATGATTATGAAGATAATATTGACTTAATTGATGGTTTAGATGTAAATGAAGTTGATGAAATAGATGGTGTATGACTGCATCCACTTTTCAACAATTGGGACAATTATGCTAACTTTGGAGGTTTAAATATGATGATGATGTCCAGGGTAATTTTTCTCCTCATTTGCATCTAGGATTTAAATTAATTGAAGAGCAAATGTTCAACACTCAGAAGAATACTGACCTAGTGATGATGTGGACTTCAAAACTTTTAATGATTCAGTTTAAAGATTTTCAGGATTAATTGGTGGACAAGTTGTTTTTTTTCCGAGAAACTGAGGCTGAAGTATCTGTTCTGGATTGTGAACTCAACAAATTGTTCCTAGTATTTAGTAGTGCAGTTTAGGTAAAATTATTATAACGTTTGGAAACAAATAATTATACTATATAATTGTGCTTTCAGGAAGATTTCTGATGATGTCCAGTTGGTCCAAAATGAAAATGGTGCCAGTGTAATCTCTAATATAGCCACTTTGATAGCCATCTTAAAATTCTCGTTATTGTTAGTCCTCATAAAACAGGCAGGTCATATTGACATCATTTCCACCAGAAGACTTCTATTTATGTCTATATCCTAAAAGACAATGCTGTCTAACTGATGTCTACTATTTCAGCTGTGGGCCCCTAGTGGCCAAGTGATCTAAAGTGCTCTTTGTTACAAATTGATGCCATCTCACTTGTGTCTGTGTGGGTTCAAGTCTTGGGTTAGCCAATGTGGATATGTAAGAAAGCTTGCTAGTAGGTTCTCGTGGGTCACTGCTCCTCTCCAGAGGTAACTGGGTTCTTCCTCCACCATTAATACTATCAGCCATGTACAGCCTAGCGCGTGCTGAAAAATGGGTTTAAACTCTACATCAACATCTTTTTCAGCTAGAGCTAATTTGAAAATCTTTTTGTTGATGAAGATTATCAGAGGAGGTTTCAGTGCTAGACAGCTAAAATATTACAAAGCCAGTTATTATTCAAACATTATCTTGGAATGTGTGGTGTATTAAAAAAACAATAGTCTTTTCAACTTTCATTACATATTTTGGATTAAAAGAAATTTGCCACTGTAGTTTTGTACTCTTTTAACTTTTTCCTGTTATAACAGTTTGTATCTTGCATCTTTTACGTACCTACCTTTATTTTTTCTTGTGCAAGCATCATCAACAGTTGTGCACCTTGCAATGTACATTAGTCTTGTACTGAAAAATTTAAATGCAGTTTACAATTATTTTTTTTTCCAAACAAGGTTTGGTATGAAATCCTCAGCTAGTTGATAGTTGTGCCAGGTAGATACTTTCAAAGACATGATGTAGGGTATGATTCATAATGGACTGGAGGTAGGCTTTGATCTGATCAAAGACTAGAAGTCGTACAAGAAGAGTGACAGTCATAAAAATGATAGTCAACATTAGGAATGAAATTTGAATATGGGCTGCTTTAAAGAAATATATTCAATTTAAAGCTTTGGCTAATGAGACTGCCAACTTGAAAATTGACGAAGAAAGACCAGGTGATTGAATCCTTTAGCTCCATGCCCCAAAGCTCCATGAGCAACATTTTCTTTGCCTTGGCCTAATCTAAGAAAAAATAGTTTGGAGTTCTTGTTTAAGAATATTTTATACTGGTATTTTGTAGACTTCATTCTTAAGTTTATTTGCAGGTAATTGTGTGCTTGACAGTTGAATTTTGTTCCTGAGAAAAGGTCCTTGAAAAGTGATGAATTTCCTGGGTTCTGTATGAAATGTGATTGATCATGTCTGTACATTCAACATTCCATCCATCCGATGGCAGCACTTTGGTTTTGCATTTAAGGAGTGCTACAGACTTGTCGCAACATGTTTAGCATTTCATGCCCATTAGCCTGCAATAACCATTCACAGAAGTCCATTTCTTAGTTACTATGGCAGTGTTAGAAAAAAATGTCTATGACATAACATGTAAATATCCAGGATTTTGCCTCATAGTAAATTAATCATGTGCCATGAAACATTATTAAAAATGAACCTTGAAAGCATCAAAAACCTAGTTTCATTTTGACTGTATAAACTTTAAAAAAAAACAAACTGATGGAGCCCTAGATGCATACAAATGATGAATGGCTCTAACCTGACCCCACCAAAATATGCCTTTTTCTTTGGACTAGCCAAGTGTTTAAGAAAGCTAGCAAATTGTGCACATTGAAGACAATCCAGTCATGTTTTTCTATTCTTTTTATGATACTTGATCAAATTTTTAATGATCTTGCAATGGAAATGGTCTTCTAACTACTTTTTGTCATGGACAAAATTGTAAAATTTTGAGTGTATTTTTTAAAAAAATTTGTTTTTTTTAAATCGTCCATTTTGTAATTCTTAACCAAATCATCTTAAGTATTTTAAAAAAATTTTAAATCGACTTGTAATTCACTCTTTTTTAAATAATGGATTTTTAACCAAATCATCTTGAGGAGTTTAGATTATTTGTTAGTTTTTTGTTTTATTGGCAGAAATTAATTCAGAAATTCAACTTTTTCCATTAAAGGATAAAATTCTAATAATTTCATTTATTGCTTTTTTATAAACTGATAGTAAATGTTTACTTTGTATAACATGCATATATATTGTCTTGATGTAAGTAATTATTTTGTTTTCTTCAAAATTAAATGTTTCAAAGGAAATCAAAACTAATTTAGGTTTATTGATATTTTCTGATTTCAACATTAAGCAGTTCAGAAAAGTAAAGTTTGAATTTTTATTCTGTAAACTTATTTGGCTTTCCATGCCAATTAAGTAGTCAAACTTGTTTCTTGTACATTTTGTGTTTTAGTGCATGATGTGTATCTATTTCTGAGTCTTTATGTAGAAACATTATTTCATTACATTCAGTAATATATATATATATATATATATATATATATATATATATATATATATATATATATATGAACCTTGAAGAAATAAATCTTGTCCTGATTAAAACCATTTAAATTTATCTTTAAAAAAAGTGTTGGAACCAAGATAAAATTGCAAAGCTTGCAGATTGGTCATAATTGTATGAATAGGTTGTATGGAAATTGTAAGCAAGCTGTAGCTGTTCATCATTTCGCATTGACTATTTGGTACTATTATCTGTAGAGGATGAGTATGGAAATAACTGAAACCTGCCAAATATTAGTAGTAGCAGCAGTTGGGATAAAGGGAATGTTGGAAGTGATTCTGTGAGGGGTTTCTTGTTCAATAAAGTTTATGGTTATGAAATACAAATTGAATTATTTGCATACCTTAAAATCCATAATAGCAGACAAAGTCCAAATCTCTGACATCATTGTGAGCAAAACTGAAACTGTCTGGAGATTCTGCTCTTGCTAAATTTCCAGAAGAAATTTCAATTAAAGCAATGTCTGAGCTTGCAGATAAAAATCAGGGGAAGGGTAACCATGTATGTGACATTTTTGGTGAGCAAAACTGAAGTTGTCTCAAGATTTTGTCCCTGGCCAAATTGGCAGTAGAAATGGTAATCCAAACAATTTATATGATCTTGCAGATAAAAGTTGGGGATGGTAACTATATTATGTGACTTGATGTCTTGTTTGATTAAAATGCATACCTTTGCATACCACTAACTGAAAGGAAAACTTTGGTTTGGAAAGAAAAGAGCAATTTTAAAGACTTGTTTAGAATTGTGATTTTTTTTTTTGTTAGACTGGTGATTGCATAAATTAATAGTGTTATTGTTGTGCTAGAATGACTTGTATGGCTGGTAATGCCAGATAAAAATTGATACTATCTTTCCTGAAGTGGCTATTGGCTTTTTTTATGTACCTTGGTATATAGATTCATCACAGGGACTCTTGCACCTTTAACAAAACATAGGTACTGACTTTGAGATGCTTAAATTCATTGCATTAACCTATCTAATTTTATTTTGGACACCTTTGCCTGTGGAGTTTTATAACATATTTGACAAGTGCAGCACCAGAACTACTGTACTATTTGAGTTAACCAAAATTAGATGATGGCCAAATCAACATTGCTGGTTCACCCAGTCTTTGTACACCAGTATTTACTGCCAAGTTTTGGTAAATTTACAACACCTAGCTTTTGTTCACATGTGCGTGCCATTCATTATAAAGTAATAAAATTACATGTAAATTGTTCTTTATAAGGCTGTCTCACTACAAATTGCTGTACTCAGACTTCCATGGATAGTATTGTGTGTGTGTGTACTGTTGTGCAAGTCCACCAAATACTGTTGTATTTCTCATTACTTTTCAGGAACAGCATAAATGAATTTCTTTTTGTTTCTAGGCAATGGCACAATAGATTTCCCAGAATTTCTCACAATGATGGCCAGAAAAATGAAAGACACTGACAGTGAGGAAGAAATCAGGGAAGCATTCCGTGTTTTTGACAAAGATGGAAATGGTTTTATCAGTGCAGCTGAACTTCGACATGTAATGACAAATTTGGGAGAAAAATTAACAGATGAGGAAGTTGATGAAATGATTCGAGAAGCTGACATAGATGGAGATGGTCAAGTGAATTATGAAGGTAATGTCAGATTATAGAATATTGCTTGCAATGAACAGTGTTTTGTCGAATCACAATATAGGTTTGTCCAGATTTTTTTTGAATTATGTATTGACTTAAATTTCTATATCCACCAATTATTACTGATCCAGATATTGTGATGTAAAATTCTTGAGCTTTTTTGTTTAACCCATTAACTACTACAGCTGTTCTGCACTTTCACTATTGCTGAGTGATAGTGTATCAGTTACTGAGGCTGTTTGCTAGGCTGAATACTAGAGCATCTAGGCTGAATACTAGAGCATCGTCATGGCTGACTACGGAAACTGATAATAAAAACATGGTTACATTTATATTCGTTATTTCATTAGCTTTTGCTGGATTTCAGTGAAATGAAAAAGCAGCTTACCTTGTATAGTGTCTGTTATTCAAATATTTCCATTTAATTTACTCCTACAACTATCAGACAAGAAATCCCCGTCGCGTAAACTGTTGAATCGCACAAAATAAATCGTCATTTGATTCAAAATCAAATAATCTAGTGTTGAAACAGGACTAACATTATCTGATCCATTTAACTCTTCGATATTGCTTGCACTGAACCCTTTAAAGTCACAAATATCTGACTAGGAATCCAGTTTTATTTTTCTCAACTACATGTGTTTTGTACATTGCCGGAATTGGCCTTCCCGCAAGTCTAAATTTAACCTCTCAGCTTTCCAACTTTTATCAAAATGTTCAGTAACCAGTCTTCTCATTGGTTATGATAATGAAAAATAAGTAAATATCTGTACTTTCAACCAATCAACATTTAGTTAACATAGCAGTTACGTCTGCATAGATGCGACACATGGGTTTTGAGTACTGCAGAACTATTCGCTCATAAGCAACACTGGGGTTTTAAACAAGGCTTATCAACACTGCATATATGTGTCAATGGGGTTCAGGAGGTATTTACAGGCGACGCTCGGATGAGGTAGTCGTAGTTAAAGGGTTAAACTGAATTGATTGCACTTGAATTTTTGACATCATTAGTTACTGTAAATGAAAGTTTTGCATGGAAGCCAATAATCCTTATATATACATGTATGTATTGAATATACAAGACTTTAAAAAATGTTCCTGTGTTATTGACATAATGACCATTGATTATTCAAATGGCATCTGATTGTAAATCCTTATAAGTTTAAGTCTTTTCTTAGGTGGTCATCATGCATTTTCTATTGAAAATGTTGATCAGTAATGTCAACCAGCTCTTCTATGTGGTGGAAATTACATGGCAATTTGTAGGCTTTTCCCCCTCCACCATAGAGGTTCAATATGGAATGGGCATGAAGAGTTTAAAAGCCCCACTGAAATTTTTGGAGAATTAAAAAAACTACTTGAGCTGTACTGTATATAATAGACAAGGTTTGCATACTGACTTGAGAAATTTGTTTAACACTCAGCTCTCAATTATTTGATGGTATTCATAATTGCTATGAAACTTTTAAATAATTATGTGTGGTTTTTTTTGGAGGAACTTTTCTTTTAAACGAGTTTTCATTCCTTTTAACAAGTTGCAACTCATTATACATGTGTCAGAACTAGAACATCAACAAGTAGATTTTCACATTTTGGTCCATAGATAGGCCATCAGATTCTGTATTGATATTTTTTCATGTTTTAAAGTGACTGATTTTTTGTTTGTTTTGGTTTAGTGACATTTCTTAGTGCAAGATAGGCTATACACCACTCCCTCGATAACTTGCGCACAACGGGGTCCAAAAACATGGACAGCGTTATAAGCGAGGGCGCAAGTTATCGAGAGACCTATAACAAACAACAAAACAAACGGATCGACATACACAGGCAAAAGGGGTGGGTGGGTTGGTTTGACATGTTAGTGTTGAATACTCAATAATCGTGCTATGATTAACTATGATTAAATATTTCTTCATAGCGGTGTACTTTGTTTACTTTTGTCATCACAGAGTAACATTAATTTCAGGATAACTTACAGGATATTGAGGAGATCATCAAAACAATAATCCACACGTTTTTCATTGGCTTAACACGTGTATGATTTCGCACGTTGTGTACTACGTCACAAATGATTGTGTTAAATTGGATAAATTCTTGTTTGATCCAAAGTAGATTTTTTATACACAAGATCGACACCCATTAAAAAAAAACAATGTTGATCTAACGACAGGTTGATTTGATTGCGGTAGAAGTAAAATGATTTTTTTTAACAAGGGTTAGTCATTACCGACATCATTTTAATGGGTCTACAAATTTAAAATAACGTAAATTAGAACAGGATAACACTTGCAGTTTGTGACACGTTTGATAAATATCACTTCACATTTTCAAAACATCTGCTCCTTTTTTTTTTACTCTTTGATTTCTCTGCCGCCTCTGTGTATTTGTTCACGGTGATTTTCTCTCTGAGCTGGTTTGGATAATTACATGCGACTTCCTGATTCGCTAAGCGTATTTCTCCCGACAATGAATTTTAATTAATTCTATGTAGGCGCTGGGATCTCCAAAAGTGATAAAATATTTTAAATATATCACATAAAAATGTGAAACCATTTTGGACTGGTCAAATAAAATGAATTTTGAAAACGGTAATGACCTCAAGAACTTATGCTGCTATCGGCATGTTGCCTTTGATTATTTTTTTTTATTGTAATTACCTTGCTTGATTGGATACAAAAGACATTCAAAGTGATAAAACAACACAGGTGTCTTTTAATTGATTTTTGTTTGATGCAACAAACACTTCCCTGAGTTGTTGATCAAAACAAAGCCAGCATTTATTTAGGTTCTCACAGAAGTACTATTTTCATGTTTTCATAGAAGAGAATATGTTGCAATTCTAGTGTTTACACTTAAGCGAAATTAAGGATTAGAACGTGAATTTCACCTAGCAAGACATTTAAGTGGTGTTTATTTTATTATCTGCCACCTCTTAGCATAATATTTCGTTGATCCTGTTTCACCAGACTGATTATTTACAGAGTATTAACAACTTTTTCTCTCAAAAATCCCCAAACATAATTTGAGACATCTAATTAGAACCTGAAAATTTTATGATATAGATTTTATCTTTACGGCAATAATCACCATTTCCGATGACATAATGAGCTACCGTATTTCATGTATTTTTTCGTACCTTTAAATGTTTCGTACACAATCCAGTTATCAAAATAATAAATATTTAAATGTATCATAATTATTCGTATAGATGTCTTTGTATTGGAAAAATTGATTAAGTTACAGACCTAACCTTTTCACTAAGATTTACGTTTACAAAAGAGCTCGAAAATACCATATTCCCATTTTGTTTTTACAAAAATTAATGATTTATAATTATTTTTTGTGTACGAAAATTTACATAATATATAGTATGTAACAAGGTTCAATATACTAAGTCTTATCACAAATTTTTTTTTCCCCGTTTAACACATTTTAAAATATCTTTTCTTTGAAAAAAAAATCAGGAGCCATGCCAGACACCGCGTTATAAGCGGGTTCGCGAGTTATCCGGGCGCGAGTTATCGAGGGAGTGGTGTACATGGTGGCCAGTATAACTGGTGGAGGAAGAACCTGTGAAAACTTAGGAAAAGAACCACTGACCCACAAATGCTAGCTTTCTCACAAACTTGCTTTGGCCGTGCTATAGACCTGGACCCATGTCAGCATATGGGATAGCAGCGAGTGGTAAATGTGAATGCTTCAAACCACTTGGCCACCTGGATATCATTAAGGGGACTGAAAAGACCAGTGCATATTTTGCCATAATGTGCATTCTCTTGATCCTACAATAATCGGCAAATCTTGCACATTAATCAGATTATGAAGGAGATTATTAAAGGCCTAGTTGATTTCATTCATTTATTTAGATTTTGTTAAGTATTTTTAAATCTACCATATTTAGTTTCCTTGACAAGCTCACTGATTGGCGAACACTGTTGACAATGATTATGATTATTGAGTTTCACACCTGACAGAATCAATAGTTTACTGGTCCAGATTTCAAATTGAATAACATTGTATTTTGTCAAGAATGGTGAACGGCCTCACTATAGCATCATAATGTGGCAATGACAAAACGGCCATGTTCACAGACCTGCCTGTCCTTAATATTTTTTCATTAACTATTATGAAAATGGCCCTTTAAATAAGAAATGCAATAAAAAGAAAAATAGGGAACTATGATTGTTGTAAAATCCGGATAATTGGCTCATCCATGTTTGCGCTAGATTACTAAGGTTTCACATTAAAATTTGTGGAATTAGACACCAGACTAACTTTATTGTAGTACCTCGGATGCAAAGCATCTGTATGATCAAATTGTTGATTATATAATTTTTTTTAAAAAATGATGTCCAGCTACTGGTACATATTAAAGATGAAAGACAAAATATAAGCCTTGAAAAAGATTTAAAAATCAGTACAGAAGAAATCAAAGGAATATTCAGATTGTTTTAAATAAAAACAGGAACAGACAAAATTACGTTCATTGGACATCATGTGTCGATTTGAGAATGTTTTCTGGCAGGAGAAATGAATGCCGTCTTGTAAAATGAAAAGAATTCCAAGAAGTAGTACATCAAGTTGAGAGATAGCAACAAGCCATTGAGCTTCATATGGTTTGGAACTGTAGGTTTATGTGTACTTTACAAATTTTCAGATGAACATAATGTTTACCATCGATGTATCAGTTTTGAATATCAGACTTTTTAAATACATTTTCCAATTTGAAAATAGCTGTACATATTTTGTTATGCCTTATTGAAAACTGTTAAAACTTTTGGCAAATATTTGCCTTCTATGGACTAACTTATTAGGGTTAGAAGGTATGTGTTCAGCCTGCAAAAATGTTTAACCCTGTTTTCTTGTGGTTTGGTTTAATTGTTTTTATTGTGCTCTTTACCATATTTTCTGGAGAGGCATAAAGTGTGACCCATTTCTTTCTATTCTCTGTATCTTGAGGTTAATGTCTGCTGTTAATTTTTCATGGTCTTTATTGATCAGAACCAAGAATAAGGATACTTGTTCAGGGTTGGATTTTCATTCTTCTTAAAGTTACTTGTTGACCCTCTTTACATTTGCATTAAACCATAGTTGGTTTTACCATTTGCTGTGTTGAAGCATGCGTGTCTCTTGAACTTGTTTCTTGTATCATGGCAGTTGAAGGTATGTGCACAATCTGCAAATGGTACACTAGTATGAGGTGCAATTCTTGCTGCCATCCATATGTCTGTACATCCCAAATTTCTTTTAGCACAATAGAAATGAGTACTTAACATTGTGAACTAGATAACATGGCCAGAATTTGACCAGTGGAGCTAAATTTTATTGACCAATTGCATGTTTGGAGTCTGTAATTTACTTGCCAATAATGTTGATGAAATTAAAATCTATACCTTAGTGGATTGAGCATTTCTGCGCTTGGGGGCTGAATTTCATCAAATGTAGCAGCAAGCCACTGTGTCAAGTCAGAGTTGTTCAGATTTGAACACTGTCCTACATGATTGAGACATGGTAGCACACAACTTGAATGGACTCTTCAATAAGCAATTTTCTGCTGCTGGTCAGTCTTTGTACAAATACCTTTCACTCGAATATGCCAGTAATGGCTTCTCTCTGGCACATAATCATTCTTTTAATGTATCCTTTTGAAATTGATGGCCTCCACCATTTTCGGCCATTGTACAATGCACCGTTGTTGTATGCTTTTGGTTAATTTGCATTACTAAGGGAGGTAACTCCTGAAATGCAATGTCACTATGACGAGGCACTGAAATAACTGCTCGATCCTCCAAGGTGTATATAGGATTAACATAAAGAAACCTTGCTTAGTGAAGATGTAGAATGCTATGAAGAACTAAGTAACATGATTTTAGAGCCGTTGAATTAAATGCCCTGTTTATGTACAACATCAATAAAATCTGTTAGAAACATGTCCATATAATTTTCATCTTAATGGTGACAGTTTTTTGTACCATACATTCCTGCATAGCAAACAGTAAAGAAATCTTATCATTGATTACATTGTTATCCAGTAAGGCGAGTTGCAAGGTTAAGAACTCCGTCAGTGTCCTTCAATTTCCAAACCCTATATTCCTTGAACAATGAATTGTAATGTGTGGTTTTCACAGGAATGATTGGTATTGTATTAGTTAAGGAAACAGACTGAAGGCATTGCATTGCAGAGACAATGTATTCCATCACAAGCTGTACAAGGTATAAACTTCTATTGTGCAGAGGATCAGGGGTGAGCTTTTTTCTGCAAGAGCAGTAAAATTCTTTCCTGTCACAGTTCATTCATTGCATGAAAACAATTTATTTTGCTGTAATGAAACTTAAACTTCTGATAGTACTGAATTGCGAAAATTCTTTTTTTTTTAATTTTAAAATTTTTGCACTTTCTTTTTCAGAATTTGTGACAATGATGACCTCAAAGTAGTCTCCCTCTGCAGGAATATTTTTGATTGGACATTGCATTACACTTTCATTTAATTCTTTTTATATGGAATATTTGAAGCCTTTTGTGGGAAGCCAGTTTATGAACAGTACAGGCAAACTGCATCAGCAATGAAAGAAGAGTTCCAAAAAATTCATTCTGATGCATGAATAGGATGGGAAGCATCAGTTTTTCTGCACATGTAGCAATGCAGTTTGGGTTTCTGGGCATTGCCGATTTTGGCATTATTTGAATTTCCATTAAGTAGTGCCAAATAAAAAGATAAAACCTTGTATTTTGAAAAGATGCCTCAGATATGATTGTTTAATTTTGCCTGTGGTAGGTTCAGAATTGAAGTTAGTCTGGCAAATGTCAAAGTTCTTTACTATATTGAAGTTACCTCTCTCGGATGTTGTAATTTTTCTCTCTGATCATTGTAATAGGTACTTGCACAAAATTTCATTTTCATGCATGTCATGTGTTATTCCAAGATGTACAAATTGTTCACATAATCCTTCACTTTTATATCTTGAAAAGATCTATCTTTAAAAAAAAATGAGTTAATTAAACTGTCAGTAATAAAATTTGTCTCCTTTTTTTTTTAAAAAAAATCTTTAAATAGAAAATTAATTTTTTTTGCTATACTGGTGAACTTGTGAAATGACTGTTGTCCATTGCAGACCTGCCAACTCTTATGATTTTGTCATCTTACTAAATTACCCTCAAAATACAGACATGCAGGCAAAATCTACGGAAAAATCGTTGCCAAAAATTTTGGATAATTTGTTTATCTGTGTTTGATATGGATCCAGATTTCATATTAGAAATAGTAAAAAGTAGTGAGGAAAACCAGATTAACTACAGCAGCACCCCCAGATGCTTGATACTTATACTGCACCTATTTGTTCATGTAAAGCATCTGCATAATCACAGTTGATTATAAGAAAAGAAATTAAAATTGGCGTCCAGAAAGTGATGCATGTTTAAGACAAAAGGGAAAATAAGCTTCTAAAAGGGTTAAAGCAGAAGAATAAAAAGGAGTATTCAGATTCTTATGAATAAAATCTGGAAAGGTCACAATTACGTCTATTGGACATCACGTGCCAATTTGAGTATGCACGTGGCGAGAGATATGATTGCCATTGTCACATGAAATGGAAAAGATTTTCCAAGAATTGTCTTGTTGAGAGATAGCAACAAGCCATTGAGTTACATAGGGTATGGAACTAATGTTTGTGCAGCGGTACAAGTGGTAAATAAAGTCCACACATGTTTACAAAATTCAGTCAAACATAATGTTTATTGTTGCTGCATCAAACTTTTATTTATGTTTTCCAGTTTTGCAATATTAATAGTTATTGCTATTTTGCTGCACCTTACTGAAAACTGGTCAGTCTTATGGAGAAAAATCAACTGTCTTACCGAGTCGGACTCTTCAGGGTTGGTAGGTCGGCCATCTGATGTCCAAATGTCCATTAGCTCAAGTTCCTTATCACTAGTCCTAAACTACTTGTAGGATTTGATGAAACTTGACAGATACTTGTCTTGAGGTTTAGTTGTCTTGCATGAAAATGGTGCTGCTCAGATATCCAGTATGGCCTTCACAACATATTGAAATTATTGGTAATGCTCTTGGTCATATCAACATAGCTTGTTTTTTTGTTTTTTCCAGTTATACTTGTCTTCAACCAAGAGAGCTTAATAGGATGGTCTGTTCATCATCCATCTGCTGGCCAGCACAAGAATTTTCTAACCCTTTTGGGGTTTTCACAAAAAGACCTTACAATGCATAGTTGGTCCTAAATGAAAAGGGTCCTGAACTTACTACTAGTCTTCATGAATGGATGGCCATATCAGAATGTGATTTTCACAGAGGCTTCCAATGATGTCTAGCAGGTCCAAAATGAAAATTGGTCTGATCTGATTATATAAAATTTTACTACCACTAGCTCCTTATCACAACTCCACTTGAATGGAAAGTCATTTTGACATGGTATTTTCACCAGAACGTGATGTCTGATTGATTCAAAATAAAAAGAGTTCCAATCTGTATGGGTGCCACAGTGGCCATCTTAAAAGGCCTTTTGGGGTCCACACTTAGTCCAGTGGTACCAAGCACTCTCCTTTGATAATCTCTGCCCTTAGGCTTTGTATTAGCATTGAGCTAATTGGATATGTGAGTAAGCTTAAAAGTGGTTTCCTTTTTGAGTCCAAAGTTCTTGCTTGAGGTTTTCTCTGCTTTTTCATCCACAGGTTGTTCTAGCTGCCATGTATACACTATTGCATGCAGAAAGATGGCGTTAAACCCACAACAAACTATTTTATTACTACGCTCTTGAATGGATGGATGGTCATATGACTGGGAATTTTTTTCTAAAAGTCTATTCATGTTAGTCCGAAATGAGAATTGTATCCATCTGATGTCATTTAGCCACCACAGCATTCATCTTGAGAATTTTATAATTACTCCCGAATGAAGTTGTGTTGACATTCGCTTTTCACCAGAAGACTTGGTTTGATTTGTAGTTTGTCCTAAATGGTGCAGCTAACAAATTCAGTATGGCATTTTTAAGTATTTGTTGTACCCCTCTGGTTTTGTTTGTAAGGAATTTGGATTGGGGACTTTCAATATTTATTTAGATTATGGTAGAAGACCCACACAGGCTCGATTATGGTTCAGAAGTTGGGTTAGTGAATATTTGGTGTATAGCTCTGAGCCCCCTGCTATCAATGCTAATGGTTAAAATTATAAAAGTTAAAATGGGTGAAATTCAATAGCAGCAACTTAATGAACAAAGAATAAGCAATCACTCGAATTTCTCAAATGCGTCTTTTTCGCTGGACCCTTTGAGCCTTATCTCATTATGTGATTTCTAGTGAGAGTTTTCGCCCTGTCCTTGTCTCCTGATTCCTCTTTTTCTAGCCAAATTCCCACCTCATCTTTTCGCTCCTTCCAGACTACTTTTTTCCTGTTTCCCTCATCTATCTGTTGACTCCAACTTGACGATGTTGTACCGATAGTCTCACTAAAGTCTCTCTCTTTGAGACTGGAGTCTACCTCACATTGGAATTTGTTCCCCAAAAGCTTCCTGTAAAACACAAAGGTGATACACTTTTTTTTTTCAGGGCTCACACCTCACACTACACATATAGCTTATAAGATGAGGCTATCAAATTTAATTTGTTATGCATCCATTTACACTAAAATATGCATACACTCTTGTATGGTAAAACAATAAAACAACATAAAAGCACAATATCAATTACTAGCATACATACAACAATAATTGATTCACATCTGTACATACTTATAATTCAAATATAGTCCTACCTGCTTATAACAATATGCTCGGGCCTGAGGAAATATTGTTGACAGGTGGATGTCAGAATAAGTGTTTGGTGGGGGGTGTTGGTAAAAAGATACAAGTTACTTGCACAGAGGTGAGATGGCAGTGATCGTAACCACGAGCGCTTTAGACCATTCTGCCACTGTATATGAAGACAAAACCAGTGTGAAAGGCACTTGTATGTTGATAAAATACATTTTGGTTAGCTTTGTGTAATAAAATCCACAATAAAATATTGCATCGGTAACATCCTGATATGACAAGCATTACGATATTTACTGCCGGCATTATCACAGTTATTTACTTAAAGAAATTGTACTTAAATTGGCCTAGATTTTGATCAGTCAGTTCCCATCTTATTGAGATTACCTAAGTGATGGGGCTATTCACAGAGAAATGAAAACCTGTCAAGTTGATTTAAACATTACTTGTATTTAGTTATAGAAGTCATCGTGAAAAGTACATAAAAGCGAACGAGATATGTGGCTGGTATGATTAATGAAAGCACAATATTGTATGCATTGACGTGCTAATGAGGTATTAAAAGAAAGTGTTTCCTATGATACTATATTGTAACTGTGTCAGCTCAATACATTTAAAATTTTTCACAGACGTCTTCCCGAGATGCCCACCCTCAACTTCCCGTAACAGCCAAATATTTAGTTTACAGAGACTGATCACAAATCATTTTGAGAAATGCAAAAGTCATCAGATTTCATTGTTTTTATTTAAGTCACTGTGAGAGGCCAATTTGATAGGACCAAACAAAAGCCTGTTTTTGTGCCTTTTTTTTAAAAAAAAAAAAAAATCAGCGACATCAAAGCCTGTGGGCAAAATCAACTAATTGTTGAATAAAGTACATGTCGGAACTGGCCTCTTGCTGACATAAATGATAAGGTGGTAAAATTAAAGCCTGGAGGCAAGATCAATTGTTTAGCAAAGAATGTGTAGGAACTGGCAGCTTGTTGACGTAAATGATAAAAACAAAGGATTTCTTCAAGCTGGGAATGGGATTCTGTCGACATGTACGTTTATATTTTTATCTCAATGTCGACATAAGCATGAACATTTTTGTAGCAATAGTAGACCAAGGGACTGGGACTTTGCGTTTTTGTCGAGATAGGGGGCTTGTCGACATAAGTGGTGTCGACAATAATGGGTAGGACAATAATCAGATGCATATCCTTACATCAGAATTCATACCAAAATATACAAATATTCCAATATCTATGCTCTGATATATTCAAACATCTATTTTAACTAGTGAACGCTAACATACGCTAACGGAAAATCTCATCACCCCTAAAGTATATACCCCATCCTTGAATATGCTTTGATGCCCGATCGTCCCTCTTTTTAGGACCTGTTTTATCGGGTTACTATAAACACCTAAGCTCACATAAAAACCGAAATACACACTTATTTACATGTTCTCGGTGTAAATAGAGGAATTATAATTATTTTGTTTTGAGTAGTAATATAAAGCAAAATGAAATAAGATTTGAGCGATTTTGATACAAATTATTGACTTTGCACCTAGTTTTACCACTCGTCAATCGTTCGTACTTATTGGACGGGTATAATAAACGGCTGATCGTACATTTTAGGTACGGGAATAGTATAATGAAAACTGATCGTTCCGGAACTGAGGTGATCTCCAGAACGGACGGTGTAAGTCGGTTTATTCAAAAGTTAAAGTAAATATATCATATAATGTCGGCAAATACTTTTAATTATTTTCACTTTAATTCTGTGTGTGTGTATTACTACGATTCATACATTATCATATCTATCGAATCAAGTAGTTATGCCATTAAATGTATTCAGAAAAACTAAATAATTCATATTAAAATCACTAACTTGCAACATGTTTGATACTACATTATAATCATGATTTTAGAAGATGCAATTTGTCGTTAAGCATGAACTAGGAGAGCATTTTGAAGTTACGGTGTGCAAGACAAATTATTTAAAATGAAGATCAAAATCAACAGCTGGAACGATGTAATTTGCAATGTAGCAAGTTTATAAATAGAATATTACAAACTTGTAATAAATGACATAATATTTGCCATATGACAAACTACGGTATGAATTTAGCGTTTGGTAAAATGCAAGATACAATGACGCAGAAGGAAAGTAGATTTAAGCACTTGCAGTTAAGCGTTAAACAGTATGCATCAATGAAGAATACAACATACATGGAATTATAAATGTAGCACTTGCCAGCAATCATTTACAATAATGCAGAAGAAAAGTAGCACTTTCAAAATGCCACGTACAGTTTGCATCAATAAAGAATGCAATATACATGGACATAATTAGGAAAGTTACACTTGCAAAATGCCACGTACAGTTTGCATCAATAAGGAATACAATATACATGGACATAATTAGGAAAGTAGCACTTGCAAAATGCCACGTACAGTTTGCATCAATAAGGAATACAATATACATGGACATAATTAGGAAAGTAGCACTTGCAAAATGCCACGTACAGTTTGCATCAATAAGGAATACAATATACATGGACATAATTAGGAAAGTTACACTTGCAAGTCATTTTACAATAAAACATCAAGGTAAGATAGAAAATACATGCAAAAAATTATGGCGGTAATCCCCTTCATAGCCATGATGTCCACCATTAGTCAAAAGAAATTTGAGAAGAATGAGGATGCGCTATTACGCATGGATCGATGATATAATTCAAACTGGGCCAATGTAAATGTTCTATGAAGTCTCCATAACAGAGATCTCGCTCGGACGATTTATGTTTGCATTGTGGAAAGTTCAAGCTTAACAATATGGACACCTCAGTAATATAAAATTAATAGTTTCATCACACACAACATTTACCTTTTTATCAATATAAATTTCAGGCTTTACTAGTTATAGATAAGCAGAGCTTATGTAATGGTCTGTTGTTGTCGTCTCATGTCCATCCGTCTGTTAGCGCAAGTTTGTTATTGCTACTCATCCTAAAGTACTTGGAGGATTGCCATGGATATTTACTTGCACGTTAATCCCAGGGTCTAGTTGATCTTTAAATGAAAATGGCGCTGCTCGGTTATCCAATATGGCCAACCTGAACATCTTCCTATCTCTTCTGCTGAATACATGGTCATATCAACATGGAGCTTTGAACTCAAAGGCTGCTTATGACGTCTAGTTGGTCCCTTATGAAAAAGTACATGCCTGATATTCTTTTTGGTGTGCATTATAAAAGTTATTACTCTTTGATATCCGAGATCTTTATTTACCATGTGTAACTGAAATTTTGATAAGAAATATACTCATTAGAGAAGGAACAAGTGCAGTCAGAGGAGAAAACCTCATTAGTATGTACATATTTCACTTGTAACATCTGTTGAAGACAATTACAAAACAAAGTTATTTGAAAAACAGGAGAAAAAGCATATTTGAATTTGGTATCTGGTGGTTTAATACGATCAACAAGATTACCTTATAGATAAAAATATAACTTCCTAATGATCCAATTCATCTAACATCTTAATGATGTAAGCTTATTTACCAAGTTTGATCATGATCTTAATAGATTCTAGATTGGCTGAATACATCATATGTATCAGATGCGAGTCTACCTAGTCAATATACACAGGTACTGCTCATAATAAACATCTTGGTATAAACCTCTTGTCTAGTCTGATAAAAAAAATCCTGTAAGATATTGTCTAATACATGGTAACTTCCTGAGGGGGTGAATCTCGAGCAGAGGTGTCTACTCTGCCAGTGTCTACTGACAGTAGAACACATTCTTGCCTTTCATCATGTGGGGCAAAATTATTTTCATTTGAACTCAGGGGAACCACCAGAGGAAATATGGGATATTTTGATGGAATATGGTTTATACGACAGATTTTGACCTTATGTTTTAAAAATGTTACAGCTTTACAGTCATATACCAAAGGAGCTTATAAGATGATCTGTGGTCCGTCGTCTCTCGTTCATTGTAAAAAATTGTTATCACTACTCTCTCCAAACAATTGGGAAGATTGCCAAGAAGCTTTACATCTAAACACACGTGCAACCCATGATCAACTTGGCCCTATAATAAAAATAGGACTGCTTGTTATTGTTATTTTTCCAAGACATATTGTTATTGTTATTTTTCCTAAATGGATGGTCATATCAACATGCAGTTTTCATTGAAATATATTTTATGATATTTAGCTGGCTGAAAATGGTGCAGACATAACGTTCAATATGGACGACACATAATTCAACCAGAATATATTGGTATCGCTAATCCCCTGAATGGAAAGTCACATAAACATGAAAATGATTCCACCCTAACGTTCAATATAGTCGATACAAAGCAACCGTTTTAACAATGTTATGGTTACTTCTTCTACTAATACTGGCCGCCATGAATAGCCTATCATGTGCTGAAAAATGGCGTTAAGCATAACGACAACAACAACAACAACAACTTCTTCTGAATTGATGGTTATATCAGCACGGAGTATTCACTATGATGTCTACTTGGTGCTGGATAAAAATGGCGACGACTATGCTTATAGCCCAAGCAGTGATTTTTGTTTTAAGATATAGGCACACAAGGCAGGAAGGCCCTGCGCCGGCCCAAAACAAAATTTCGGTGTCAGTTGTGTTAGCATTTTTTGTACTATATTAATTAATTTAACAAAATGACACACATGCACATGAAAATACAATGCAAAACTCTATATCTAAGAATGAGAGACTGAGGCGCAATTCTGGTTGCTTTTAAGGTTATAGTTTGTGCTTAGGGCCCGCAAACTTCTTATAAAGGTTCTGAGCAAAAGGCCGGAGATGACATTTTTAGAAAACGCCACAAACATTGCTGACGATATCCAGTTTATCATAAAGAAACGTTAGGAATAAGGATGGGGATGTCTAAAATGCAGAGATGGCCTCCGTCAATGCTAACTTTAACATGGGTTTCGTGAAGCGAAAATGGCTGCTTAACAAAGAGACCAACCACGACGACTCACAACCTATCCCACATCTACGTTAGATCTTGATATTCATGGTTCGTAGTCAAAACGTATACACGGGAAGTAGATTTGGCATAAAAACTTCGCCGAACCCCAAATGTTACGTCAGCCTAAAGCACATCGACCTTGTAAAGCAGTTGGTCTTAAACATTTACTTTAACTCATGCATCAATGTGTCATAATTCTTTCAAAACATTTCTCCCGTTTTTTTAATGATATCTTCTAGGATTCAGATTAGCGTAATATTTTATTACGTATGTATTTTGTGAAATTCATTTATTTCAGTATAATGAACAGCCATTGAACATTTAATTAGAAATATGTTTTTGCGAATATAATTCTAATCTAAGTTTAAATCCTTATGTATTTGTTAGCAAATACTCTATCATCCCTGTTCAGAAAAATGCTGACGGATAAGTCTGCAGTCATCCATCCATTGTGTAATAAAGGTATTGAATCGCTATATGGCACCGGAGAATTGCTCTTTGCCGGCAGTGACCATATGCATCATGCAAATAGACATCTTCAGACTCTCGCATAAAGAAATGATGGTACTAGGGGATGATGCAGGGATTGCCCAGTTTGCCAACAAAGCAAAACTGTCGGTAGCCTTCAGTAACTGCATCAACGCCTCCGACTGAAAAATCCTGTTTATATTTGATGATAATGTCAGCAACCTGTAGGCATCGACGGTAGCTCTTTTTTCGCTTTTGACCCGCTTGGCTAGCTTTGAGGCCGCAGAGAACTTAGTCGTCTTTCGGGTTATGGCACGTTGCACGACAGCGGGAGACCGTTCAATAGGGGATTGTCAAGTTGGACTTACGAAACATGACTCAAACAAATCGCCCTAAAATGTATCCACAAAGTGATATGTTGACCTCCAAGACGCAGAGGGAAGAAATTACGCCTACGATAAAGATGCGGAGGTAAAATAGTACATTGACGACCAGGACGAGGATGAAAAATGTATACTGACAGCATCAACGTGGCTTGACAACAACACATCGATGCCACGATCGCTTGGTTGGATGAAGTCGATGAGACTGGGTATTTTCAAGAGTAGGCTAAAACTGGCAATAACTTGACTGTTGGCTTCAACATGGTGGCTAAAAATATCAAGGGCTTGATTACACTTACGAGGAACCATGAAGGCCAATAAACATCATTATTAAAATCATGGGTATAGTGGAGCATGTCAGTATAAAAGATGTTGCTATAAAAGTATAGGTTGACAGGTTTGGTATCTCGATTTCACAATAAATATGAACGCAAATAAAACTGAATCTATGTGTTGGAAACTTCCAATCCTCAATGCGCTGTTACAAAGGAATATGTCAACGTGGTGGTGCGTTCTGCTAGTTTTCCCATCTTTTAAACTTTGGTGGTTAGTTTTTTTCATTAACAGCAGTAGGTGCTACACCTCATCTTTATATTCTGTACCATTTACTCCAGTATGATAACTATTGGTGATAATACTCCCAATTTTACCATAATTTTGGTACTAAATCTTATATCTGTGGCATTGACCCTGGTGGTACGGCTCATTGTTATGTCTTCTTTACGCGACACAAAACCGGTAGTGATTCTAGTATCCTTCAAAGTTGGACTGAAATGTTGTGTCAGTATTAGGGTAACAACCTGTACAACATATCTATAATCGCTACTGAAGTCTCAGTATTTGCTAGCTATATTTTGTTTATTAGAATGCTACGAACCTCAACAATACCTTTGTTACTTGTTAAAATTACACTACTTATTGATACTAAACTATCAAAACGTGTCTTTCAAATATCACATCGCTATGTAGCCCCACTTCCAAATGTAAACCATGATGAGAATACACACACCTCCACCTGATGAAAGATCGTCGATATTGAAACCCAGCTGAGGGTGAATTGTGAGCAATGACGCTCCGTCTGGAAACTTTTCTACAAGGGATAAGCATAGTCAACAGTATGGCTGCATCGCCTAGCACTATAGCCATATGCACTGCGATCGCTACTGTGGTGTCTGCCCCTCTCTTTACACAAATAGAATGCATATCACCCGCTATTTACTTTTCTCGATTGCTGCCTGTTCACAGTCAACGGTCTTTGGGTGAAGGCACAAAAGCGCGACCATATTCTGATAATTTTAGAAGGTACAGTTAACTCCATCACATAATTAGTCTCAATAGTCTTCTGCAATGCCCCATCTCCAAGGATGAGCTTACATTAGTTTTAGACGAGATGCATAGTTATACAGCCCTAAAAACTGACATGCTGACGGTAACTCAAACGGCCATGTCGGAGTAATCAACAGAGATTCCAAGACAAGACACTTTTGGCCCAAAGTACTATTCAAGGATCGCGTCAGTCTTTTCAGAAAGGTATTCGCCTTTGTAGTCAGACCGTTCATAGATTATTCTGAACGTTTTTCTGGCTTGTGGGCCTTGAAGGCCGATGACAAGTTCATCCAGCCCATCCACATGCACCATAAACTCTTCTTCAGAGTCGCTTAAGAACATTTAACGCAGGATAACTAAGGAAGATAAAGTGATAGAATGTCCGCATCGTACATTTTAAGGGTATTTGGTCAAATCATATCAAGTAAGATTCTTATGTTTGTAAAATATTTGTTTATGGCCCTCTGAAATAAGATCTCGAAGGTTACTGATTTTTTTTTGTAGTCCTAAACCTCAACACAATCAAGGCTGATACTTTCATTACTCAAGGACTCATCTCACGTTTCCCTCTTACAATTCAGGTTGTCTACGATAGTATCATCTAGCTCATATGCGTGTCTAACGGATGTGTTGTTCATAATCACCAAGCTGATTATATGATATAATCACCGCAATAACGTACTTAGAACCACCCTCAAACGACGCACAAGATTTAATACAAACTCTGCTGCTCGGTGACAACATAATGCGATTGATGATGGTCTCAAACTGGTTTTTATCGACTTCTTAACATTAATGCTTTTTATCAAAAGGTAACGAACATGGGGTGAGGGGCATTCAGTGCATTTATAACAGTCGAACGTGTTATAAAGTCTTAAAATGTATTATACAATGCTGACATTTTAAAAATCCAATGCCACCCAAGGGTGACGTCTATCAACAGCGGATTAATTCGTACGCATATGAAAAATGGAAATTACATGGATCATAATGAAACGAACCGTCGATATTACCTAGTTTTAAGTGCACCCAACAATATTTAGGACCAATAACTTTCAAGATTCTGTATTATATAGGTGATTTGGCATATATTTTTTTTTTCACGTAACGGCATCACTGAAGCTTTAACTTTCACGCATATTTATATTAGTGAAGATACATTTTGGTGCATTTTTCTCCAAGTATTGAATAACGGACGAAAACATAAAGTTGTGCACTCTTTGTCATTCCAATCACAAGATACTTTGATAATAAAATGTTACAATCTCCTTATATGAATCCTTGCTATATTCCATGAATATATTAAATGAATCCCTATCTTACAACGAATACATATAATGAACACATAGGCGAATAAATAAGAAAAATGGCATTTCTATTTCATCAAAATATCTCATAAAGCATCTGATCACCACGCTGTACACATGACACGTGCCAAAATATGAATAAAATATCATAAATATGGTTCTATGTGTAATATTCAATAATAATTTGCGACAAAAACGAATTTTGTTAAAAAGATTTTTGTAATTATTTTGTCATGTAAAATTAAAACATTCCATGAGGGAAACTAAAGTAGTACTATAAAATGAAAAAGTATCATGCTAAATACCACCGGGAAAGAATAAACGGGATACTTAAACAGCATCGTCATAAAAATTCCACACAAAGGAGAAAAATTGCCATCCCTCCTGGTCTAACTAGACAGTGCACACCGATGCAAGAACTGTTTATTGAAAATGCTTCTAAATTGTCTGAGCGTATTTAAACAAACTGATCCACTGACGAAGACACAAGACTGCGATAAGACATCAACACATTCTTCGACGCTTGGTGAACAACAAAATTCCAGTCAGCCACAAGAAGGGGAAAAAAAGTTCCTTCACTTGGGGAAGAACATACAGTTTAGTAAACTGACATCTCTCCAATCAAAATTCGGTCTTTTCATCTGAAATTCGGGTCCACTGATTGTCGAGCGTTCTAACAACTTGACTTTTGACACTGCATAACGAGACAAAAGAGATATTGTCAAGGGACTAAATCGAGTGAGTTATTGTTTGGACAAATCCAGTAAACGTACCATTTATATTATGCATTTTGAGAGATATTGTCAAGGGACTAAATCGATGAGTTATTGTTTGGACAAATCCTGCAAACGTACCATTTGTATTATACATTTTTTTCTCTTGGTCTTTGCTACCTTTGTGCTATAAGTACTATCAACCAGAACAAGAAAAGAGGAGGAGAAAGAGAAGTTGTCACATTATCGAAATGTGTACATTGGGTGACACATTTCTTTAATCAGCTTATGATGGTATCATCAACAAAGGAGGAGATAAAGAGGAGACTGCAGCTGATGACAATGAAAATGCAGATTAAGGTTGCCGCGAATTCGTGCGTGTTCTAGCAGCAGTATTTCTCTTTCTTGTTGTTATTGTCGTGGTCGTCATGTTGTTCTTTGAAAACGATTGGAGTGCAAGCTTAATGCAACCAGCTCCTTCCTATCTCTTTCTTTTCTCTGTAGTTTTTAGTTTGATTTTTGATCTTGGCTACTAAAGTGGAATCCCAAAGTAGAAATAAGTAAATAAGCATTCTTCCTAGAAATCATTACCTTCCGGTTTTATGATAGCTTTGTTTGGCTTTTGTTTTATTTGGGTATAGATTCGTGGATACTGGAATTGCTTTTTTACGGAAGAAAAATGTGTTTGTTGAGATTTGATGAGGAATGTGAAATATTTAATGTAGTAATTATTGTACTACTTCTTTCAGACTTGCTTCCAACAAGCTTGAACGCAGTTGTGGATATTTCTCCGCTACTTAGAACTTACAAGGCACTAATTAATTTTGCAGCAGGGAAGATGAGTATATAAATATGCGCTCTTTATGCGTCAAGTATGATGATAGTATGTATTTTTCAGACGGAGAACCAAAACCAACGCTATATTAATTACTGGACCAGTATCTCCAATACTGAACGAGAATCGAACGAAATCTCAGATGAGCTCTTGTATGTTTCAAAGTGAACAGCAAATAGGCTTGTCGGAAAGGTGTGGTGTAGTTATAGGCAGAAAGCAGCCATTGTGATCCTAATTGTTTAGCCAACACTTGGATTTGTGATATGTCTCATGGAGTTTAAAGAAGAACTCATACTGGACTTTGAGAATGATTGTGCTTTTTGCTTTGCTGACAAATTTTGATCATAGTAAATAATGTTAACGTTTCAGTAATATACCTTTTAATGTTGTGATGATGTACCTTTAGCGTGAACCAAAGTTTAATTTCTACTTCATTTTCCCATGAAAGATCCTCGATATCGAGATGTGTTTGACTAGATGTAGACACTATCCCGTCATCTCTATGCCAACAAAATGTATTCTACTTGACATTTTTTCATTAACATTAGCGAGTTGTACCATAACACAAAGCGTTGCGAAAGACGATCAAGTAAAATGTTTGTATTTGATAATACGTTTACCAAATTCTATTTTACCTGTACTGAATGGGGCCAGTGATGCAGGATGTTAAACTGATGGCGAACATTCAGAGCGATCGATGCAACCATAGCTCAAAAGTTGTTTTAAAGATTCAGATAACCCAACGGAGGATATAAATTAGATTTTATACCTGAACAAAAGTTTTAATTATGTGTCAGAAGACACAAAATATGGAAAACGATGTCACAGCACCTTCAGGAAGTTAACCTTTTGGTTTGTTCTTTACTTTCTTTGCATGCAACACTATCCTTCGTCTGGGTTCTTGTTTATGTACTTGAAAGCCTTGTAACCATTCAAACTACGTGTATATGATGATGAGTTTCGTCTCATCCAAAGTTTTGACTACATGACTTTTCCAGTCGGTTATTATACATCACTAGAGATACAAGATTCTAATCAAGTTTGAACTGCGTATAAAAAGCAACGAATCTCTTCTTCACACTACGTGTCATGGTTGCTCAGACCTGTTATCAGAAAGTGTATAAACATGGGTATTATTACAGCGTTTGATGTCCAAACATCGCCGCAGGCAGTATTAATCCCTTATGTCAGTTTGTCATTGACCGCCAGCCAGGCTATAGGTAAGAGCAGCTAGTCAAAGGCTTATTGTATTCACACCCAGGTGTTAAATATTAGTTCAGAGATCAAAGGAAGTTAGCAGGGTGAATGTGGCGTGTTCTCGTCTGTCCTCACGCGGGAAAATAGTGAGAGGACATTTTCCGCTATGTTGATTGGATCAATCTACAGCGATATCTAATCGGAATTAAGATAGAGGGTGTGATTAAAACTTACATCTGGATTATAGCTCAAACTCGCAGCAAAACTGTCAGAAGACACCTAAAAAGCAGTAGGGTTACTCCGAGGGGTAACTCTTAATTTGGCAGTAAAACTTAGGACTAAATTGTAAGAGAAGAAAAGCTTCAAAAATGTCAGTAAGATATTTGCTCGATTTTTGCAGAGCATTACGGTGGCATGATTGTAATTATTGGTAGTATGTATACCTAATTACTGGGATTGTTTTACTATGTAGAATTGCCTTGTAGTGTTTCATTTATATGCGTATTTGAGACATGGATTTGAGTTCACGTAGAGAATTATGTAGTTTATTAGCCCGTCAAAATAAATTTTGCAATTCGCTGGTAGGTTACTTCGTAGTAACCATTATATTTAGCAATGCGTTATGTTAGATTTCACGCATGCTTGAATAGTGGGTTTGGGGAAATTACTGATGTATGTAAGATTACTTACAATAGGTGCGTGAATATATCAGAACATGAATATTTAAATATTTGTATATTTTGTATGAATTGTAATGCAGAGAGATGCGTCTGATTATTGTGTTATTGGTTAGTATAAAGGAATTACGAGTAGGTACTGATGTAAAGCAATTTAGTGTTGTATGCATACGAGTAATTGATGCCATACTTTTATTATGTTCTGTTTATTATGCTGTGTTTAACCATACAAGAACTAATGTGTATTTCGGTGTGAATGAATGTGTGACTGGAGAAATTAATAACCGTTATATGATGATAGGCTGTGTGTAGTGTGAGATATGAGCGCTGAGAAAAAATAATGTACCATCCTTGTGTTATCACAGGAAGCTTTTCGGGAGACAGAACTTCCGGTTCAAGTTCAGTAGTCCCTCTGCTCTAAGAGGGGATACGGAAGTGAGACTGGCAGAGCAGTCGGAGCCGACAAAAGTGTAGAAGAGGGATAGAAGGTGGAGAAGGAGGGAGATTAGTCTGGAGGAGGAAATAGAGGAGGAGAGTGTAGGGTAGAGGATTCGATGAGGAAGATGAGAAGGAACTTGGAGGAAGTGAGGGAGGAAGATAAGGAATTAGGAGATAAGAGAGAAGAATACACTCATGAGTAGAACACAACGACAGGTCGAGATCTCTAACACTACGATGCGATAGGCTATTAAAGGGTCGAGCGAAAGAAGTGTACATGGGAAATTTGAATTATTTGACCATTTAATTGTCATTAAATTGCTATTCTTAAACTTCACCTTTTTGTATATTTAATCATTTAACCGTCGGCATTGCTGACTGGGAGCTAGGAGCTGTACATCTTTCACTAATTCAACTTCCAACCAAAATGATGACTGGGTGGGTCTTCTACAATGATTTAAATAAAATATTGGAAGCACCCCAGCACAATCCCCCCACCAAAATTTTACAGTGGGGGCGACCTTCACATTATGATTTATCATTAACCGCACAACATTCAAGAGAATGATTCTTCGTGTAAAGAGTTTTGTCGTTATGGCAATCTTCACTTTTCATTATTTGGTGATAAGTGTGCCAAAGTAAATTTGTGGGAAAACGAATTAAAAGATTTGCAGTTACAAACACACACATAACACGTCGTACTAATTTCATAGGAACAGTATCGTCTTATGAAAGCAACCTATGAAAACATATTGCTTGTTTTGTAAATCTTGAATCTTTTCATTGGTCTTTTCCAACTTTAGTCGGTGGACGATGCACGCTATTGACCTGATATATTTAGGAAGAGATCAACGCAGCGAACAATGATCTGTTTTATTTGAAAGTCAAAACGAACCTCTCATTACACCATTATCTGCATAGTATCCGTACCGGACGTAGCTCAATGTCTCAGCTTTATCATTCATTACAACTTGATCAATCCCGTCTCTTCTAGCCTATTTAGGAAACAACAAAGCTTTGTATGTCAGGAAAATGTTGTAGTCATCTAATTTCATAATATGCTGAGATGTCTTTTGCAAGCAGTTTACCTAAATTGTTAACCACAGCTTTATTATCATATCCTTTTAGATTCATGTCAAACGAGACAAAGCGATGATTTTTCGGTTTGCTTTGATATACAAATTTGCAAAGTTTGGTCAGGAAATATACTGATTGATTTGTGTTTGTGTGTGTGTGTGTGATATTTAATTCACAACATATTCTTCAGCTTGATAGAATCTTGTGTTGACCATACTTCATCTTGATCATTTAAGGTGCTGTTAAAGAGAGAACCATTACTACGTAAACATCTTGGATGATGTGGTGGTATCGCAGTCTGACGGCGTTGGAAATTCTTTACAGAACTTTGTAAGCAAGAAGAACACTAACACCCATCACAAGTGCAGTGCAAATGTGTTCGTGTTTTACACGGTCATCAGAAGGTTCGCTCTTTGCTGTTTTAATTTTCATGGTTTGTCTTACTGTCAGGACCGTTAAAATGGTGTCTGCCAATTAATACTGTGAATATAAACATACAGTAAAACAAACATTATTGACGTTCTTCAAGCACTGATGTATTTTCGTTTATTTTCTCCATGTCATCCCTCAAAGCATCAAACTCAATTTTTTACCCTCTGCTTGACTTGTGTAACTTGTCTAACATTAATAACTCATCTGCTTATTCTCTTAGGATTGGCGTGACTTGTGCACTAGTTCTAAAACTTTGAAAATTTGAAACCTTACCAACTTCATTTGTGATGCTGATATTAATTATGTTATCAGTGCTTTTTAAATGATTTGCAATGTCCATTAACACTATATGAAATAGTCACTATGAAATTGATTTAGCTAGCAATGTATAATTTTGGGATTTCATAACCCTAAAAATCAACTTTAGTAATTGCTCGTTCAGTTTGTTGGTTATTAAATTCAAACAAGGTAGCATTTGAAATGGTTAGGTAAACTACAATTAACTGCAACTTGGAGTTAACGCTTGAGTTCTATTACAAACGTTCAAAATTAAAGCTTTCTTTGATGTCACAATTTGTTGCCATTTCTTATTTCTTTTTGTTTTTTCATGCATCCCATGGTTGTAATAACTATAAGAAAAGACTTTGTTTCAGTTTTGACATTAATGTAGCAAAATATATTTTTGTCTCTTTCTTCATAAATATACCTTGTCATAAAATGAATAGCCTTTAATGCGTTTTATCAATGGGATTGATATATTTTAATTACTTCTAAAAAATGTTTCTCTTATCGGCAGTAATATCAAAACTTTTTTTGTAAAAAATCATTTACTCTCAGGCAATCATTTGTGAATTGGCTAAAAGAAAATGGAATGACCAGTTTGACAACTTCTTTAATATTCATTGCTGATGGTGGACCAAGTGTAAGCATACAAGTACATTTTTAAAAGCATGTTTTCAGCAACAGTATGAGCAGAGCTTAATGCAGCGATGTAAAGTGGTTCATAATATTTTTGCTTCAACATTTGTTTGCTACTTATTAACGTTTCTTGAATCATATTACAATCAATATCCCATTCTAAATTTGTTGTTACAGAGTTAACAATGTTTTGTTTCAGTCTACATCGATTTATTTATTACCTGATATGTTAGAAAATGTGCACAGATATATTAAAATTCTGTTCTGCTAAAGCAACGGTAAATCTTATCATTGCAACAGGAAACAAGTTACCGATGTACAAAATGTAACTTGCAACAAAATCTGGATACCGTTACCATAGTACTGTTAGTTTTAACTGTTTTCGTTCGCCATATCAGAAAACAGTTTTGTCCACAATATAAAGTATGTACCTGCAAAGCGGACTGGGATTTGGCGATGAATATGTTTCATTCTGATCAACAGATGACCGTATTGGCGACTTGGTTTAATTAGGGTGACGTCGTTTTTTCCTACCATAGTGTAACCAGCATGAAAACGTGTTAAAGTAGATGATATGCGAACAAACCAAAACACATATACACTGCATGTCACAAAACAAATTTAACCAATAAATCAATTAATATGCCTAATAAAGCGTTTGTTAGTTTCTTAGCAAAGTGAAATGTAAACAACTTCGATTGGAAACCAATTCGTGAAAATCTCTTCATGTTTGGTTAACCATATTTTGGGTCGTTAAATCTAGGTCAAAAGGAGGTGGTATGGTCAGACAGCTAAAATGCACATCAGGTCAATACGCAGAATCATATATTATATTTAGTATTCAGCATCTTGGCATTAGCTAATCAGCGATCAGATAGTCATGGCATCAAATGTTACGTTCACGGTATTATTCATATCAAAATCGATGTAGAAATTCTCCTAAATTCATTGTTGGGCTTTATTGGCAAAAATAAAAAAGGACACCAAAGTTGTATAATATTCCTTAGGGGTTTTATTGACGTACTACTCAAATTCAGATTTGAATTGCTTTCTTTTCCAGCATCTTCATGATAAATATTAAAGCAGTCGATAATAAAATCATTGGACCATCCAAAATCGGTTGTTTTTGATTCTTTGGTTCTTATAGATCAAGTTGGTCGTGAAGATTACTTAATACAGTCTATCAAGAACCTGTTCCACAATCGCCATAATTTAAACAAAATTTGTTTATTTGTTAGTTACAAATAACAAATAAATATGTAAATAAATAAATAATAATTTCACTTTGTTTTAACTGCATATATACTTTTCTATTCATATGTACTAATAAGGAACGAATCCTTAAAAAACACATTCACGTATGCACATAAGGAACATACAGTTTTTGAATACTGAACTCTTTGTTTCCTTTTGCGCTCTTTGAACGTATCCTTGCCTTTTTGTCTTTTTAAGTTAGTAAACGTAAAATTATCTATAGCCCAGGTCCATCGTTGAAGTTGGCTAAGACTAAATATGTAATTCACGTTTTACTGTTTTGTCATAGTTTTAAAAAGGTCTCAAAATACCTCAGCGCAATGCGAAACATAGTGTCCATTGACTTCATTTTTCTCCTCAGGTATAACATTTTTTCACAAATGTAATTTTAATCATCACAGTTATACATCAAGATGTTGAGTTTCTTTATTTTCTTAGGCCTTGGTTCACTCTCCGCCTTTCTGGGAGTTTTTGCGGACCTTCTTTTCTACGTATCACCGCGACGAGGAGTTCCTCAAATGTCACTTTTCCATCTCCTGAAAAGATTAATTTAAACACCAGCCATTATTGTTGGAGAGGAGCTTAGAGAAGAAGGTTATTTTATCTGCTTGCTTTTTCTGTGTCTATTTGTGTTGGACAGTAAGTTTCGCCTTTTACATGGCGTGAAAAAATTTTTTTGAGCAAATCTGCGATCAAATTTTCAAAAATGTTCTGTAGTATCAATTTAATATTTGTATTGCTAATGAAGAATATCAAGACTATATTTTTTCAAGTTTGTATTCAATTTTAGGAATGGATATTTGTGTAATTATCTCATTGGACCTAAATACATTGTTAGCATAGAAAGTTGATCGGGATAGCTATATAGCTGTATCATCTCGATCTCGATAGTGAATGTGGTATCCACTGATATCGCGAGATAAGAAGTGTTGAGGGTGAACCGTCAATGTCACATGCCATAATATCCTTTACATATATATTAGTATCTATTTAAACATCTATACTGAGCATGATTTTAGTATATATTGTGATTTTAAAGAATAGTTTGTGCTAATAAAATTTCAGGATCAGCTAGTTTTAAGTATTTTTCATTGGTAAGTCACGTCACACCAGTACAAATTTACCATATATTTGTTTTGTACTTAACACTCATAGTTAAAACCATGCCATCTCTTATATATATATATATATATATATATATATATATATATATATATATATATATATATAAACTTATCAAAATCGGTTCTGTTTCCCGGAACTTGATTTTAAAAGACAACGTGTTTTAATTACGCCTCGTTGTCTTTAGATGTAACTGATTGAAGATAGGTAAAGAACCTATTTAAATTAAAATCTAAGTTGGAACTTAAAGCTTAAATTGAATGTTGTAGAATAGCCATAAGTTGTTCCGACTGGTGACATCAGATAGATGAAAAACGAATACTTGGATCTGTGCATCATTGGAAGTTATAAAAAAGAAGGGAAGATTAAAGTTTAGCAGCCAAATTCAAAATCTAGGCAGGAATACTATAACACTTGAGACTAAGAATTTGTGTGGATTAATACAAAAAAGAAAAAACAACAGCAATAAAAAAGCATAATGTAAACCAAAACCAAACCAAAGCAAAGCAAGATAAAACAGAAAACATGCAAACAAACAAAACACAAATCCCCCAAAAAACAAACAAAAAAATACAATAACATACGATCGACGCGAATACATTCGCTTTAAATTAAACATGACAAATGCATTAGTTTTGACACAATAATCTGCTTTCATAAAATTTGGAACAAGCGTAAATTTGTAACTGAGTATGATTTTCATGAAGACAGAAGATATAGATTCCATTTTTATGTTAAAACGTATGTCATCAATATTTGTATAAAACACTGGTTTCATGAAATACTTCAGTTATACTTTCTAAGTGCCAATGTCTCTAGATTATCAGAGTATAATAAATGTTCAAAAGTGGAAATGTATTATGAAAAGGTAATGTCATTGCACATTCTTTAAAATTCACGAGGTCTAAGCAAAATGACAGTAATTTAAATTAAACTAAAAAAACTGTACAAATTGAAGGTGTTTGATTAATTAAGTCCTTCTAAAAGAATATTTCATTGTGGTATCACGGATTTTACTCTTTGTTTCATATTACTTGTAGAATTTGAATCCAAGCTAGAGATTTTTGACACAATGGTATGTGTGTATCGGTCACGGGGAAGTTTTCTCGACGAATTATTTTCTCTCATTATAGAAAAACTCCCTAAACATTCGCACGAAGATGTAGGGAAATGGAATAATGAATACAAAAATTAAAGACTTTTGTGTCGACCCTTCCTCTATGTGAATTATTGTTAATTCTTTAGTGAATACTGCAAGGTAATAAAAAATGGTTGAAAAGTGTTCAAGTTATGATTATTTAAATTTGAAATTGATACATGGAGGCGGTTGGCTATGTGAAAGACATTAGGCCTCGATGTCCATCAAGCTTTCTGAGAGCATGCAAATCACGCGATGGTAAGTGGAGGTGTACATCTAGCTATGTAATGAATTTGTTTTTGTGTAGAAGAGTACAATGCATAATCACAATCACATGGCGGCCTCTTTCGTTCCATCATTACTGTCCTTTGTTTGTGCAATATAGGCAAATAAAAGATGAATCCAATTACGCAACCCTGCTAATTTTGCATAACATATATACTATTGGCCTGTGTAGTTTGTAAGGAGTGATCAGTAGAATAAAACAGATACTTATACGCAGGTCGATTATGCTGCGGCAGATCACGATTTATGTTGTTGATCTCGTCTTATAAGCGAGTATAAACGTTATATGTATATCCACGAAATAATTTCACATTCGAGTCTTGACCTAGGCGTCAAAATTTGGTCAAACAGAAGATTTGTTCATAAGTTAATATTTTTAAAAATTACTTCTTTATTACCAAAAGTAAACTTGACTATAGCTTTAAACAACATTTCTGAAAGAAATCTAATATCAAAGGTGTATTTTCTCAGGGACTTATTCAAACGCAGAAATAGGGAAACTTCTGATTAATAGCCGCATTGCCCCGGGAGTTAACGTGTCCCAATCGAATCTAGCGAGATTTAGCGAGAGTGAAAACAAAGAAGTGGACCGAGATTACGGAGGGCTTATGTTGCACTTTCTAAGATGAATATCATTTCAATACGCAAAAGTTATTTTCCCTCATTTGAAAGTTTATAAAGCAATAATCATTTTAGTTGTTTTTTTAAATAGATTAAATTTGGGGTTGAAAACTGGTCAATTAAAAAGGCTTCAAATCTTGACGGTCAGAGAGAAACAATATCTTTACATAATTCTTTGTTTTTTAACATGTTATTAGACATAATTAATTGCAGGGAAATTAGCAGATAAGAGTTTGCTTATTAGTTGAACGTTTTGAAAATGATACGTCTTTAAAATATGTCACAGAGTTTCAAAGTTAAACTATCATCTAGGTCGAAGTATAAACAGTTTACCGAGAGAAGCAACGCAGTGTGTATTCTCACGTGACTTCAGTCTTTCAGGCAGGAGCTATAGCGAAAGCGGCCTAATACGAGATATGATTGTTTCCAATCACTGCGTGCGTATAAGTCCCCGATTTTAATGATTCGTGTCACTTGTTATGCTATATAGATATTTGAAAAAATTGTCACTGACTAAAATCATGTACCTGTTGCATCGTATTCTTTACACAAATCATCCAGTTCTTCTTCAGTAGGCGCTTGACCCATCCTTTTGATGGCATCTGCAAAGTCCTCTCTTGTGATGTATCCCTTCCCAGCTGGGTCAAAAAATTGATAGGATTCCTTGTAGGCTTCAAAAGCGAAAGATGTCAACATGAAGTCCACGTTTTGTTTTTTCTAATGAAGATCTCAGACGTTTACTAAATGCTCAGTTATTAAAAGCTATAATTCCTCTAAAGCGAATGTTCTTCAAATTTACAATGAAGCCAGAGTTGAAAGTTTGAAGCAATGGTCTTTAGAGCTTTTCGAAAACACACTGTGCAAAGGTTTCGAGTAAATCCCAGATTCAGTTTTGAAATTACTTTAGTTTTCGTCAGAATATTATCTTCAGAAGACTCGAAAATGCAAAAGAACAATATAATTTGAAATTCGATATTTTTATTCAAGATATACTAACTGATGTGTAGTGACCTTGGACATGGTTTCTAGTTTAGGAGTCGCAAATGCGTATATTTGTAGCAATGATGTGTGATTATGATATTCGACCTTATCGTTCCAGCATGTTTTAGCATAGCATAACAATGAAATGATCTACTTTTAAGAACAGTCTCATATCCACATGTCACAAAAGTTTGCTTATATTTACAAAAACGTCTAGTCTGCAATACATGTACCATTTTGTGATTTGAGTTCAGTCTGCGAAACATGTGTATTTTTATGATATTAGCTTGCGTTTTCCCTAGATTTCTTTCACACAAATAGGTCTCGTTTTCAGTACTAATAGATCTAATTTCGCATATAAAATATTTTCATGTTGAAAATCAAGCCAAAAGCCTCCTCCAGCCGACTTTTACAGTTCTTTGCTTATGACACTCTAGATGATATATTTTGAAGTTTTACACACACATATAGATGATGTATATCAAGGTTTAACACACATGCATATGTCACTCTAAATTATATATATATATATATATATATATATATATATATATATATATATATATATATAGGCATTACACATATGACACTTTAGAACAGAGGTGCACATCCCCTGGCTTTTGAGCCCGATCCATCCCGCGAAAGTGTTCTGTCCGTCCCTCTGGGAAAATTAAAACAACACAGAAATCTGACCCGTGAACAGTAATTATATTAAAGAAATTAGTGTTTGCGGCCCTCGAGTGGCCCTTAGATGAAAAAAGTTGTGCACCACTGTTCTAGATGATATATATTGATATATATTGTGGTTTTACACACACACACATGCATATAATACTCCTGACAATATATTGAAATATTTGTCAAAAAATTGTTATCATAATTTAAAGTAATCTTACATAATTTTAAATTTAAAAAAATATTTCATTGTTTGTTAAAGAATTGCACTGCTTCGTATTTGTGATGCTCCGAAAATTGGATTCTTATCAACTATAAACAAGCAAAGAAAAGCCTTGGTGATCCTCCTATGCTCAGTATGAAGTTAATAATTAAAGACTAAGAAATAGATGTTTATTTTTAAAACCAGGATTTGTTTTTAAAATTATGCGAACCAGGGCCTGATTTGTAAATCTCGCCTGATAATTAGTATTTAAACGTATTTATCTTCCTATGATTATAGTGGTATGAATTGAGAACAGTTTGTTTTTATCCGCTTGCAAAATCCAAGAGGAAATGAGGGTTAGTATCTGATAACTGTTACCATTGTTAGAATGTCAAATTATCAACAGATTTTTTATAACTTAATTTACAGAAGTATATTTTACAAGTTTCAGTCTTTTAAGGCAAAATTTTGAGCATGATATTCAATCATGATATTTTATCGCCTTGCAATGTTGTGCTTGCAATCAATTCAGGATATCTGGGATATAACTCATTTGCGATTTGATTCTGATTAAATGGTAAAAAAAGTATTTTAAATAATAAAGTTTCCTTCCCAAATTCACAACCATTTTATGCTAGCAAAATATCACACAGTTCCTTATTTATGATATTTGTTACGACAATCATAGCTGCAGGGATCACAAATGTGTGTTTTACAGTCATTGAACTATTACGACATTCATGGCTATATACCTAACAAAGTGTGAAAACCAAATTGAAAATTGACTGGTTATAAAGAAATGTTGGTAAATGGTGTAGCTGAAAGGAATAGGAAAAAGGAACAAACAGTCAATGCATGACAATTTACTTTTGAACAATTCAGAAAAGTCGAAGACACAATTAAAATGTTTAAGTCTTCTGAACTTTTGTTTCTAATTTTAAAATATTGTTATGTCAATGTGCTCCGAAAAATATTTACACTGACAGTTATGCAATGTTTAATCAGACGATATATAGAAAGAACTGCACCTTTTTACCAGAAAATAATGAACACACAGCTCATTAATCATTGGGAAAAAATGACGGGAATAAGTAGAGGCTCTTTTCTTCTGAAAATGGCAATTTAGAATCAAAGAGCACTGCGTTTGCACACTATATTTCTTGTTTTTAAATTTCTTTGGTTATGTTCATAGATCTTTCAATTTTATGAAAACATATTTTATTAGCTGTTCTGTCATAATAAATATCTTACCACCTGGTTCTTCTTTCTTCTCACTTCTCAATGACATAGAACAAAATCATTTTCATGCTGAGGTAATAATTTATTCTCATTTATTCTCTCATTTTGCTTCTTCTTGTAGTATTTTAATCCAATCTTCCATCTCTCCAACCCTAAATTCATAAGAACTACACTTATTGTATAAAACATCAACCTTTTGGGTGACTCTGAGTCTTGTAATGCGTTTATAAAATCTTTTTCTTCAGCTCATTTACAAACAGAAACATAATGCTTCTCTGTTTCATTCATTGGTTTCCTAATGTTTGTATTTCACACAACTTTCATTCAATATGAACAAGATGTGAAGTTTTTTCATTAGGAGTGTTGATTGATAAAGTGGATAATTTGGATACATCGCTAATGGAATTATTAGGAACGGCCGACAAAATTCACCTCGTGACAGGGTAGGAATGTGGACGAGTGTGGAGGTGAGAAAGATTAGAATGATCACAAGGAACAAAATATGGTGGAAAACTATTCAATGAAATTTAGGTACTTTTGAAAATGCACCATTATCTGTAGAAAAGGTAACTACACAGCTGATGCACCATTACTTATGGAAAAGGTAAAGACAACTAATTGATAATTACATAGGGCAAAAGTCAAGGTACAAATAATGATCCATTACTTACGAAACAAGCACCTGCAACTAACGGATCGTTACCTACGTAAAAGGTACAGATAGCTAAAGAACCATTATGTATGGAAAAGGTAAAGCTACAACTAATAGACCATTGCCGATGGAAAAGGTAAATCCGCAGCAAATGAACCATTAGCTATGGGAAAAGCCAATCCGCAACTAACTGATCATTACCTATGGTAAGGTAAAGTTACAACTAACGGACCACGATGCATGAAAAGGTAAAGACACAGTTAATTAACCATTACTTGTTGAAAAAGGAAAGACACAACTAATGGACCATTACATAAAAAAGGTACAGACATTCAATGCACCATTACATATGGAAAGGTAAAAACACAACTAATGGAGCACCCATGAAAAAGGTAAAGACAACTAATGGACCATTACTTTTGGAAAAAGTAATGTCAGAATCCTTGGAAATTACCCATGGAAGAGGCATAGCCGCAACGATTGGAAAAGGTAACTACTACGACTAACTGACAATGACCTATGGAAAAGGTAAAGACATAACCAATGGAAAAGGTAAAGATACCACTAACGGACCAAGAAACATGGAAAAGAAAAAATAAAGACAATACTAATGGACCATGATTTGTGGAATAAATAAAGACGTTACTAGTAGAAGATAAGTTCTGTTAAGTCATAATATGTGAATGAGAATAATGTTTGTCTCCCAAGCCTTAGCGAAATCAATTACTTATCCACTTTTCCTCATATAACTTGAACATGTAACCATGGAAGAAAAAGTCGCTGGTAAAGGCACTATGAAAGAGAGGATACAATTTATGGCACTTTACATAACTGATTTTCATTTCAACCAGGCAAGGAAAGATGAATTTGACGAATTTATCATGCAATTTATGTCATATTTTCAAGGCCATCATTTGATGGATGTTGAATTCATTTTGTATGTAAACTGTATATTGTCTTCAAGTATTAATTGCTTGATTGATTGATTGTTCGATCAATCAATCGATCGATTGATTGATTGATTGATTGATTGATAGTATACAAAGGTGTTTCTAAGGTGTATTGATTTTGACTCTCTCTAATAAGGTCAGTTCATAAAACTGTTTGTAGAGAAGCTGAAAACTCTAAAATCAATTATAATATTTTAGTCACTGATAACTTGTTTATATTTTGCATGGTGAAAGAAACAAATGTAAAGCCTCTAAATATTTACTATTATAACTTTGTTCTAAAAAAAAAGTTTGGACTGCCAAGAATAATGCCGTTTAATCTTCAGCCTGGATTTGTGCTCAAAGAAAGTACGGAATCTCATCAATTTGCAGCTATGATCTCCAACAATATCTCTTTTTGTGTTGTTACTATGATATGCATGAAATGACACAGCATATAATTAATTAGTATAATTCAGACACTATTTCAGAAGTTTGAAAATACTATGGGACTATAAATCTGATAAGATTCAAAACATTATGAAGTCAGTAAGAGTATCCTCATTGAGTTAGTGAGTGACTAAAAGGCAAACAAAACAAAGACGTGAGCGAGTAAGAGAGAATCGAGAGAGCGCATGATTGAAAGTAAGTGCTTGGTCGGGTACTGTTTGCAGATGGTATACATACAAAACTATTTAATGATAAACTCTGATGCAAACACAAAACGGGTAAATATGTGACTAATTAGAGGGGAACAAGTAGCGAAAGAGAAAAGCCAGCAAGCAAGTAAACTAGCCATCATCAAACAAGTACATTAGCCGCTTGCAAGTAAACTAGCTAGCAAGTAAGTAAACTGGTCACTTGCAAATATGCATGTAAGATAGAAGAAAAGAATTTAGGAAGCAAGAAAAGGGAATAAAGTAGAAAGGAAACAATTAAGTAAGTACTTATGATAAGGAATGGTGCGTAAACACACTTAACTAACTAAACAAGCAAGTAATTTAGAAAAATACATGGATTATAAACAGCAATTGAAATACACAATAATCAAAATAAGATAATCGAAGCCTCTCTATGGCAAATTTTAAGGCAATTTCTTTCTCGTTATGATATTTTAAGGAATAAAATAAACATGAAAGCCTCAAAAGCATCTTTTTTCAAATATAAGTATTCATTTGATCCGGTGTTGAATTACACCCGTTCAATAATTTGAACACTACTTGCACATGCTACATTATATAACCTGCAATTATAATTTCTTAAAATCAATTATATTTCCTGCTTTACATGACCTAAATATTACCCATGCCAAATTACAAATAATAATTGCAGACCTAGATAGAAATGGTCAAAAGTATCAGGTAATTTTGCTGACAATCAAGTCGTACAGACGTACAATACAAACAAATACCTTCTAGTTCATTCGCTTGCAACCCTTTCACTATTTTAGAGAATTTCTGCAATGTATAAAAAGTTAACACTTGTAAATATTTAAATAGCATATTTCTTAATATACATTATTACTCTACAATCGGAATAGAAAATTAAATTTGTGTACTTATATATTTTAATATATCACGTGATAGCAGTCAGAAAGCAATATAGTCGATCATTTTTTTTTAAATAAAAAGATAGTATATTTCAATCGACCTAAATTGAGCTGATTTCTCGCAATATCACATTGAAATATCAAAACTGCTGTGAAACGGTCACGTTTATCTTTTAAAATATGAATCTTCAATTAAAAGAGTTATTATAAACGCTGCTGCTGTGAAATAAAACAACCAAACGAAAGATTAAATTACATACTATTATCTGCAGCGTGTGGTCGTGTAAATAATCTATTTTTGATACCTGGATAAAGAAAGAAATCCTTGAAAGTTATGCATTTTCTACAGATACAAGTGACGTACTTAACATATAATGAGAGATTCATTTCCCTTTGTCTATTTTACGAGACTGCATAAAAACAAATTTAGAAAAAATTTAAACTGAAGAAAAATTCTCAGTATCAGATTAATACATGGGCTTAAAATTATCTGCACACACACACACACACTGAACTCGCATGTACAATTTTTATCTGCATGTTCACACCAAGAGAAAGCTATACATATTCTGTATCGTCTGAGATAGTCTGCATGGAAGTGGAGAACCTACCTTCAATACAGCTTTATCAGCCATCATTGCGTTATCAACGTAGGTAATCCTGTTTATGTTCCATCAGCTTCGTCTAAATAATTCGAAATGTTGCCAACAAATCACGTTTTGAGTGCATTTGAATATTTCGTTCTAGTATGTGCTTTTAAACCTCTCAAAATCTCTTGAATGTTTTAGGACCTTTTCATATTTTCCATGGCAATATCGAATTTCTGGTACTTCAGTTCTCGACGGTATAATAGAATCGTTTGTCATACTCAGCGTTCAGATCTTCAAGCTGAAATGTACCATCCATTGCTATTTGTCTACCTCTCCCTTGCGATTAGAAAGCACTTTAATTATGGCATCGATTTTGAACCAGATATATTATTTTCTATTCGATGTAAAGAAAGTGACTAACTGAACAAATTGACATAGCATTATACAATCGATTTTTTAATGTCATACAACAATTGCAATCATTCAACTTCAACGGCAATTTAAAAATGATTCATCAAATTTGATGAAAGCCAACGCTCCAGGGGGATCATATCCATCCATATCCAAAATCTGAAAGGATTGATATCAAATATTACCAGAAAAATCTTGGGATTACTATTGCCATTATTGTATGCATGCGACACCGGAACAACTTGCACTGGGAATAGGTAAGGTGAAGATACAAGTATTACCATAAGTAACCAAATTTATCGAAACAAAGCATCAATTATTAATTACGTTTGATTTTGGAAGTGTCTGAAATAATAGCATGTATACCTTATTATTATCCTTAAAGTCATGCTTTATTGGAAGTGAGTATGTCATTGAGATGCAAATACAAATGCAGCATACGTGTGGGTATATATATATATATATATATATATATATATATATATATATATATATATATATATATATATATATATATATATATATATGTGTGTGTGTGTGTGTGTGTGTGTGTGTTTGTGTCTGTGTGTGTGTGTGAATTACCATGATTCTATTCATGGAAAGCTGTATTACAGTAGTGCAAGGTTATATTAGTCAGATAACCAACGGATCACTTAACCTCTAGTAGCAGAACGCAAAATATATAAAGGATTGCTTAAAAACTACCAAGAAATTAAAGAAAATAGGCAAAAAGAATGAATAACTAGTTAAAATGAAAAACAATTTTTTTTGCATCACCGTTAACAAAATATAATTTTTTTCTTATCAAGCGTCGTATAAATATAATTTAACAAACTGTTCACTGTAGAGCTATTATCGTCGCACATTAATCATTTCGCTGTCAATATTATATGTATATCTAAACATCTACCGTACGTGCTTGCTTAAAAGTCGAATACAGCTACAAAAAAGTTGATGTTGATTGGCCGTCTCATAATACTCCCGCGGTCGTGGTTTGTCTTTTTTATTTTAATGACTACTCCTAATAATAGCATAGACCTCGATCAGCCGGCGAATTATGCTACATAAGATATGGGTCTGTGCAATTTGCAGTCAGATTGGACTTACAAACGAGTTTGCTGGGATATATAAATTTATTGCTAAGATCAGCGTAAAACAGGCAAGTCTTAGGAAAATGAAATTCATTTTCTATAGAGTACATGTTGTTGAAAAATGTTTTGCTTACAATTTTATCACGCAGCCCGCTTTCAATAAATACATTATGTGATTCAACAAGCTTTGAAAATACTTTTCCATATTTATTTTTTGGATTCTTCGCATCAATGACTCTACAGGAACTGAATTCTTAAATATAGCATGATACAGAAATTTACAGCTATATTCAATGCTGGCACCAGCTCTGATAGGACAACATTTATTAATCGTTGCTTGATTATTGGAGTTGTCTAAGACTATAATTTTTTATACAGCTTAATATAATTTACACGTTAATTAATTTGTAGATTCGTTACGGCCAATTTATACCATTATGAACATCTTTGCTTATCGTATCATCCATTCCCATGCGTGTCCTCGGTGGATTGGGGGAGCAGTTGCTGATTTTAAAAGAAATTCCATTGTGTAGCACACAAGTAAATCCCTCTTTATTTGGTTCCACTATTACAGCGCGCTCTAACCTCCTAAAAATGCCTGCGGACACTCATGTCCCTTCCATATGCAAAAGTGCTTCTATCTGCGATAAATTTATTCCATTATTTCAAAGTTCTCTCTTTATGAATTATGTTCACAGGAACACAAAAGCTCAGCGGCATTATAGTAATAATAATTTCCTACCATTTATACATTTGTTCAATATCATCGGCGGAATTAAATTCCCATATTTCACAAACATCGTTGAGAACTTGTCAGGCATAACTATAATACACGCCAATTTTCTTATATATGGGGCCAACACCCATTCGTTATGTAAAAACAGCTTTAGAACCATGTGCTCAAATCGTTTTCTGAGTTTGATTCCATTAATACAAAATACTCAGCAGTTAACATAGACATACACAAAAATCTACAGCTGTAATTTCTGTATTAAATAATTTGAAATTGTCGGTTTTGTTGCTGTATTTTCTTCAATATCATAAACTTAATATTGTCGATATTTATTGGAGATTTCCACTCATCACAACATTAATCTAACTCTTCTATTTTTGTTTGTAAATCTTTTCTACCAGAACTATATGACAGGATACAAATGTACATTTCATAAACAGCAAAAGAAAAACCCAGAATAAAAATTTACAGTTGTTACACAAGAATTTGCTTATGACAAATCTCAGAACAAATATACATTCAATAATAGACCATTATGCTGAAGCCCATATGAAAATAGGAAATTCGTTTTCTATTGACCCAATCTTTCGTTAGTGTTTGAGAAAACTGGCATTCCACGGTTATTAGTAAAAGTGATACCTTTGTAATTACTTTTATAGTCCTTTTCAGTGAAATGACAATTAGATCTTTTGTCAATTGCATTATATATATTAAGACGGAAATAATTGTGTTTATAAAGTAGAATATCATATTGATTAAATACTGCGGAAACATGTTGTTATCTTATTGCCATCATTGTAAAGATATGAGGTAGGTGAGCTGTTTTTTCGATACCACATGGCAGCAAAGTATAATTGGAATGTGTGTAGGTTTTTGAACTCTTAGTCGAATTGTTTACTTGTGGACGTGTGTGTGAGTATGTGTGTGTGTGTGTGTGTGTATGTTTTTCATTTTAACGTAGCTTTAAAAGTGTTTTAGTCATATTGATATCACGTTTCCAGTGAGGCAGTTTATAGCACTTGGGAATCATGCATGATGTCCCACCCACTCCCATTATTATAACACCAGGTCGACCATGCCTAATACTAACCACATAATGCTGAGCGCCAAGCGATGTAGCTGCTAGTACCATTTTTATATATCTTTGGTATGACTCGGCTGGGGTTTGAAACCGCGACCTCCCGCATCAGAGGCGGACGTTCCACTCACTAGGCCACCGGAGCTGTTTTATTGCAAGGAATGTTTTACATAATGGTCTCAGGTCTGTTGCAAAGGGTTGCATCAGTTGCCGCTTTATTAAATTCATTTTGGGGTCTGGGTATTTTCATTCTGGAATATGCGTCTATATAAATAACTCTAGAATGACAGTTAAGAGCCTCTACATTTCTGAGGGTTATTCCATCTCGGTTTATAAATATATTAGTCATGGTATTCCTTGTAAATTCAAAGTTTAAGCACTTTCATGTTTTATTTAAACATATTTTTCATTTACTATGACATCAGCATAACGACAATAATTGCGATTCTGTTTTTATTGCTATAGTGTGCAATTGTGAAGCACAGAGAGTTACGGATTGTACTACCTGTAATATTTAGCAATTAGGAAAATGCACCTATGGCAGATATTAACTTTTTATTGCCGTTGTCATTATTGATTGTGATTATAATATTAAATTTCTAATTACCAAAGAGTTTCGCTGAAACTTCATTCTATTTATTAGGGGTTTTTTTCGGAAAATAATTTTGATACTTTTTAATTGTAAACTCTGTTTTCAGGGATTTAAATATTAACGTTAAAATTATATATCCGTTTGAATTAATGCACAACGATTTGGCTATCATTCTGAAATATATGTTTTCTACCACATCTCAAATATATTTGAGTTATTCTTTAGTCAACTGGTTACATGATCATTTACAAAAATGTATATGATATTAAAATACAGAAATTTAAGGTAAAAAGGAGATTGACTGTATTCATGTGACATATATTTCCAAATGTCTGATTTTAAAATTTTAAAGAAGCCCCTTCCCCACCCCCATAAAAACACAGACAACAAAAAGAACCCACTATACAATATAGATGTGTTCTCGATAAAACTATTATAATCATACGAAGGATGTAATATATATATATATATATATATATATATATATATATATATATATATATATATATATATATATATACACACACACACACACACACACACACGCAGATATCTTCATTTGAATACAAAATATAATGTTTCAAGTTTTATCCATAATATGTGTGCTGATTTGTATATATCTATCTAGATATGATTTTAAAATTTTGTTTAGACTAAAAAGCTATACCGCCACTACATCAGTTATTGTACCCATTTATCTACCTGGTATGAAAAACGGATGCTTAACGTTATTTGAAGAAACCATTCAATGCTTAGCTTGCATTGTTCTACGAAAGTTAAGATATTAAACTTATGACAACATTGAGACAATCATTTATTTGTTTCATTTTCATTCATTAACATTTCAATCAATATTTACTGCCCAGTGATCTTGTATCAATATTTGAATTACTATCTGGTACTTACGCCGATTGCTAATACTTACGCCGATTGCTAAAAACTTAGGAGTTGCTCTCTTTCAGCTTTGACTGAGTCTGTTCTACGTATGCATTAGCTTGACATCAATCTCCAATGAATGCTGTATCACACGTAAACTGTATTGAGACAGTGACCAGCTTATTAAACACTACCGCGTTTCTTTTGAATTATGATTCTAGTCATCTGAAGCAGTTTCCAAAAATATAGACAACCATTTACAGAGTATATCTCTTACAAGCCGAGCTTTCTTACCATTTTTGCTATCCTCCTGTAACAGCGGAAATAAAAAAATTGTTGTGATAGTTTATTTTGGGGGGGGGTACTTTTTACTCATAACTATATTAAAAATTTTCAACAGTGGATCATTTTTCATCATTATCTCTCAGTGCATCGACCAAATTTCATAATATTTGGGAGGGAACCAATACTTTCAGATGACCTTTCATCCAACAGAATGTACTCGTTCGACAATAGTGTTTTAAGAATTTTTCATTTTCAGCTATTTCTTAAGTTCTCAGGTGAGATTCTGGCAGGTTTTCTTTAAATTCTTCTAAAGTAGAAGGCAATAAAGGATATAAATAATCAAACACCCGTCCCCAAGAAACAAAACAAGACAAACAAATATTTCCTCGTATGCGCCTTGCCCGTAGGCCAGGAAGACTTCATGAAAATTTGTGTTGTTTATTATCAAGATTCGATTGAATTTTCGTGAAAATTATGGAGATTGTTATCGACATTTCGTGCAAATTAGAGAGATTGTTATCGAAATTTCGTACAACTCATGGAGATTGTTATCGAATTTTCGTACAACTCATGGAGATTGTTATCGAATTTCCGTGCAAATTATGGATTTTTTGTTATTGAATTTATCAATGCTCATTTGATTGGAGGTAATGTCTTCTGAGTATAGGAAATATGACTATCAAGGTCTAATTTTAAAATCCTCCCGTTTCTTACCTAAACGTTCTACTCTGTCTTCCAAATGAAGCACTCTACCACAGAACCACACTGCTGTCTTGCCTAATCCTTCTAGGTCTTTTTTCAAAGCCATTTACTAGATTATGAAGACTATTTTCAATTTGGTTTAATTTATAACACGTGTATTTAATTCTAGCAACTATTTCTTGCAGCCCTAGAGATCTATTTGATGAAACAGACAAGTCACATGTGATTGGATTTAGGGGAACAGGGAAGATATCCAGCAGACACTCGGCTCTGTGTTTGTGAGTGCTCACAATTGTTTGTTAAATTGGTGACCTGTCGTTTAGCACAGACTGCTTGGATCTGTCAAGTGATTGAGTAATAATTATCATTTTAAAATTTAATTTTCTTTACCGCTTTAACTCTTTTTCTTTAGTGACATCTGTATTTCAGTACATTTGATTTGCATATAAAAGTAACCTGCTTTCGATTACTTACAATTGATCAATGCTCCAATTCGGCGATCAATAACCACAAGGGACATAGCTAGTACCATATCAATAAAACAATTCATATTCAGCATGCAATAAACTTAATAAATGCAACGTTTCAGGTATGACAAATGAGCGTTATTCGATAAAATGTCGGGGTTGGCGATCCGTTACATAGTTAGACATGGCTTGGTCATTACGAATATTAATACGGAATTATTATTTTGCTGTCTAAATACGCTATTCGTATTTTATGCTACTGCATGAAACACTGCTTTCAACTTTAAAGATTGATCATTGAGTAAACTAATCAGGCAGCAAAAAAAAATGGAAAGTTTTATTACTAAAAGACAAATCTATAAATTTACATACATGTAATGACGAAAACATCACCATTAATGTCTCTGGAAAATTGGTGAATTTGAATAACTCGATATTGTCACAAGTTACTCTTGAGTTCAAACGTTTGGATATATCATTTTTAATATAAAGTGATATAAAATATTATGATATGTAATATTTTTGCCATAGCTTCAACATCTTGAGTAGGTATTGATCTTCCAGAGGATGATTTATATTACAACCACTGATGGAGGTCGTTTGAGTTACGATCCCGTGATCTTAACTAAGAAACTGAAAAGAGTAAAAACCAAAACGTTTTGCAAAATTTAACAAATATTTTTTTTCAAAAGAAAGCTTTTGATAAAGAACTTAGAGTGGTATCGTGAATTAAATACCAAATAGTCCTAAAAGTTCCAAATGAATTCCAGTGGTGTTCCGAATTAATTCCAATTTTGAAGTTGCTGCTGATGTCCCAATAGCCTCGAATGTGCTAATGTCCAAACAGTCGTGATGTACCATAATGATATAATCCGAAATACCCTTGAAGAAATTTACAATAATTAATAAATAGTGATTTAGTCCGAAAATATTTAGCACATTGTAATTCCAATTCATAATTTAAATTTAAAAGAATCCTCTCAAATAAAAACTGATCAAGAATAAGACTGACTCACTTTGGATGTAAAGATAGAAATGAGTAAATTCTTATGTAAACAACCTTCTAGTCCTCTCCACTTGACCTATGTCGCAATTACCATTTTCTAAAAATACACTGTCTTCTGAATAGAAAATTACTCCAAACTATAAACCAAATTCGTGTCTGGAACCTTCTAAGGTTAGAATCAAAGCTGTATCTATACCTCAAACTGAAGTGAACATGCTTGCAATTAATACATGTCGTAATACATAACCTGCAATGTTATACGAATATTAGCTATATAATATCTTGATTACACAATATAAATACAATCTATAATCATGAACAAAGTAACGAAACACAATACAAATAAAATATGCATAACACCTGTTACCTTAAAACGGCACTAACGAAATGTTCTCTGAACATCAAATTTAGACGTATGAGGAACTGGTCAACAAAAAAAACGGAAGAGTAATATGGAATGTTGCGTAGCGACTGTTTTAATATTAGCTGATGGATATCTTTTATGGCAGAAAGTAACCAGAATTGTGCCTCAATCTCTCAGTCTCAGAGATAGTGTATTGCATTGCATATCCATGTGCATGTGTGTAATTTTGTTAAATTTATTAATATAGTACTAAACTGCCAACACAACCAACACCAAAATTTTGTTTTGTGCCTATACCGTAAAACGGCACTGATGAAATGTTCTCTGAACATAAAATTTAGATGTATGTGGGACTGGTCAACAAATAAACGGAAGAATAATATGGATTGTTGCGTAGTGACTGTTTTAATAACATTAGCTGTTGGATATTTTTTAAGGCAGAAAGAATGCAAAAATTGACTCTTGATAATATTGGATAGTTTATAGGTATTGTGATATTGTTTTAAAGGAAACGATAATTGGAATAATTTGAAATTTTTCTTTGCTTCTTTCCGTATATATTTTACCGAGAAGAAGTGGATTAATCAATCCGGAAGGGCATCACGATAAATGTAGGCTACGTTAAGGCAACTTTGCAATCGATTTAATTCAAAGGCATCATTTACGAAAAGATCATCAAATGGAGACTTACTTAAAATAAAAAGGCATTGTACAAAAGGGAACGTCGATGTTGGATTAGATTTAATAATGAGGGAACATTTGGGAAAGTTTGATTAAAAAGCATTTTGAAAATAATTAATTGTATAACAACTGAGTATAATGTAGGTGTTGAAATTTTAAACATTTTATAATACAGCAATGACCGTCGCATCAAATGTTTGTACGCATCTTTTCTTTTTTTTGAAAATAAGTCGGTAATGATAGAAAATGTGATTTTTATGTTATATTGTTCATAGGGACTATGTGCGTCATACAAGGTTTATTTCCTAGTGAATATCAAGCAAATCTGCTCATGTAGAAATGGCCTAAAGTGGCTTGCACATGCTAAGGATAGTAAAGAAGCGATGGCTTTGTGACAAATCAGCGATGGAACAATGATGAGGTAGCTACGTGTATGAAATAAAGCGATCATTACTGTGCCATGGCTTTTTATAGGTGATGATGGAATCAGTTTGACTGTACATCTAATGTAGAAGACCCATTTTAGGGAGGACTTTTGGTCAGTTTAAGAAACAAAACTCTTGTTTAACAAGGGGAAATCAATTTTAAAAAATCAATAACTGTTTACATGTATCTACTTAATAACATGATTTACAGTTAGATTATATTAGCATTTTGAAATTTATCGAGAAAGCTGTATCAGTTCGGTGTGTATGTGATATTAGCGGTTCTGACAAGATGTGTAGTGTTGATGTCACATGCAAACTCGAAATGATATCGCTTTCCCTTTCAGCTAACTGCACTCATTACTCCATTTGCCAGTAATAGTGGAACTTCGTTATTTGCCATAAAAGAGGTAATGGAGGAAATGGGGCGTAATATAACGCCTTCCGACGTCAATTCAATATCTTCATACACGTGTATTCAAGTTGCATTCTATGTAAAGTCCCTAGTAATATTTAGTATCCACTTTCGTTCTGGAGAATTTTTAGTAACCGATTTTTGACAGTAATGTTGCGATTCATCAGTTTTGTGTACCGAAACATTTCATCAGGGATTTCACAACTTTTACTTTTCATTCTTGATACTTCCAGACAGTCTGTGATCTATACATGCAGACTGTTTGTTGGTTTGGTATGCTTTCAATGTTACGGATACGACTATTTAACTTCATTGCTGGGCAAATTTCGAAACCATGCATAATTAATAATAGTTTCAGTCTTACATAAGTAATATGAACAAATGAGATATTTCAAAGGAGGTTGGTGGTGGTGGTTGGATGTTCGTATCACCTTACCAAATACTTCCATGTTTTTGGAGTACAGTAGTAACAGGATGAAGGCCGGTAAAATTGGATCCAATGAAAATACCCACAATCACGTTAATGAGAAGCTTATTTCTAATGGAAATTAGTGATGAAATAATCAGAGAACCTACTAATGTGCACAGAATTCAATAAAATTAAAGTCATTTTACATGGATATTATAAAGCATGAATTTTCAATCAATAGTCATAATGACTTTGTATGTCGATGGATATGATTAAAGTATTTGCACAAAACCCACATAATTCAAGGACGCCTCGTAACATCTGAATGTGCATGTCTCAACCGTGTAATACACGAGACACGTTCAAGTGTGATTACAACGGCCTACAACCGCTCCGGTGACCTACTGGTTAGAGCGTCCGCCTCAGATGCCGGAGGTCGTGAGTTCGATCCCGCGGTCGAGTCATACCAAAGAATTACAAAAATGTTACTAAAAGCTGCCTCGCTTGACACTCAGCGTTAAGAGGTTTGTGTTAGGACTGGTTGATCTGGTGTCAGAATAATGTGACTAGGTGGGAAATCATGCTATGTGTCTGCGGCATGATGCCCCAGTGCTAAATATCACTATAAACTGCCCCACTGCAGACATCGTAACGATATGACTGAAAAATTGTTAATGCTACGTTAAAAATCATAATCACATCACAACGACATACATTACACATGCGCACACTTGAATTGACTTCATTACGCCTTTAAATATTTCATAAGAATGACTGGAAAAGCTTATTATTGCAATAATTACGCTATTAGAAGACTAATTTCACTTGTTTATTAGATTCAACCATTTTTTATTATTTAGTGCGTACAAATATACTTGATTTCATCTTGTCTGTTCAGGTTAAAATGTTTAATTTTTGGAACAAACTATAATATATCTGATAGCGTGGTGCTATGTGATATAGGTCTGACCTTCTTGAAAATTAGAATAAATTCCGAAACAGTCAATATATAAAACAATTTGTCCACACAAAACGGATAGAGAGAAACAATGCAGTTTTAATGTGGACTGCTTTGTGACAAGACTCCTCTGCTTTGAGATGATACGCAGACCCAACCATAGAGCAAGGCGAACGAGGCTACCGCCTCGGGCCCCGCGCTTCTCTGCAATGTAATGTTTTGCTTGAGTCCCTGTGCTAATCGCTTTCTGCCTTGGGCTCCGCATGTTGCATTGGGCCCCGTACATCGTAGGGTTGGGTCTGATGATACAGAGATAAAGTTGGTTGTCAGTTCTATAGTCGTGGTCACATTCACGGCCAGAGAACTTAAGGTATAGCGGGTTTTCCACTGCCAGTGCTTTGTTTCTGCAGCGGCTAGAACATAAATCTTTATTTTTAAACCAACAGAGTTAAAACCAGTAAATCTTCCAGCTACTTTTTCAGTTATAGATAATGCATAGGCCTTTTCGTACACACAATTGCTTGATAGTGGTATTCATAATTGATACGGGTGGCTGTATCAACTATCAGAAAATAATCTGTAGGAGTTATATATAATTAATAGGTATATGACAACGCTATTTCCATATTCTTGAAATTGGGACACGATTTGGGGTGGTCTGTAAGTGTTACAACCGGTTAGGACATAATTAGTTGTGGTCGGCAGGTGTGCATAATGGGTTAGGACATAATTAGGCGTGGCCTTCAGGTTTGTTCAATGGGATAAGACATAATTAGGATGGGTCTGCAAGTGTGTCCAACGGGTTAGGATATAATTAGGGGTGGTCTGCAGGTGTACACATCGGATTAAGATATAATTAGGGGTGTTCTGTAGGTGTTCACAACGGTTTAGGATATAATTAGGGATGTTCTATAGGTGTGTACGACGGTTTGGAAATTTTGATCCATGTTGAGCCAGAGGGCATTTGGGTGGATACGTATAATGATATTGATAATTACAGCTTAGAGCGAGCGTGGAGTAGTGTTTCTCTGCGGCACACTTCTATTATTTTAGCAAGGTTTTCAAGCAAAATCTTCTGTTATGAGTGACACGTCTATATAATGTATACAGTGACATAAGCGTAGATGCATCTAGATATGAAGCTGTTTACATTTATTTACTGATATTGACTCATCAATAAACTTCCTCTTAATGGGCTAACAATGCACATTTTTATTTTAATACTTGATTACATTTGCTCTCCTCTCATCGTCAGGCAACCATTAGAGCTTATAATGAAAACACTTAACATTTTCACCACATACGTCATTTTTAGTTTTTTTAAAAATTTCTTTTAAAACATAAGTAGTGAAGGGGGCGATTTGACGACAATGGGACTTAAATGTTAAAAGCGCGGTGGGCCTTTGGCGACAAGATTTATAGCGATAATGGGAATTAGCATAACAGACATGGTTCCGAACCTTTGGCGATGAGAGGAATTTTAACATGGGCGAGCTTCTTTAGCGACAAGGGGAATTGAGCAGGAGTACTAGACACTGGCAACAATGTTGCAAGTGGCTGACCTCAAGCAGGCGTAACAACGTGGCAAGGGACTAACTTGAATACCCCTTACTGTAGGGACCAATAAAGATATAGACAGAGATAAAGACATATCACACAAACATAGATTTATGAACGCGCCCCCGCGTCTCAGCCTAACCTAACGCAGGTCATTTGATCAAATCTGGTCCGGTTTGGCTAGTGGACAGCTCTATACCAATGATATGTAAAGCACCTGCGCTATTGTTCAAACGTATTTTGGTTATAAATTTGAATTATTTGTTTAATTGGAATTTTGTGTACTTGGCGTACTTTAGTGTTCGGCCCTCCTAGAAACGAAAAAAAAAAAGTAGATCGATGGTTTTGTGACTATTATGGATATATCTTGTCTTTAGCTAGCGTACATCAGTGTCCAAAACGACCTACATCAGTGGTTGATGGTTTAGTACTTAGTCGATTATGGTTATCCAAACTGCGTTGATGATGAAAATATGCAATATATTGTCCACACACCATGAAATACATGCCTTGTAATTTCACATTATTGAAGCGATTCGTCTGTAATTTCTTATCATAAAATTGATGATGTAGTCTTATAAAGGCGGTAAATCATACGAATCAAAATATTCCACACAGGCATCATGGGGAAAGTAGACGTTTATTTATTAGGTTCCTGGGAGATACCTGTCGTCTGTGTTGATAACATAAGCTTGATGTTTTGTTGTTTGACTTTTTTTTTGGTTTGCAATGAGGAAGTTCATCTTTAGCGCACACGACAGGATTCCAAGAATCTGTGCACGAACTGTTTTTCAAAATGTAATAGACTTTCCAGATATTTATTTTGTTTCTTTTATTTCTTTCACATGTAACGATAAGTCATGAATTCAATCCTGACGGTTTGCTTGAAAATCTCTGTCAAGTAATAGTCTCTTTGCTTTTATCCGTACTCAGGACCAAAAGAGATTAGATACAATTGATCTCTAGAGCAGTCAATGGAGTGAAAAATGATCACGGACGTCTTTCTATCACTGATGCAATACTGCTTCTTATAATCTAGAACGACTTCTCTCAAACTGTTGATTCTAGAGTGTTGTTGAATTCGACATACAAGATGACGGTCACCGTCTCAAAGCTTTTGGAAAATGAAGTTCCACATGCTGTTGACCAAATTTTATAAGGTGGAAATTTCCCTCGCTGCTGCCTTAGACTGGAGTTAAATCAAAGACCCACAAAGCGTAGTCTCCTGCACAATCGTCATACGAAATGCCTTGACTTCTGTTGGTCCCTAGTTGTCCCATTACTTTGTAAAAGAACGAGTATGATCTCAAGTAATTCTTCTGGGCAAAGCTAAGTTCGTAGGGTCTGGTACACAAGGTTTTGCCATAGCAATTGATTTTGATCTTGGACACTCTGTAGTGCTTAAACTCGAAATGATTGGCAGTGATGGCTTCGTTGAGGGATTCATTGCTAACGACACCGACGGCTAATTGTTTTCACTCTCACTTCGTATCGGATACTTGGTGGTTGTTCTGCTCAAAGTGTAAATGGTTTCATTTCCCACTTTAGGTAACAATTCAATGCGTCGAACGTAGAGTATGGCTTCATGGATGATGGTTTTGAGATGGTTGGCATTGGCCATAAAGTGGAAACCGGTACTGCTAACATTCAGTCTCAAGCGGATATCCACTACGTTCAGCAAATACTTCTTTTGCAACCCATGTCCAGATGCAAACGATCCATCAGTTCTAAACTACGTCCTTACATGATTTCGACGGTCGCTAAAGCCCACATTGTGAGAATTGTCAGTTGCTGTTAGGTCTATGTCATTAAACTTGTGTCCTCGCCTGATGTTTCAGGTTTCCATACAACGCAAGCTCCAGACGAGTGTTCTTTGCATCTTGTCAGTACGTCAAGAGATTTTCCAGGTACGCTCGGTATGGGTAAGTATCCATGTTGCTGCAGACTAGTTTGTTATTCAAATATGAATCCACTAGGAATACTATGAAATTGTTGACGGGAGCTTCTCTATCATCAGCTCCCGAAGCCCATTTTGATCACTTTGACATTCACGCACAAGTAACTGCTATTAAGATCGACGTAATCTTCAGGCTGTCCTTTGATTTCAAAGTTGATTGGGCTGAGGTTGTCAAATAGTAGATGGAATGAAATTCTACCCATTGGGATTCTTGCATCGTCATCATAGTGGGTGGCATGGTAAACAGATCCTGCTCCTTCTTGGAACATTCTCAAGACTCTCGGTGCATGATTTTTTCTCGTCTACCCAATATGTCTTTCCCAGTTTGAAGCAAGACATTTTTCCTGCTATCAAGAAAGCTTCTTTGGAGTTTTGTTTCTCAATAATGACATTTTGGAGAACTTCTTTGCCTTTCGTCATAGCGGAATCGTTCAAGTCGTGAAACCCTCGTATCACTATCGATTTCAAAACTGGGCCGACTGAAGGATGTCTCATAAACCATGTCCTCACTGTTTAGCGACTCCTCAGTACATAGGATACATGACCTGGAAGTCGTCCGAGAATCGTTTTCGATGATGGAGTTTTACCGTAACTTTTCCTTAGGAAAATATAATATTTTGTCCCATATCTCCTTTATAGTAATGTTGACACTGTCAAAATATGACTTACTGACAGATAAATAGTGAAGATGTACAAATTCGCGGTGAACGTGATAGTATTTCCACTTTTCTAGTCATTGGTTATGGCAAAATCCACTTTGAAAGGAATGATTCACAGTAACTGTACGGATGTGTGTCCCACCACGTTGTATTCCACCACATATGTGTCCAGAAGATCAAATTTAGTCCTTGGTTAAGTTCTACAAAAATCGAAAAAACTTCGCAAAATGTCAAGTTGTTGGTGATGAGTGGCATGTTGTTATACTTGATCGTCTTGAGGTCTCCACGAAAAATGTCAAACAGTTCAGGACAAACTGTAGTAAACAACGTTTTGGCATCCAAACATTTCATCAGCAGGCGACGAGCCACTTTATCTTGCTTAAGGGTAACACTTTATTTGGTTTTGTCCAAGGTTTTTGGAAACAGCGTATTTAATTTGGAAGCACTCGTGTGCACCTGATATTGACCCCTAAAATAATAGTCTGCTGAAATTTCAACTTATAGATGTACCGTGGAGTATCAGGGGACACTGGTCATTTCATTCAAGCATCTACAGTTTCGCTTCCATTTAATTATTGTTGCACTTGGTCGTCCGGAACTTCGACCTCCAAAGTGTTTTGATTTTTAAGTGATGATTTTTTTAAAATTTCTGTAGGGTGAATCATTTCGAACAAAGCCACTTACCAATGGTGTTCGTGATCCAATTGGATGGAATGAGGTAATTTGGCCGCCAAATAACGCAATTTATTGTAAGGAAACACATTCATGGAACTGTCACTGGGTAAAGATAAGCAAAATTGGTTATTCATAATTGTAGAGTTCCGCTGTAGGTGGGGTCACTTGAGGTCAGAAGAGTGTCTAAAAGAGTGTTGTTGGTATTGTGAGTGACATTGTGTGCAGGACTCTCGTTGTTACCGTTAGAGTATTTCAGGGAAGGATTGTGAAGAATTGTTCGCTTTCTTGTTGCAAACTCAAATTGGCAATCGCAGCACCGATAACACAATACACCACAAAGATATGACAGAAAAAGACACACCCAATCTCATGTCAATACTCTACCTTTCTTGGGGACAGTCACAGTCGGGGACGTACCAAACAGGCGCTTAAAGACGGTTACTTCATTGTCAAGAGTAACGTTTTGGGGGCATATCCGATGCTCTGATGGTAAAATTGGTTGTACCCTTTGACCAGGTGTGGTAAGACGTTGATGTACTTGAGAGTGTGTTTACGCGTAAAATGTTTCCACATGCGTTCTTTCAAGGTACGTTGAAAATGCTCCACGATGCTGTTTCTGGAAAATACGTCGATTACACAAAACAAATATTTGTAGCCACGATTGTAGTTGGCCAAATGAGAGACATGGGCTAAATCATCCAGTTTGCTATTGATGATCGATACCCTCCACGGGTACGATTTCTGGAAAATCTTCGTCGAGTGGGCTTGTATAAGGTGTAAGTGGCTTGTTCTTGTAACCATTGTTGCACTTGAGGTTAACGGACACTTTTGAGTCGAGTTTTGGAGGCACGACACAAATTCTGAACTCCTCTCAATCCGCTTCGATCCGCTCTTCCACTATAAATAACCGAGGTTCACTTCATTTTATTCACCTGTTCTCGTCGCAAGATGAGGACTAAAGTAGAATTGTCTAACCTCCTATTGTCGATGCTGTTCAACGCGGACTCACCATGTATGGCAAATCATCATGGGCTATCACCCAGATCACCGAGACGGCTCTTTATAAACGAAGGATCTATGTTGAGAGAGTCTTAATCTACGGTCCAGAGGTCAGACAAAGTTTGAGGAAGAGAAGATCGGTGCGATGCCCTCTATGTTAATTGAATTCTGTTAAAAAAAACGGCCAAAGGCCATTTGCAGGGCCACTCCATTCCCTAAAACAAATTTACTTTCTTTCGTAATAAAACTTTTAGTCGATTTTTTGTGTGATAGATTTTGTTCATATTTTTTTTTTGTGTGATATGTCTATGTCTCTATGTATATAGTTGTCCTGACAGTAACGCGTATTCAAGTCAGTCCCTTGTCACACTGTTCCGCCCAACGGAGGTCAGCCACTTGCAAAATTGATGCCAGTACCGTGAAGTCACCCTTTTTCAATTCTTCTTGTTGATAATCAGAGGCACCCATGTTAAAATTCCCCGTGTTAAATTTCCCCTTGTCTCCAAATGCCGGGATCCTGTCTGTAATGCAATCTTATTAAAATCAGATTTTTATTGTCCTACGTAAAGGTCTGACAGCCACCGCTCAGGGGTCTTATTCTGGTGACGTATGAATTAACAAATGGAAATTCAACTTTCGGAATTAGAAAGTTAATTAAATCGTACAATGGTAATAACATGGGTCACCATAACATGACCACTTCACGTAAGACAGTGGAGATCTGATTTGAATCAAATTGGATGGGCTGGAGTCCCTCTGCCACAATTGTACGCGAAAGGACATGATCGCTTTCTATAACAAGTTTTCTTTACTGTTTGATGGTTACAATTATGCTTAAAAACGCTTAACATACATTGACTCCGCCCCTCCCCCTCCCCATTCTACCACCGCATGGGATTAGTCTCTCAGACTCCTCTCTTATTTGTTTATACCCTCCCCAAATTCACCCACCACACCCAACGTTCAATCTGGACCGCCAATCTCTCCAGATGTTATATGCAAGCAAATTTGCCACCATACCTTGATAACAATTAAAGACGTGAGTGAAGGATATGAGCAATGGTCCTAATGCAATACTGCCATTACGTTAAAATTAGAGATGCTCGGGGAGGGGGATATGGTGACAGAACTACTTAGTGATGGCAAAAAACAATCTGCGGTATTTCGTAAGTGGAAGCGAAGGTTTATGAGTAATGAAATAATTACATTATACTGACACAAAAAGGCAACAGAAGATAAGTTTTACAGTGGCAGATATTGAGTATCATAATCATTGTATGGCATTAAAGCTATAGAATACAAGTATTCCTGCTTGGAAGGCATATAGGAATGGTAGTGGCGTATAATACAATTATTTTAGCGATTGGAGTGGTGTAAAGTGCGACGTTTTACGCCATTGAATGATGGCAAACAGATAGGGTCAGAATGGTATGGTGCAGTGGAAATTCTATTTCGACAAGAATAAACTATTACACTTTAAATATTGCTGGTAGTGACAACAGTAACTCTATAAGGAGACACAAAATAGAAAGGTCTCTATGGTGTTTTTCTTGAAAAGTTCTTACAAAGATCTGAAATTTGTCTATGTAGAAGTAAATTGTATTTATCTAAAGCATATGTGTTGGATTGAACTTAGTATTTCTCTGTTAAGCAAAACAATTGCGGTACTAGTAGATTGACTTAAGTTAGTGATAAGTTTCTAAAAAGATATTTGTTATTGACAGAATGCTTAAAATGTTCTTTATTACTATCCAAAATAATGGGAAATATTGACTCATTTCTTTCCTAATTTGTCTGTTATCAACTATAATCCTGTTTCCATAACGACTTTATACTACTAAAATCTCCCACAGCATTTATATTTCAACTTTAAATTCAATGCTTCCGTTGTAGGGTGTTTTTGTAATATATAATATATAATATGGGTCTTTACATCGATTAAATGGCATAATGCATAAATAACAGACAAGGTGATCGATTATCTTGTGCAGTACCGGATTTAGGCATAAGCTAAACAAGCTACAGCTTAGGGCCGCAAAGTCTGAACTCAATCTGAAGGAGCCCCTCAAATTTATTTTATACCAAATATGGCCTCTATAGCTTCCCTTAGCTTTATCTAAATCCGGCACTGGTCATGTGCGAATGAGAGAATTTATGCTCCAAAAAAAAGCCATCAAATGGCATTAAATTGCAGAAAAACATTGGCTGCCAGGAGTCCATCCCAGACTCGATGAGGATGCTTACAGCGTTCCTCCAAACCCCCTAGCAGGTGTAAGGGGGCACTATCACTTTCAGAAGAACGCTCCCTCTGTTTCGGCCCTTCAGGTCTCATATTCTGGTCATTTGGGCAATTATTGTCGCTCTGGGTGCCATTTACACCATTAACAATGGGCGCTATTTACCCTTAGTACGCCAATGACGAGTGTCCGAAACAATGTCTATCAAATTTGTTTCTTTTTCGCTCTCCATCTTCTTGGCTAACATGAAAGCACAAATGTTCACAAAATGTCCGAATTCATATTCAGGATTGGCCTCAGTTATACCATCTATAAGCAAACATCAGTGGTACAAATTACACAATGATAGTTGATGATCTAGCATATGTTTTGGTTGGCTCTTTTTTTTTGTTCCTACATCAATTTTTCTTAACTTAATCTTCCGCCAACTACCCTATATCTTAGCAAAATGGTCAATAGATTAGTTTCTAAACTGTGATGTGTTTGAAGATGTGATGTTTTTGACTGTCACCTTGAATTTTTTAATCCACTTAAAAAAGCAACACGAAACAACAAAAAAAATGCATTGGTTGATCTTTTGTGTTGAATTTCTTAAACAATGGGTCTATTATCTTTCTTTTTTCAATGGCCTGTACATACGTCAGGATGTGTCTTTTTCTCAAGAATGGTGTGAAGAATTGTGGTCCCTGCATTGTTCTGTTCTGCCATTTTTCAATTTATTTTTCATCTGAAAAGTCAAAACAATGGGCAGTTTTAAATCATTTTTAAAATAAATGCATGATCTCAACAAAATGTTAGAAAACACACGTTGTCAGATTTGAATCTCTCGGTAAGAGCAAGAGTATATGAGACGTGGGGATATTAAAACATTATGATAATAAAATGAGACATGCATATAACAACTTGACTAAGAACTACTACTACTACTACTACTACTACTACTACTACTACTACTACTACTACTACTACTACTACTACAAACATCAATAATAATAATAATAATAATAATAATAATAATAATAATAATAATAATAATAATAATAATAATAATTAATAATAATAATAATAATTCGATGGTTTGATCAGATGAGTTATATTGCGACGTGGGATATTGTGACATAGGTCACATAGGAATTACTACAACATGGACCGAGAAAGAAAAATACTGCGATGTAGTCTACAGATGTGTATAAAGATGTGTTTAGATGTAATTTGAGACTAAACCATTTCTTTGGGTTATTCATTGGAATTATAAAGTGTCTTTTAAAACTGGACTAAAATATTATTCCGTGGCTATTGTGAATTTATTCAAAAGAGTTCTGGACAATGTCACTATTTATACATCAAAACTGTCGGCACATCAGCACATTCGAGGACCCGTGTATCCATCGAAAAATTTGATTCATTTGGACTTGTGTCGAGTGTTTGAAGATTATTTCAAAATTAATTCAAAATACAGCAAGTTCCTCTAAATTTATATTCAATAAATTAGAGAATTAAAGTATTTGTTCAATTTTTCAAAACTTATTGGTTTAGCTTTTCTCTTTCAATTAATTTAAGACCATATTGTAGTCCCAATAATGACTTTTTTTCATGGATTTAATGATGATAATTTAAGAATACTAGAGTTTGGTTCTTTGCATAGTTCGACATCACAATTCAATTATAAATTTATTGTTACACAGATCTGTATCGAAAGGTAGATATAAAGAGCTAGAATCTTCAGAATTAAAAATGAGGCTATAAAAAACCCATTAGTGCATAATATTTACATGTACAAATGAAGACTCGACTTAATTCACTCTGTAAAGACCGAATTTGAGGGGGAAGGGCTATTTAATCTAGTTATGCACCTAAAGGTACGATTGGAGACGTTCTGTTGCATGGCACATAAATCTAACGTACATTTTAATATTCAGCAACTCTGTGTAAGTCATGCCCTTGACAGCAATTATCAAATCAGGTACTGTACTTTAAAAAAGAAAACTTATTTTTTTTCACAAATGGACGTTAGAAAAAACGCTCATGAACCGCAAAAACACCATCCATAGTCTCTCTCTCTCTCTCTCTCTCTCTCTCTCTCTCTCTCTCTCTCTCTCTCTCTCTCTCTCTCTCTCTCTCTCTCTCTCTCTCTCTCTCTCTCTCCATTGGACACTCAACGATATTTTAATAAACGTATGCTGTTAACGTAACAGTCACATGTTACACGTTACACGACTGAGACAATCTCAAGTTACTTCTTAAAAAGAATTACGATTGTTGTAATAACAATAAATACCGGTGCATGTCGATATGCACAAGGGCCACACTGTCCTACATTGCATGCGAGAACCCGACACTTAAATCAAATTGTTTATTCATTCATTATTTACTCGGGGAAAAAGGAATAAGTAACAAGCAACCACCTTGATATCAACTGCCATGTGAAAGGGAGACAATAAGTTAAGGCTTATTACTATAGCTGCAAAACGATTATTTCCGAATGATGTTATCATTACATAAACCAGCGTCACGTATAATACACGGATTGCATAAAAAAAAAGATTTTAAGGAAAGATGTAAATGGATGATAATTGTTGGTCTTCTGCATCAAATAGTTTCCAGTTTATATGTTATATATGTAATTGGAACAGATAGAACTTACACAAAGAAAAGCTTGAAATAAAGCGATAATTAAATAAATTTGCAACAATAACTAAGGTATCTACCAAACATCTTCTTTTTAGCATTTAAGTGAAAAATATAGCATCCTTTCATTCATAAGTCTCTGGCTCAACTAGCGACGGTATGGACATGACCAATATGTATACTGTTCAGTGTAGTATATTTATCCGCATGACAACGATTGAAATAGCTACATGTCACAGACATTCCTTAAACCGTTCTAAAATTCCGTGACCTCTTATTTTAGAGAAAGATAAAAAAAAAAATTAAATAATAATACATTGGCACTCTCATAGCAGGTGCACTAATACAGGCCTGGCTCTATGGCAAAGCGAACGAGGCAACCGCCATGGACCCCGCGCTTATCTACAACGCAACTATTTTTTTCTTCTTGGGACACTGCTCTCATCGCTCGCTGCCCTGGGCCCCGCACATCCTAGGGCTGGGCCTGCACTAATGATGCATAAGAAAAATATTTAATTGGTTTGGGAAGAAAAAAATCTGACTAAAACAGAATATATTCATTCACAGACAGCAGATTGTGTTTCAGGGTTCGATTTTGGGCTCGTTGTTGTCTCTACTCATCAGTTTTGAAAAAAACGTTTGAAAGTACAAATCTGTTTTCGTGGTTTTAAGGTAGTTACTTTTATGTAATTAAGTGGCTAGGTAGCTGAACAGAAAGGTCAGTCACGCTCTAAGATTGTCACACGGGTATAAAAAATTAAATAAACAGTGGTAAAGTTGTTTCATTCTAGGTGAGAAGAGCAAAATACAAAAGGTTAATCATTACAAGTTTAAGGAGTTTTAAAACTCCTCCCTAATGTGTATGTATATGTATATAAATTTTTTTAAATTCCTGGTACATGATTGAGTCTATATTATGTGTAGCTTTATTCATGCCAGTAAATTATTATGATTATTCATAATCATAATATTAGAAAATTAATTTTTACACGGGTATAAAGTTATATTCTGAGATATTATGAGTGTAGATTGAGTAAGATGAAAAAAATAGTCGTTGACGTCGGTGTTTATGATAATAATATTAATAATAAAACCTGCTGACAATTTTGGTGTAATTTCTCATTGACCGATAGTGCTAACTGGTATCTTATAAGAATTAAGTTATTTTCCATTGAATGAGCTAGGTCAGGTGGTCTCTTTTGCGATATGGGATATTTACAACAAAAAAAAAACCCACATATCTAGTAGGAGTAAAATGTGTTTGTAAGTGGAGATGGCCAATTTTGGTTATTTTTATTTTCGCATGTTCTTGCTGTGACATCAGTCTTCAAAAGTATTTCATGTGTTTAGACATTATTGGAGAGAAAACATTTGTTTGGATTATTGCAAAATGCTCATTGGACCAAAATACGATTTTGTGACTATTGTGACTTATTCAAAGGAGTTCAGGACATCGAGATTTTGATATATCAGGACTGTTGGCAGACCAGTGCATTTGAAGATCTGAAATTCATTCAAAATATTCGATATTTTTGGACTTAATACAACTTTTAAAGATTATTTTGCATTCATGCCATAATGCCATAATTTCCTCTTATATTTTCATTTCATAACTTTGATAACGAAACCGTTTGTTAAGTTCAGAAAACTTGTTGTTTTTGCTTCTTTATATTGCTTAGTTTATGACCATAGAGTCTTAGCGATTGTTACAGCAGCCAAACAGTATCATACAAAATATACATATATTGAAATTGTAATTTGGTTGTTGGATATTTAGATTTAAAAAACGAGTACGATAAAAAAAAGTTTTTCAAAAATGTTATATAAGTATGAAATATTGGAAGAATTTGCCAGAATCAAAAGTTGAAAACTGGAGATATCAAGTTGTTGAAGACCATTGCAATGTACTGACCAACTGACGGCTTGGCATTTTCTTGGGAAAGTTCGCTTGTACTGCTGTCCTATTGAACATTGATTTTCTTTCTTAAAGTAACAAAACATTCATGCGTGTAGTTTTCCATTTATCAACAACTGCCTAACACAGTACGGAAGAAAATACAGTCAAGAAAATGTAGGTCTAAATTAACTCAGTACGGACGAGGAGGAAAACAGTGCAGAGAATGTCTTCACCGTAGGTCTTAATTAACTCAGTACGGAAGAGAAAGAGTACAGTGATAAAAATATCTTCACCGTAGGTCTAAAATCATATTTCTAATGAGTGTACTCGTTAGTGAACTCCTAACCTCTTTATGATACTTGCTTGGGAATTAGTTCTCATATTTCTGGTTCATCTACACTTTGTTGAAAGTCAGTTTGGATGTACCGATTCATCTGCTCTTTGTTAAGATCCGTTTTAATGTTGCTGGTTTACTTGCTCTTTGTTGGGAATTAATTTTTTTGCATTGTTCGTTGTTGGGAGTCGGCTTTAATGTTGTTGGCTCATCCAATCTCTGTTGGGAGTTCTAATGTTGCTGGTTTATCTGCTGTCTGTTGGGAGATCTAACATTGTTGGCTGCTGTAGTCTTGATTGGGATTTTGTTGTAATATTGATAGTGTATTTATTATGTGACCCATTGCAGAAAAATTATTATAATATTACATTAAAGATACAAATAAAAACTAACTAATCTTGGATTCAATCAGTCATGGGTAGTCGTATCTATGTATCCTTTCTGAACGGTGTTGTGTCAGAAGCAAAAAGGAAAGCCAGCCTTAAAAGATCAACCTGTATTTCATTGTCTTCAGGTGTATGTTTTCTAATTTCCTGAGGTACTACTTATTTATATAGCCGGTTAAAAAATAAAAGCGAGTATCTTTATTTAGAGTCACCAGGTTGAAGCATCATTTCATCTGTTGGAATTATTGTGGGTTTCTTTTATCCCTTTTATTTATCCGCTGAAATTATGTATTTCAAAACCGTATTCTACGTTAATATTCAGGAAAGATGTTTTCTCACAGACTCATAATTGTTGTGTCTTTAATTTTGATTAGCTAACATTTTTTTCATTTGTGTTTTGTTTTGAATTCAGCTAAATCCTGTCTGCACCAAACAAACCCCAGTGTTTTAAAGACGTAGATTTATTTATTAAAAAATATAATATAATGAGATCGTTAGGAGTATATTTATAATCCAGCTTTGTTATACAGAATGACGGAGTTGCTTGGTTTTGACCAGAAATATTATAAAACCATTGTCAACACTTAACCTTGACTGAATTAAGTTTTAAACATGAATCCTGTTATTTCGTTATAACCATGGTAACCAACACACTTACACAACATTTAAGACAAAAAAGTAACCTTTTCAACTTTAAAATCCATGGACCAAATGGACTGGTTATTGATGGATGCAAGAGAAAGATTTCAATTGACACTCATCCTTTTCTCTGTCCCTGTTGGATAATATTTGGTGCACGTATTTGATGAACCTGATGCCGCCATAGCTTCTCTTTGAACAATTATAAATGTCACATAAATAGAAACCAGGATACCATTAAATACGAAAATTCAGTGTGACCATCATTGTTTTCGATAATATGAACTGCAAGGAAACGGACGTCAAACGATATTTCATCACGATACTGTTATCAAAAGTGGAACATCAGACGTTTGACCTAATTTTTAAAATAAATATCTTTATGCATTTTGTTAATTGAAGTTGAATGTTTTAATTTTTAAGACCAAAACAGAACAAAATAATTTCTACAGTTGGAAACCCCACTACTGATGGTATACAAATTGAGTACTAAATACTCTGACATGTGTCCCAAGGGTTTTTGAGAAATTTGATTGTTTCATTATTAATATAATAAAAGTTGAATCTATGCACTATATTCATCAACATTATATCCTGTATTCAATTTCAAACTAACGAAGTATCATATAAATTCTTTGTTCAAGGCTGTGTTATTAGGTATAGACCTGGTTTACCCCTGTTTAAGTAAACAAGACTAAAAATACTGACATTTAAAACACTTAATATGCACGAAAAGACAAGCAATGTGCAACAGGTATTGGTCTGGGAAACATGGTTCATAATACCAGTGAGTCACAACGGTTACACACTTAATGGTAAGGGTTTCAGACAAAACCAGTTCTCAGGTATTATGTTTCAGAAGATATTGTTAGACATTGTTATAAACATAAAGGAAACAGATCAGCAGTTTTCGATTTCTAAATAGCATAGCTTGTAAAAGTAATTCTGCCTTGATGTTGTATGAAATAATAATCAGTACCAAAGAGCAAACATTTGAATAAAAATATAACCAATAACTCTTATGCCTTAATATCACGGACAACATGCTGCTCAACAGATACATAACATAGAAATAAATGACTCCGGCTATAATGTTCAGATAAACGAATGTTCGACAGTTATATTACATTTTTTTTTTAAAATAAATATTTCTTCTTTAAGGAGCTGATTGATTTAATTAGGGGGGGGGTGTCATTTCGAGCCAAGATAGTCTTTCTTTCACCTAAAAATAATTTGTTTCGAAATTGTAAAATGAATATAATCTTATGTTTCATAAACTAAGGAAAGAATAATGTTTTCTCGGTAGCTCCAAACTGCTTCTTCGCCTCCGTTTCTTCTCCACCATATGGCATACGTTCATACTTCTCTCAGCACAGTCAATATAAAAGGCGTATTTCTTTTTGGAAATGTTACGTTCCTAAACACGTCTATTTTCCATTATTTGCAAATGTGAATTTCACCTCCTTGTTCCTGAAACAGCTACACAAATCGAATACACAAGAGTGTAAGATTAACATATATATATATATATATATATATATATATATATATATTTATATATATATATATATATATATATATATATATATATATATATATATATATATATATATATATATATATATATATATATCCATGCATAATATAATATTGTATTCAGCAAAACCACAATGAAAACTAATTGCATACCCTCCTATCAATCGACAAAGATAGGTAAATAGAACAAGAGCTGTTTAGATAGGAAGCACCCCAGTTTCGATACATAGTTTCTCAGTGTCAAACGACTTTTACAATAATATGATATGAGATGAAATATTTGGAGATTTTAGTCATATTATTGATGGATAACACTAAACAAATAATAAGAGGCGATGAAATGAAAAAGTGAAAACCGTCAAGAAAAAAAATCATGCAGTTGACAAACCGCTACACATCTGTTAAAGAAAGAAATTGTCAAATTTGATTTGTCCCATCTCTTTGGTTCGATTCAATTAGAAATAATATGTTTAAAATTCCTCCCGTTTGATTCTCTGCCTTGCCTGAAATATTTATTGTACAAGACTGGGGCAAAGTAGGTTACCTTTACTGACTATCTGACACGTCTTGGCATTTACGGCAGACTTTGATCATGAGGCAAGTGATGTAAAATAGGAAAGAGAAAAGCAGATAGTGCAATTTAAGGTTTTATTCTCAACACTGGTACAATCAATCTACCTTTTTTTCTTCAGATAAATGAATACTGAACTCCTCAAAAATCCATTTCTGATGAGAATAGAAAATGCACACATTGTTTTGAAGCTTGTAACCCTTTTAATACGGTATATATGTGCTCTGTTAATTAAAACAGGAGAAAGATTGAAAAGATGCATTTTGCAGTCATATGTCCAGCATTTCTAAGGACTATATTACTATTAAGGAAAATTACTTTTGTGAATTTCTTAAGCACAACAGATGTGTGCAAATCTTCTAGCAACACACTTAGAGATAAGGACAATATTATTCTTACACAGTTTCATGTCATGATATTTTTGAGATAGTGACATTGAAAACAAAGTTTCTCCTCCATTTTGACTTTTGCTTGACAATGGCGCAATCAGTGAAGACCGCAAAAGATGATCGGACCATGTAAGAAGATTTTTTTTAGGAATGTGTTTATAATAGTGCCATAAATATTATTAGTAAGAAGCGTTTTATAACTGCACCGATAAATACATCAATAATTTCCATCACACAAGATTATCAAAGTGCATTAGGAATAAAAGCTGCAGGGAAATGGTTGAAACTTATCGTAGAAGCCAAAGCGGTGCTATTTTGAGACCTTTATCTAGAAACATTAACTGTTTAGGAAAAAAGTTAGCCAGGTATAATCCAACTGACCTGAATGTTAGCTTATAAGAATGTTATCAGATCACCTTCATTGGTGACCTCATGTGTCTATAGACACTCGTTGATCACGATCAAAGATCCTGTATATTCTGATAGAAAGGACAATGTTGATTGGAATGTTCGTGAAACAATGTGCTGAAATTTAAATATTCATAAACTAAGATTCATAAAATGTCCAAGGAACGCAGTTTGTGTGATCCTTCTTTGACAAAAATATGAGCATTTCTTTTAAATTGAACGTGTCAATTTAAATATCTGAACCTTGCAGTTTTTAACATGAAAAACAAATTTGAACTGAAAATTCTTCGACATCACACATACAAAATAATTTTCTAAAAATATAATACGTGATTGATATAAATAAACATTATGCAGGTTCACAAGTTTAATAAAAATAATTTGTGCACAAGATAAATCAATAAAATGTTATACAATTTTCGTTCCTAGATGCAAATGAAAATCATAATTCGTTTATATCGAAGCGCACTAGTTGATGTTAAACATCGTTGACTTCTAATTTGAATCACAGAATTGTTTGAGTGTTAGTGTATAGTTAATTTGCTAGCTCGATTGCTAATATTTGAAGAAACAGAATAAATTTATTGATATAGTTTAGATTGGATCGAAATCATACCAAAATCTCTCTCTCTCTCTCTCTCTCTCTCTCTCTCTCTCTCTCTCTCTCTCTCTCTCTCTCTCTCTCTCTCTCTCTCTCTCTCTCTCTCTCTCTCTCTCTCTCTCTCTCTCTCATAAGAACAACAAAGCAATAAACAGTCAGCTGTCAATTATCCCAACTGACTACAATATTAAGAATGTGGAGAGGATATCAAAATATAAGCAGCGGTGAAAAACCTTTTTGACAGCTTTAATTTAGCCAAACTTGCTGTTGACAGCTGTAGTAATGTTAACAATGCATGGCTGCGACTGTAACAACTCGTGTTAATTATTATCAACCAGGAACAGCTTGATCATTAGCTGATGCATATCCAGGAATAAAAATGAATACAGTTTGCTTGGGCTTTAACATTTACACAAAGCAACACCACATGTCCAAACATTTTATTGTTTTAGAGATTGTTGTTCTCCACTGACAAAGGAAAGTTAATATTGCTACATTATGTTAAGTCCATTCATCAGATTCAACTTAACATTTACAAAATATTTTGAAGCTGGTGAAATGCAAGGCTACAAAATGTAAGAAAGTTGTCTCTAGTACTATACAATTAAATGGACAATCCACTAATAAGTGCCGACATAAAGATGCTTTCTACTACGACAACATCACCATAAATATAATTATGGACATAGAGAGCTAGCAGAAATACCTTCTTCGAAAACCACACTCAATTCTCCCAGGAAGAGTTTTCAGGGTGATCTTAGTAAAAGAAAATAGCTCATTAGACTAGTTGTGAGTTAAAGACATTTCGAAATTAAAGTCATAGTAAACAGATACAACTCTTTAAGAAAGATTTCCGACAAATATGTTTATTGTTCATGATATATAATAAGGGCAATAAAAGCAATGGAAATAATATTCATCAAAAATGATCTCATCAATTCTGAAATCGTTGATATATATTTTGCTCATAATCTTTCTTCATCTCTTCGTCGGAATAATTGTTACAGGGGTCTTGAAAAGTTGATGACTGTCCTGATCGGAGAAGTGATGAATAAATAATGTTATGCAATTCCGAAATCTGAAATTCAAGTTACATTCTTTATGAAAAACGCATTTTATTACTCCAGTCAACTGATCCTGATTGGGAAATGTGTACTTCATTTGTTTATTTCACAAATAAAGCATGCATTTGTCAGATACAACTGTCATTCATCTTCCTGTGTGAAAACTAAAGGTTTTACATTTATCCTTATTAATTCTTCGTGCACTAGTTCTGCGATCACAAATAGATTAAACTGGCTGTTAATATGTGTAACTCATTTGTAAGGGTTGCCAGTAAACTAATAAATTGTTTCTAGAAATACACATGATTTCACCGAATTCCAAGAAATAGACATGACATTGTGCATATAACGAGAGAGACGAAGGGAGTTAGGTCATTTTGTTCGAACAAAATTTTACAAGTGTTACAGTTCGATTATCTGTATATGCAATCTAAATTAACGACATAATTGTCTAAAAGGCATAGCTAATTTACTCTCTTGCTGCCATTGATAATCTATGTAGGTCATTCCAATGATTAACGTAATTATTATTTCGAGGAATTTTTGAAGACTGCTATGTATCAATGTTTTTTTGATAGCACACCAAGTTTTACGGCTGAAACTTGCGACAAAAGATAATCTGAAATGATTATTTATAAAAGGAAGCTATGGAATATAAAGAATAATATCAATATAAGGACGATTGTTTTTACAGGAAGATAAATTGTGTTCCCTGTAAGAAACCCTCTCCCCCGAAAGTTTATGGCAGATTACAAAACGACTAAATTTAAAAGCGTATGCATATATATATATATATATATATATATATATATATATATATATATATATATATATATATATATATATATATATATATCAGCGAGCCAACATTCATGCAAACCACCGCCAGCATGCATATGGTAACGCAAGAAAATGGCAACGATACCAAACATCTGGAGACGGAGTAAATTATATGCGGTGATTGTTGTGTGGCGGTTGCTAAAAGAAAAAGAAGAAAAAAGATGCCAACCTTCTCTTCTCAAAGACCAATGAATAGAGTCTGACCAAAATTGACAGAAAACGTGATAACGTAATGACATTTCAAATTTATGTAAACGATGTTGATGGGTAATGAAATATTGCCGCCGTTTTTGCGGTGGTTTGCATGAATGTATATATATATATATATATATATATATATATATATATATATGCATACGCTTTTAAATTTAGTCGTTTTGTAATCTGCCATATATATATATATATATATATATCTTTATATATATAAAGAATACAAATCATATGGCGAATAACAACCCTCTCAAGCGTACTGGATCCACCAAGGGATCACGTTTGTCAGGGATTAATTAAAATAGATGCAATAAACTGACGACGAACAGTACGAAACTAGTAACTAACTAGCCTAAGCGCTTTCGACTCTTAATGAGTCTTTTTCAAAGCTGTACAGAAGCCCGGTCGCAGAACACTTCTCCTCCCCTGGCCACACTTTCAGTGATATAATACTTATCGCTATTGCCAACAACCACAGCTGGAGTTCCGAAACCAGGAAGGAAAAGGAACCATACTGGATAAACCGCTTTAGAACATTGAAACCAAGCGGTCTAAACCAAGAAGACTAGAAAATGAAAACTATGCACTAGTAGAATTTAACATTTTCCAACTCTTCTTATCCTTCAATTTTTACTATAAGAATAACCGGTATAGAACCAAATATCCGGGATATAATCTGCGTCACATATGTACACAAAGTAAAAATAGATGTCGCTTTGGCTTGTAGACTTTTAGGGAATTATACAACGTTTTCAGTTTCCGCAACTAGTCTATACAAGCTGGTTGTATTTATAGTTTTAGCACATGTGAAGATAGAAATGTAGAGGTTTACAAACGCAACGTTTTTGTGTTTATTTGTTTGTCGTAACTATGTTTTGTATTTGCCTTTGAAAAAGACTCATTAAGAGTCGAAAGCGCTTAGGCTAGTTAGTTACTAGTTTCGTACTGTTCGTCGTCAGTTTATTGCATCTATATATATATATATATATATATATATATATATATATATATATATATATATATATATATATATATATATATATATCAGCGAGCCAACATTCCTGCAAACCACCGCCAGCATTCAGTACGATTATTTATTTATGTATCGTGTGTAGTGCATGTCCATCCATTTAACAGTACCATCATCAGCAAGGGGCAGAGCTTGCAGTCAATCGGGGAACTTTGTCAGTGGGCAGATGTTCACAATGCAGAGCGCCACAGCCACAGGAGGAGTCAGTGGCCTGGCTCCATCGTACAACGTCCCTGTCATGTACGGATGCGGTTCAGTGTGGCTCCATATATCGTGGACGATCGAAGCCATGAGGAAAGACAGATGCCTCAGCTACGAAGGAGTACATCCGTTGAAAACCACTAATCACTCCATGCCGAAATAGCTGTCATAATCTCCGACAACGGACCTAACATGATAGGATGTCTCGAAGCCACCTGATGAAAATTGCCAAAAATTTAGAGCTCGAAATAACCTACTCCACAAACTGGCTAGATCAATCTGGGGCTCTAATGCTCAGACTATCAACACGTCAACACTGGCCTCTTTTATTCGCCAGCCGACTATTGCGCTCCTGTCTGGGGTTGATCGTTCCATACAAAATTTATTGACATCCAGCTCAACACCACAATGTGCAAATGTCTGAAATACTACTTCCTACTCCTTTACGTTATCAGCAACATACGTTACAAAATTAAGGAGTAAAAGTCATGCTGAATATACCCGCCGGCAAACGTCTGAACGGACATGTTGACCGATGCAAGTACAAAGACCTTCAAGAAACTATTATACAATTCTCAAACAATATAATATGAATCATACAAAATATAAATATTCCTTTCTGTCAGAAAAGTATTCGACAGTGAAAAGAAAATCTTCGATTCTAAGAAAAGAAAGGAATAACTCTTTCTAAAGCAGACTATGTTTTGAGTCAAATAAAGTATTCTTGTACAAGGATATTATCATGTACATGGAGGGCAAATGTTTATATGTTAAGGGAAACTAGTAGTATATTTAGGTCAAAAGTATATATGCTAACGATACCAGCAGTACATCGAAGGCAAATTAAAGGATGGAGGGCAAAAGTGTATATGTCAAAAGACACTGGAATGTACTGGAGAGCAAATGTTTTTAAGTTAAAGGCTCAAATATTAGTCTTTGAGCTACAATCAGCGTCTTTGTATACTAAAACCTCACCATTTTGTTTTTAGACAATTTTTGGAAGACATTTTAAGTTGTTTCTCAAGATCCTCAACCACCTGGGTACTAGCAAATAGTGTGGACCGTGGAACGACTGAGATCTAATAAATGAACAGAAGTCTATATTCGTTTCTTAGTACTGAACTTTTCAGTGTATCCAAGTCATATGTTAATCTCAGTTATCTTTAAAGTAGCTAAATGGCATTTTCTTGAGAGAAACTAACTTCTGGGTCGGCATCTGGCCATAGTACACAATTAATTTCACTATATATTCTCTACATTTGTTTCTCAGTACTGAACTTTACACTGTGTGACAATCAATACAAATCGTATGTTAATCTAAAATACCTTCAAAGATGACTTTACGGTTTAGTTTTTGTCAAGTGTTGACCTGCATTTTTTTGAAAGGCTGAATTGTAAACAAAACACCAGGCAACGGAACACAGAATTCACTTCCGGATCATCACCATGACCTTATTACTCAATGTGCACTGTCGCCGAAATACACACAGACAACCACACCATGAGCTCACATTTTAAAAAATAAACAATTGCCTTTAAATCCTTACCAAGAATGCCAAAATCTGACTCTAGTATCACCACCAAATTTAGACCGGAAAAAGTGATCTAAAAATAGACTGGGACTACATTCGTGGGTACTGAACCGGATTTTATTAATTTTGTACTGATTCCTGAAAGGGTCAATGTTTTTGTCAAACTTTTATATTTGCATTTTATTTTGCATGCCACTACTGTTTCAACTTCATACATAAAGTCTTTTGAAATTTCCTTGCAAGCAAGACATGTGACAGCTGTCAGAAAGTGTGTAGTGCTGGTGTTCTATAGGGTGCAATTTGAGGTCCAATTGTTCTTAAAAAACCAAAACTAAATTTGCTATATCTTCCTTAATTATAGGAATTTTTCAATGCAGTAAAAACCTAATTGTAATACTTGATAAGGCCTATCTGAAAATAGTCTTGAAATTAAAAATTATTGATATATTAAATTTTAATGGAAATTTAAATAAATATATAAATTTTAAAAACTTTTTATTTTACAAAAAATAAATTTTCATACAAGTTATGACATTCAGTTTTACAAATTTAAGGCAGCAATGCTGATTAATGAATGGTCTTTAAAACAAAAGGTAGTTTAGGTCTGTACAACTGATAATATTAATCCCAGGGGTACTGAAGCATGATAGCTCACAGTGATTTTGACAGCAAATTGCAATGTGCCTATCCAGATGCATATAGGTGTACATACTAAAGAAACAATGACAGGTACTATGTTCCACATTTATTGTTTCAGGTACTTGGACAGCTGTTTGTATAACTAATATCCCACTCAAATTTAAAGTTTTGATGGGACCACTACCATGTTTTAGAGCAAATATGCATTACATTTTAATGACGATAACTACAAAAGTCAACAATGCAATATGAAAATACAGTTTCACCTTACTGAAAAAAGATGTGAATCTCTCTCATGAAGATCTAAGCCATGTCTTTGAGATGCTGTATATCAGTGTACTGATATGAACTCATCTTGGTCACTTATAGCAGCACACTGCACATGTCCTTATGAGACCTTGCTATCACCATTGGACTACTGGAGAGCTTCCAAATTGATCCAACTCTAATACTTTGTTCCAGATACCAGACTAGACCTGAAAATATATAACATGTTTCACTTAATTCTAAAAAAAGGAAGATGTAGGCAAATGAAGTTAAAATGTGTTAGATATGGTGATTTCAAAATAACATTCAGGTTGCAAATATGGGTAAAAAAGGTAAACTTGATAGAGTGACACTCAAAGATGTGAAGCAATGGGCATGTATTAAAGTGACAAATGCATCCTAAAAAGAGATGAAGTTTCTACAAGCATATTTAACCATTTACAGGTTAAATAACTAATCAGGTAGAGTATGTATCATAAAGTTTAAGGCAATGTTGGAACGGTGAGGTTTGATCATTGGTGCAAACATTGATACATACCAGTATAGTGGAAAGTCAAATGACAATGTACCAAATTAAAATTTATTACTATATGCAATCCTATTCATGAAGGAAAAACAATTTTAGATATTGTGAGTGAATATAGCAAAATGTGGCCACACAGATCAACTATAGGTACCAATAGATCCTATATCATCAACTAAATGTGAAATTTTCATCCCAAAAACTTGTAAACAAGGATGGATATTTGCATGTGTGGGACATATGCAATGTACTTGTTAAAATCACATGTGCAAACATGATTCAAATAATCTGTTTGAACATTTTTAGTCTATTTTTAAGAGTCTTGGCTACCAAGTTATTAAGTTCAATGATTCAATGGAATCAAATATCAGCTGATGCTGCAATACCGCCCTCTGTCAAAGTACTAAATTGAAATGTGTTACCATACAGAGGCATATTCATGATGAAAATAACATCTTGGGATATTTTAAGTGCACACCGTCAAAACTGAGCCATCAGATTCACTATAGGTACCATGCCAGCCTAACAATGTCAACTTTTGATTCCAAACATTACAAAATATATGCATATTTGTTCATGTCAGCTATGTAACCATGTTAGGATCAGTTGTAGAAAGTTAAATTCAAATAATCTGTTTGAATATTACTTATGTAATCTTTAAAGTGTCAGATAACAAATATTATTATTCATTAATAATGCATAAAGCAAAATGGATCATGAGAATTCCCATAATATCATCTGGGCTGCAATGTCGCACTACATCAATCAACATCTTAAAGAAACTGAATAATAAAATGGAATGCATTCTGTGTTCAACTTACATCATTTTGCTGTTTTCTTACATGCAATGGTAAATATACCTGGGTAAATTATATTTTACCCCTCTGACCTGTATTTCATTCTCTGACAGCTTAATATGATTTTGTAGAGAACTTGAACAGGTTCTAGTATAAAGTCTTCATCTCTGTCCTCTCACTAAATACCCTATAACTATGGTTATAAACAATTACTGATAGCTATACAAGCAGATATGTGTTACTCAGGAAGTCAACTTATCATAAACACATAAATTAACTGTTTGAACCCCAAATAAATAGTTTCAATGACCTAAAGGTACAAAGCAAAATAGAATTTTGTCTTCATGTATTTTAAATGAGGGTCTCATTTTGACTAATAAAGATATTTTCTCTGATCAAATTTGACAAATATCCATCATTTGAGCTTGTATATGGTTTTGGAGTATATATATGCTGATATCATTTAATATCATTCCCAAAAAATATTATATATGTGTATACTTGGTGGAAATTTTTTAAAATTAAAATTATTTTTTTACTTTTAATTTCATTTTTATATTTTTAAAGTCAATATACATAACATATTAAAATTTCATGTATATGTCATTAATAATAAAAAATTTATATCAGATTCAAGTTTTTACTGACAGGCCATAGTACACAATTAATTTTACTATATGGTCTCTACATTCGTTTCTCAGTACTGAACTTTCCACTGTGTGAGAATCAATACAAATCATATGTTAATCTAAACTACCTTCAAAGATGACTTTACGGTTTAGTTCTTGTCAAGGGTTGACCTGCATTTTTTTGAGAGGCTGAATTGTAAACAAAACACCAGGCAACAGAACACAGATTTCACTTCCGGATCATCACATTTTAAAGAATAATCAATTGCCTTTAAATCCTAAACAAGAATGCCAAAATCTAACTCTAGTATCACCACCAAATTTAGACCGGAAAAAGTGATCTAAAAATAGACTGGGACTACATTCGTGGGTACTGAACCGGATTTTATTAATTGTGTACTGATTCCATCTAGACCTGATTACTCACTATGCACTGTCGCGAAAGTACACAATTACATCAACATGTTCGTATTCTAACTAATAAATAAACGTACTTTAAATGAATACAAAGAATATATAAATCAAAGCCAAAATTCACCACCAAGAAAAATTGAAACGCTCTAAGCATAGACTGGGACTACATTCGTAGGTTCTGACTAAAATTACACCAAAGAACGGATATTATGTTCCCTTGGTGATCTCAAAGAAATAATGGTCGGCATACACATGTATGCATTCTATGGTTGATTTAAACATGCGTATACGTCATTTGTTGTGATAAATCGTAGGCTTTGAAAATTGTTCTCTGCAACATGATATAATAGGAATACCAAATTCATACAAGAAAGTAGAGTGACGAATCAATGTATATTATTCTGTATTGAGAACATATTAGTAAAGAAGATCGTCATATCTTGTCTGAAAGCATGCTATACGTCCACTGCTCATGATTTTTAGCTGGATTTTTACCCACATTATTTGCCAATATTTATATTACTGCTCAATTTTTCAGGAGATATTTCAAATTGATAACGCAAAACAAATGATAATTAAGCGATCAAAACTGAAGATCGTTTGAATCTAATGAGCGTAAAGTTAAAGTACAGTCACCAAATTTTCGACGAATCTTTAAATGTTCGAATTTATAACTTAAGATAAATGTAACCACCTGTATATAAAAACCACCACCATCTACAGTTCTACACACTCCAAAATTACTTGCACTTTCACTAATTAGAAAAGGGCACATGTAAGACAAAGCTATTACTGAATTAAATCACTGTGCAATAATGTATACTATTTATGAGAAATTTTAGTTGATGGTGATATTTATAGAAGAATTTAAGCATACATAACCAAACAAAGCATTCGTCCAATCAGCGATTATCATAGCGATTCATCAAGAGCAAGGAAAGTAACCATCGCACTCTACATTGATTTTCGAATTCAGCGACAACAACTAAACGAACGTGTACTGCCTCCTCCTCCCACGTTTTCTTTTCTTCTCTGGTTTTTACTTTGTGGCCAAACATTAAAAAATTACCCAGAACAGGAAAATGAGATATTTGTCTTTCACAGCTTTCCGTGAAACTCTAGGTTTGCTTATATCGATTGGCTTCTTGAATCCGAATTTAAACTATATCGTATTTACAGTTCCTGGCCCAGCGAAGATGGAATTTATGAAAAGCTCTGACCGATCATAATTAACTACGTGTTTCGGTTGTTCTTACCTGGGTTTTCCCCGGGTTTTTCGTCCACCAGTTATACTAGTCATATTTACAGCCAATCTTGTGCGGAGAAATGTTGTTAAACCCGTAAGAAATCCCCACTGCTAAGTATAGATATTCTTTTATATGCCTTACGCAACCGGCATGAAGGCACAGTGCCGGGCAACCAGCATGAAGGCACAGTGCCGGGTGTTGCAACTGTGTGTCTATCGAAGCAGGTTAGACAGCGTTAGATCCTATAACGGAATAATCTACATTAGTGTGTTACTACAAGCCGAAATTAAAATGTATCATATTTTTATAAGACGTTTTCGGAGTTTCGAAGAGATTTTTGTTCCTTCTGAACACAGATTTCTTGTAAAACAAACTTGTCTTTGCCCTAAGATCACAGTGTGGACTTAAATGCATGGATCTGCAGTCTGTATTTAAAATGTATATCTTTCATTGTTTTGAACTTATTATCCTTTAGAAAAACGTTAATGGAAAGAATGCTCACGATTTGGCCTAGCCTAGAGGGAAAAATTGCTTACTGATTATATATTCTAATTACATAAGCAGTTCCTTACAGCTAACAGGGTTAGGTACCCGTGACCATGCAGAAAAAAATTAAAAGTAAACGTTAACCAATATCAGTATAAGTAACCTCCCTAAGAAGTTAGACAATATTTTGAGGTTGCTAAGTGTGTCGCTTAATAATAAAATATTTGCAATAAAGAATTATGTCGATCAGTTATAATATGTTAGAAGATTTTATTTTTATTTTACAAGGTAAATTCAGTTGTGACAGTTTAGACGATTTTTTGTTTAGCAAGTTAATTTTCATACGTGACATTTTGCCATTTAACAAAAAGTAAAAAATACCACCACTTTGATCCCTTTTATTTCCTATTGCATAGGACGCAGAAATATCTTGTATAAATAGCTCTAACTAAAAATAGTTTGGAAATTTTGTTAATATATTTACTGATAAAGTTTACATTGCATGTATGGAATACTCAGTCACTGACTTGGTGGTATGAAATTTCAAACTTCATTGGTCGGTATGGTCAGCTTTGTTTATGCTTCAATATGATTGGTCAGTGCAAATGGAACTACAGACGAATCGGTGCTATAAGTTCGAGAGCTCAGGCCCACCATTCACAGTAGAAATTAATACGGAATACTATTACAAGGTACATAAGGTAAGTTTACATCGTCTTACACATTTTGTAGTTATTGTAACAATGGTATATGCTAACCACTGTGATGAAACATCCTATTTAGGGTTGACACGATGGTAAATACATCGCAGATACAGTCAATTCTCTCTCTCTCTCTCTCTCTCTCTCTCTCTCTCTCTCTCTCTCTCTCTCTCTCTCTCTCTCTCTCTCTCTCTCTCTCTCTCTCTCTAATCAAAATATCATATGCACAGAAGTACTTAAAGATGCTTGTAAGATAATTATTCTAAATTAATAGTATAATAAAGGCAATCAGGCAATTTAATTCACAACACACCTCATGTATTGAATTTCACATAATGGCAAGAAATTTTCTTTTTCCAAATTATTTGTTCACAAGTATTTAAGGTCTTTTTTTAGTTGGGATCTCAACTTATATTGACCGAACAATGTATACGGTTATCAACCATAGCTAGGCTTATAATTCTAAAAAAGAATTGTTTTTAAATACGAATGGTTAATCAGTTCCAATAATCGTTCTAAAATTAGGAGAACAATAATTGGTTTAATTCACCTGTATTTGATTCTTTATAACTTAATAGGTTAATGTGTATTACAACAAATGCATGAGCATGGGAAACCATTGCTGTTGTACAACTTTCATTAATGTATCACATACATTAGGTATACGAAGTTACGAGCTTTAAATATAAATGAAAAATAGACAAATATTAATTCTAATGATTTAAAGCAACTATTTCGTTGTGTTCCAGTTCCAAGAGCGTGACAATACCGCAATTTTATGAAGAGGTTTTGTAGCAGACTTTAGAATTCGTTGATAGGACGTGTGATTTAATTTAATAAAATATCGAAACACCAAGAATTTACAATTTTTTATGAAAGCGTCGGCTACGCTGATATTCGGTGAAGGTATATCATGATTGATTCTTGTTGGTATGTTCTTTTATTTTGTTTGGTCAACATTACTTCATTTCAATTGGTCATTATTTCGATTTCAGCCGAATCTTATCTACACAGACCAGGAGGTTTAAATAGCAAAGCTTGTCAGTGTTTTCCAGTGCAATTGTAAGGTAAGATGATCATTACAAACACAACCTTAACCGATTTTAGTACTATCATTAGTATCCTTACTTCGAGTACAGGGTATTTACATGACCTAATTGTAGCAATGTAGCAAACAGGTGCGATTCACACCCGGCGCTTTTTCATGCTGCTATAAAAAAATTGAACATGTTCTTGATATATACTAAAATAAATCAAATATGACTCTTATTTAATACCAGAATTGCTCCATATCATTCCGAAAATACGTGTAAATTATCGCTTACGTTTTTATATAATTTTTTTTGGGGGGGTCTAATCGTCTGCTATAATAGTTCAACTGATAATTGCTTCCGTTTTTAGCCTCGTTTTTTTGTGCCATATAATGACATTCATGCCTTACCTGGAAACGTAAGCAGTTCGTAGTAACATGATACGCATTGAATAAAGTATCGTAAAATATCCAGGTATGGCATAACAAGCATTACTATGAAAATGAATTACTGCGAGAATCGTGTTATTTGTCATGGTGAAAAAGGTACAGAGAGCGTAAACATTCCAATATAATATACCTTATATAGGTTTAATGATTTTATGATTACCCAAATTTTCTCAAAGACATAACTAACTATGCTTAGGTAGTAGATTTTAACTACAGTCATCATTTTGTCATTGGAAATAGTTTTATTTGTTACATTGTAAGGAATAGGATCAGATCGTGTCCTCAACGTGGTTGTGGCTACGGCATCGTAGCTAAATCGGTCTTAGTTCGAACGAAAGAAAGAGCTGCTCGTATGTGTGTTTTGGCACTGGTGGCCAGAAACACTGATACGCCACAATCAACATTCAGCTTTTTGAGGGAACTCGACTGAGTTAGTTCTAAACATCAATTCCTTTATTGTCCTTATAATCAAGGTCACCAATAAGCTCGCACAACAATCAATGATAAAAGGTAACTCTAAACTTTGCAACCCATGCAGAGCAACTTGCACTAAACTGCAGCTAGATTGAGATCCACACCTTACATATTCATTGATGAATTCATATTAATATCCTACTATAGGCAGTCCCATGCCAATGTCGTCCGTGATCACTCTATCCAACCCAGACCATAATCAACACCTATAAACGTTTTGAGCTGGATGAAATTGGTTCATGGCATCGCCCTGATAAATGCTAAAAAAATTGAATTAAGTTAGGCCACCAATTTTAATATCTTGCCACAAAATATATAACTAAGAACTTTAATTAAAGTCACAGAGCTGACGTATTTTAAGTTATCGTTATCATCCTGCACAAATAACGTCGATTTCGGAATCAGTCATCATTAGCTAGTCAGGATTTTATATACAAATTTCTTCTCAGCTTAATAAGGTTCAACTTGAATATAAAGATTTGCAATCTTGCTTCAAATACTCTTTTCAAACAATAACAAAATCAAAATGTTGGATATTTTTAATGTTAGGATTCTTTAATATGATATTATATTAGTTCAGGTCAGAGATTTTTAAACATGCTTCCCACATGAAATATGTTTTAATTTGTCCACGGCCTCTGCATTTTCCTTTGGAATTATTTATATTTATGTCAATATATCTTGTATATTATTTTCCACCGTATATGAAGAGTTAAAGATTATCCGAACATTGCACATTCTTGCATTCTAGAAAAATGGGCAGACCTAGACTACAAGGTATATACATGTATGAAGATAGAAGAACAGGAAGAATCAAATACGTAGGTAGATCACGAAACATTCGGCGACGCTTAGAAGAACACTATTACGGTTACCAGAAGATCGACTACCATATGAGGCGTCAAGGATATCATAATTTTAGAACTTATATTTTCCCAACTTTCAAGCACAGGAAATTAGAGGGACCAATTATGCTGGGGGTAGCTCTTCTTCAGAGGCAATGGCCCCGCTACAACCTGAAGATGGGGGACTGGTATTAAATTTCATGATAGTCATTCCTGAAGTCAAACAAATCAAATATTGATGAAACTGTATCTGAAGTGTTCATATATTACATTTTATCATGCACAGATAATACTTTGAATAAATAAAAGAGAAAAGTTACATGTACACCTCTTTATTTTCATACCTGAATGTTTCCAGTCGGGCAAAGTTTTCACCAGTGATGTATGTATATGTATAGATAAATTGTATGATTGTGTTAAACTCTTTGTTGAACGGTATCGTATAGAAGTGTAGCATTTTTACCGCAATCAACGAAATTAAGTAAATATTTCCAGCTTTCAACAGGCACGCTTGTTCATAAATATTATTTTATTTCCCTATGGCATAACTTGTACTGTGTACAATAATACAGAGGAAGTAATGACAATAAGTTTGTCAGTGTTTGAGTCAATTATGTTTTATAAGTATTATAAATTTAATAAAATTAAAAGTGAATCTCATCTCTCTTTTGTGGCTCTATCAATTTATACATCTAATTACTTTTTGTGGATTTATATTCTTGCAATATTGTCTTTCAACGTATTTTTACTTTAATTTTATTTTCGCGTTCAGATGATCTAATAGGTAGTAAGGTATAATTGTGTGTACATGGATAACGAATGTATAAAGAATACTTTCATGTACATGAAAGACTAAAGAGTATATGTAAAAGAATACTAGTATGTACATGAAAGACCAAAGTATATATGTAAAATGATATAAGTATATACATGAAAGACCAAAGTGTATATGTAAAAGGATATTAGTATGTACATGTAGGATAAATGTGTATATGTACAAGTCTGAAGTATTAATTCTTGAGTTACAATCAGCGTTTTGCTTTACATACTGGACGTTACAATTTGGAGTCTTGGATTTTTTGCAATTCATTTTATCTTGTATTGGTCATAAAATACTCCAGACCCTATAATATATATATATATATATATATATATATATATATATATATATATATATATATATATATATATATATATATATATATATATATATATATATATATATGATTGAGACTTGATTTCATTTATTATATTATATGTAAATGTATTCTACGGTTATTTTATACATAAGCATATATTGATGATGATGGTGATGATGATGATGATGATGATGATGATGATGATGATGATGATGATGATGATGATGATAGGAAAGCATGGCATGTTTAGTTAAATACATAGCGTTCTTGTAGCTTTTTTCTACCAAAATATACAAATTAAGGAAGAACGATGTGAATTATCTGTTGAAAACATGCAGGAGAGCAAACAACAACAAAAATCCTCCTATCTTGTCAGCTGTCTGATAGCTCACTTTACGTCTTTCGTCTTGCTGTTTTTGTTTTGTTTGCCTTTTGTTTCTATTGGTTTAGTGTCATTTTTTATACCCTTATTTATTTTATTGATGCTTTTCCGTACGACTTTGCAAATAGATAACACAACAATGATTAAAACAAATAATAATGAGATGATAAAAACTAAATTTCCGGGAGTCTAATAAGCACAAATTGGATGGTACAGTCAATAAACTTTCGATGAATTTTCAGATGTTAGAATGTTTACTTAAGGTGAATTTGGCCCCCTGTTCATGTATGTAAATTAAAACACCACCGTCTAAACACTTTAAAAAGCTACATTTTCACTAATTAAATAGGGTCTCGGGTAAAGCATGTAGATGAATTTAATTACTGTACAAGGATGTGAACCAAATATGAAATTTTTTAGAATAATATAAGCATATAAGTTAACAGAGCATTCATCAAATCAGATTTGTCAAGAGACAGACTAAGTCCCCATCCCACACTAAATGGATTTTTACACTGAGCTAGAACATCCAAATCAACTGCTTGAGCATTCATCAAATCAGATTTGTCAAGAGACAGACTAAGTACCCATCCCACACTAAATGATTTTTACACTGAGCTAGAACATCTAAATCAACTGCTTGGAACTGAGACTGACCTTCAAATGCAATTCGATTCACATGTAAAAATAATATATATTTTATCTACTTTGGATAGGTGACAAAGGTAGAGATATTTTTAACACATCGATTCTGACGGATTCATAAAGGACCCATCATCACATGCAAATAAAATTAAATCCGGTCTTTGTCAGAGTCAAGTTTAACAAATTAATTTCAAGTCTCCATGACAATAGACCAATATCTGACTTCAATGAAACTCTTGGCCAAGGACTTTCTCTTCAAAGACGGAGACGATATGTTTCATGATAGAATTGTTTTCTGGGCATCGTCATTAAGGATACGAGAAAAACTTATCAAAAAGGTGAAAGGTTGACCTTGGAAAGGCTATTAACATCAGTCAAAGCCATGAATATGTCTAGAAGCAGCTACAGACCATGTCTTTATCAACCATACCAGAAGTACATACGACAATTCAACGACATGCCAAGACAAAAGAACTACTGCCGAAGAAGAACGGAGCGTGAACACAACCTGTGGACACTGCAGATACAAAACACTTTCAAGCCAGGATAAGTGCCCTGCGAATAGAGAGACTTGCAATAAGTGTCATACACTCAATCACTTTGATAACGTCTGTAGATCATCAATGAATATCAAAACCAGGATTTTTATATTTAAAGTATAAAAGGGATGTAGTTGCCAATAGACAGGCGTATACGGCGATAGAGGTAGGACATAATTTAGTTTATATTGATTTTAAATTGGCTATTGGCTCTCAAGTTAAAATCATATCCTCGCATATATTCAAATAGCTAGGCATTAGGCATCCCTTTCAATCTACATTAAACACCCTATCTGCATATAACGGCAAATTACTGAATAAAATGGGCACAGTCAATCTCATATGTAAACACACTGAACATACACATGAACTCGAGTTCTATATTGTTAAAACAAGAGCACCACCTATACTTGGTTTCCAGTCTTGGTCTTGTATGGAGTTAGGCTTAGTTAAATTTACATACTCTGTTCAGACACAGATGTCAAATTTACAATGCAACATGAACACGCGTCTCACTAAGGCGGTTGTTCTCAAGGAATATGCCGAAGTATTCAAGGGTATAGGTCTTTATGCCGTGCACCCTCCGCGCACTTCAAGACAGGCTCAGAATTGAACTGGATCGCATGGAAAGTGAAAATACCATTGCCCCTGTTACATCACCTACTGCATGGATACATTCTATGGTTGTCATAGAAAAGCAATCTGGTAAATTAAGGGTATGTCTCGACCCACAAGACCTTAACAGGGCAATTTTACGTCCCCATTACCCTATGCGCACATTAGATGATATCCTACTCCAATTAGAAGGTGCGAAATAGTTCACCAAATTGTATGCACGGTCAGGATATTGGGCAATAAAACTGTCACGTGACTCTTCATACCTCACAACTGTTAACACCCCTTACGGCCGTTACCGTCTTCTGCGTTTCCCATTTGGTTTGATATCATCCCAAGATGAATTCCAAAGGCAGATCGATGAGAGTTTTGAAGTTTTAAGTGGTATCGTTTCGATTTGTGACGATATACTAGTTTTTGGATGCACAAACGACGAACATGATGCAAATTTGAGAAATATTCTCAAAAGTTCTCTCGAAAATGGAATTCGTATAAATGAGGAAAATCTAGAAGTAGGCGTCACAGAAGTATAGTACTTTGGGTACATTCTGTCAGCAGATGGTCTCAAACCAGACCCTACCAAAGTATCAGCGGTCAGAGAAATGGAACCCCCTCTTGACCGAGCGGAGTTAGTAACCTTCTTGGCATGGTTAACTACTTGTCTAAATTTGCCCTAAATTTGGCAGAGATTACCAGTCCATTAAGACAACTGTTAGCGAAAGAGGTAGTTTTTATGGAACTCTCCTCAAATAGACGCACTTCAAAAGGTCAAAGACATTATTGCTATAAGTCCGAGACCTGTTCTGTCCTATTTTGACCCTAAAGTTGTCATTATATGTTATATGTAATTTATGATAGAACAGTCAGTATACTACTGTCCTTTAGAAGAACATATTTTGGCTTTGAATATTCATAGCTCAAACAACTTCAAACACGCACACACACGCACGCACACACGCATATATTTATTTATTGTTTATTTGTTAAGTCTTTTTCTCAATGTTATATGGAAATGTATTAAAATAATTGATTCACTGAGTAGTTTGCTTTTGACCTCATCATTTCTTCGGGAGAAGTTTGATTTACCAGTATAATTTAACAGCAAGCACATTAAATAGCTATGTCAAGATTTTAAGCTGGATTGTTAGAGTCAAATAAGAAATCAGTTGATCTTATAATTTTGTTTACAAATATCTCTTCTTCGAATCGGTCCATAGATATTATAAGATGTCAGCTTGTGAATAATTTTATATCGTATATAAAACAATCAAAAGGAAGTAAACATGAGTTCTAATTATTCCGTCGTTATTGTAGAATGGCCAAGAAATAAATTGCAATAAAGTGACAAAACAACTTACCTTTATGACTATACAGCGAGATCTCCACCCCAGTGTAAGTGAAATCGATACAATAAAATGCAGGCAAGATATATTGCCATATCGCTAAAATGATGCTAAACATAGATTATTTTTTTCTGTGTATTGTGCAACCGAGTTTAAGCGAGCAAATGATTAAATGCATGAAAAAAAACCCCAGGGTGTAATGTTTACGTAATTTTTCTCTGTCACTATGATCAGAAGAGTCAATTTATTTATTAAGGGGTGAAGAGGTTTCCTTTCGAATAATTAACTTTACATTATGGTACACGCGTATATATTTACATTGCTGATAGATTGATAGATATGAGTAAGAAAGAAAATTTATCAGTTCCCGTTTGACGTGTTTCCAGTGTCAAGTTTACAAGGATCAGAATATAAGGATACGTGGAGTTAAAAGATATGCGAGTTGTTTTTCATATGATCACAATTTTTCTTCAAATAACTGAATTACAATCATCACTTTTTAATAATAACTAATTCACTCTACCACTTCAAAATCTGTTTACCAAGAAACGTAAAGAGGGTAGTATATAATGGGTTCATGCAAAACGTCACTTGTCATTCTAACACCAGTCACCCATATTTATATTGGATCACCGCTGCTGTTCCAAATGATTGAAATATACAAGAATACACCATTCTTCGGTCGGTGATGTTTTGTTTGTAAATAATATGTCATGATTACATAATCTCCTTCGCCTACAGTTCTTCATCACTCTTTGTTATTCTTATCACAACAGTGTCATGGTGACCGATGTGTTTCTTTTTGAAAACGTAAAGTTTCTCCACGTATCTTCTTGCCAACATTTTTTTGCAAAGAACCAATGTCGTCTCCTTGAGCCTGAAACAGCTGAACAATTCAAATACATAAGAATGATGGAAGTGTAAGATTAACAGTGTAACATTAATGAGTAATATACCATTGAATATCCATGTCATACCAGAGACATGGGAGTCTTCAGTGGTACATTGGCAGAATAAACCGGGTAAATAGAACAAACAGCCCAAATATTCAAAGACTTGCTCACCCGACTCACTTAATATTTCAGCAGACCATTTGATTCAACAGACTGATCTAGTACTGTTAGAACACAACAGTATAAACTACCTCCCCAGATTAACAGATGTCAGTTTTGACTACTTTACTATAGTCTGATATAAATTATTTCGTAAGATAAAGACATCATTAGTATGGTATAGTCTCTTAGTCATGGTCAGTCCAAGATGTTGATCACATGGTTTAAGGATGAGAAATAGTCTTTACACGTAGACTTTAACAAGCTTTGAGAATCAGACTGCGAGTATTTTCACTTTTATTCCATTTGTTATGGAATCTCTTAAAAAAAATGATGATATCTGCACACTTTTATTTTATCAATCGGATCATAACAAACTCTTCAATTGACATTTTAAATGAGCTTAAATTATTTTTGTTCGATTGACATTAAGTATATTATCTTCTTTGTTAAACAAGTTCACAAGTTTAGTTAATGTTGATAATATAATCAAGTGAAATGTAAAAAATCTTCCAGCAATTTTAGTTATAAATATACCTGCATTTAGAAATTTCTGAGGGTTGTCATTATAACAAAACTTAAACAGACGAATATTTCTCTTGATACTACATTAAGAATGGCCCTTTGAAAAGTCATAAGAAATAATCCACACAAGTATTATTTCATATACAAATTTTGTACATGTTAATAGTGTTTATCATACCACTTATTGCTTGTATTGTTAACGTTTAAGAGTGAAACAACTCTTCATAAACTACATATATGATGAAATGTTGGAGATTTAAATCATATTGTTCGGGGATAACACCAAGCAAATTATAAGTGGTGATGAAACGAAGGAGTGTTAACCATCAAGAAAATTATCCACGCAGTCGGCAAATCTAATACACTTCGGGAGTTGCAAAATGAAATTGCTAAATCAAATCGCTTAGACGCAAATCAAGAAGAACCATTATGTCTGAAAGATACGTTGTTTATCTATCTGCATATTTAGTGGCACAAAATGATGCACAACATGTTCCCTTTCCTGAGAATCTGATAAGTCTTGGCATTTATGGGCAGAGTCCGTTTAGATGATAAACATCAAGTATCTTTTGTTTACACTGTTTTTGATGTCCCCTTTAAAAACCTTGACGTCTTCTGTAATGAAAACAGGAACCAAATTCATCAGAGTATTTTCAAAATTTGTTAGTCATAGGTTAAGCATATTTTAGGACCATATAACTATTCAAGAAAATTATGTTTCTGAATGTATTGAACACAACAGATTCTTGCATACCGTCTTAAACACTTAGAGATAAAGGCTTATATAATTTTTGTACAAACAGTATCTGGTCATGATATTATTTAGATAAAGAACTTTGATAGGAAGCACTGTAAACATTTTAATCATTAGAAAAGTCATTATGAGAAATATCAAACAAATATTCATGTGCCCTGTTCAGACCTTAAGAAGCATTGTTCTACAAGCATGTAGACATATATAACGCAACTGTCCACGACTAATCTCTCACGCGGTTCTAAATGACGCACATTTGTCATTTACGTTGCTATTGGGTAATTGTCATCTCTTATTAATTGGATTATATGTATATGAAGTGTTACAGTTATGCAACCTTATGAAATAAACTGATGAAGAATCAAAATAAAAAAAAAACTTTTGAGAAATTTTTCCTGGAAATAGTTGTCATTCGTGAACATGAAAATGAGAGCGGTATAAAATCCAACACCTAAATGGCCAATATTACAAATTGCCTTAAATGTTCTGACTCCACTTAAGATCTTGCAATTTAAATAAATTAAAGCAAGGAGTTGTGCATTGTAATTTTAAGTCTTTGAACCGTTTATTGGGTTTACATGAGAAAAAAAAAACAACATTATTTTGGTAAATGTGCAACAAAGTATGGGAATCAATTGAAAACAGTTTAAATGAACAGCCAAAGACAGGTCGCCAATATATAGGATTGTTGAAAATAACTGGGACTTTCGAATTGCAATGTTGTTTCTCAATCCCTGGCATACTTGCAAATTCAAGTATAAACTAATTTCAATTTTGCTTTCTTTTAGTACCTATAGCTGTCTATTTAATATAATATAGTCATTAAAAGGTTTGAATCGCTGTAGATAAGATGTAGTGATTATTTATTACACCCAAGTTTATGTTATGTATGACATTCTTGAAACATCGACAAAAAAGGAAAATCAACTCTAGTTTAATTACTAGTTCAGAAATCTCCAAAGTGCACATAGAATTTGAGTGTAAAAATCTCATTGCAGAATCGTGCTTTCAATGTGAAACTTTAAATGATATTTTCATTATTTTCAGACAGACCGTAATTTTATTTATAATCGAATTGATGAAGAGATCATTTTAACGTAAACTCAAGATTTTCTGAGAAACATTATAACATTGTCTGAAATTATCCAGGTGTATGCACATTTAACATTCATTTATTTCTATTCCTTCACTTTTACGATTGGATGTACATGTATTTGCAAATTAGTGGAGAAAATAAAATCCTGTAATTAACCCTTATTATTCATACTTTGCTACTCAAAAGATATACAGCACAGAAAATATTTTGATTAAACTATATTATCACGCTTCAAGAACCACACAAAGTATTGCTATAAATAAGAACTCGTATTTTCACTATCTTTCCATATTTTTCAAAGAGAAGTAAGTCTGTGTTCAAGTAGATTAACACTATTCATACTATTTACAACGCATGGAATCATTAGAACGCTTTTGAGACTGTATACGGAAGTTATTTTATGTAAATCTATTTTGTCGTCTCTTTACTTTTATCTCCATATAGTTTTACTTGATTATAATTATGAATTACATTCAAAAGTGAAATATATGCATAATTTAGGAGTTGAACAAACACTTGTGCAGTAATTTTGTTCATATTTTTTCAGTAACTTATCAGTGTTACTGGATGCTGATTTTATGACACTGAATGTTGATTTTATTTCTCTCGTATCATAACTCAGAATCGAAGGTCTTAAAGTTATTAAGAAGTAGATTTTTATATCAAATGTTTTTTACCTCAGGGATATTACTTTCGAGTATTCCATATCTGATATAATCTGGTTGAGTTTATTACGTATAGTTTTTGGACTTCTTTGTAGAAACAGAACAGTAAGGCTCTCTATTTCCTCAACTGTTTGTGACAGAAAGGCTATATGTATCTTTTGGCATTTATAGATCTGTTTTATTTGTAAATGCAAAATTACTCCACTTCCATTGTCTGCACAATTTCTTTTATATGTGCTTGGAGTTATCGGGACTTTTTATATTTAAGCCAGCACTATCTTACATTCAGCCATGCTAACTATTTTATCGTCATTAGCCACTGAATAAAGATTACTAACCGTGTTTTGTTTTACTTAATGTAGTTCTGAATAAACACGTATTTGTGGATGTAATCATATATTGATATAGCCCCGACATTAATTGCGTTTGGTGCACCTACGATGGTCATTGTTACCGTAATTCCATCCACGTAAGAACCAATAGTTGCTACTGCGAAAAAATTACGCATAGCATATACTTCTAAACACGCTCATTTGTATTTTACAATCAACACTTTTTTCGTAGTGGTTTCATCTCGTAGGTATTCTGTCGCTTCGATTATCACTTTGTATATCATAGTTTTATTAATAATACAACTGCTTATTTCAAATGCTCGATGACTCACCACGTCCAGGTACAATACGATCACGCACCTTTTCAAATTTACCCTTTTTACTGGTACAATTTTCATACAATAATAGAACACCTCTGCCTCGGGACTATTTATATTTCTTTTCAGCGATTGTGCTTTCTAGCGGGTTTGCATCCCTTTCATATAAAAACACGCTGATTACACGTGCACCTTTTGCAAATAAAGATGCTCCTGGCCCAATGATTGTTAACTGAACTAGTACGTCCCTGCTGAATATTAGTCAACCAGTTCGTCTTTTGTTGGCCTAGTCAATGTTGGTTTAATATAATTAACGAATCAATTTCAACTTGATGTTTAACATCAATATATTTAAGTGTATACAATGGTCCAGTAACTCTACTCTGACTCAGATATCACGTTTCCATTCGCTGAAATTTGGTGCAACACCCTGTCAGTAAATTCAGCAACCTCAATATCACGAATCTAAAGTCTAATCGTAAATCGAAACGCCAAAAACGGTTAAGTAGCCGTATGGATATATGTCAACTGCTTCAAACTGAATTTCATCTTTAGCCGCCAGTGATATTGATGTATATACAAAAGACGGTGTCGGGTTCGTTATGTATTTTTACTCAGGGGCCAGGCTTTGTATTTACAGTTGCTGCTATATGACTCTATCCTCTATAATAACCATACATAAACAATAAGTGTGATCCAGTCTCACGCTCTATTATGATGTTAGGTTATTTGTTATCAAAACCATTTACAATATCAAAACCAATTCAACCATTTGCTATTTTGTTACCAGTAGTTTTCAGTATCATGTAAGTTTATCAGTTTGATATTCAAAAATCACGTGGGTCAACACGAACATCAACACTACTAGTAAATTCATATAAATCCACTTTGGTGGCAAATCTGGCACCACGTCTTCAAGCTGAGATGCATCAATAAATGTTCAAAGACATTTTGTATAAAATTAAACGTACTTTATTGCGAAGTCAATAAATATTTGCGGGGTCGGTGAGCGTTCCAGTGCACGCAACGCTTAAACAAAAAGATGACCAAATATGAGCAAACCCAACAGTGTTTTTATTGATATAAGCGATTAAAACAGTGGTTGCCGAATGTGCTAGGTTATATAATTAATAACTGTAACTGGTGTTGTAAGTCCATACTAGTCAAAATACAAACGATGTTGAGATGTCACCACGTATACAATCTAGTGAGTGCCAGGTCCATACTAGTCACAATACATCGATGTTGAGGTGTCACCACGTATACAATCTAGTGAGTGCCAGGTCCATACTAGTCACAATACATCGATGTTGAGGTGTCACCACGTATACAATCTAGTGAGTGCCAGGTCCATACTAGTCACAATACATCGATGTTGAGGTGTCACCACGTATACAATCTAGTGAGTGCCAGGTCCATACTAGTCACAATGCATCGATGTTGAGGTATCACCACGTATACAATCTAGTGAGTGCCAGGTCCATACTAGTCACAATACATCGATGACCACCATCACCCTCTATTAAGGAGTTTTGTCAGAAATTATCACAACATAACATTGATAAAAAGCATCAGCATCTATGCCAATCCCTGCATAAAAGTAAACATATAAACATCAATGACGGACTGTCTGAACAACTCTACATGCTACAATTAAAAAGCCATAAATCGGATATAATGTATGAAGGGAAATCTGCAATAGATGTGTCAATGCTTTGATGCCATTCCATGTAAGACCACAGATTGTGATATGCCCGTGCAATATGATGAATAATCAAGCCGACTTTCTTCAGAAAATTCATGATGATCGTTTAACCGCCAAGAAACATCAGTCTCTCCTAAGGTGTAAATTGATATTTGTACACTCTTGGTTATTTTAATCTGTTAGTTAAAACGGCAAGAACATATTTTTGGGTGTCGTAAGACCATGTTTAGTGTTTAATTGTCATGTTTGCCAATATTGCCATATTTACTTCTGAATATTAGTTAACGGGTGTGCGTTTGTGGTATGTACTAAAAATGACAGTGTTGACGTGGTTCGCGACTGCATACACGATAACAAATGCGATTCTCTTGTTAACATAAGCATCCACAAAGTCAATGTTGACAACTTTACTTTACCATTGCTTATTTGGTGTTGTCCTACGAAATAAAGACACTGTGTATTGAGCTCCAAACATAACCTTATGAACATCTTTCCAAATCCAATTATGTGACTGAGGAAAATGGCACACAAAAACCTCAATGAATCACTTATAAGTTGTTAAAGATGCTGTGTAAATCAAAATTTAATAGTTAGGATGGAACCTTGGACAACGACAGTATGACCACCCACTAAGGTCTGGCTAAAGTATTACGGCCAGTAATAGCTATTGAGACAGTCTATAATCTGCATTATTAGTTGCATCTTTGTCAAACATCATTGTTGGGCCTGTTGTTCTCTTGTAACCATCGCTGTATTTTGCAAATCCGGAAACTGTCGTGGCTACATCTACGTTGTCAAAACTTGATTCGACTTCCTTTCCTTTCCGTCGGTGGAATAACGTGCACTACTAAACAAAGCCATGATTCCATTGTTGACAAATCCAACCGAGCATCGGCGGAGTAATCGGATGCATCAACTTGTATCAGTTTTCCCTCTATTTCCAAGAATGCCTCGCATGGGAAAAGCATAAGCGTGCCATGCACTTCTAATTTTAATTTTATTGTGGCTCTGTCTGGGTATGAGTAATATTTAAAATTTCTTTTACTTCAATCCACCAGCACAGGCATACCCATGTCTAATGCAAGATCATACATATCTTCTTGGTGATCTTTAGTTTCCACTTTTACATTATTTGTTTCGTTTCATACCTTTTACGCACCTCTTTACTGTCCTCAACCGTAATCCACTTCAAAATGCTAAATTTGCAATTATTGAATCTAACACCAGATGCTAAGCGGCTTCATTAATTATTTTGCCAAAAGCAGGCGACTTAATTTCTATTGATGGTTGTGTAACTAGAGTCTTTGTTGCTCAAGTCACTAATCGCAGTAGTCGATTCTCGAAACGATTCAGCTGCCGTCGACTGCAGTTGTTTCATTCGATCCACATTAGCACTTTTGATGTTATCAATCATCTCGAATTTTAACTTGTTTGGTGATCGGGTAAGAATTAGAAGCCTTAACTGCGAGAACTTTTGGTGCACCCGTGAACAATCTACGAACAACATCACCGGGGCCAGATCCATAATTAATATCTGAGGTAATGTCAAGTCGATATCTAATGTACAGTTGTATCGTCAATGTTGCACAGCGCAGAGAACCCTTCATGATCCACAAGATTGGAACGAATACATGTCAGACAATTATTATGACATGGAAGATACACAGGTGTATCAGTTGTAATAGATATCAATATCAAATCGCTTGGTTCCATGGCTTGTAAAAGCCAAAAACTAAATTATAATCAGAATAACTACGCCTGTCGTTTTAGAACTGACACTGTCAGCGCACAGGTTAGATTAATCTGCGTCTTTGAGGTAATCTTTACAAATGTCAGGCGGAGAATGATATCCCACACGTAAAAGTCGTTTATCGTCTGAAATGTTGCCAGGCCAACCTAACATTGATATTTTTTGATGACCGTACAATGTCAACAGCATGTGGTGCAGATCTAATTGACAAAATAAGCTAAGTGTGAGTTTTAACCAATCAGCAATAAAATCCTTCGTCGCATTTCTTCATTGATTGCTTCATGTTGCATGGGCCGGAAGGAGGTGTAACCTTTTCCCTGGTTAATCCATTATTCATCAAAAACGCAAATGAGTTGTTGTGTCAAGAACACCAAACGGTTATGATCAAATATTAGACTAATTGTAATACTATTCGCAGAAACGCTAGTGAAATATCAAGTGTGTGTGATTCACCAGTGGCAACAGATGGAGAAAACGTGACACATTGTTCTCAATCATTTCAGAACTCATCATCGGTGTACGAACTTTGTTCTTCGTATACATCACCGATATCTTCATCAGTGCACGATATATGACTCTGTCCATGGTGTCACTGGTGACCTCTCGCTGAGAAATCGATGCGACCTCGTTCATGACTTGGATGCTTTTGTTTACCTCACGATCTGATCACGCCAGTGTTTTGAATCAACTAGCAAAGGTTATTAGTGTGATATAGTCCACCAAAACAGTCTCCTTCCTTTGGTAACGTATCGTTTTACCTGTTTTGTTATCAAGTTAGATTTCTTATCTTCTTTTTGATTGTGCCAGAATCAGGTGCAGGTTGATGGGTTTACATTTTTGTTGTTGCTCTTCCTGAGCATCTTTACTAAAAAATGACTTTCTTCATACTTTTACTCATCATGGTCAACTTCATTCTATTTTTACCTGTTACAGTGTCTTTATTAAACCTTTCCTGGTATGCACAATTGCTTCAATTGTTAGCTGCTGTCTTTCTGGAACGACCCTTATAACTTAACCATGTATTTTATTAAATATTTCAACACCTGCTAACTGTGACTTGTATTTGGATGAATTCATTGTGCGATGATAACTGTTTAAAAGGCTGCAGTTTCCCTTGTTGCTTTTGATTGCCGTAGTGCATTTGGCTATTTTACGAATTAGACCCGGTTGTGCTTCAGTTCCCGTTAGCGCTACACTTCTTTTGCTGTGATTCCAGTAGAGGTTTTAATATTCTTGGCTTGATAGGAAATTTCGTTTGTGGGTTTTGTAAGCGACGCAAGTGTTTTTTCAAAGCCCGCTGAGATGTTTTTCGTGCAGTTTATCGCAGCTAAAACATATCTGACTTTTTATCCGTCTATAACATTTTAAATCAGTTCCTGGTATTTAAGAGAGGTTAAACGTCGTTGTTTTTCACAGTCTTCTATAGCATCACTAGCAAGTGTTTTTACTTCGCAATTTCCATTCTAATCAATGATGAGAAAATTATAGTGATCCGCGTAAACATGTCACGTAATTCATTCCATGTGTCAACGCAGGTCAAATTAATATGTCCGAGACCATGCGAGTCAATGCCACAAAATATCATTAACATGCTACAGATGTCACGAATCACATTAGGCACATTTGCGTATAGTTGAGTCAAATTGTTCACAATCATTTCAGAACTCATCATCGGTGTTTTATGTCGGCCTTGTGAAAATAAATTTTGCGGATTTGACTTGTTGGAGCCCAAGCGTCACATCGTCGTCCACTGCAAGATTTCTTCTCTTGTATCGAGGTCGTTCAATGGTAGGTGCTTCGTCAGTGGTGCAAGAGAAATCGATAGTGGTGATGTTGCTACCGCTGATCAGCGCTTTTTAAAAATCTTTTAAAACATCATAGCACGGCTGATCATCAGTCATTGACGCAATCACGTACAACCGAAACCACTTCGGCCAAAGGGAACAAAGATCAGTGCACGAACTGAGTTTGGAATACGAAACATCCAGTTATATTACCATTCTTGGACCTTTTAGGTATTGCTTGTGTAGAAACACCAATAACCGAAAAATCTTTGATTTTTCCAAAATGATGTGAGAATTTCATTTCTCTTGATGCCATTGAGTAATATAGTACACAATAGAATCATGTCTTCATATTGTGTATTATGTAGGACAAAAAGACGTACTGCTATTCCAACTCAAAATCGAACGCGTAATGGTCGAGCTGCGATTACTGGAATTTGTGCTCGATGCGAATCAAAGATGTTTACGTTTGTAAGTTCCTCCTGTTCCAGACTCTTCTGTAAAAAAAATAAAGTCAGCGGTGATATTGCTGCTGAACTAACAAAGTTACCAAGAACACCATGAAGTAAATATCCCGGTGATAAACACCTTCCTGGATGCAATTATTGTTGACTTGGTACAAAGAAGGATATACGAATAGATTCAAATAACCAATCATTATTGTTACGTACCCGTAAATCATGTTGATGCTGAGGGTTATCTACATGACCTTGCCTATAAAACATTAAACATTATCCGTGTACATCAACGCGCTGACGTGGATATCATCCATAACTTAAAAGTGATTGTTGGATCAGATGCTGCAGAACGAATCGCAAGATTGGTCATCAAATGAGGTATGGAGATCAAGATTGCAATATGTGGCTCTGTCTTCCTTGGATATTATCCAAGGTAAATAATATTAATACCAACAAAGGACATTAAAAGCCGGACATTATTCAAAGTTATACTGTGCGAGTAGATATTGGAGAGGTGAATCCACCCTGGAAAAGTTACCAAGCGAAAGGTATTCGTGGAATGCAAGAATTTGGTTTGCAAACAAGTGCTGAGATACAATTACCTACCAGTGCCATAAAATCTTTTACGTGGTTGGTTTGATGTCCAAATTCCAAATCAAGTTCATCCATCGTGTCCGCCATCAACAAAGTCGTTTCTTCACCTACAAGTACACGTTAACTATTGTCGATTTTGTTAGCAGATTCATAGGATCAGAGCAGCTGACATCAAAAGGTTCTGCAACTGTAGCAGATTTACTAGAGCGCATTTATGCAGCAGTCCACCACTCACATGGCCACGACTGTTAGAAGTGAATCCTGGTAAAGAATTTTTTGGCTCTGTTGTTGCGCTACTAACCAAACACCGTGTGCAAGTTCGTGTTGGACACGTCAACATTCATCGTGAACAATCTACAGTGGAAAGATTTAATCACACACTCGCGGAATGGTTATTCGTTCCTCAAAACTACTAATTATTCCATAGGGATAACCTGTGCATTGCCTTTCGCTAATTTATTTTCAGAGGCACTTCGTCCAACTATAACTGAGTACATTTTAGCTTGTCTGGTTTTGCAGACGACTAATCTACGCAGTCCAAATTAGTTTCAAATACGATTCAAAGATGGCTGAAATCGACCTTGCAATCGTCAGATTTGACCTTCATTTTCACCAGCCCGACTCTGTTGTCTCCCTACTTATAAAGTAAAAATGTTCTCAAACTTAGATTCGAACAAGCGGCCTTGAGTCGGACAGTACAGTGCCTTTAGTTATTACAGCTATCACGTTTTGTTCAGAGTTTAGATCAAAACGACGTGACGTAGTTAACGTTAATAAATCATATTGGAAGACACGTGATGGACTCCCTTCTTTTTGAGCCCTTATCGAAAAATAAACCATTGCAATTTACGGTTCATGTAATGGCAGGCATAAAAAGTAGAATATTCAGTTATTTTGTTTACATTATCAAAAGTTGTTCAACAACCGGTGCAGATTCATCAAAATAGCTTATCTCTCTTTGACCACAAGTGCACGCGAAATCGGCCGTTTTGATACTATCGGCATTATCTGCAATCGCACAGCAAGCTTTTGTCTACGCTGGGCAAGTATTGACAGATCCTGAACTGGCCATCCAACGACCTGACTGATGTGTGTATATACTGTATACGGTCTCAAAAGCGTGCTAATCATTCCATGAGTTGTACATAGTACGAATAGGGTTAATATACTATGTTTTGGAAATTTTGCCCAAGTAAACTCTGATACATTTCATTAGTGTCTGTCCCCTTGAATGTTCACTTATTTGATCATTAACGTTAATCAGCCATAGGTCACACATAGCATACAGCTCGCTTGCTAAGACATGGGGGATAGAGGCTGCTATGTATAACAAGGGAAGAAAACGCCCAATTTGACACTACATAGTTAATATACACGATTGATTTTCTGGAATATATCTAATACGAAATAGTTGCGAATTCTGAAGACGGAAATTTGAGACAGACATACGGAGACACAGAAAAAGAGAAGCTATGAATCTATGGGCACTATTACAAAACAGAATTTATACAAAGGAAAGGGGTAACCTGGAATTACTATTTTTTTATTATATTACAGTCAGTAAGTTTTTGTACACTTTTTGATCTAAATAAGAGAACTACAACGCAAAATCCGAAGAAACAGAAGAATATAGTTTTAATGGGTGCAATAAAACATCATTTGACATTATAACAACAGTCACCCATTTTCAAGTTGAATCGCATCCTCCTGTTCTGAATAACTGAAATATAGGACATTAATGCTCTCTTTAAGCATCGGTGATGCATGATGGGAAAATTGTATACATCATGAATTGATAATGTCCTTTTTCTCATGTGCTCCCTCACTCTTCTGTGTACATTTACGCTTCAACCAACGTAGTCAATGTACCCATTTCGGGGATTTTTAAGCAAGCATAATCCTTGCACCCGTTTTCCTACCTTTTTCAAAGGACGAATGCAGCAACCTTAAGCCTGAAACATTTCAACAGATTGCATCTACATGAATGATGTCTGTACAAAGATCAATATGAATTTTAATGCAAATTATTACAAAATATGTCATTGAACATCCATGTCATAAGAGAAAGAGAGACAGAGACAGACAGACAGACAGAGACAGATTGAGCCAAAGAGATACACAGATATAAACTTTGTTCAGGGGGGAAAACTGATGGTAAATAAACCAAAATACCAAAACTGGCCTAATTTAAAGCTTACCATTTTACTAAGTAGACAAACGTAAGAACACAAACTATATTTTTGACTTTATATTATGTCCATTTCACCTATTTTCCTATAATCTGATACAGGTTATTTCCTAACATACGGTTACTTTTAGTATCGCATTGTTCTTTGCTAATAATCAGTCCAAGATAAAGACCTACGTTTTATCAAAATTAGATGAGATATACAGTTTTTGGGACTATAAAGGAAAGAAGCAGCACAAATCAGATTGCACGTTCTTGTCATTAATGACGCATATTAAAGAATCTCCAACACAATGACGATACTGCATAAGTTTATTTATCAAGCTTAAAGATACTTATTGAAACTGGACCGAAATCACATGCATGAATACCGGATACATATCATTCGAGATTGTTTGCTTGAATGATATTCAAGATGCTGATGTTTCACAAATTGATTTATTATTAATGTTAATAATAAAGTTCACTAGTTTTAATAGTGCTGATGTAGTAACAAAGTTCACAAATTAAATTATTATTGATGTTGAAAAGAAATTTATCAGGTTTTTTTATTAACGATGTTTCTAACAAAGTGAAAAGTACTTTCAATCTTATAGGTTTAGCTCTAAATATATTTAGGAACTTGGGACATTAGTCAGTATCGCAGAAATTCAAACGAGAAACTGCTCTCTCAAAACTATGACCTAAGTAGATCTTGTCTTATTGAAAACTTATGTGAAAGTTACTTTGTATGAGTATTACTTTAATTAGACACTTTTGTACATGTTGATATGCATTTTTGTTCTAGCGATTATGTCATTACTATTTGTATGTAAAACGTTTTTTCCTTACATAGTATCTCGTGGATTTTATTCAAGAAGCAATCGATGACTTGGTTTATATATCCATAGTTAAAGCCTTTAAATAACAACATTAGAAGAGCAAAATATATGCAAGAAGGAAGATAGCACATTTTTTAAAATCAACAACAATAGAGAAAAACTAAAAGGTTTACAGTAATTCCTTCCTACTTCAGAAAACCTCAGTCAAGCTAAGATATTCACATTTACGGTATCTTAAGAAGAAAAATATATGTACTAAAGGCTGCTTTCAGAAATGATTAACATTTGTCTTTAGATAAGTCACAAATTAAATTTATTTAAACTTTATTACCCGGTATTGATCTTGATGAAAATGCTAGATAGAGGACACTCGATTTATTAAGGTTCCACGCTCTCAGTTTGAAACAGAAATCTGAGAAGTTACCTAACTTCGAAGATATGTTTCAATGGTAATTTTAGAAGTTTTTGTTCGAAATATTAACTAATATAATGCTGAGTCTCTCTCTCTCTCTCTCTCTCTCTCTCTCTCTCTCTCTCTCTCTCTCTCTCTCTCTCTCTCTCTCTCTCTCTCTCTCTCTCTCTCTCTCTCTCTCTCTCTCCTGCTATTATTTTTTGTCCTTAGCAAGTATAAAATCTGACTGTAAACGAGGAAAAAAAATCAGTGAGAACGTTTGGACCGACTAATTGCTACTTAGATGCATTATTTTGCAAAGTTATTAAAATTTAGCTTTTTATAAATTATCTTTGCATTTAAATACTTTAGATGAGTTCTAAGTAGACATCTCATGCTTGGATTTGAACAATTTGATGAATTTCCGACGTGCTCCCCGTTCAACTAAGATTCTCAAACTTTGTCCTCAAATTGAGATTTAACATTAACTTGCTCGGAGTATTTCAGACAATATATTTTTAGGCAGAAATGATGCAACATAACATTTTTGTTTTAAAATGTAACACAGACAAAAATATTTTGGAAGGAGTTGAATAGAAGAGATTCTGAAACTCTCATCAAGGATAAAGCAAACCTCATGTTGGCAAATATTCAGCATTTTATGACTGCAATGTAATCCTCAGTACCCGCTTAATTTTTAAAAAGCCAGCGTCATCAACCAGGCAATAAGAGAGATATTCAAATGTCGTCTCCATTGGAGGGTTAAAGTTTGAGATGTTTAGTGAAACTGGTGCCAGCAGATAACAATATTTCTGACATTCTAAAGAGACAGACAGAGAGAGAGAGAGAGAGAGAGAGAGAGAGAGAGAGAGAGAGAGAGAGAGAGAGAGAGAGAGAGAGAGAGAGAGAGAGAGAGAGAGAGAGAGATTCCATGGTTGAGTTTATATTAAATGTTGGTCCTGAATAACAATCATCACTGTGCCCTAATAATATGTATGTGTTCCAGGACTAATGGTATATAGCAAGAAGTATATATAATCTCTTTAAGAAATTACCATAACCAATGACGAAAATAAATCGATACATCAGTTTACGCGAAAATAAATAATAAATCGATAAGAAATACCTCAATTAAAGTACTGAAATAAATAAACAGTAATCGGTGTCCTTAGTCTTTTCCTTGCTTAAAACAGCTTAAACAGCAGTCTCTCTCTCTCTCTCTCTCTCTCTCTCTCTCTCTCTATATATATATATATATATATATATATATATATATATATATATATATATATATATATATATATATATATATATATATATATATATATATATATATATGTGTGTGTGTGTGTGTATGTGTGTGTATGTTCTGATTCATACGTGTGAACAATACTGCAACATAGTACAAAAATTTATTATAAAAAAACTAACTGATACCGACAACAATCCGATCGACACCATTCTAGTTTTGAAGACGCTTGATTTTCGATTGATCCTAAATCCTAATTGGTAACTTAAAATGATACCTGAATATGTGTTAAAATCCATTACCTATAATATATCAGATCACACATGTAGGTTTAAACAACTGCCAAGTTAAAAATCTATGTCCAGATTTGAATCAGGAATGTGAGCTTACAAATATTTAAAGAAATCAGAAGATGTTAGAATTTTATCTACATAAACTCTTAGTTTTTATCGGTTTCTTCATAGATACTGCAGTTATAATAAAAGTACAGCTCAACATATTATAGTCAACTGTCCGTTATTCTTCATTGCCCAGGATATACAATTAGAAGTAACTGGGTAAAATAATGTTAAATCTTTAACTAAAATCCAGTGCCAGCAAAACAAACAACGATTACAACTTGAAAAAACAGGTATGATGTGTAGTAATCTATGATGTCTAGTAATCAGCCATCGCTGATGGGATTCAACTGGGGTTGAAATCCAAAGGTCAATAAAAACAGTATGTTTAAGCAATGAATAATTGAAAAACATGTGATATTAAATCAGTAGATGGAGGGCAAATATTACATGCGTAAAGGGCACTAGCAGTAAATGGAATGCAAATATGCATATGTTAAAGATTTTTTTAGATACAATCAGCGGTAAACTAAAGTTTTTGAACTAACACTTTACCGCGTGGATTCTTTGGTAATTTTTGCAACTTATGTTAGGTTGTATAGTCATAAATACTCACCTAGGTCCACACTCCAAAATGCCTACAACTTCTAATGAAACTCAAGGTATATTACTTTATAGCTCTTTGCCTAGTGAAGATGGAACTTAATTGGGAACGAAATGATCTGGCCAATCATATTTAACTACGGTGAACCAATGAACATTTAAGTGATATGGCAGAGAGCCAACCAAAATTATGTTTGGCTCCAATGCTCTCTAAATTAATATGGTAGTACTATCCATCAATGACTTTTGTTTCTTGCTGGTGTGTTTGGGCAGCCTTGGTGCATACATTGGCGTTCTGAACAGGACATAAAACAAGAGGTAGCCACACTCCGGAGCCAATTCAATCCCAAACCCTAATATCCCCCTACAGCGGCTTTGGGGAGATACTTCAACCACATTCTACAATTAACATATCCTTCATACTATAATAAAGATCTACAGACATTAAACACTTGCAATCAACAGAGAACTATAAAGAATAACACAACATAAGCGGAACAATTGCAATGTATGTGGACAATTTTATCTTCATGACAAAGAAATATGCTGACTATAACGAAGATCAAACTACAGAGAATCTATTGCAATCAACCGAGAATTATAAAGAAGAATTCAACAGAAGTGGATCAATTGCAATCAACTATACTTCTACACTTAATGACAATCGAGTATGCAGACCATAACGAAGATCAAAATACAAGGAAATAATTGCAATCAACTGAGATTTATAAAGAAGAATACAACAGAAGTGGACCAATTGCAATTAAATTGGATTCTATACATTGACGACATGGAGTTGGCAGATTATAACGAAGATATCAACTAAATAAAATGATTGCAATCAACTGAGAATTATAAAGAAGAATACAACAGAAGTGGATTAATTGCAATGTACTATACCCTTATACCTTGAAAACAAGGGAGTATGTAGACTATAACGAAGACCAAAACTGTGAAATAATTGCAATCAACTGAGATTTGTAAAGAAGATTACAACAGAAGTGGACCAATTGCAATCACACTAACTTCTACACTTAAAGATATGGAGTTGGCAAACTATAATGAAGATAACAACTAAGTGAAACAATTGCAATCAACCGAGAATTATAAAGAAGAATACAACAGAAGTGGACCAATTGCAATTGCGCTGAACCCTACATCTCAACTCCATGAATGGGTACGGTTCTGTTGGCGGCTTCCTTGGTGCTCTTGGCCTGTTGCTGGGTTGGGTGGTGTTCTGCCTTTGTAGACTGTGTTGAAAGTCAGGGTCTTAAGGTCTGGTACGAAGCGATAAGACCCAGCCCTGTGTCAAGAACCTCCACGTGGATCCGGGCCGATGGTTAACCACGGAGGAGGGTAGTGGAGACCCACCCTTCGGGTGGGATCTCTGGTCTCTTATGAAAATAAGCGACTCCAAAAGTCGTCAAGCAAACGTACATGCATATATGACTATAATTGCTATCATCATCATCAGCCAACCAAATTGTGCACTGGAGTAACAAGGACGCATCAGGATTGTAAGTGATAGATATATGCATGGTGTTAAGCCCACAGCAACAACAAATTCCCACTGCACCTAATAAGGCTAAGTATAGATCATCGATTAAGTGCTGTACACAATCGTACCTGGAGATACATCCAGCCTTTTGCCAACAAGTATTCTTACCACGTAGTAATATTCCTGATAGCGAGTTACAGAAACAACATTCGATACAATGGTATAATCTACATTTGTGTTTCACTGTCACAGATAGAACAGACTTTTTTAAATTCTAAATCTTAACATCTTTCTCGCTCTCTGATTTATATTTTCTGAAATTTGTTACCTGCTGGCACCGGTTTTACTAAAGATCTCAGACGTTTACACTCTTATCATACATTTTAAAGATGTTTTCGGAGTAACGAAGTCATTTTCGATCTTTCTAAAAATGTTGTAGAATGTTTTCAATATTTTGTAAACATACGTTTGAAATATTTGAACGTTTTAATTTTGAAAACAGGTATGAATGTTTGGGAGTGGGTGCTTTTCTGCCCACACCCAACATCCCGGTCCGCCTCTAAACAAATGTAGAACAATATTACAATTGGGCATAGAATAACAAACTATCTCGAAAAAGGAAAAGGTCTTAACTACAAACAAACAAGAAAATAACAATACCTACATTAAGAGTAATGAACCATTTACCAATGAATAAGGCAGACGAAGTTATATTCAGTTAGTACAATGTTATGCCTTGGTAGCAATGTCATTACGAGACCATTGTGTTTCATGCCACACCGTCTATATTGGTACATTAATATTCACTTCTAGGGAATGTAACTCTTGGAAAACAAAGATCAAATCCTCGCTGTGTAATGAAATGCGCATGTTCTTGTAGGTGCAAATAGAAATGCAACTAAATCTCAAAAAGTCTTGCAAACTATACAAATATTAACAAATATTTTCAAATTACCGCGACCTTTTCCAAAGGCCTACAGCAGGGTGGTGATCAGTGAAGAGGAAAGGACAATAATATTGTCCACATATGAAAGCAATCCCGTTCCATGATTATGGATTTAATGTTATACAGAAACATTAACTCAAACATCTTCACAAAATAGCGACATTTCGCTCCCACCCCACATAAATTCTCTCTCTCTCTCTCTCTCTCTCTCTCTCTCTCTCTCTCTCTCTCTCTCTCTCTCTCTCTCTCTCTCTCTCTCTCTCTCTCTCTCTCTCTCTCTCTTCAGGCGTGCGCAGTCATTGTTTGCCGCTCTACTATTTTTATACTTCTAAAAACGTTTAGAAAATTACGCCAACTTATTTGTAGAAAATCTTCTTCGGAATCTGGAATGCCGTGATGACCTAGTCACAATAACTTGCTTCAACTGGTTTAATCCGAATACTAATATACAATCTTGACTTTTATCTGGCTCATGTAGAAATAAATGACATAAACTACTTTCACTTTGACAGTCTCGGTCTACGACAGCAAATGAGAATTTAAAGGATGTCATGCCAATAAACACTTTGAATGGAAAGTTAGTTCCGAAGTCTGTTTAGCCCAATTTATTATTTTATTTTGTATCTCTCTGGAATCTTTGTTGACTTGCATATCTATTTTTTTTCCATTTTTCGAAACAAAAGATAACCCTTACACCCATACACGCCAAGGTCAGACCAGGTTAAGTGCGGAGGGAATGGGGAGGTAGCTTCCAATCTTTCAAAAGGGTCATGACTTTCCCGGAAAAGAAACCAAAGCAAAAATGTTCTTACTCAAAGTGTGCATAATACGAATACACGTGCACAAGAATAAAACGATGATCAAATTTCAAGTGACAATTGACTGTACGTATACGTGTGTAAGGTTTTCTTTTTGGAGGGAGGAAATATGGGGGAGTCCGGAAACCATTCCCCATCCGGCCCAGCACGCGTACACGAATGCAAGAAGAGAATTATTCAAGTACCGCTTATGTGTCAATGCATAAAATGCAAAGATTGAGGATAACGGGGAAAAACTAGGCGAAATTTATCAAATCCCATGCTTTATCAGTATGACTTGATTAACGAGTTACTTCTTTCTATCGTAGATTAAGAATCAAAGAAAGTTTTATAAAATCTTACTACGTGTGATAGGTAAACTGAGTTTAATGTAATGTTATTTAGATTTAACCAGCTGAAGTGAACTTTATGAGACTAGGTTATGATGCTCATAAATTTATATTATTTATTTATGTGAACAAATGCACGTAATTTCCCTGGAATTTCCAGTTATAAAAATGGAAAATCGTTGGCATTCACATTAGTCTCGATGGTAATTTCCGTCTTTGAAGATAGTGCGCTGCCCAAGCGATCACATTAAAAAATGGTTACTTTACTTTTAAATCATTTACTACTGCTTAAAAGCATGATGTATGTGTGTACATAGATAAAGAGATCTCAACAAACCTATATGAAAATTACATGGTCTTGTTTTACTTGGCTGCAATCCTAGATTATTTAAGTGAGTCCTTTGAGTGGCCAGCCAATACCATGGTCAGGTTAATTGAATGAACTATATATGTATATGATGCGCAATTGTCCTGTAACCCCTTGACATTATTTGTTTCTAAGCGAGAAAAAAAAACACATTAACCTTTCGTAGACTTTTTCTTGAGTATAATGTGAATTCATAAAAATACAAGACGAGAGATATTTTCTCCCCATTTTGCAACTGTTTCTAACCCAAAAATCTAGTTCCTCTGCATGATTGTTATATTCACCCATTTTTCTATTCATTTTGTTCAAATTGCTGTCTGTGGTGTTTTTTCCCAACACGTGTGTGTTCCCTGTACACCGTGACATGAGCAAAACAAGTAACTGAACATTAGAGCTTGAACAACTCTCGAACTTGTATAACTTTACAAAATTTATAACTGTGATAAATTGTATGTATTATGGTGTAATGCGCTGTTTAAGACCTTGCATTATGGAGTTGTTATTTACTAACATTTTCTCGAGAGCCAACAGATTATTTGATAGGTTTACTTCTCTAGTGATTTACCAGTAAATGAATAATTCTTGGCATTTTCACATAAGGAAAATTATGAATAGTTTCAAGTGGAAGCATTTATGCAATATTTATCAAAAGTTGAGCCAAGTACCATACATAAGAATCGTGTATACACAGGACTGATGATACTTCATAGATTACCAAATAAACAAGTGTTCCAGGAACACGTTGTCGTAAAGGTGCTGTCGAAAAAAATATACCTACTACACATACTCTTTTATTCACGGACTGGACAAAACTGAAAAAAAACGCATGCAAAAATTGTTTTACAGCCTAGCTGTGAAGTGATATGTTCTTCTTCATGTAATGGTAGCCAAGTCTACCAAATATCAAAACAACTTGTCCGTCATTCCAAGCCTATGACGATTTTTAAAACAATACAAAACAAAATGAAGAGTTAGAGACAAGGAGAAGAACATACGTTTTGTTCAAAATAATAAGAATAATAAATGAGAAATCAGCAAGAGGAGAGTAAAACTTTGAACAGCGAACAGAAGGAATGGATTTTAAAATACAAAATTGTCTGCTTGTTACAGTTCAATTTTGAAGGATAAACCATCAGAAAAATATGTATCAACCATCTTCAAGACAAAGAGGCTTTTACAATCCAAAAGATATAAACCTTATTACCGCCGAAGAATAACAAAAATGGTTTTATTACTCCTCATTTTTAAGGAAGTAATGGACTTATCTTAATTTCCTGGAGAGAAGGTCAGTCCCTTTGAGGGACAATTGTTTTAATAAAGAGTTATCTTTGATAGCATTATGCAAGACGGATTTTATTTAAAAAGGTAACTTTCAATAATAACATTTGGTATTTCAGAAGTTTGTGCTTTTAACAAGATGTAAACTATAACAATATTTTTACGCGTTTATTCAGAGGCCGAGACTGTGCATCACCACCTCTCTCTCTCTCTCTCTCTCTCTCTCTCTCTCTCTCTCTCTCTCTCTCTCTCTCTCTCTCTCTCTCTCTCTCTCTCTCTCTCTCTCTCTCTCTCTCTCTCTCTCTCTCTCCACAAAATAAAATATAACGCAAAATTTTCTTAGAGTAAGTTTGCTAGTGTTTTATTGATAAAATTATGCTGCCATGGAAACGCTTATAAGGCATCGTCTTCTTGGGGCTTCGCAACATTTGGCATCTAATTCCATTTCATAGATCCTTGCTTACTTGTTTAACCATCCCACCCAGCCAAACTATATACCTGCGTCTGCCCATGCTATTTGCTATTGCATCAGATTTGCTATTGCATCAAACACGAAAAAAACCACTTCCATATTTAACTCCACTGATAAATATAACTTGAGGATTTTACTTCGATTTAACAGCGTATGGAGTGCTCAGTTACAGATATTGTGGTCCGAAATCTCATACTTTACTTGTCAATATGGCTGATTACACCGCTCGAATACTGATTGGCCACCGCGCTTGCACCTGCTGAATGTTAAATTGTGAGTTTTGAATATGGAAACTCAGAGAAAAGATAGCGTTCATCATACACACTTGCAAGGAAAAAGGACAAACAGTATCGAGGACAAAAGGTAAATGATTTCTTACACTTCATGGTATTGTAACGATATTCGATGCTGAAAACAGAGCGTCGTTGCACCGGCTTTTAAACTGCACATACCTGGAAAGCATACATCTCTAAATCGGCCTTAGGAACATACATTATAGCAAGAAATAAATATATATTCTATGGTACAATCACAATTGATCATAGTCCTTCCTCTCATTAGTGTAATCGTTGTGTAGGACTGGAACGTATTCAGATATATATCAATCAGACTATATTAGTACCTTACTACATATTTGTCTATTTTTACCACTTTGAGTTCTGGTCTCACTTGTATCTATGCATAAATCTAGCACAATATACCTGTGTGCGCAGTTCTAAATAGCTGTCAATATGAAATCTTTGTGTAATTTTATCCATGTTCTAGTGATAAAACACGCCGCTCCATCAGTGTGATGTGTGCATTTTAAATGGTTTTGTCTACGTACGTATCTTCCTACTATTTAATGATTTAGGTTTTCTTTAATAAAGGAGAGAGTTATTGATGTAGTAATTCCATATTAGAAGACATATATTATATGCATATAATAATGTGTGTCTGTGTGATTATATATATATACATGGACAAGCCACTGGTGATAGTAATGTCATGTACGTTACATCCAGGTCAATGCAACAATGTCTAATGATGTTATTCAAGGTGATCTCTATTATATCAACAAACCCAAAACTCGTGTACTAGGTCATTCAAGATTACTCCAGTCACGGTCACTTCAAATCCTAGGTGCGACCTATGACATTATCCAAAATGCATCTTATGCATGGGTTATATAACCATACCGACATCAATCAGACAGTACATGTAATGGGTGATTTTGAAAATGATTTTAGCACTCTGATATATCCACAGGAATGATGAACAAATACATGAATGGGTTCCTTGTCATTTTCCGATAATTTGCCTCTTTTTAAGCTGTATCAGTTGATCGAGGCATTTCGGTTTTTTTTTTTATAAAAGCCACAAGATGTTCCTACCAACGATACCCTCTAAGAGACTTAGGGCCTCCTGTCATCATCGTAAAGATTTCTTTCTGAAAGACAAGACATTAGTTTTGTCGAGAACAATGAAAGTCAAAGGTAAGAAAACGAATATTTAAAAGGCTAACCTGCATTAATGAAACATGAATATGTTAGGTAAAACGTTTGACCACAATAGAGCTTACAAAGCCATGCATTTATTATACCTAAGACTAAGAAAACGATAATATATACATGGCATCATATTGAAATTCATAGACCAGAAGTGTAAACATGTATCTCTCATATTTGATATCGGTTGCATAAGAAGTAAAAATAGTAATCTATGTGCAGCGTTGCAGGATTTTAACCTGGATTTTACTGCCTTGTGGCGCAGTTTATCTTGTTATCTTGTTTGCAGTGAATGCTACTGCCATATGCGTCATTTGTGTGAATTTTGGGTAAACTAATATTGATTTTAATTGCCTATTGCATAAGGCGTAAGCGTACAAGCTATATTTAACGCCACAAAATGTAGTTGGGATTCTCAACGTTAGACTTGGAAGTTATCTTAATCCCATAAATTTGTCTAGTGACATCATAGCACTTATTCTAATAGCGTCCTCTGCGTGAATGTTTTGTGAATATACATTCTGATTGGCTCTTATTCGTCTTGTCTTGATTTTGATTGGTCAACAATACATTTTTTATCTCAATTTTATATGTACTGTCCACAAAACAACAGAGTATCAAAGCATGAGAGACGTGGATTTGTCTGGTGAAACCATAAGGTAAGGACATTTGACAAAAGTACAACCTCGGTCAATCTAAATAAGAAAATATGACTAGGTTTCGTAGCCAGCAAAATACCATTTGAGAAGCTGCGGTTCAGTATTTTATTTAAATTTAAAAGAGCTAATTTATATTCCATTATATTCCAATGGTATGCTGAGTTTTAAAGTGAATAACTACATGGATTTATCAAAGACTTATTTTCTGGAATCTTGCTTAAACAACACTTCACTTTTGAAATATAGCTAGCACATTCAGTATATACAGTATTCATCAGTTACCATTATTTACTCATATATATATATATATATATATATATATATATATATATATATATATATATATATATATATATATATATATAAACAGGAATATGTTAATGAAAGCAGTGGAGTGGCTTGTGGAGTGGATTCAAACACAAGTTCTAAGCATGAGACGATAACAACATAAGCCATGCATATTTTATCCACGACAGCCATCATGTCCGTGCGACTAGGGAACCGAAGGCACGTGCCTCCTTTGCTTTCCGCGCAATCCATCCATGCCTTTAAGCATAAAAATACACAAAGATATATCGCATCTGTATCTAAAATCATTACACTATATATATATATATATATATATATATATATATATATATATATATATATATATATATATATATATATATATATATACCAATACTCTACTAAGGTACTGATTCTAAAACAGAACAACTAATATATCTTGAATTGAAGCCAAAGAAAGGAAAATCTACTACATTTTCGGCTGAAAATGAAACAAATTTAAACTCAATCAACAATTAATGGAGCTGCATCGTATGTACAAACCTGATCTCATTATGCCATGATGATTTCTACAAAATATTGTTAAAATCGATATATAGGGTTTTTAATAGTATAGCATTTTTTGTCGGATGCACATCATACCACACATGATGAATGATGTAGCACTACATAGCTCGCTTGATCTTACTGCCAGCTGAGCTCAAGATGAAGGCTAATATCAAGGTCGACATGCAGTATTTGGATAAAACATGTGGCTGTACTGTACCGGAATAACCACTATAATTCGACTATGTGTCAGTAGGTACCTCGTAATAAAACATAAATAGACAACAAATAAACAGATGGATGATCATAAAATATTTTACATTTTAGAAGTTCGTCTAGAATACCAAATTGGTCTTGCAAATATTTCAAGGATTACCATCTACAACAGAAAACGTGTGTATTCATTTAAAAAATATAACAAATAAACAGAAATATCATTTCTAATAACAAAACTGACAAAAAAATCTACACGTCTCAAAACAACTTCAAGGTAATGAGCACCTAACGATTTTGAGAATTGCTTCTTGAAACTGAAGAATATTGGTGAGTGAGAACACAGATGGAAAGTTACAGAAAATGGACAACCGTTAAGCGAGTGGGGGGGGAGAAAAAGGAAATTTTGAAATGGGAGAAAGATCTTTTATTTTCCAGAACACTCATTCCTGAAGGTTTTGTATTGGTTAGGATCAAATGAAAACAGTTACTTAATTGACTGATATAGGAATGGCAATTGTCAGGGTTCATCTATCGCAGCAGCACACTATCACTTACAGTCCACATCGATGACTAAAGCAAAGCCAGAATTGCTAAATAAAAGCGTGGCCTATCGTAGACTTCAAGCAAATGTTTGGCGATCACAGAGGCATCAGTCTGTAAACAAAACTAAACGTCTACATATCCATTGTATTGCCAACCTACTGTATGCATGCGAAACCTGGATGGCTTACAGATGCCATGCCAATAATCTAAACGATTCTCATTTTTTGGGCTGCCTTTAGAAATTAATGAAGATAAGGTGGGTACCAGAAGTTATCACACAGTCAGGGATTCCATGCATCCACACTTCTGTTGGAAAAACAATGCATTTAAAATGAACAGACCACGTCACCAGGATGTCATAAGAACGACTTCAACAGATCTTTTACGGCTAGCTGAAGGAGGGACATCGATCTCTAGGTGGTCATAATAAAAGCTACAAAGATTCATTCATCTTTGAAACACTACAACATTAGCCATAAATGTTTGGAAAAGTTTGCACAGGATCTCTCCACCTGGTGATGTGTTATCCTTACTGGAGCTACAGAGTTTGAACTTTGGAAAACTGCAGAGGCGTACGGAAGAGCTATTAGCGTAAATCGAAGAACTGCATCACGACTTCTGTAACTGAAGCAAACCCAAAATGCATCTCCCGTCCAGTGTGTTACAAATAGTTCCGAGCACAAGTTAATTAGCCACTCACGTACTCTCATAAATTAAACCAATTAGTGATATCATTGCCATCTTTGAAGACGAACACCAACATACGAATTTTGATTCATAAAGTTACGAAATTCATATTACAATAGAATAAACCTCTTTTAAACTGACGCAAATTCTTGATACATTCATGACGAAACCTTTAAATAGATTTGAAAGACACCGTTAGTAATTTACGGCATCAGAGATCATGGATAATATTGAGCTCAACAATCAATAATTCACAGCGTTTCAAAGATAAGCTGTAGCGCACAAACATAGAAAAGTTTTGTGTTTTATTGCTGAAACGTTAGACTGATCACGAACATAAAAACGAGTGCAGGGGAAATTAAAAAATGCTTGTTGTAGACGAATAGAAAATGTTATATGCACAGGGATATTGTATTTAAATATGAAAAACATGGCCATGAAATGAATCTGATCTGTTCATGTCATCAGTATATAAACAACGTATGAACCTTGTCAGCTATTAGCCGCTAAATATATTTGGTTGACAGCATTGATTTCTACCTAATGTAAATGAGACATTTTAACAAACAATTTTTTGAATAGCAAGAACTTACGTAGCAGGAAGTATTTTTTTTAGTTAAGAACTCGTGTTTCATTTGGATACCTTCAGTCAAAAATATCATATACATTATCAAAAAAAAATAAATTATTGTAAATTTTGAAAATCTTGAAAGTCGGAATTAGGCAGGTTAAGAATTATACGGAGAGCCGCCAGTGTCCCAAAGAGTAAATATTGCAAAGTCAAGAAGCTTTTTGGTATACAATCGCCGTTTAGGTACCCCAAAGATTGTAATAAATTATTTGTGATCATTAGAATGGAAAAGTCACAAAAGGTGAAACCAACCAACAAAATGAAAAGTAAGACAAATTGAAACAATAATTTAAAGAGATGGCGGAGATCCAGCCGGCATTAATGATTTCAGCATAACACAGAATATTTTGAAGAAACAATCTTGGATAAAGGTTTGTAAGTTTCAGGGAAATAATCTGAAAATTGACTAGTAAATGATTATGCTTAAAACAAGAGTCTTGATTACTATTTTAATTATTGTTAGTGAATATAATTGTTTCATGTCTAACTGGATACTAAATTACTGCAATGTTTAGAAGAAAAGGCTTGAACTGAATTAGCAAAGCACACCACATCTGCGCCTCGTATACAACCTTAAACATTTCCATTCAATTCTTACGGAACTTAATTTTATAAATAAAGATATAGTTGCTTATTCAATCATTTACAAAATGGAAACAATTTGAAGCATTGTTAAACTCAATTAATGAAGTAGAAACTTTAGAACATGAAGTAGATTTGAGCACACAATAAATTTTATCAACACAACATCGCAGAAAAGACGTCGGAATAATTTAACACAATAACAGGGTTAAAAGAGCCAACTAATAGGAAACGGCATAGAATTAACAATAAAATATGGTGAGCGAAGTAAAGCAATATATAGAAGACAATAAAACCCTAATAAGAAGATGAACATTTTTGTATCTGTTAAACAATCGATCTTGTTCTCAACAATTATACTGTGTATCGTGTATATCTTCACAGCTTAATCAGGACTGCTTACTCTCGCTATTAACTTCTGACCTGGCCTAGATCATAGACAGAAGGGGACAACTGGGTTCTAAGAGAATTAGAACTCGGTACATAGATGGAGTACTTTTAAATGCCTATAGCGTTCCGGTGGAGCATCCCGTCTAAGACTTTTTTGGTAAAGCCTACAATCAGATACTGAATGTCAAATCAGAAGAAATCAAAGATCCACCCTTAAATCGGATGAAATACTTTTGTAATACATTCTGATTTATAAATCGTGTAATTTGACAAATATCCAAACTGCCTGTTCACTTGAACAAACATTGACAAATATGACGTATTACAGATCATGGAATGACACAAATAAATGAGGAATGATTGAACAGTCACCAAGAAGCCTCAAATATATCTCGGTGCAGATAAAAGTAAAAATTATTTAAAAGCTTTCTACTTTAAAAAATGGTTTCAAATAAAATTATTTTAGGGTCTTGGTGTTATAATTCGTCAAGGTAGAGGCAATAAAATAAAATATTATTGAATTATTATTTAACACACTTCCTGTCTTGGAATAGCAATGCTGTTCATGAAATCAATTACAATTTAAATTTTTACAAATTTTGTGATCATTATATAATAAACTATATACCACGAAAGTTCATATTTCCTGTAAAAAAAAGTAATTCGCACACCATTCATGCATATTTTTTTCTTCTTAGATATTTAATGGAACTATGCAATCTTTGATTAATCTACTCCTAGAAATTGCACACGGGAAAAGCACATTACCCGAACCCAAAGAAAGAGGTGATGAGCTGTTAGAGTTTTGGCCTGTAAAAGAAGAAGAGTTTGCCCGATGAGGACTAGTGGCAGAAGGAAGAGAGAATGCAGAAGGGGACGAGGTGGTAGAGGAAGGGAAAGATGGGAAAGAAATTATATATTCCAAGAAATAAGGGAAAAAGTGGAGGTACAAATTTGAAAAATTAAATTCATAAAGAATTCAAACCATGTGCTCAAAGAAGGTGTTATTATGTCACAGAATGTTATTATAACTCAGGTAATATTGAGAACCTTGTTTAAGAGGAATAAAAACGTAAGACGTGCTTCACTATGATCTTCAGTATAGTAAAACAACATAAAGTATTAGTCACGTAAATGAAAATGAAATCTTTCAATATATAGTTCGACAGCATGATCAGATCATAAAGAATACAATAGTGATGATTACAGTGAAAGGGTTTAATTTTCTAAAATTCAAAATTCATAACACGTTTAATCGAGACAGAGTTGAAACAAACAATGTTTGGTGGGATGAAAAACTATATATTTGTTATTATACATGCGATTTATAAAATGACAATGTATTCAGTACAAAACAGGTAACATAAAATTTTTTTAGAATATTCAGTGATAATTTACAGGTTTAAGGATTAAGACTTAATTGTTATCATTTATGATGATTTTGCGGATAAGAAAGTATTTAAAGAACGTTAAGAAGTGTGTAATTAACTACAATTAAAAATTTGATACGTACGGTACGTTTTTATCAAATTCTTAGAACAATAATGAACATATAGATTTGCTTAGGTTATACAATCACCACATATACATCAATATGATGAATAAAGTGGCTTTCTCAAGTTATGAAGACAAAGAGGTTTCAGTCGAAAATTTCACTATCCTATCATATGGCATTTAAATGTAGCAATTTTACATTCATTGAATATTAAAAAGACATTGTTAATAAAAAATAATAATAATAATAATAAAAATAATAATAATAATAATAATAATAATAATAATAATAATAATAATAATAATAATAATAATAATAATAATAATAATAATAATAAGAAGAAGAAGAAGAAGAAGAAGAAGAAGAAGAAGAAGAAGAAGAAGAAGAAGAAGAAGAAGAATAATTGCTTATGATGCAAGCATTTCTGTTATGAAGTTGTGCTTTAAAGAAACTATATTTAATGATTCCTTGCCTAATCGGTACTAAATATGTTTTCACGTCATCGAACTGTAGTTTTCCTCTTTCCGTTAATTAAAAATTACTTCCTAAGCTTGGTGAACATCGTTTGCCATTTCAAGCGCATTTTAAGAAGGCATATATCACCGTTGCATACATTGTGTATGATTATGTACATTATATGCAAAGTTGTAATAAATTTGTTTTTGAGTTTTCTAGAAGAAAATAACGTAATTTAGGAACCTGTTATAAAAACCTGATTATTTTAGGAACTAATTTCAACTGTGTCTGAAGATGAAATGCGTGACATGTTACGGCAAGTAGTAGAAATAGATCCGGGGCTGATGTTTGAGCTACTAAAAGCATCTTGCTCAAATACGTCTGGGGGCTACCACCTTCGGTCTCGGCCAGAGGGCAAGTGCCCAGGCTGGTGCAGCTGTAGCAATTGCCGTGAGATGCCCACGGGACGGGAAAAAGTTTGTTGTATGCAGACGCCATAGGACTGCATGTCAGGTAGTCCTGTAAGTGTCCGTTATAACTACCTTTATATTTGCAAAGTTAATAAAGTTAAAATTGTTTCCCATTACTTTTATATGTCACGTAAATATTGCAAATGTATTTTTAAAAAAAAACGAATACGGTTAATTCTGAATAATTAGACCCATGATCAAAGTGTATGTATTGTTAAATAAACCCAGAAAATACGTAACTTGTATCAAATGTTTGACGCATAAAAAATTTCCTTCCAAATAAATGCATTCATGTGGTTATTGTTTGGGGGTCAAAGGGTTCAAATGTCTGGAAAATAATGACGTCACCGTCACACTATGGTTAAACAATGAATAATATTCAATATAAGCGATGTTGAAGATAAACAACGTTCAAGATACTCTACACAAAAAATTGCCGTGCCACTATTATGTTGTGTTACAAACATTTAAAACAAAATATACATTCAGTATAGATATCTTTGCGAAAGGTGTGAAGATAGAGAAAAAATATATAGCAGGCACATTTGGAATGAATCATGGAAATAACTATACAATAAATGAATCTTTGAAAAATATCTCGGATAAATTTTTCATGAAAGGGTATATTGCAGGACAGATAAGTAGAATTTATATCTGTAAACACAGACACATCGATTGATCAAAGTGAATTCCTGATGCACTGAATGCTTTTTTAATATAAACAATAATAATGCGTTTTCAATAGCAACTCAAATTTTGACAATCTGTTGTTGGAAATTTCGACTGAATTATTCGATTTGGCAATACCTAATCTTACATCCACCACCTATTAGCTTCAAGCGTAAGAGTTTAGTGGATAAATATTGTAATTACAAAATATTTCTTCAAGAAGTGATAAAATCGTAGCAAGATAAGTCGAAATAAGCAACATGATATCAATGTGACACTCTTGTGGCTATTATTATATAATCTTAGATTTTTAAAGATAAACTTCATTCTATTTAAGATAATAATCATTGCAGAGATATAAAATTGAAATCTCCTTTCACTTTGCAGGATTTTGAATTAATTGTCCTAAATGAAAGAGTCATTTCATTAGATAAGCAACGCAGGAGGGATGTCTCCGTCATTCGAGATGAGAACAAGGTAAAAAGACAGGCATCATACAGGCAATTCACCCTGTGGAGACATGGAAGGCTAGGAGCTGGTATTCGGATAGTCATCCCCAGCTGTTGCGTTTGGAAAATTAGGGATAAATTCCCAGATCCATTCAAACATTATACAGGATTTATGCCATCTAGAATAAGTTAAAAATATAAAGAGACTTGTCTTAAGCAAATATATTAACACTCAAGGAGACTGCACTGTCTTTAATGCTTGTTTGATAATTGATCCGAAATTACAATATTGTCACTGTGGGAAGAAATGTAGGTTACTGTGAAAAACCTTGGATGGCATTTAATTTGACGTCACAAAATGGATGAATACCAATCTCTGTCTGCAGTAATTTAATTGCTACTAGGCTAATTTTATTCAGCGGCACTACTTTTGTTCCAATTAGCCTATGAAAAACCCCGACTGTGTTCCAGAAAACGTTACTTTTTGCGGGGATCGCTTTGGCGGTTACTACAACCATGAGTTAAACTGAATATTTTTGTTTCAGTAAAAATATTCATCAACAAAATTTGTCTACCTTGATGGCACTTATTTCGAAATAAATTTATTTACTGGTTATTACTGGTCAAAACTGACCATTGGTCAATCATTAACCGTATTTGATCATATCTGTGTCGGTTTTATTTTAAAGTCTCCACGCCCCACATACTAATGTTTATACATTCTGTTTTTAATTTATGCATACATATAAAGCAGAGTTTTTCAGTGATTCCCAGTTTGAATTTATCATATATATTAATATAGGGTGAGTAGCACTGTAGCCGACAGGTTTCGTTTGATGAGCAGCATTTGAGGTATCACAGCAACAATTGCTTTTCCATATACCTCAATGCAAAAGTGGGTTAAATATATCTTTTAACCTTCTTTTGTATGCATGTCACATAAATCTTATGCTGTCACATTCACCATGACAGAATCGTGTACTGCACAGCACCTAAGAGAGATAACTCTGTCATTTTTAAGCTTGATAGAAACTTCAACTCGTATATGTTACACAATTATTTATTTTGTTCATTTCATAAATGCCAATAAGTTTGTTCTTCCTCATCCCCATCGCACCTCTCGACCTTGGGCTATTGGTACCGTTATACTTGTAGAAAATTTTAATGTAATAATTAATGTATATATTTGCATTACGTATGTTTTGGTGACTACTTTGTAAGATGTAATTCATACAAAGATATAATAAGCACACAAGGTTAACATTTGACTTACTCTGGGGGATTTTAATGGTTTTCGTAATTAGTATTATAAAACAGGTAAGTAAGTCTGAATCGAAGTAAGTTCTCAAGACTCATTAAAACTGTTAATGAGATGACTGTCATAATCCTGAACAAACTGGATTATTGTAACATTTGAAATATACGGGAAATAATGTTGCACACTTATAAGAAAACCTGTACCAACACATTCTGGGAAAATTCCATTTGCGCGACACAAACGTCGGTATCTTTTATTGGGTGTTTTACCCATCTAATAAATTTAAACACGGAGGAATTATCTATATGAAATTCCAGAAGACAGAGTTAAATTCTTTCATAATATTAACAATTATTGCCGTTCATTTTCTTTTGTACATTGCACGAGGGTGGTATAATAAGCCTGTTTTCATCGATTTATCTTCCTAAAGAACTCTTTTATTGGTTAAGCAATATTTTTAGAAAACGTACGAATGTACAGACTTCATTTAATTATGATAGTATTGAAATAAGCATCAGTATCGCTAATAGCAAGATCATTACCATAGTAAGGATTAGGACGGTAATAAATTGCTTGTTTGATTAGGACAATACACACAATTTCTAAACAACTCAATGCACATTTAAAAGTTCAATTTAAAATTGCAAAACGCGACTCAATACTTGAAATATAATTTTTAATCAACCATAGGAGTGACAATCTGAAATCATTTAAACGCCTAAAAGGATTGAAAGATGTTGAAAATGTCAGCAAATGCAATGTTCCCGTTGTATATGGGTGTCCTGTTCGCTTATTCATAAAACCAAAAGACAACTTGTCGAACGCAAAGTATTCTATCAATGGTGTTATACTGTTTGTAATTACAATACTATACAATCGTGGGAACAAACAAAATAGGGAAAAAGAGAAGAAACCAAACTAAATTGAAAGAATGGTTAACTGTTTAAAGGCAAACAAGAACAATCTTTCCTTAAATAAATCATACACGTACATGACAAGTGGCATGAAGAAAAAGAAAACCAAAGATGGCATCAATGATGCTATTAGGGAACGTTTCAGAATGAGAATGTCTGAAAAAATACAGTCTTATGAAGAAAAAGAGCTTTACAATAAAATAAAAGGTTCAATGTTTAAGGAAACAATTGAAGACTTTTCATCTTATTTAAGCCCAAAATAAATCATCTGTGATGGAGATGAATATTAGAATGTGGGAATATATAATTAAAAATGAATGCACGTGACTGATTGAAATTTTACCAAAGCATGTGTATCTGCAGTAGTACTCATTACAAACTCAATGACAGTTCAATTCAAGTTAAAGTGATCAAATAAGAAAACAGATTCAATGTATGGATCATTCTCGTCGGTTATTTGGCAGCTGCTACAGTCGGTCTCCTAAATTAAGAACTAGTGAAAAGGTCAGGATTCAGAATATTAAACAATATTTGCAAAAGGTTACCTTTCTATCTTTCCGGAGGAAATTTTCAAATTCAAGTAAGTAATATTACTTGGTCTGGTAGAGAGTGTAAAATTGGAAGACGATTAAGAATTTATCTTTATACGACAAACAATATAACATATACAAAGTTGAACAGATTTCAAAGATCTTATGAACGAACAGAAACAAAATTCATGTAATATAAACATTGCATGTTATGTGTAGAAATAAGTAGAGAGATATCTCTTTAAAGATTAGGTAAGTTAGTTTGCCACAAGCTGTTTGGAAGATTATGACAAAACAAAGACAGAGTTTTTAAGGCAACATCTGTTCTGGGAACCTTCACCAAAAAGACCTAATTAGCTCAATTTTGGACCTAAAAGCAAAGTTTTATTAAACAAGCGTATTCTGGAGATATATTCGATGCTGCTGCTTATAGGGTTCCACATGAACGAGTTAAGCCACAAATGCAAAACAGTCAATGAAAAAATTATATTTGAAAACTGGTAAGAAAATGTTGATAATGAATTGCTTGGTACTGGGCAGTTTGGTACTAAAAGAGCTAGCATAACGTCAGAGCATCAACAACAAGTTAACAACAGGAAAAATAATTTAGATGGACATGAATTGTATAGACCAATATTATGTGGATTATTTACTGCAGTCAGGATGAAGAGAAATATTATCTTGAATTGAGGCCCCGTCAAAAGCCATAAAATGCCTAATACCCATCAATAGTTACAAATCCATCGAGCAATGAATTAAACAGAGAGATGGATGCTTAAGGTATTGATAAATCAACAATCTCTGAAAATCTCTGACACTCGACAATATCATCGGGGACAGTAACAGAGAGAACTGAACAATGAAATCCAACAGAACGAGCAAGAAATGAAAAAGCTAATAAATAATTTTGACATATCAATTGCTCATCTAACAGTTAACACGAAAGAGTTACAGACAAATAATGATTAAATAGACACAACCCAACAGCCTGAAAAAATCTAAAACGTACTGAATGTGAATGAAAGCACGAGAAAATCTACTAAAATAATGTACGAAGTATGTGGAAATATTTAACCGTTTTAAAGCAAAGACATACAACAAACACAGACATATTATAAACTGTGGTAGATAAAATAAAACTTTATAAGGCAGTAACATGTGAAGCTAGGTTTGTTTGTATTGTCAATAAAGATACAAAAGTGTTGATTAATATTTTCAAACCTAGAAGAAAGTATTGATTTTTCAAAAGAATAGAGAAATTTACATGATACTTATTAACATACATATTTTTACAGTTTACAATTTTTTAAAATTTATTTGAGATTATTAAAAAATCAAATATAAACTATAAATATAAACTAAAATATAAATAGACAATTTAATAAATGATTAATTATCGCTACTCCAATAAATAACTTGCACAAACAGAAATAATAACTTTTGTCCAGCTGTACATAAGAAAGATAACATCAGATATAAACATTGGTTACCATGATATTCAGGGCATGACTATGCAGTCTGCAAGACTGTATATTTTCAAATATATAAATGCAGTCACACAGCATCTTTAATGGTGAGAAAGAAAAAGAAGGGAACCAGTAACTCTCTTTATAACAAGATAATATTACATGTTGATTTATTATTCGTTTTAATTTGTATATCAGCATGTTAGATCTATAACGAAAGATAAGACGAAAATTTCAACATAAAGGGAAACTGGGAGATCGGATGCACAGTTACAATATGGCTTTTATTATATATATATATATATATATATATATATATATATATATATATATATATATATATATATATATATATATATATATATATAGAGAGAGAGAGAGAGAGAGAGAGAGAGAGAGAGAGAGAGAGAGAGAGAGAGATAGATAGATAGATAGATAGATAGATAGATAGATAGATAGATAGATAGATAGATAGATAGATAGAGACAGACAGACAGAGAGAGAGAGAGAGAGAGAGAGAGCTGCGTTCCCATTTCAGATGATTGATATAAAAACTTGTAGCCAATGTGATAGTCACTGGATATTCCGAGGTATTTTGCTTGAAATGCCTGCTCTTGGTGATAAGAAACTTTAAAAAAGATTATCTGTGTCTTGAGTTGATATTATACTAGAAACTGGTTGGGATAGGAGGAGTGGCGAAACTGCTTCAATGTAGAACAGGCCATGAAATGCAATAAGAAAGATTGATTTGTATATTTTCATTTAGGAGGTCAAATGACTCAAATTTCCAATTACACTCTTTCTGCTCGACCCTTTCAAAAGTATATTGCATCACTTGATTAACAGGTTGAGATTGATTTCCACCTGTCCTTGTATTTTTACTCATTTGGTGTATCCCTTCTCTCTCTTATTTCTCCCAATTCCTTCTCCTCTTCCTCCTCGACTTTTCTCCACATTCCTTCTCCCCCCCTCTCCTCCTCTTCCTCCACTTTCTCTACCACGACTACTCTTCTGTCTACTTCGACTGTCTCGACTACAGCCTCAATCCCGTCTCCAACTCTTGAAGACTCGGGACCCAATAAAATTCTGTCATCAATCTTCAGACATGGTTTCAGCCTTAGACTGTAACAAATCATGGGCGATAGACCTTTCTACTCAGTACCTAAGAATGTGATGCAATATAGCACACTGCATTTTGTAATTTGGAGCAGGAAGCAGTCAGCGTTAATGCCGGCGTTCTGAAATGTAGTATACTGTATGAGAAGGGACTCAACCAATTCTTTGTGTATTGAAAAGGTCTTCAGCAATATTTAAGTCGGATCATTGGTACAGATTTTGCAGTGATACATCCCATGGTGTTGAAGGGCTGGTTTCACTATGCATTGAAACCTTCCCTGGACTGGACAGTATACCTAGGGCTTTTCGGATGCGGATTACTGTTTTTTGACATATCGGTTCTTGTGACACCTGTAGATACACAAAATACCATAAAGAGAGCAAACAGTGAATGAAGTTTATGACGTGATATTTAAGGCCATATTCAAAACACATGTAAATATATCTTAAAAGACCGGTGATGGTAATGACTGAAATGTCAAAATTTTATCAATTGCATAGAAAATTGCATAACAATGGACAATGAATGACAGTGTATATAGAATATTAGACTTTACCCATCATTCGGTAAGCTATGTAGAGACAAAATGCACATATATAATTTTAATGTTTACCATTTTATGGTTTTAAAAAAATCAGCTCTATCTGAAAACACAAGGTACATAAAGAATGCTCGGGCGCGCGGAGTATTTATTTATAGGGGCGTAATTGACGAAAGTGAATATTATAATGATATTTGAGAACAAGTTGTCATTCATAAATAAGACCAAAAAAAGAATTCTATAAAATTGGTATGCGAGATAAATTATCTGCAGACTGTCCTATGTTTCTTCAGTTAATTATAGTGCACTTAAAATGGTAAAAGAGAGGACCACTGTCCATTTCCTTAAAAACTTTAATGTATTAAAAAAATAAAGAGTAGAATCAACACTGTCCATCCCTATAGGAAGTTCATTATAGATTGACAATACAGTGGAAACAACATTGTATAATCTCACGCCTGTAGATATGTTGATGCATTGATGATTTAACTCATCAACGCTTGGATTAATGTGCACGGAGACAAGAATAATCATGAAGATGGATACAATACCAACAACGTAGTTTTACAAGTGGAAATGTACATTCTCTTCCAGAATATGTGTAAATTAGCTATTAAATAAAAGTAGCGTACTCGTTCATGCGCGTCTCATTCATATAAAGGTGGAGACGGAAAATAATGCCGCATTATAAGGGAAGTAACTTGTAAGTAGCAAGTTGGAGTTACTTACCTTCACACACACACCTTCACACACACACACACCTTCACACACACACACACACACACACACACACATACACACACCCCTTTACACACACAAAAGCATACATACATACATACATACATACATACATACATACATACATACATACATACATACATACATACATACATACATACATACATACATACATACATACATACATACATACATACATACATACACACACAATTAAGAAATCAGTAATTTAGGAGTAAGTGCTCTAAATGGGCGTTACATTGTTGAGCTTTGAAATTGAAGGAATCCTTGATCATACATGGTATTGTTTTCCCACTGATTAAAATCAGATTTCCACTGTCCTACGTGGATATCTGATTTTTAATCAGATTGCGCTGTTTCCATGAGAATACTTTGTTTTTCAGCGTGTGTTGGTCAGTAAAGCAATATAAGAGATGGTATGTAGATTTGTGTTACTAATCAAAAATTGTTAGCAAAGTATTATTTTAAAGGTAAATATTACAGTATAAAGAACATTTTATCGGTATTATCAGCATATCAACCTATTTCATTATGCTATATAGCGTGTGGTATAAATATTTATTGGCGATACTACGTTTGATGTGAAAATCATTGATGCATACTTTAAGAAAATAATAGTTAAAATCCTATTCAACAGTCCTCTATAACAGATATATGAAAATATATGATTTAAAATGAAACGGTTCAATCTCGCGTCAGTGAGAACTATATGTGTTCCGCTTAACCATTTTGCACACGTTAAAAACTTATTGTAAAGACAAAGATCATTGGCAGATATATAAAGAATACATCAGGGAAACGAGATGAGAGAAAGAAGAATTCATTCAGGCAGGTAAAAACAGTTACCTCACCGAAACCATTCATATAAAACTTAAGGCATGTGCAGTCAATTTGGATATTATGTTGTTTTTGGGAACATTAATTCCTTAGGCGGCGAACAAACAACTGTACCATGACCAAAACTGATATTTGCGCCATCTTAGAAAAATTGAATTGTTAAAAATGCATTTGAAAGATACAAATCTGAGGTACAAATTTTACCCCAAGTTAATAAAATTCTAGATGGCATATGACACAGGGCATAGGAATTGGAGGAGGCTACATCGTCAGTGTGAATAAAAGAGTCATAAATACGCACTCTGAAAACACGCCTAACAAATATATACACTTGCATTCACAGATCACATTCTAAACACATTCCAAAACGTAACTGAAAAATGAAGAACTTGCAAGTTTATGTTTTCAATTCGAAATGTTTGCACAGTTTTTGATTTTCTATGTCTCTGTCAGCTGACCGCGAGATGTGTGTCCTGATTGGCTCTTACGAGGAAAGACATAGGTTGAATGGTCCTGAGTGGCTCTTACGAGGAAAGACATAGGTTGAATGGCTACCACTATGACTATCATTATGGGTACGCTGAATCAAAACACCCTTAGCTGTAATAATTGTGTAAGCCTATTATTGAAAACGGAGTCTCAAAACCAAATGTGCATAGTTTTCCATCTCTCACCTCCCCGTAGTATAAATGTGTATTTTGTTCTTCTGCCAACTCTTCCAGTTTTTTCTCCTACAGCTAGAAATATGTCGTAACTTAGGTCACGCTAGTCTTACCATACATAATACAATATTGCAAGTTCGATCTACACCATGAGTTTTGTGTGAACGTGATTTTACTTGTCGTTCTCGCGACTTCTCAAACAATCAAAATCAAATGACGGTGATACCTGTACGCAGTTTTGTGAAGGCTATGATACAATTGCAGTTGTGATTCGCTCTTCAGGTCTTTCAGACAATAAAATCAGCTCTTCACACCAAGTAACCGTTGAGTATTTAAATCCATTATAATACACTAATTGATCGATTATTTTCATTGAAGTCACGTGACGGTCGCCAGGGACGCGTCCTGCCTTTGAACAGACAGGTAACCCGTTTCATGTTCGAGATACCCTAGTCATTTTCCTTGTTGAGTGAAAGAGGGAGATAATTCAACATATGTTTTGAGGTGACAGGTGACGAAGGGTTTGGGGAAAAATGCCAACAACAACCGCTACCCCTACATCCGTCAGTTCTAAAGGAAATGATGATATCATAAGAACAAAAAGGGGTTTATCAGCACCACAACCAGCCAGGGGTCTACGTCGACATGGTATGAACAGTCCTGATAGGGCTTTGCTGGATAAGCTAAGACACCCATGGGAGGTAAATAAGTACACGTCCTCTCTCTCTCTCTCTCTCTCTCTCTCTCTCTCTCTCTCTCTCTCTCTCTCTCTCTCTCTCTCTCTCTCTCTCTCTCTCTCTCTCTCTCTCTCTCTCTCCGTTTATGTCTACCAACCTGCCCGGATACATATATACATACGTACGTACATACATACATACATACATACATACATACATACATACATACATACATACATACATACATACATACATACATACATACATACATACATACATACATACATACATACATACATACATACATACATACTGTCGTGTGCAATATGGCCATTCTTATGAAGAGCTGCCAAAGACACTCTTGCAAAGCTAGTATCTTTACTCCTTTGTTTTAGATATCAGATTCCAAGATTGCAAGCAAAACAATTTGTCTCTTCTTTCCAGAAATGTATAAACTGCTATTTAAATGTAATCTAAAAGACCTTTTAAAATCGTACATTCTGCTATGTCGATTGCCATATAATAAACCCAATGAAAATATATTGTTAAATTCCAAGTCCATTTCTTAAATGAATTTCTGACGACATTTCTCTTAGTCAATTTCAGAAGTTATAGTTTCATTTGAGTTGTAATATGGTATGTAGTGGAATAAAAGACTGTCAAAGATCTCTGGAGTCAAGTAGGCTTGTTGCCAATACTTTGACGAAACTTTTTTCATCTATGGATGGAGCTTCGCATGCTCATCAAAGTCTGCTCTTCAGTTGCTGATCATTTCAGGGGTTTTTATTCTTAATGAAGTTTTTGTTGCACAAGACCATGAAAATTTTGGTTTCACATTATTGGCATATTTGGAGTGCATGTCTTGCATGATCTTATATTCAATAACCAACATTGTTTTGTGAATATTCTCTTAAGTATTCTCAAAAAACCTGATTTGTTCATTCTTTTAACCAATGAACAACTAATGTATTTCCATCTTGAATGTGTTTTATTTGCTGCTTCCATGTGGAGTAAAAAATGCAACAATCTTTTGATAGTGTCAACACTGAACATACTCCTAGTTAAACATTTGCCATTAACCCTTGCTTAGTTTAATAACACCATATATTCATTGGTAGTATTTACGTCATTACAATAGTTAACCATCTCAGTAGCCGTATGTGAATGAAGCAGTAACTACGTTTCAGAAGAAGAAAAATATGATAAGTATATTGTGTTTACTTCTAATGCCAGTGTGATTTGCTGTTATTTCCGTGTGCTGCTTACCTTTTTAAGTTCAATAATGCTAATCGTTTAATTAGTTTATAAAAATGTTTATCCATTTCGCTGCAGCAGGAAACATTCAAATTTACTTTTCAACCGTACCAGTTATGTTCACTTAAATGGTAATCACAATAATATACTTTGTAGGAAAACAAATTCAAAATGGACTCTGACCTGACGATATATCAAGTTAATTTTCACTGCTTTTCATGGCGAATGTTAACCACTTATTCGTTTATTTATGCATTATCCTTTGTAAATGCATATTTTTCTCACATTTAATTAATGTTAGTCCATGTTGCCGAATGATTTATACTATTGATTGTACTCTCCGGAATATATGGAGGAAATACAGATCTTTCTCAGTTTAAATACATGCGCAATTCTCGGGAATAGATTTACATCTGTTTGAACGAAGATGATGCCCTTAGTGGCGCACTGTATTTTTTTCAAACCCAATACTTATCAACTGAAGGATACGCCTGATTAGAACAACAATATTTAAAGAATATATGAGCTTAAAATTAAAATTAAATAAAAGATATATTTTCTGTTTGTTTCACTGCTGGATTTACTCTATGAAACTGTCATGTTTACATATAACTCACAGATCTAATAACTGCAATATCATTAATCTATCAGCACACGGTTGACAGAGATGACATTGCTTTGGATTCTAATAGTATAGAGATGTTAAGAACGTGTGTGTGTGTGCGTGTGTGTGTGTGTGTGTTTAATCAGTTCAGGACCATATCATATCACTGTTCCCCGATGAATAGCTATTTCACAGATTTATTTATTCATGTACTTGTTCTTGCAGAAACGAAAAGCTCTCAGTGAACTGTATGAAGAGCCTATATCAGGCCGTGAAGGGTGGTGGAGGACTTTTATTCGGGTAGGTTCATAAACTGTATTTTATTGACAGATTGCCAATCTTAAATATACTTCAGTCTGACATCGAAAAACGTATGTATGCCCTCTCTCTCTCTCTCTCTCTCTCTCTCTCTCTCTCTCTCTCTCTCTCTCTCTCTCTCTCTCTATATATATATATATATATATATATATATATATATATATATATATATATATATATATATATATATATATCGATGCGATCAAGCAAAAATTAAGAATGAAAAGAACTCATGTTTTAACTTCGGTTATCCAACCCGTGTTTTTGTTATCGAAAAATTCAGCTGCTTGCAGAATTTCCAAAAGGAGAGGCCCAAATCTGATCGGGTTTTTGTGCGCTTTGTTTGTGGTGGTGGTGGTTGTGGTGGTTGTCGTGGTGGTGGTAGGGTCGTCATTCAAAGGGGAATATTCGTTCTGCACTAACCACCAACTGGTGTTGTTCTTTAAATATATGTGTATGTATGTACTCGTGTTTGCGTGTTATTACTGTCATTTATTTTTATTTATGACGCTCTAAATTATTTACCTCTTACTTAACAGTTATATAGATGACTGTTTTATTTTCCTTTTGAAATGACAGACTTGAAATCATAAACCATCGCAAGCGATTTTCAGAAATAAGAGTGTTCGGATGACGCTATACAATACTTTCATTGTACCTTTATCTACTTATCTACGCTATAGTGGTGTCAAACTCCTTGTAATACTTACATTATAATGGAACCAATATAAATTGTAAGGATATTGCTGCCGGTGATACGTTTGAATCCAAAGCTATTCTTAATAAATTTTATGTGATGTGTGTACATTCTACTTAGCAATGTACGTTTCATTTTTCTACATGATTCATGACATTATTTCTGTACAGCTCTCACATGAAATTTGCATGCGCGCATGTTTCCGTGCTTGTTTTTATGATCGACTGGTTCTCTGGATGATGATGACGATAAGTTGAATAATAATAATAATAATAATAATAATAATAATAATAATAATAATAATAATAATAATAATAATAATAATAATAATAATTATTATTATTATTGTTTTTGTTTTTGTTGTTGCTGTTGATGATGATGATGATGTTGATGTTGATGTTGTTGTTGTTGATGATGATGATGATGATGATGATGATGATGATGATGATGATGATGATGATGATGATGATGATGATGATGATGATGATACTGCTGCTGTTATGGTTAATCTTTGTTACGCCTGTTATAATGGTAGTTTGGCTGGTCTTGATCATATCTTGCGGTAGACAGCATCTTGTGACGGTAATTCGTAAGGATTCTAATTACTATTTTCGCTATGGCGATGAGTACCGCTTTCCTCATTATAATCTGGCCTTTTCTTCATTTTATTTTTATTGTTTTGTTTAGGACTGTAAGGGTTTCATCAGCCCCTTTGACCCTAGATTAGTACTCCTTTCCAGTTGGCCTCGAACAAGTTTTGTTTTGGCTTTTCCAGTGGAGACTCCTTCCTCTACTACTGGGTCGCTATTTTGTCGGTGAGGCCAGAAGACCATGCCGATGACCATATCATCAACATCGTCATTATCTTTCCCTTCTTCGTTATCATAACTCTTATCGTGATTATTATTATTATTATTATTATTATTATTATTATTATTATTATTATTATTATTATTATTATTATTATTATTATTATTATTATTATTCAGGAGACACCTGTTCCAGGATCTTATGGGAGCGGAACATTTCTGGAGGATATCGAAAAGAAACCGAACACCTACAGATTTAAATCTGCTGGAAGAAAGATTGACGCACATCCTCACGGCAAGGGAGCCCTTTTGATGCCAGGGGCATACGAAAAGACCAGTTTTGTGGACGAGTAAGTCATTGCTGCTCGACCACAAAAATGAATACTTACTTTTTCAAACAGGTTTGCAAAAACATCTCGTTCTTGAAGTGACGCATGAAACATTCGATGGAACGATTACAATAATTCACACACCCTCATGTTTGTTTGTACCACATTCCACCCCATTGATTAAATAAACAGGAGGCATCGAAATATAGACAAAACTTTGCCATTTCATTCATTGATTTATAAGTCCCAACCTGATTGTCACCAAGGGGTTCAAAACTGTCAACTTAACTGCGTTTTGATAGAAACGATAGTTTCGTTTGTAATTGGATCACCATATTTACATAGAAGAATCCGTTTTCATACAAATGATGTGATGTAGTTCAGCGTCTTCGATAATCTCAATAATCCGTAAATTTTAAAGTTAAATGTTTTTGAACACGTGTATTTAAGAGTTCCTTAGTTTTAGTTATTCCATTTTTAATAAATATTAAAATTAAACACTGCAAATATTGGATGCAGACAACACATATTTTACCGACTGTTCTATAAATCAGAAAATGACATTGGACAGTCTCTACTGGTTTGCATCGAGATCTTCCGTTAGCTTTTAAACTATGAGCGCTTGCACATCATGCCGCAGGTATGTAGCATCATGACCCAATCAGTCACATTATCCTGACACCAGACCGATAAGTCCAAACATTAACCTCTTAATGCTGAGCGTCAAGCTTGTACCACTTTTATAAGTCTTTGATATGACTCGGTCGGGGTTCAAACCCGCGACCTCTCGTGTTCGAGGCAGACGTTCTAACCACTTAGGTTATAGGAGCTTCAGCCCCTGTGTGAAACACCAAACAATTGACATTGATAGAGATCCCTTGGCGACAGTCAGGTCGGGACTAAATTTTGTGCATTATTTAAATCCTTGGTGCTGTTCGTTTTTAAATTCGTAGGATGGGTGGGTTTAGAAACAAAAGGGAGGGTATACGAATACTATAGTTTAAAATGCCAGACTCTCTGATGGTCTAGCGGCCATACGTCGATTCATATAATGTGATATATTAAGGAAAATTATCGATTGCTAAGTGGTTGTTGTTGTTGTTGTTGGGCTTAACGCCATTTTTCAGCACACGATAGGCTATTCATGGCGGCCAGTATTAATGGCGGAGGAAGAAACCGGGAAATCACCGGAAAGAACCACCGACCCACGAGAAGCTACTGGCAAGCTTTCTCACATATCTACATTCGCCGAATCCTAGACTCGAACCCAAGCAGACAGAGGTGAGATGGCAGTGATCCGTAAAGGACAGCGCTTTAGACCACTCGGCCACTCGGGGCCCCGATTGCTAAGTGGATAAGTGGGGTATACGACGCAGACCAGCTGAATAGTCAGTAGTCTCTGGGGTTAAAATGGCGGAGAAAGGATTTTATCCTAAGCGTTTAATAAAAGTCGAGTTTCAGTCTCCACATAAACAAGTCGCAAGTAAAAACTAATGACTCGACTGGCTCATTCGTTTCCATGTTATCAGTACTTTGGTAAATACAACCTGATTCCAATATTTAAAGATTGTAAACTGTAAAGAATGGACTCATTATTTGACTTTAAACTACATATTACTCTCTGACTGTATGTATACATGACGTAATACGCGCTAATAAGATCAGTTAAAGGTGGGTGCATTATAAACAGTGTGTAATATAACTAATTAGGCAATCAAGCAATTTGCATGGAGAGGTGGCAATGAAGGACGGATCACATACTGTTTTAATTATGCTTGAGTCAAACCTCTACAGTTACGTAAACTTTCGATCGGAAAAATGCTTATCTAACACAATTAAACAATAACAATTGACACTCTAATCCATATTCAAATATTCTGAGCATCTTGGAAATTGAAGGATATTTACCTCTTAACTGACATAAATTAATTTATAGTTAGATTAAATTTAAGAGTTTTGTTCGTGGTGTGATATAATATTTACATGCGAGAGAAAGAGAGAGAGAGAGAGAGAGAGAGAGAGAGAGAGAGAGAGAGAGAGAGAGAGAGAGAGAGAGAGAGAGAGAGAGAGAGAGAGAGAGAGAGATTGATTACGGGACCGGGATCCTGAGATATATTCCCGGTCCCCCACCCTTGTCGGCCCTGTCCAAAGGAACGTAGTCTTTTACGTCAAGTAATCAGTATTTAATCTCTAACTCTTACTACAGATTCCTTAAAACTCTCAAATAATTTCTCACTTCGAAGATGGTATGTATTGAAAAGCTTTCTTGCTACACCTCATTCCACTGTAAAGTTAGTGTGTGTGTGTATACATACATATATATATATATATATATATATATATATATATATATATATATATATATATATATATATATATATATATATATATATATATATATATATATATATATATATATAATTCCAAATTCGATAATTACCCCGTACACCACACCCAGCTTGGTCTGGAAATTGGACACTACCTGCATAGAATCTCTTACCATATTAAGTCTGCGCTCGGACATAGAACGATCGGTGTAAGAAGTTCATTGTTTGTAGCGTTGGTTTTATCTATTGCGAGGCTGCCATCAGTTGTGCAATCAAGAGAGCAGTGTGAATGGTTTGCCATGATTTTAGATGAAGTCAAGAGTACTTTTTTCTTCACAAAAATACAATAACCTTTTTAGTCGCAGACAATAAGGAGTTTTATTCGTTGTACGCCTTGTTTGAGGAAATGTAAAATTTTGCTTGAAGCGACGATAGTATCAGACGAGTATCAAAAGCTTCAAACCTGTCTTCAATTTCTTTTTCTACACTTTTCTCTGAGTGTAAGATTGATCCATTTTGTTTGTGGGGTGTCGCATTTCCTATGTTTACAGTATGTTCAAAAATATATGTGCATTCAAACTTTCAGTCAGTGCTAATCAGAAAATCTTCATGTATTTCAGCTCGAAAGATTTTTTTTATGATTTCATTTTTTTGTTTTAGTTCAGGAGATGCATATCAAACGTTTCATATGGTCTGTGACTGTATTAGTAATCCTCCCACCCTCTGGTTATCTCCCAGAGTTGTAAGTCTTTCTAGTATTACCTCTAGTGATTGACATTATTTAATCTTCATCCAACGTTACATTTCTTCTTTTTATCGTCGATTCTGAGAAAATTGACTTTTGTGCAAAATGGTCTCAAAATGTCCCTCGCTGTGCTAAATTACTTTAGTGTATCCATCTAATTCATTAAACTCCGTATGTGTAACCTTTGACAAACATTCCTTTCTGATATCATGGTATAAATATTAGTGTATTTGATGAATATTCGTGGTGTTATCTCGTAAGACAGCTAGTGTCTCTGGATTTTGTCATGTGACTGCAGTGTCACTATCTCTCTTGTGTTTTGCCGCTGCATGGTCGTTGCATCTGGGTAATTTAATTTCTCCTTCAACTTCACAAATAAGATGCTCTAAAGTGTTCAAATAAGACTGAAATCTTGAGCCCATAGCTATATTTCTACCGGCCGCTGTACCATCAAAAACAATCGTCTAACCCAAGTTGTTCCGGTGTACTTATAAAAAGTACAATATGACACAGTAAAGACTATGTTTAAAATGAAATGGCTTTGTGTATGTACAGAGAGAGAGAGAGAGAGAGAGAGAGAGAGAGAGAGAGAGAGAGAGAGAGAGAGAGAGAGAGAGAGAGAGAGGGGGAGAGAGAGACTTGACAGCCAATAGTAAGAATAGAGTAAATTGGGATTTAAAGCCCGCACTTCTGTGTACGAATCCTTCATGCTAACCATTGCATGTTCTTTTATCTTAACGTGACAACAACCAAAAGATGTTTTCTTTTAACTTAACAGCAAGAACTGAAAATGTATGGGTTTTGTCTTTTGTTTGCTTGGTTGGTTTTATTTGCTTTTTTGCTTGTTTGTTTTTGGTGGGTTGGGGCTTGGAGGGTTGGTGATAGGTAGAATCCTCTTATCATACATGACAGTATAAAATATTTTGATGATGTCCGCAGTTTTATACATCCATACAAATTTGAATGTCATATTAATATTTCAGTCTGAATAAGTCCCTACACACATACAGCTTTAAAACTGCCCAGAGGGATGCAACGGATACCTTGAATTTCGGACGGAAAGATAAGGTATTTCCTATTTGTTTTTCCATGTGTTTGACTCATTTATCATGAAATGTGTGTCTCAAGATACAGCGTCAATGACAGATAGAACCTAACGTTTCTCTTATTTTTTTTAATAGTATGTACACATCTGGAACTTCGGAAAAAGAGACATACGTAAATACAGGTTGAATGAAGCTTGGATTCATTGTAGGAAAGGGGTACAAACAGATGAGATGGTTACAAGAACGGTGGAAAAGGGTATAAAAGCTATGAAATGGCTTCTACATGGAAATACGCAATGCTGATCTATGCTTTGTTATTGTATTCGGATATGGGAGATCGCGGGTTGGAACCCCGGCCGAGTCATACCAATGACTTTAAAAATGATTCTAACAGTTGTCTCGCTAGGCACTCAGTATTAACAGATTATTACGACTGGTCGGTCTGGTGTCCGGAACTGTCACACTTGAAACATTGTAGCTCTCTCTCTCTCTCTCTCTCTCTCTCTCTCTCTCTCTCTCTCTCTCTCTCTCTCTCTCTCTCTCTCTCTCTCTCTCTCTCTCTCTCTCTCTCTCTATTTCGGTTTATTAAGCCCATCCGAAACATTCGTTCCGCGTATGCGCTGCTTTAACTAGTGTTATGCAATTTACTCCAGTGTTTTACTATTTAAGGTAACTAATACATTTCAGAAAGTAAGTGAAGTGTGTGTGTGTGTGTGTGTGTGTGTGCGTGTGTGTCCCTGAAAAATATGTTAATAAATTATTTTCTAAGATTTAGGATTTGACTTTAAAAAAAAAAAACTCAGTCAAACGAGTGAACGGTTTTGTAGGGCACGTTTGTGACGTCAAACACCACTGTTCCTCTATTGATGACCGCCATACTCGATTATGTGAAAAAGTCTCAAACTGTTTGTTCAGTGCACATATCAGTCTTAAAGGAAACAAGGAAAGGCGAATGAATTTATGTTGTAAATCTTTCTATGCCACCATATTATGCATCTTGGTGTGCAATAGCAGCCCCTCCCACACACACACACACACACTTCCTGTTTATCACAGGGAAGAAAACAAGGGTTTTGTCTTGGCTGTATGAAGGGTGTCCTTTCAAAAATCTGGATCTAAACACTGTTTTTTCTTAATATCGTCGTGCACAGTTTGTAAAGTTTTAGTTTAATTCTGGTGAGTTGTAAAGATTTGGAATCTCAATGCGTTCATATATGTGTGCAAAACTTAAACAGAGAAGGCTGATATTAGGTTTGAATCCTGGCAAAGGCGTTAAAACTTGGCAACTATATGGAGGTCGTAAAGTTGTATTTCATATTGTATCGAAACATAGTACATATTTTCAGTTGTATTTTCATACATATCGCTTCGCCCAAACCATTTGGGAGTTAAGACACCCACAATTGCACGATAACATGTTTTAATTTAAGTCAAAAGCGACCGTGTTCTGTAACAATATATTTGTTGCAAAAAGTACGCTTTGTCACTCGTTTTCCTTTATTTTCCCAGGACATTAATATAAGTCCGGCTGCCTATTATACAGAAAAGTTCCTAACGCTTACAACGGACAAACAACCTTCAAAGTAAGTTATTGTTTTAAAGAAAATTACATAACGACATTTATTTTCTTAGCTTCACTTGCACATAACATTTGCAATTTTGAACGCATGAATTTACCAGTCTTTTAATTATTATTTTGCACCTGTTGTAATTTTATTCTCATAACATTGATTTTGTTCTAACTTACAAAACGCAACGCTCTGGTGTATGCAATATACGACATTTTATTATCATTTTCCAAAATATCAAACATAGCCATCGTATGAAAAGCATGAACTTTGTCCATTACATTATTATCGACCTTTTTGACTTATAAACAAATGAATTTCCTGTTTACATGAGGGATGTAAACCAACCATTACAGACGCTCGTTCACTGTATCAGCACTTACCTGTTGGAATTCCTTTCCTTACTCCTTAGGATGCGCAAATCAAATTCTCTTGCTTCGTGTGAAAATAATTTCATTAAAGAAATTCTTTCTGAACCAGCTGGAATGACATATTAAAGCCTCCCAATAGAGAACTTTATCATTGTTTTCCAGCAATAAGATGTGCATATTGAATTCGATGTATACAACATATACGACATCGGTGATGCTGAAATGTGTATACATGTGTATAGTATATTGTTCATATATGCTGAAATGTGTATACGTGGGTATAGTATATTGTTCATATATGCTGAAATGTGTATATGTGCGTATAGTATATTGTTCATATATACTGAAATGTGTATATGTGCGTATAGTATATTGTTCATATATGATGAAATGTGTATACGTGATGTATAGTATATTGTTCATATATGCTTATGTTGACCAGTATAGTGACACATATTCAATTGTTTTAAGTCTGTACGCGTATGCATGCAAGGATAACCAAGTGTAACGGACAGTTTTATTATAAAAACATATTTTAAATAACATAACCGGTTACAAAATTAAAGACCACATGGCAGCTGGGTCTTTTTATGATTAAATGTGTTATCCTCGTTAAATAAAATAGTAGTAGTAGTAGTAGTAGTAGTAGTAGTAATACTGTTATTATCGTTATTATTATTATTATTATTATTATTATTATTATTATTATTATTATTATTATTATTATTATTGATACACTTTACATCTTTTTTAGGCATATGGTGTTCAAATCTCAGTCTCGAAGATTTCCAACCATACAGTTTATACCTGTAAGTTTCCCAATATTGTTTCCAACAGAGTCTTTAACGTCTTTTCTGTGAAATACAGTGCATTTATTATGCAATTAAGACTCTTAGTGTGTGTGTGTGTGTTTGTGTGTTTGTGTGTTTGTGTCTGTGTGTGTGTGTGTAAACGTGACATACATTATAATGCTTACACAACTCAGACCAGCAACGAGGCTACGGGTCATTGCCATATTACCTCTGTCTGTGTGGGTTCGATTCTCGGGTTCGGCCAATGTGGGTATGTGAGAAAGCTTGCCAGTAGCTTCTCTCGTGTCGGTGGTTCTTTCCGGAGTTTTACCGTGTTCTACCTCCACCATTTTTACTGCCCACCATGTATAGCGTATCTTGTTCTAAAAAATGGTGTTAAATCCTACAACAACAACAACAACAACAACAACAACAACAACAACAACAACAACAACAACAACCGGCATCGAGGCTCTCGAACTGATATGCACGTGTAATGCTATTGAACGTTTTCGATTTTTATTTTTGAGTTGAAACTTCATGGTCACTGTTATATTCTGGTAATGTTAAATGTTGCTACTTTCTACCATTACGATTACCTGGCAGATCCGAACAAGATGAATAGCTAATTTATTTAGTACAAACACGATTGCATATGTATAACGTTTTATTTCAGAAAGACGGTCCCGCACCTGGAAATTACGAATACGTGATGGACCGCCGAAACAAAGCGATAACCTCCAGCTTTAAATCCAGAACACCACGCTTTTCAAGCTCGCATACGGTAATTGTGTTAGTTTCTACTTTTCGACTGGCAAGAAAAAAATTTGAATTAATTTGGACAACTGAAAATCATATACAATACTCTTTATTCCTGTCTTTTGATGACATTTCTACCAATTAGTTGTGACCCTTCAGTGCTTAATTGAGAAATAAGTTTACATTTCGCGACATAACTGTCTCGTTCTTTATGCCAAGCAGCATAAAAAATGAAGACAATTACATCAGGTGCTCTTTAAATTGGAGGAATCCAGAGGACTCTAAGGAAGATTGCCTACCTTAGATAAGTGAACAACTGACCACTAGCAACAACTGCAACAGCTCGACTCCTCGTGCGCTGAAAATCCATCAAATATTATATAACATAATAAAATATATTCTAATTTTGTACATCTGCCGGACGCAAAGACTTTCTCCCACATAGGCACAATCATAACGTTTGATGCCGTCCTTTCCTATGGAGATAATGAAGCCAATGCAAACAACAAGGCTTATCTCTTTGGTGCAAAGCTATGTGTTATCACATCATTCCAATCAATTTTTATATAGCGATAACTATGTTACATTCGAGCTATACTATGGTATCCATGCCGGTAGGACTGACTTATTTCAGCGGCAACCCAGTAAAAAGTTGATATGCAACAGAACATTACAGTTTTATCAGCATTTAAACAATTATTTCTCGAACTATTCAATTTTTCATCGACAAGAGCAGACCTTCTTAGCAGTTTTTTTTGCATCTGAAATTACTTGTAGGTGTTCTTTTAAATATATGTTAGATGCAGACTATCACGCAATGTCTCATGTTGCAAATTATGTGTTCCGTATATACTTACAGAAATTAATGTAACTATTTATACATCGGAATGGTGGAGATAATCAATAATAGATCATTTTTGTATGCAAGAAATTTGTATATTTATTTTCTTTAATTTATTTTGTACTATTTATTTATTTTGCGTGTAAGATTTCAACTGCATATTTTATACCTTGCAAATGGTTTAATTGATGAACATAACGCAGATTGTATATGGAGAACAAGGAGAGAATAGAAAGTGAATTTATCCAATGTAACTACATAATGTGTTGAAATAGAGAAGTGTAATCTGTACTAAGAGTACATTTGTGTCCATGGGTTCGGTTCATACAAACCCCAATTTAAATAGACATTGAGGTAGTTCATAAATGGTGTATTAATGATAAATTAACACAAACTTGAATGATTGTAATTGTTCTTTCAGCAACGAATGGCAAGTATCACTGTTTTATTACGTTTTACAGCCTATCTATACTCTTCCGTTTCTTTGTGCCAGCCGGGTAGTTTCTTCCTGTCTTTAGAGTAAATAATTTAAAACAGTTCTAACCAAGATGAATTGAGCATGCATGTTATTGACCTTTTAAGTATGCATGTTAATGACCTTTTAACGAATCGGTAAAGCTGGATACTGTTTCGTCTATTTCTGATAGTGTTATTTTCCGTTTTGATTAACTTCAGCTGACTGAGGTATTTGCCATAACATGGTGACCTTTCTAAACTGTTACAATTTAAAGGGAAAAAATGTAAAAGTCTCAGTAGCTCGAACATCAGAGAGCCATAATTAATGAATTCGAGACGTAGATAGTTCGAGCCAATGAGGTTTTATCACTACAGACAATCTGCTGAGGTTTTAGTACCAGTGCTAGCTATTATATATTTTCGAGACAACCGTCCTTGTGCAACGAGGTTCTAGTGTGTTTTACTCTTATTTTCTTGAATACAGAAAACTAAAACTGAAGCGTATTTCATTAATACGTTTTCAACAACTTTATGAAGTGAAAATATTTAATAGCTTTGCTTTAAGCCGTAAATTTTAATTGGAAGGCTGAGCCATATCATTGTTATATGTTGGTTTAGAGGGGGTACTTTGAATGCATCCGTTACCAGAAATATTTACCTCGTATAAGTTAAATGGCTCAAGTGTCAACAGAAAGTGCAGATTTAGTATTTGAGCGCCGATTTTGTTCTTTCAACTACTTTGCTATGGCAGGGCTGGTTTATTCCCTTTGTAATTATTTAGACGGGATAAAGTTTAGTTTTAGTACAGGCGTACAGGCAGGTACAAATGAATTCGTATGACAAGTTAAAAATTTTCATTACGCGGAGGGCATGATTTTGAGGTTCAGATTTAGTTAGAATCGAATGATCTGCATTCAATATTGTCAATTTATTTGTTACTGGGTTCTGGTGCAGGGATACATTTTTAAATATTAAGACTTATGTTGAAGAAGTGCATGGCCTATGTTAAAATGCTGTCAAAAAGTGGGGGGAAAATAATAATTAGTCTCTATACAAATGTTGTGTACGTTTTTAAAATCAGAACTTATGTACTATTGTGAGATTTCCTATAATTGATACTAACTTGGCTGAAGAAAGATCAGTGTTCTAATGACGGCTACTCACTTCAGTCATCAATGAATTTGTGCATATATTGAAAACCTAAAAAATGGTGATTTTCTATCTCAGAGAACAAAAAGGGGTCTGCTGGTATATTTTGTGTCACTAGTATTTATGATCATGATGTGAAAAAATATGTCAAAATATGCATGGCCTTTATCCTTTGGCAATGACCTGGAGATCTGCATAATTTTGTTGATGATAAATTTTGTATTCAGGAGTAAATTTTAACAAATTGTGGTTAGAAAATAAAAGTGATAGAAAAAAATTAGCTTATGTAGGAATATCGTTACAAAATTTGAGTGCCAGGGGATACAGATATGTTTATAAAATTCATCATTTACCTAAATATAAGAATAATATCAATAACATTCGTTAAAACACTACACTTTCAGACTCTTTCTATAGAGAATTTGTATTCTAAGTACCGTTTTATTTTTGATCTGATTTATGTCAGTTTTAATCAGTCTTCGTTTTTATTGAATAAAATGTAAATGATTTATGCCTTCAGAAGTTATGGAGAGGAAACAAACTTACGGAAACATATGCAAAAGATAAGTTCTCGATCACATGGAAGGTCAGTTGGTAGAACGTCGACCTCGTAATCTAAGTGTCGTTGGTTCAGTACCCGCCCAGACCAGCCTGGGTTCAGCTACATAAGTGTGCCTGTAGAAAAGATAATAATCTCCAGTTTCCTTTGCATGCTATAGCCATGGTTTGTTAAAAGTGTCTTTGGTAATCCATAAAATCTTTGTCCAGGTTCTATAGCGTCGATAAATATTGTTGGAAACTGTCAAAGTTGAACTTGATCAAGACCTCTTTAATTAAAAGAGTAATTCCAAAACTTGGTTGTATCTATGAAATCCTTCAAAGGATATTCAGCCTAAATGAATTTCGTGACGTGACTGGATGGGACAGATGGACATTTGTTAAACTATATGACCCTCCATAGATACGATGCGGGTATAAAAATGACAAACCACAAAGAGTAAATATTCTTGGAAAATCAGCAAGTATTTTGCGTAGTTTAGAAAAAATGGAGGAAGTAAATTTTGGTTTTAAAGTATAGCATTTCCCTGTGATTTAGCATTAAAAATTCTTTTGATCCGTGTATCTTTATATGGTATCATGGTTAGCAAGTTATCTATTATATCTGCCAATCTGATTAAAATCCCAACTCCACTGTCCTACTTGACCTATTAATTAGCTAATGGAAACGCAGCTTTCTGAAATTTGAAAGTGACGCAAATCGTTCAGAACACATTGATGCTCTTCAGTCATACTATTCAGTCTCCCAAACACGAAGGTACGATTCTTCATCTGATTGGCTCATAAAAATGGCGATTATGGTAATATCACAGGCTACCGGAAAATGATCCCCAAGCAATCGCTGTTAGAGCTTCCAGTATGACAGTGGAAATATGAGTTTATTCAGATTGTTATATCTGCAGACCGTATTTGGGTTGGCCAGTTGTCAATTGTATCTGCATAGTAGTTATATAATCATGGATATGTTTCATTGGCAAGTGGATCTCAGTGTGCTTTTTGTATAAATAATCTGTTGTATTCTATCATCTTATATAGCTGCACCATTATTTGTACACGTGTAGTTAGTTGATATACCGATAGTAATAAGCCAGTTCATATTTATCTTATTTAATATTCTCCTCAGTCTCTCGAAGTATCTCTGAATCCTGTGCTAATCAATTCGTCCATTAATCTATCCATCTGCCTATCTATATAGTTGCCCATGTATGTTCAGCATCCTGTCCCTTCATTGTAAACTTCTTCGACGGTTAAATCATAATCTAAGATGCGTCACAAAGTTTGATAGGAGCACAAAGATCACTCGGCGGGCATTGGCTTTCGTAACTATTAACCTGAAAGCCAAACCAGGGCTTTTGGGGAAAAGGTAATGAAAATAAAAAGAAGCGCTCCAAATCTGGGACACTAGATGACTGTAATGTAAATGAAATAATTAATACAATCAAATCAATTCGATTCACATCTTTAAGTTAAGCAAAGTGAAATTGTATTTTAAAAAAAAGACGATGGTACATTTTATAGTATGTTTGCTTTACCTTAATTTTACGTCATGCACCGTTTGACTTCATAGCTTAAGTAATGCCAACACTGGCTCAAAGGTTGTATCCGTTTAGTGAAAACAATCCGCAAAGGGAGTAGAAATAATTGTTTTTCCCCGGTCATGCACATTATCCATTATTCAGATAATCGCCCTCCTCACGGGTTGTTTTCTTTCTCAATATATCGATGACGAAAAGGCTGTTTTAACCCTTTGTATCATCCAAACTATAGCACATCTTTTCCGCATATTATTGCGCTTCCATGTTGATATATATATATATATATATATATAAATATATATATATATATATATATATATATATATATATATATATATATATATATATATATATATATATATATATATATATGTGTGTGTATATATATGTGTATGTGTATATATATATATATATGTGTATGTGTATATATATATATATATATATATGTGTATGTGTATATATATATATGTATATATATATATGTGTATATGTATATGTATGTATATATATATGTGTATATGTATATGTATGTATATATATATGTATGTATGTATATATATATGTGTATATGTATGTATGTATATGTGTATATATATGTGTGTGTGTGTGTGTGTGTGTGTGTGTGTGTGTGTTATTTCCCTTGAAATATGTGCAGTTGATTACCTTCAAAGAATTCATTAATTTTTCGAAGATTATAAATAGTTTCATAATTGAATTTTTTTAGATATGTCTGACAGTATTCTAGCGATGAATCAAATTATTGTGGAAGGTTTTTAAGATTGTAAAATTTCATAATATATTTTAAAATTCGGAATGTGTTTTTTTTAATGTGATAACTTAATAGTTAAAAATGCAACACAAAGGTATAATGAACGAATAATTCAGAAAGCACTACATAGGGTATGGTAATTTTTAACAATATTTTTGTACTGACACATCAGTTTTCAACAAAATAATACGTAAATAATAAAATTTTTAAAATTTCAGTTTCTTTGCTCTCAGAATGACATTTTCCCCTGTATTATCAACAGGGAAATGAAGCGTTTTATATATATATATATATATATATATATATATATATATATATATATATATATATATATATGTATATATATATATATATATATATATATATATATATATATATATATATATATATATATATATATATATATATATATATATATATATATATATATATATATATATATATATATATATATATATATATATAAGAAAACAGACATAGCAGCCGCTGTTTATAGATTACTGTTGAGAAGTGAAATTACCCACCCACCCCATTACTGTACGAAATTCTCTAAAGCGTGTTGTTTCCCAATCAATCCAGTTACTGAGATGTGTTACTAGCCCATACCAATAACAACATAAAAGACCAAATACACTGAAAGTATCAATAAAGTTCATGTATAATCTTAGATTTAATCATGTTGGATTGATCGTATCCAGGCAGTGACTCTAATGTGTTTCTTTAACAGCCGTTCCATTTCCAAATTAGCAAAATGAGCTACCTTAAATGAAAAAAATCGCAGAGAAATAAGATTAAACGGTGGATTGATAAAGTTAGTTAGATGGATTTATATGCTTGCTGACTGGCTTGTCCAACACATTCATTTTTACGAGTGATCGGATAAACAGCATCAGCTGTAGCATAGTTAGTTTTATAATGCATTTTTACGCATCTTTGGTATTCTACTGAAATAGGTATTTTCATTAAGGAAATGATAGTGTAAACATTTTGGTCTCTTATATTAGTTGACGAACCATGAATTTTAAAATTTTAACAACCTTAACTAACCTAGTATTGAAATATATTAAAAAATTTTAAATTTGATGTCAGGATCATTATATCCTACCCTCCCATCATTTTTCATTCTTAATAGACATACTTATATTTCGTCTTCATCTTCTGTTAGTATTAGAGCCTATGTAGATAAGTTCTTCCATTCAGCTATTATTTCATTGCTGTGGGGGGGGTTTTTTGGAATATGAATAACTTACAAGACAACATAGGTAATAGTTGTCTATCCTTTCTGTAATTACATTTTTTACTTTACTTCTGCTTCTATCGTACTCTTCTTTATGCGATTAAAACACTTTTTCTAATACACTATCAAATACAAAACTTTTGTCCTGTACAAAATAAAATCATTTGCTCAGAAATTCCACTCAAACTATGCAGCAAACACTTATACGCAACACACAAACTAAATTCCACTCTTTCCACACTTCTCATGCATATTAACCTCATTTACAAATTTGTTACATGCCATTATTCATTTGTCATCCAGTTTTTAACGTAATTGTGCAATTAGTGCGACTTGTGATCTGAGAACGCCAAGGTGCCATGCCAACAGAATGTAGTTTCCCGTCCATTGGGAAAAGTGTTCCAAAATAATTCTTTTCTGTGTATGTGTGTGAACAAACTAACTCGAGAATGTTAAAATTAAATTGAATGAAAATTAGTATGTTAGTGAAACAGGGAAGAAATTGTTCTATTTGGAACTTGTTCGCTTTAACTTTCGGAGTATTGATCAAGCAAGTATACACTACCCTAAACACTGTACACTACTTGCAGTCACTTTGACAGGACTAAATTTAACTTCTGTCGCAAAGAGAAGCTCCGGCATACATATAGACCAAAGTCTTGGAGTCTGATTAAAAAATCGGTTTTCAAGATACATCCGAAGTTATGATGTAATGATCTCAATATTTCCGAGTGCTCTCTCTCTCTCTCTCTCTCTCTCTCTCTCTCTCTCTCTCTCTCTCTCTCTCTCTCTCTCTCTCTCTCTCTCTCTCTCTCTCTCTCTCTCTCTCTCTCTCTCTCTCTCTCTCTCATATACTTAACATCAATTGGTGTTATATCTAGGGCTATTATACAGTGTTTTTTTTTTTTTTAAATCTGACTCCTATATAATTTTAATGTGGTTTATATTCGTTATGGCGTGTGCTTTGTGTATTGTTTATATGTTGATTGATTATACGTGAATTTACCTCACTAGGACTACTACCCTAATCCGTAGATTTTTTTTTACTCCGCTGGCTATAAATGGCTCAGAATTAGGATTACATATTTTCTTACAAAAGTACACTTTAATCCTAAGGTAACCTTTTATGAGCTTATGGGATTATGCATGATTAACTAATTATGGAATAAAACTACATATTACTACCAGTAGACTTTGCATCCCTAGTGTTGCATGGACTGGATCTAGATCGTACAAAATTGATCAAATATAACATGAAATTAAAATTTTAACAATACGATCTTTAACAGGGTCTAACATCAATTTACCTGGGAACAAACGTATACCATTGTCTATCGTTGCACTATGTCCACATGCATTTATGATTAGAACGAACAGGCATTGATCTACTGTTTGATGCTACTGTACATCTGGGTCTACGCTGTTACACATTTAGATAAGGGTAGTACAAGGATGACGATAATATTTAGATAGCCTGAAAATGGAAATAAATTGTCGAAATAACTGTTGGAGACGTCCCTTTTTAAACCAGTGCCACTATACTTTCTATTAGATGTTTCAGTTTTAAACATATTATCTCGTGTATTCGCAATGTGATAAACAATTTATGTCATGTATTTGCAATATGATAAACAAATTATATTATGTATTTGCATTGTGATAAACAAATTATATTATATATTTGAATTGTGATAAACAAATTATATCATGTATTTACAATGTGAAAAACAAATTATATGATGTAATTGCAATGTGATAAACAAATTATATGTATTTGCAATGTGATAAACAAATTATCTCATGTATTTGCAATGTGATAAACATTTCGCGATGTCTTTTTAATGACACTAAGATGGAGAATAAACATTTTATATATATATATATATATATATATATATATATATATATATATATATATATATATATATACCTGACGAGTATTTCATTTATTGCTTATTTATTGCCTTTTACAATTATGTAACTCGTATACACACACAAACACACACACACACACACATATATATATATATATATATATATATATATATATATATATATATATATATATATATATATATATATATATATATATATATATTTATATATATATATAAATTGGTATTCATTGGTATTCATTGGTATTGCAAAAAAAATCAGCATTCTCGTGGGATGTTTTATTTTATTCTTTCTTTAAAGCTTCATTGTCAAAACAAAAAAAAATTCTCAGACATGCAGTAGGATGCGAAATCCCCATAAAAATATACGTTGACAAAACTATCATTTCAAGATTAATGTTTTTGTTTGTTTGTTTGTTTGTTTGGGGGTGGGGAGTTTTTTGAAGTTTTGTTTAATTCAAATGTTGATGATGTTTCTATTGGGTGTTTTTTAATATTTGTGTTAGTTTTCAGTGTATTATATCCATTTCATTTACTGTTTTCAGCGTGTACCTGGCCCGGGAACTTACGAACAGACTTTCCAATCACCCATGGCCAGCACTATTGCCAAGATGGGGAGACAACATGGCCTTTTCTTCTCCAGTGCATTTCAAGCCTAATTGCTTACTAAGTTTACATCAAGAAGGAAAAGAACTTGATCATCAAGCTGTTTGTCGTTGAAAAATGATTATAGTCTTCTTCTGTAAAATGATCTTTCAAAATGTTATTGATGAGCTATATAATTTAATCAGGCGACCTTCGAATGCACGAATTAACAAACACTTTTTTCATGTTACAAAATTTGCATGATTTGACGACAGTGGATGTGATTCGTCTTGTTTCTGTTATCATGCTACCTGATCTGTCCAAATTGTAAACAATTTAAAAAAAACCGTTCCCAACAAAAGCCCCAATAAGCTTATCTAATATCTGAGGCACGTCAAACGTCTTGGTGACCAAGTCTAGGTGGAGAAAAAAAGACAAACCGCAGGAATTTCTCCCACCTACTCATCTGCAGTCCTTTTTCCTCAGACTCAAAATTTATTACAAATGCCCTAAAACCAATAACAACGACAAAATTAATAACTTACTGTCTACGAGACAAGTCTGTTAATTTGTTTTTTGAAGATAGTCCAAAACTTTCTGAATATAATAACAAATGTGTACCATTTTTTTTATTTAGCCACAGTTTTCAAAAATCTATGTGAACTGCCCAACTGAAAGCTTTTGATGTTATAAAAATATGTGCGTCAAGTTTGATATAGCTTTCTGAAAGGGAGATACTTGCTATTTCTTACCTAACTTCAACATATAACTTGGCAATTTTTTTTGTCTATGTCAGTATATTAGCTAAATTTTAAGTGTCCCGACTTTATATACACCACACATTTGTGCATTGTCATCTTTGAAAAGTAGTTTACTCTTACACATCTTGACATAAAACTCCCCTTCGTGTATTTTATTTATCTTTAAAGCAAAAACTTTTGCTGATATACACGGTCGTTGTATTGTTCTCACTGACATTTAAATACACGTTTTAATTCAAGGTTTTAGTATTATTTTTTACTGTACATTCTCATTTTATAATTTGTTGCTCCACATTGTATGTGTACATGGAAGAAAACAGATCTGATTAAGATTCTTATAAATCAAAAGTCATTTATTGTTTACTTCTATACTAATTGACATGTGTTTTTTTATAGAAATTGTAATATATTGGTTTGATGTAAATTGCTTTGTAATTATAGAAGAATTGCAGAACTTTATCCGGTTTTTGTTAAAATGGGTTTTTCCTTTGAAACATGACTTTGTTTTTGTTATTTGAATATTTTCCATTTTTAATTGCTAGCAAAATTAAGAATATGCATTTGAAAAGATCGTACTTTATATTGATTTTATAGAAAGTTCTGCCAGAATATAAAATATTATACCAATTTCTTATCATAGCAAAATAAATACTTTTTTGTGTTATAAAATCAAAGCGAGTTGACTTTTTCAAAACGGCGAGATCAATTTAAGCAGATTTTGACATTTTGAGAAAACTCTAACCTTAGTTGTCGAGCTGTTGAAATAATTTTTATTACCTGTAAGTTCCACACTGTTATGAAATTAGCACTTGGTCTAATGTTTGGTGATTTACTCTACCTTTTGATGTTTTTTAGATATAAGAAAAATCCCTTTTAATTCGTTATCCGGTTCGATATATATTTTATTATCTTTTCCAATCGCCTAGTTTTGGTAAGGTGCATCGTGCCAAAGATTTCTTTAGACGAGTCGAAATTTATTTCTTCTTTTCAGTTGATTATATTCGTCTTTATTTGAGGGTGTTGGATGTGACGAGTACGCATGTCTCCTTTCTGAAGAACATCCCATCCCGTTCCAGTTGAAATGATCATTTCTTAGGCATATTCTTTTTCTAGACTTTACTAGTTATATGCGAAGTGCTCAAAGCTCATAGCTATTTTGAAAACATAAATTACCTTTTTATGTCTTTGAATTTAAGCAGTTGAAATACCGGTATAATTATAATATTTCGAAATATAATTTCGATCATGTCAGTATTATTAAGTTATTTGTTTAAATGTCATGCACATTTCATATCTTGCATAAAAAGGTATAGGAGCTACTTACAGTTTAAAATTTTTATTCAGCTACAGTCCGCAACAGCCATTGTATTTCGATACATATGCTATTAATTTTGGTCTGTTAAAATTGTATGCACTGCCATATTTTGAGGAGGAGGGCATAAAATGATGGGACATATCTTTATGTGAAACATAATTCTCCACCATCAATGTATAACTTGAGAATAACGCCGTATAGATTAGCATGTATTTTGTTTGGATTCTGTACATGTGTTTCATATCTTACCTGATATGAAAGAAATTAATGAAAAGTTGTTAATTTCGTCTCATCTAAGTAAAATGGTGTTAAACATCTGTCTGATTAAACATTGGATACATGTATCGTTAGATACATATATCGTTGGATACATATATAGGATCATTAAAGTTTAAGAAATAATTGATCTACGTTCCTAAAACAGTTGTTATCGAGAATGATTCCCAGTAACTCCGATCTCACTACAATACATCATTTACAGGAGACATGAAGCGATCTATAGTTTTACTATCAATGGTATCGTACTTCTGTAGATACAAAGTTTCAAAGCTTAGTAGCTCCTGTATCTTCAAGGATCATGTGATACTTGATTAATAATTAGCTACTGTCAAGTTGAAATGATGTATATATCTAAGAGTGTTTATTTCTACAGTTATGCTATTATCCTATCAGTATTAATAATAATCTGCTACATTTTATTACTGACTTTTCAAAAAGAGTATGTTTATTCTCGTGTTAGAAATAAAATATGACACATTAATTTGTTTGAATATTTATTAAATAGACGGGTATGAAGACATGCAAAAATGACAGAAATGCTCTCAAATGAACACACAACAAGGATACCAAGAAGAATTAGAAAAAGTTAAATCTACTAGTATCCTTCAATTTTTACTGTAAGAATAACCGGTATAGAATCTAATATCCGGGATATAATCTGCGTTACATAAATGTACAAAAAAGTAAAAATAGATGTCGCTTTGGCTTGTAGACTTTTAGGGAATTATACACCGTTAGTTTCCGCAACAAGTCTATACAAGCTGGTTGTATTTATAGTTTTAATCCATGTGGAGACAGCCATGGATGTAGACGTTTACAAACACAACGTTTTTGTGTTTGTTTGTCTTTTATATGTTTTGTATTTGCCTTTGAAAAAGACTCATTAAGAGTCGAAATCGCGCAGGCTAGTTAGTTACTAGTTTCGCACTGGTCGTCGTCAGTTTATTGCATCTATTTTAATCAATCCCTGACACACGTGATCCCTTGGTGGATCCAGTGCGCTTGAAAGGGTTGCTATTCGGCATATGATTTGTATTATATATATATATATATATATATATATATATATATATATATATATATATATATATATAGACAAACAGACAGACAGACAGAGAGGCATATAGATAGATAGATATACATACATACATACATACATGCATGCATGCATACATACATACATACATACATACATACATACATACATACATACATACATACATACATACATACATACATACATACATTGAGAGACAGAGATATTGACTGAATGATGATCATGATTAAAGAACTGCACATTACTGGCGATAGAGGGATTAAAGAAAAGCGTCGCCATAAATAAATTTAAAGATTATAGGAAACCATAGTCACAGGAAAAATCATTATCGTAATCTATTCTGATTTAAGATAGCAATGTACAGCTTGTACCCTTGATGACTCAAGCTGCTAATGATATGGAAGAATAATATCCTCTGTGTGTGTGTGTTTGTGTGTGTGTGATTTGGACTTTCAATGTAGCTCTAACAATTTTTCAGTCATATCGGTACGATATTTGTTGCGTTGCGGTTTAAAGTGATGTCTAGACACGTATCAAGTCCCACCCAGTCACAATATACTGAATCCAGGCCGTCCATTCATAAAACTAATATCTTAATGCTGAGCGTCTGGTGAAGCATCTGTTAGTACTATTTGGTATGTCGTTTGTATGACAAGTCCTGGGTTCAAATCCACAACTTCCAGAATCTAAGGTGGATGCTCTAACCACTTAGGCCATTGGAGCTGTCTGATCATGTCTAGAAATAGCTGATGATAAAATTGAGCCAATATGGGTTTGGCTGCCCAGGATTGGTAGATAATCGAAGTAAGATTTTAGTGGAAATAATATTTTGTGATTTTATTCTAGCGGTAATTGAATGTTATAATTGATGGAATTTCAGTCCTTTTACAGACTTGAGGTTGGGGAACTCATTATTGAAACTAGCAACTTTCTCTTTAGTGAGGAATGAAAAACGCATGTTTCAAATACAAGTAGTTCCTTAAAATGACACAGTTCATATGATCTCTAAACAGAAACTATCATGAAGGATATCTCTGTACTGGTAAGTATAGCATTGATCATGAACATTAATAAATTTAAAGTTATTGAATTTTTCATATAATGGTGTTTGCATTCCATTTCACCATGATTATTATGTCCTATAAACGTTTCATTAAATGGTAATTAAAACTAGATAGATAAACGAAGATTGCTTGATTTTCGCACTCTTTTGCAAAGTTCATTGCGTCATTATATTGTACCGCATGATGCTACAACAGAAGTCTTTATAGAGGGTTTTGACTAAAATTTATGACTGTCTATGTATGTATGTATGTATGTATGTATGTATGTATGTATGTATGTATGTATGTATGTATGTATGTATGTAAAAGATGTAATGGCACATGAGCACAGTCCTAGCTATATAGTGCCTAACTGCTTAATAAGTTTAGTTAACTCAATCGATTTGCGGAAAAAGACATACAAAAACAAAGATAAATACAGAAACGGATTAAAGCCTTAAGTACAAAGCAATTTTGTTCAAAATAAACCACCCGCTTTAAAAACGTTCAAGTCCTTATCGATAAGAATATCACCTCGAGAGGCATCCCAGTGCAAAATGGTACTTCGGTATGTCACATAGTACAACATGCTGAAGGACACATAGCTACTCTTCTACATCCACGTGCATTATACATCAAAGATAGAAAGTAAGATGGAAGTAGACACATTTATACACTGCTATTATGATGAAGACTTGATAAAAATATTAGGTGGTAAACAATTCTCTATCGATTCGAAGAATTATTATATCCTATCTTTCGTTTATGATAAGATTAGATTCTGAGAGACATTATAAACCGATCGATACACAATTATCTGAAAGCTTTTATATCCATGTAAAACATATAATCAGAATTTATCACAACGATAATGGTCACGTTAATGCCATTCTGAAAGCGAGACACCCTATAGATCCATCGGATGGATTAGCTATATTCAACAGTTTTGCTATAGTTGATGATAGAGATGATGATGATGATGATGATGATGATGATGATGATGATGATGATGGCTTTGTTGTTGGAGTTTACCATTATAAGCTTCGTTCAGAAGGTCCTCGTGTTTTATTTAAGCTTTAAGATGTAAAGAATCATTATACATAGGTCAACGTTTTCTGAATGATATTTCCTTTATAAATATCTTTTTAAAAAACAGTATTATGTCAATGCGAAAGTTTGCATTTTTCTTTTTAAAAAAAAATAATCAAAGAATTAGTTACATCAACTTTTTTGTGTTATTTAAAACGAATTGATTAATTTTTATCAAACGGACTACTTACTGGAGAGAATTGCAAAAGAGTTTGAATAGTGAACGCTAACAACATAATTTAATTTACAAATTAAAGGTTTTGAAATGCCAAGAAACTTTCACAAATAATTAAAAATAAATTAAATGTGGTGAATCAGTTAATTTAGAAGACATTACAGCCATTGGTCTGTTTGTACATTGAACAAATGTTTGTTCCGTACACCTTAGCCCTTGGCTATTAGCTGTCAACGACCGATCAGTGATTAGCAAAATCCAGCAATTGATTATGATGTTGCGTGAGTTGTCATTACTAATTATCTGATGAACCTTGCCATTTACTATGATTAATTTAATGCACAAGCCATTCAAATTCTCCTATTAAAAATGATGATCTTATAAAAAGATGTTTAACACAGTCTAAATAAATATTCTGGTTTCATGCAGTATGTTACCTGAAGGAGGAATGATTTAGATCATATTAGCAAAGCATCATGAGAATTTGGCGTTTCTATCTCATATGGTAAGACTTTCTCTCTCTCTCTCTCTCTCTCTCTCTCTCTCTCTCTCTCTCTCTCTCTCTCTCTCTCTCTCTCTCTCTCTCTCTCTCTCTCTCACACACACACACACACACACGAGCACGCACTCAATTGTCCTCTTCTGGAAACAGCATTCGATCTTGTTATATACACATATAGCCATTTGTAAAGTAAAGAAATGAGCAGCAAGCAAACTAAATCAACAGAGATGCTTCTAAAGCATAGTGTATAAGCATGGTAAAACCTTGCAATGAAGACCGCCAATTGGACTGAGAATATGTGGTCTGAATTGACATGTAGTCGAGTTTTTTTGGTAGAATAAGCTTCATCTTAGAAGGAATGTATCGTTTCTTTTTTGGTAAAAATCTTTAGCTACGACGTCCAAAGTAATTATCACCTGCAACCTCTTTACCGAAGCAATCATCACTTACAAACTCTACCAAACCAATCAGAACCTACAACCTTTTTACCGAAGCAATCATCACTAACAACCTCTACCAAACCAATTATCACCTACAACCTCTTTACCGAAGCAGCAATCGGTCTAAATATTCATCTAACGCCAGTGCCAACTTTTCTTGAAAGTTATGGGTTTTGTGTTTGCGTGACAAAACGGAAATTAATGTGAAATAGTATTGTTTTTCTCTTGATTCCATTTCTCACCAATAAGTTTCCTTTCGAAAGACTTACAATGTATTAACATTAACCAACTGGGGTAAGTGTAACCAATTATCACATTCTTTTTATTTTCGTTCGCATATTTTTTATTTGGACCGATAATATTGCATATTTTAACAAGTCATTGATTGAAGCTTACAAGACATTTACAATCCGAAACTTTTATGTGAGAAACTCACAAAATCCCACATCTCACTTATTCTACCGATCGTCAATATGTTGTGTTTTAATTTTAGGACCCCTGCCTCCTACCAATTAAGTTTGTTATTGATATCTCGTACCATCGACCTTATTGGCAATCAAATTTTATTTACTAACGTCCCGTTATGGACAGTAAAATAAATTTTCCTAAATATTGAGCACATCCGCTTACTCTCGTCGATTCGTTACCAGTAGGACACTAAATAGGTGATACGGATAGAGCTGAAACAGGTCAAAATGTCACCTGATGCGAACTTCCGGGGATAGTTTACAATCGCAAGAGTTTGACTAACTGCTGGAGCTTCGGTGCTTTAACCTAGGGCTCCAATGGGATAATACATAAGTTCGTAAATGAGCCATTCGAAGTAAGATCCCAGTCAATATGACTAAACAAAGCCAAAGAAATACTATCATGGATTAATGCGAGGTGACCAAAATCAGAGATAAAGGGACAAATGTTAACAGGTTTGCTTTTGCAAAAATTTAAATTTAAGCTCCAAGTTCACTGGTTAAAAGTTATTCAAACGGTTATAAAATAAAATTAATAATATGGCTTTATTACATACAAAATTCTTTAACAAATAAACGTAAATGATTCTTATGGAAAAAGGAAATGAGAAAAGTAATAAGATAGCGATTAAAGCGAACAAAGAGCAATATTTAAGATATCTTTACCTGAGATCAGTTTACAAAGACATGAACAAATCAAATAAGTTCTACTAGCCTATAGTTTACAGAGAAGGAGACTGCATAAGTACAATTTACGAATCAGTTGCAGAAACAGATTATGAGGAGCTAAATCTATAGTGCTGTTAAAATATGATATTCACTAGAAAATATAAAAATCATTAAATTCCACCAAGATATGACTACATATTTGTGACAAGGACATTAATGAAGACAATAACAACATACACGACGTAAGCAAGAATACAACTACCACTAAAAACGATGTTTCGAAAAAGCGGGTAAGATATTAAGATCCCTTAACAGAAGAAAAATATAGAGAGGTCCTCATCTTTATGAGTGTAATTTAAATTATAAATATGTAAATTAAATTCTACAATTTTTTCAAATTTTTCTGAAGACGATTCTCGTATGATTATTGCGTAGCAATAATACCAGATACTCATGAAAAAGTATTTCGTTTAGTAAGGATATCATAGGTGATAGATTTGAAAGTGTCAATAAAGAGATTTTCGTTAAGATAACATTAAGATATTTACATGAGTATCGATTAATTGGTCAATCACATGCGACAAAATAGTGATAAATTCACAGAGAAAAATAAGTATTTAGTGGAGCTACCACAAGAACCACTCGCATGGAACAAAAATATTTGAAAACGTACATGTGTCTATACGAATACATGGATGCCTTTCAACGGTTTAATGAAATTAATTGTAACCAATATAATAATTCAATTAAATCTTAGAGGATACGGAATTAGCGAAGAGCATTACAGGCATATAAAAGATATCATGAAAGATTTAAATTGACTTCTCTTAGTGACATACATTGCTAATTGAAGAATGTTGCTTTATTTTTATTTGACATATTTGTACAATTCTATTTTGTATGTTTCATTAATTCAAACTAGACTCAGCACATTCGAATACCTTTGACTAGCTCATGATGCTAGTTTGAAAATGAGCAATAATTAGAATTCTCATAGACTGTAATACATTTTTGATAATCAAATCTCAAATTAAAAGAGGAACCAGTATGATTCCGAATATATATGTCAAAGAAATTAATAAGTACAACAGTAAAGTTAGCTACAAAAGCTATAGCAAAGAATACAATTTATCATCGTCAAGGTAATCAGAGGATAACAGTATATATGTGTTAACTAATGCGTACAGAACCGTTCAGTGGGCAAACAATTTATCAATGTATTAGAAGAAAAGTGAATGTCCTGCAAATATAATGAAAAATTTTGGTCAAATTTTTCAATTAAATTTAGAAGTAAACTGTTGCTTCGTTTTATGTAACTGAATAAACATTGTGGGTAAATCCTTCCAGTAGTCATTATTTTATCTGTTGTTGATTATAAAATTTTGGCATCAATTTCTGTCTTGCTTTGTTGAGTTTCAAGACTCCTTTTGAAGTTCTTTGCGATTTGGTTTAAAAGTTGTATGGCTGCCACATTAATAATTCTCTCTCTCTCTCTCTCTCTCTCTCTCTCTCTCTCTCTCTCTCTCTCTCTCTCTCTCTCTCTCTCTCTCTCTCTCGCGATATGATTGAAAAAGAAAGAAAATCAATTTTTATACTTTTCATAAACAGAATTAATTAGATCAGAAGTAATTGTTCCATACTAGAGATAATTATTCTCCCCCTCAAAATCTTAATTTGCACCTTCTTTGTCATCGTAATTATAGATCACAGATGGTAAGGAGAACAAAAGGTTGCAACGAACATTGACTTATTAGTATTCACAACTCAAGCTGCATTTAATTTTTCTTTCCATATATAATACATGGAATATAGTCTGTACAGATGCTTTTTTCTTTGTCGGCGTAATTAAAGATCACATATGGTAATTAAATATCACATATGGTAATTAAAGATCACATATTGCAATTAAATATCACATATGGTAATTAAAGATCACATATGGTAATAAAAGATCACATATGGTAATTAAAGATCGAAGATGGTAATTAAAGATCGCAGATGGTAATAAAAGATCACATATGGGAATTAAAGATCACATATGGTAATTAAAGATCGAAGATGGTAATTAAAGATCGCAGATGGTAATAAAAGATCGCAGATGGTAATAAAAGATCACATATGGTAATTAAAGATCACATATGGTAATTAAAGATCACATATGGTAATAACAGATCACATATGGTAATTAAAGATCACATATGGTAATTAAAGATCACAGATGGTAATTAAAGATCACATATGGTAATTAAAGATCACAGATGGTAATTAAAGATCACATATGGTAATTAAAGATCACAGATGGTAATTAAAGATCACATATGGTAATTAAAGATCACAGATGGTAATTAAAGATCACATATGGTAATTAAAGATCACAGATGGTAATTAAAGATCACATATGGTAATTAAAGATCACAGATGGTAATTAAAGATCACAGATGGTAAGGAGAACAAAAGGATACTACTGACAATGACTTATTAGTATTCACAACTCATGTGGCATTTAATTTTTATTTCCATATACATTAAATATAGTCTGTACAAATGCTTTTTTCCATTTAATTTGCTGCTCCACCATATTTGTTTTCCAATCGTTGGTAATAACAAATACTTAAACTTTATTAAAATGGTACAATAATTTAGATTAAAAATGTTACCTCATGAACTAATATATCCGCCAATGGGCAATGTTCTCAAATTTTTACAACTAAATTATTAACACCTCAATTAACCTTTGACATAAAAATGTGGGAAGAAAATTAAAAAATATCAAATCATTGATATTTTGGGTCCCAGACCATTACCAATTTGAAGTATTTGTTCAGGTTTATACCTGGAGTAGCTCCATTTCAAAGGTGTTTATAGATCACATATCACTGGTAACTGTTTCTATAGCAACGAATAAATGCTCATTCGTTGCATGTTTCGTTCTTACATCAGCTAAAATAACACATTTTAATACAGTGTGAAAATCAGAAATACGCTTTGAGGTAGTTCGTCATTCATTTTATTTAACCTTTTAATATGATCATCAAATCTGTCCTCATTACCATTCAACTGATTTTTAATCCAATCAACTTTTGCATTCATTGCGATGCTCATGATAACCAAGTTTGTGTTTAATCCAAATTTGAATGAATCTGTCTCATTTCATTTGTAATTTAGCTGTATCAGCTCTTTCATGTAATCCTAAAGTCTTTTTTTTACATATATCATTAAAATCGTTTCTTAATTATTTCATCAGTTTGCTTAATTCGTAAATTATTCGTTATACAACATCAATATTTTCGGGGAATATATTTCTTGATATCTGCTTTGGACTTTTAAGATACAACAGAAAGTTAATGTTTGATAGCTGCTAAATCAATATTTTTATTAATTTTTATCGCATAATACAATCATTCATAATCCAAATGTCATTTTCAAAGATCTAAATCATATTTTTTCATATTTATTAGGTTCTTAATTTTATTTATCCGTCTAATTATGATTGCTGTAACTTTTTTCCTCTCAAGTTACATACAGTATTAATCTCAGTAGTAATCTTTTTTATTACAATTTTACAACAGAGACTTTAAAATCATTACTTATGTTTTTAATTTATTGATCTTTTTCTTGCATTTTGTTATTTCAATCTTTTTTTGATCATTCAAACAGTGATTGTAAACTACTTTAACCTTCTGGTAATTTCTTAATTGTTTCCGCTTAAGTCTTCAATACATCTGCTTTAAAGTGTATCTAGCTTTAGACAGGGTATTAACATTCTTTTCAAATAAGCCATTTTCTTTCTATCGTCTATATGTTTATCCAACTCTTCAATTTAATGGTTCTGTCCGACATATTCCTATTCGTATCTGTGAATTTATCATCAACTTGTTCTCCGCATGTTTCATGTCTTTTTATTCTCACAAATCTTATGTATTTGAACGTCACTTTGTTTTTGAACAAATGCAGCATTTTTGTGTCGGATCTGCTAAATTTAAAATACGATTATTGTTCAGGCTAAAGTCATTGTTTAGCGACTAATTTAGTGAATCGTCTTTCTCATCTTTTTGGAGGATTTTTAGCTAAAACTACCTCTCGAAGATATATCTAACCTGTTTAAAACTTTTTCCTTAATAAGAAAATACATTAACTACGTTAAATAATAATATAGTAATACGGTTAAAATCCAATACCTTTTTTCTACATTCTTAACGCTGGTTGTAGAATACATCTTTGCAATTGTTTACATGAATCATTAACATTTATGAAATATATTCACAGTGAAGAACATTCGTTAAAGACAGAGGCCCTAAAATACTCCAACAAACGTATGTTGAATACGTGGTAACGATATTATAACGGTGGAGATTGCGATTCTATTATTGATAAATTCAGATATATATATATATATATATATATATATATATATATATATATATATATATATATATATATATATATATATATATATATATATATATATATATATATATGAACATTATTATTTACTATTTGTTACTAATTAGGTATACTAAACAGCCGTAGCAGTATCACCTTGTTTAACTAGTAATTTAAACATTCAATTTTACTGTAGCTACACAATTTATATATTAATTAGCTGATAATGACACTGTACTAATATTGCATTGCTGCATTCGCTTGTTCTTTGCAACTGTACTTAAAAGCTTGGCTTTTTTTTTTGTTAACATAAAGAATGAACAAGAAAAGGAGCTCTGATAAATGGAAAATAATAATCTACATCAAAATGTCAGTTTCTCCTGATCCTCAAGCTACAAATATAATACTAAATGCTCGTTTATTTGTTTCATGGTCTGTCCTTTACATCAAGAGCTCCTGGATGTTCGCAAAAACTTTTCATTATAAACCTCTCACCATTTTGATCCTTCTTGCATATATAATTCTTTCCAGCGTTTTCTTGTTTAACTTCGATGTCAATCTTTTGGCGAATTGCTGCAGATTACTTATCAGCTGCTGGTACTGCATTCTATACCTAGGAAGTATTTATAATAGCATGCACTCTCAAATTAAAGTAATCCAATGAATTTGTAAAACTGCCATTGTACCCCTAAAAGGTTGCCCATTTTCATCACTGAGTAATAAAAATTTAATATCAGAACTGGTTGCAAAGTTCAGCCTAAATTTTTAATCTTACATATACCGGTGAAATCGTATCGTAATATTTGCATTTGGGTTTTTTTTACCGGTATTCGCCAAAACTTGATTTTAAAACAAAGTTTTTTTATCAATAGAAACAGACTATGCAAAAGATACTCTATAATGTAATCGTGTACCTAAAATGCTAATCACATATAACATAATGATTTCATCTGACCTAGATATTCTTTCCTCTATTGGTCTGTTTTGTAGAAAAATAAGTTTATCCTAATTTGTCATAAGTCGAGCTCTTGCTAGTATTTGCCATTGTAAACGTATTTAACAGGCAATTGTATCCATATTTCAATGGATCCATCTCTATAATCATAATGATTAATGCTTGTACTACTTCCACATTAGCTGGTAAATATTCTCCAAATCCCAGGTTAATCGTTTATGTTCTTATATTTAACTTATCATAAGGTATGGTTTTAGACCTATTGCTTTCTTTGTTGGATTTAAAGCTTCACCATCAGGTAATGATACTGACAGCTAATCCGATTTATTAACTACTGTTCTTCGACCACATCAAGTTCCATTATTTTTATTTCCTCGCTCCGACCTCAGTTTTACACCATTACTTAATTTATGCTCCACAAGACAACATTTTATTTCACGAACTGAATCACTTGGTTTTGCATCAGCCGCATCCTGGTAACTAGGTCTACTTCCAAAATATAAATTTCTATAATTAAAATTAATATTAGTGATAACCAGCAACAAGCTATCTGTGTTAAAATATAAACGGGTCACATAAACAAACTACATTTTAAACAGTCTATCATTTGATTGCAGACGAACTGCTTTTCCGATGTGAGCACTTCGAGCAATGGATGTAATTGAACAAAACCTCTTAAACGAGACCGCTTCCAACAATAAATTTTACAACGTTAGAATTCTCTTTCATATGCTCATTCTCAGTGAGGTCCAGGTCAACTTCCAACGTTAACATGTCACGGACTGACCCTCTATTATCGTATGCACATCTTCTAAAAGAAACACTTCAATTAAATCGTTTCCTTCCATCATCCAATTAAAAACTAGTATTAACTTCTCCTCTTAAACGAATTCCACCTACAAACTTGTCATTATTCATCGGAATACAACCTGCATTTTCCAGCTTCTGATGCTTGAGGTAGAGGTTTGAACCTTGGCCGAATCAAAACAAAAGACTTATAAAAATGGTACTAACAGCTGCCTCGCTACACACTCAGTATTAAGAGGCCAGTGTTAGGACTGTTCGGCCTTGTGTTAGGATAATGTAACGGGGTGGGTCATCATGTTTCATGTCTGCAGCATTATGCCCCAATGCTCGACATCACTATAAACTGCCACACTTCAGACATCGTAATTATTAAAGCCATGTTAAAAATCCTAAACACACACGCACACACACACTCACACACACACACACACACACACACACACACACACACACACACACAAAGACACGCGCTGCATTTTAAAACCAGATTCATTTTCAACACATCCGGTTCCATTTTCAGCTTCACTATTGTCATACTCCATAATCCGTAAGAAAGACTGGTCGTCTTCACAGACACACACTATATGCGTGTTTCTCTTAAGAACATGAGATAAGAGGAGGGTAAACTGATAAGCTTTTGACAGGTGTGTGTAATATATTATTAGCGACTCACTATTAGTACCTTTACAATTACTGCCTTAAAGATTTAATTGCTAGCACCCCACGCACATCATACTTTCTTAAACTGCCTTTATGGTGGGTTCTAAAATTTCGTTGAAAGTGATTATTCCTGTGTTTTTCAAAAAAAAAATTAAAAGAAAATTAACGTCATTGTTTGCTTTAGTGATTCCTTAACGCCAACTACATTCCATTAACATCTGAGAACAAATACATTGGACATATTTATGAATATATACATTTAATTTTGCAGGTGGGTCGGTATGTCATGTGTCCGATCAGACGAAATGCATATCGATATGAACTGGCCTATCATTGGTGGCGAAAGATCTGTGTGCCATTGTACCCAGAAAATTGTTCAAGTAGAGCATGCCTTTACCATCAACGCCACCTTCAACGTGGACACCTATAATCCCGAAGTAAATCGATTGCACTTTTGAAAATTTGGAAACATTAGTTTGCCGTCTTCTTGTCTAGGAGTTTTTTTTAACACTTTCTGTCATTTTATAGATGTTAGTATCTTTAAGGGGCTCATTACAATCATAGCAACCCTACAAAGAGAAGTGATGTTATATCGGCGACAAAAGAACAGAATGTGGCCAAATTCAACAGCGTTTGATTGTCTCTGCTGAAATTATTGCTTAAGATATCTTTTAAGGTTTACCCCACAGTTCTCAGCGTTTATTCTCAAAGTAAGAGTTTTGCATTAATGACTAGAAGAATAAGGGTTCAATCAGCCCGGATTGGCTACTGTGGTGTACCCTTGGGCGTGGTACTTTACTTACCTCGGCACTTAGTAATTTTCAATTTGCCGTCGAATTCCAAACCTCATAAAGCAATTGGCATTTATTTTGGAAAGATCATCAAGGAAACATTATTTTTCCATTTACCATCAATAAACCTAACAAGAGTCAAGCATATTTTCTTATGCAAATTTGAAGATTGACTCAATTATTAGAATATTTATGCTCTTTATCTTAAATAACGAGACTTTTTCTTTTAAATTCATCAGCTCAAAGGTAGGTATCTACCTCTGACGAAAGGTTAAATATTATCGACAGCATAATATGCGAAATAGTTATCATTTGATATCTCAATTTGTAGAGATATTTTAAAAGAAAGTTGTTGAAACTGTCTCCCTCTATATATGTTCTTTGATTTTGTAAACGTTACGTGTTGTCTGCAAATGATGACAGCAATATTTGTGGCTGACATACCTAAAGGAAAATATGAATTTTGGATATTCTACCACTTTGATTTTTACTAATATTTATCTTAGCGTTATTTTAGAAGTGTTCGGCAAAGTATTGATTAAAATTAACAGAATACTTACAGATATGTCGACCAGATTTTGTGACGTCAGCTGTGCTCAAAATGTAAAGTGTTATGTACTCTTAGAGTATAGGCGTTGTTCGTGTCTAAAACTTTTTGGTTAAGGATCTGGATTCTAGCATATAATTTATATTTATATTCATCTGATCATATAATAATTTAATATTTTAGATGATTTTTTTTTCCATCATTGCGCTAAGCGGTTGCTTTTTTCAATTTATTGTGGATTCAACGTTCGATTTACTATCTCAGCGCGTATACCCCTCAGTAAATCAATTACATTTTTAACATCAGAAAAAAAAATTGCTTGTCGTTATTATGTCATATAATATACTTTGGGACAATTTTCCAGGGATTGTTTCCCTTCAAAAGATGATAATATCTTTACAACGTAGACTCTTGATTGTGCAGTATATATATATATATATATATATATATATATATATATATATATATATATATATATATATATATATATATATATATATATATATATCCGAAAAAAACCTCGTTCATATTTTCCTATACAAATGCTGCAACCTGTAATTATTATATACTCCTTATTTTCTCCATTAATTTTACATTGTCAGAATCGTTCAGTATTCTATGACATTGAACAATTTGATATTAAACGCACGTGCGCGACACGTGTGAATAAAAATAGTATAATGTAATAGGAACTACTTTGTAAACAAGCCATGAACACTCATGTAGTAGACTTTAGGTTTCAGTTTGATAAAGCGAACACAGTGGACTAGTTCTCTGAATTACAAATCAAAATTTCAAACAAGCAAATGAATGAAAGTGATATTCACAGTGTCCACAATAAACATGAGAGATGCAGTATTGAAAATGCTATTCTGATTATACAAACGTTCGTGGCTTGTCGGTAAGGAATGGTTCAAATTATGACCAGTGCTCTCTTGGATATAAAACATAGCATCGAAACTGATACTAGGAGCAAGGGCGATCGCATATTTCAGATATATCCCAATTTATAAGTGAAAGTACTAAGGTGTTGGGAAAAAATGCAATTGACTGTTTTAGTAGAAAACTAAGGCCTCAGAGCCAATAAGCGAAGACGACGAAGAATTCTTATTTCCGTCGGTTGTGTCACACACCAGCTACTTTGCAAGTATTAATAAAATGTCAGGTCATAAGATAGCTACGGGAGCATGCAAGTGACCAGGCATAAACATGTTTTCTTTAGCTGATAATAAGAATGGCCAAAATATATTCTTACTTATTTGCATCTTGAATTTCCTCAAAATGTTCTGCATATCCGAATTACATGAGCTATGTTATAGGTTGTAAAGCTTGATTACACATTACGAAATTGTATAGTAACTCGTTCATATTTCCCATACAAATGCAGTAATTTATAAACGTCTTGCTCTTTTGTGACGTAATTTGTACTCAAACATCATGTAAGAATGCTCTTTTTTCAGCACTATTTTATTAACTTTGAATGCCAGGGAAGGTTCTATTTCTGATCTGTGAGAGGTCAGTCTACAAACCCAAGACTGATACTATTATTTAAATGCTCGCTGTTTTTTGCATCTGGCAAGATAATTCTTGCAGTTATTCGTTGTGTACTCAGTTTCGCTTGCTTAACTTTTGATTCAAAAGAAAATACATTGAATCCAATATTTAGTGGATTTGACGGAATGGCAGGGCCGATGTCATTTATTGATGTGGTGGGTTTGTTTGGTTTTTTTTACCTCGTCAAGTTTCCAAGATACACTTTTTGCGCACAAGTGGAAGGAAAGTATAACTAAAATTAGCATTATAATGTATAACATTCAGTGTAAACAGCAATGAGGATTGAATTTCTACAGAGTACTTATATTCACACGTTGCTAAGTATTGACTAATCGAATCAAATTTTCGATTGTCTAACATTAAAATTAGCTATGGATATAAGATTTTTGTATTCTCTTTTTATTTGCAGTTGTGGATTGGAACTATAATTTCTCAAGATTATAACGGTCGCTGGTATTGTGTTCGAAACCTGTATACTGAGCATCCGCCTCTCCCTATCATCCTACTCCTGCATGTCAGTCACGCCGGGACTGAGCCTCTGTCTGGACTCTGCTACTGGAACTTAGACAATGACAATTTCTGTTATTCGGGAATCAGCGGTAAGTGTCAATGTGCCGACTTGGAACATTACGGCTAATGGGTACCGAAAAGTCTCCAGTGTGCATACCATATTTTCTGCAAGAAGGCAAATAATATTGACTTAAATAGAAGCAAATGAAATTGATACAAGCTCTTCCGCTATGAAACTGTTATTCTATCAAAAAAGGGCAAAGCTCACCTTTTAAAATCAATACATAAATAGGTAACAATCTACACACGAACATTTAGAAGACAGCGATATAAATGAAATATATATAATACATACATACATACATGCATGCATGCATGCATGCATGCATGCATGCATGCATACATACATACATACATACATACATACATACATACATACATACATACATACATACATACATACATACATACATACATACATACATACATACAAAATTGGAATTTATTTCGATCACCACAGGAATTCAATTGTAATTCTTACACTTTGATTTGTAATAAACTTTTTGGACTATTTGGATTTTAATTTGCAATACGGTGCTCTTTTTTAATTAGTATTCATGGAAAAAAAATTAGTTGATGAATCTTGCAATTTTCTTTTTATTTTCGTTCTTTTCTTTTAGTTTAAAAAGCGTTTAGTCGTAACAATACATGCATACATACATACATACATACATACATACATACATGCATGCATGCATGCATGCATGCATGCATGCATGCATGCATGCATGCATGCATGCATGCATGCATACATACATACATACATACATACATACATACATACATACATACATACATACATACATACATACATACATACATACATACATACATACATACATACATACATACATGCATTGGTTTTATTTTGTCGCTGATCTCTAAGCAAATAAGTAGGGTATCATTCAAAAGCTTTCATTAGCGCAAAAATGTAAAGATTTATTTTCAGTTTTTGTGATTTGTATGTTTCAGAAACAACCAGTTTGATCACCCCTTCAAAATCTTCTTTGGATCAAGAAACAACAACATCGCTAGAGATTTCAATTTCTCCCACGCAATCGCAGTGTGACACATTGACTTTGTACGATACTTCTACTATTTTTTTAGAAGCGTCACATTCAAGTCATTATTCTTTGGTAACGTTCGAAAGAGCAACGATACCTTCTTCAGATGTATTGGAATCTGCGTCATTAAACACAACCGGCAGAGAATGCCAATGCCTCTGGCAATGTCCTACCTCCAGCGACTCGCAACAAGAGGCATCGAAGCTTCTGGAAAAGATCATCTCAGATATGGTGATACCGCGGAACAGCACGTCATCGGCCCGTCGTCGGAAAACCTGTGCTCCCGACGAACGCTTCAGTAGCAAAGGTATAGGATATGTTGGTGTACTGGTGATGACGATAGTATTCGGAACAATAGTGGTGGCAGATCTCAAAAAGATTTTCGATAATCTCACCTTTGCCTATGAAAACTTCAGGAGACTTGCTATTATTGGTTATAGTGTGAAAAAATTTAAATCTCTGAAATCAATTAAACGTCGCTAGCACTGGTGATGGCAAGAAAATAGACTAATGGAATCTGTTTAATGTTTCAGGCATCAGTTTTAATTCTTTGAATTGGTCATAAAAAAACGTTTAGCTTCGAATATAGCTTAAAGTATTTTCTCCTTGAATATGCTCCTGTAGACGCTGACAAGCGGTGTTGGGGGTGGTGTCTCTGGTATCAAATACTTGAATATATTCATCGATACGCTTTTTTTGAGATGTAAAGTACTAGAATATACTCCCTCAAACGCTGACAGAGAGAATCGTCTCGAATATAAAGTACTTGAGTATATTCCTGTCGACGCTGACGAAAGCAGAGAGTGATCTCTGATGTAAGGAACTTGAATATACTCCTGTTGACGCTAACGAAAACAGAAAAGGGTCTCAGATGTAAAATGCTTGAATTCATTATATGCTCTTTTTAGATTTTGATATTATTAGACTTGTATGTCAGTGAGCTAATAAAGCATGTTTTGAAGACGAGTTCACTGAGACACAACTGAAACTTTCAAACAAACCAGCGAATGAACGTGATATTTGCAATGTCCACAACAAACGTGAAAGATAAAGTATTGAAAATACGATGCTTATCATTTAAACGGTTATTTAGGAGACATGTTCGTAAATGGAATGGTTCAGACTATGACCTATGCTCTCTTAGGTCTATGAAAATAGCATAGAAAAGCAGACTGTGGCCAAGGGCTATCATATATTTATTATAGACATATCATTTCATAAGACAAAGTACTAAATCCAATTTTTAAAAAAGTCCAGCTGAAGGCTCAAGTAGAAAGTTAAGAGTCAATAAGCAAAAAGGACGAAGAATTATTATTTCCGCTGAAAGGACTGTCACACACCGGCTGCTTTTACGATTTTGCTTTTTTGATACTATGTCTTTAATTTAGGCTAGATATAAAAGCCATACCACAGTAGAGGTCATTACATAGCCAGGGTCCCTACAAAGAGCATGCAGGCGACAAGGCATACACATCTCTTATTTAATTGTAATAAAAAGTATATGATTTTGAATCGTGAATGAATTTCATCAAAATGTACTTTCTCAGTTCTGCAAATCAGAATTGCATGAGTATGTGTTCTAAAACTTTATACACACCGCGAAATGGTACTCCAATTTCGATTACATTCCAACTGCAATCCCGTTCTCCGTACTATACTCAAAATGAAATGAACGTGATATCCATATCATCTTTTGATAATCTCAATTGAAAGAGTTCATATTTGCCCAAATTATGATTCCTAACAATCAGTGACAGAACAGAAAAAAACATGCAGCTGATTCAAGGTGGGTCATTACCTGCTCAAATCACGTGTATTTCGTGTGCAATTGACATAGCTAATAAATCCAGTTCATCACAAGCAGAAAAGCAGAACTGAGTAGAATTGGAAAAAAATTCACCCATTCCAGACCAACTGGAAAATGTTGTTGCTATGCGCATTAATTCACAGTAAGATTCTAAATTTCGATTTTAAGTAGTCTAAAAGGAATTTTTTTAACTTATGCCCAGTGCGCTATGAAGTTCAAAGGTTACTGTGTGGTGCTATGTGTGCTTTAATATTGCTATTGTGTATTAATGAATTTTTGGTTGTGTATTTATTTTCCAATAGTATAAATGCAATTAATTTGCTTCATGTAGTTTATTTCTTGTAATTAGACGTTAGTCGGGAAAGCAACATGAGTATATAATAAAAAAGTTGCTACATTTGGATGTGAAAATATTAATTCGTTTTTATTTCGGAGTAATACTATACTCCTAGGTTCATGCAAAAAACTCGTCGATATTTTCACATATGAATGTAGTAAACTATAAATACTCCTCTATACACTTACAAAGACAGATTGGTCTCTTACGCAAAAAAAACCTCGTGATATGATACCACATACGCCAGAAGAAGTACAATTAGTCCCACATTTCACCAAAAAGAGTATTCAAGTTCAGTTCCGACTTAAAACATTTTATTGGTCGATTTTAAGTCAGACATAAACTTCAGCCAATGATATTGATGGATTTCAGACCTAAGTTTAATCAGGCCTTTAATCAGTTGACGAAATCCAGGCAAAGACATAGCGAAAGTAATCTCAGTCTTAATAAGAACGAAAGTTGTTTTAGCAGACATCTCATTAAGGACTACATGTAGGACCTCTTTGTTGTCTGAAGTAAATGGATCTCCCCGACCGCATAGTCTCATATGTAAAATCTAAAAATGCACAGATTGAACTAAGAAGAACTTTGTTAAGCTTTAATTCTACAGCTGATTATTCACCAAATATACCTTGATGCAATGTGATATGTTCAACTATTGTAAGAATTTAATGCTTTATGACTTCCCGCTTTCGTACATGACTGACGTGTTCTGTCTTGTATATTTACTCCATAATCCAAACGGATTATGTCATGGTGGTTACTGTCCCACAAAAAAATTTTTATCTTCAGGTCATTTTATTGGCGGTATGAAAACAATAATAGATTCTTCCTAGAACACAAAGTACTTTCTTGACAGTTGCACTCGGTACCTGAATTTGATAAGTAACCAATTTCTTCTAGCGTTTATTCATCCCTACACTATTTGAGCTCCTTATAGTTTTCCGTCATTGAACTCAATTTCTTAATTTCTGCTGCGTTATTTGTAAGGTTAGATGCATCAAGACTATTTGAGTTATATTAGATTCTAATTTGATCATTACATGTCAAACAGTTAGCAAAGATTGCATTTTTTACAATGTAGTTGCAGTGAATGACATTATGAGTGTGAATGACCCTTTTAGCACCAGCCTTTTTCACTCAAGAGGCGCACTGCAAGTAACATTCTATTTCCAAATCTACATGTTAAGATCAGAGAAAAATAATGATAATTTTCCATAATGTAATGACAGCTGATTAGCTCAATTAGTGTATTGATGCAACCCATACACTCACCTCTTCACTAGCAATTCTGGAAATATTAAAAGATTTAGAATTCAAGCTATTTAAATTCAAACTGTAATACTGTTTTATATTTAAACTTAGACAACATGTTGTAATACTTGTTCATATTTAAACTTGTACAGTACATTTACACTATATAACAAATCAGTCGTACATAAAATTACATCTCCAGTCTGCATATTAAAGAAACGGAACATTTGCAAAGGAATATTGAGAATTAAAAGTTCGAACAATCTAAGACTAATCGAACTTTTCAGTGACAAAACTTTGGATGTGATTCCTAGGCTGTTACGACTCTATGGTCACAAACTTAAGTAACAGAAAAGAAGTAAAACCAACAAGTTTTGTCAAACTGAATAAACAATGAAATTGTTAAAGTGATCAATGAAACATGTGAGATGAACTTACAGCATAATAAAGCGAATCAAGATTTGTCCTTTTAAAAGTCTGTTAAAGTCCTAAACGAATGAGGAGTAACATACTTTCAATACCGGAAATGTACTAGTCCTCCAAGAACCGAGACATTGTCAAGATGACGTTGTCCATAATTCTTTCGAATAATTTATAACAGCTCCAGAATAATATTATATTAAATAATGAGAACTTTCTATCACCACTGAACAGTCCAAAGAAATTATTTACCTCTCGAAAAATATATAAGTACAACATAAAAAATGTTTGCAGACTTGCATCAGGAACAAAAAAGTGTGAACGACTCAAAAAATCGGAATGAAACTGAATGCTTAAGTTTCTCCTTATATACACAGTATATCACGACTGTAGTTCAAAATAGACTTCATGAGACAACTTATAAAAATGATTTACGAAAAACTACGTATATTTACATGACATGAAACCAATGTAAATCAACAGAAGTCATCTTGAAACTTCCATATCCCATCAGTCACTGAGGAAATACGCCATGGGCGCCATTTTGAGTCTTATCATTATGATTATTGTTAATTGTCAACACATATGTAAATAACTATTTATAGATACTACGTGATCGGTGTTTACAAAAGAGTCAAATTACGAACACAATTAATAACAAAAAATATATTGGACAATTTACGACCATCAATAAAAAAATTTACCAAAATTAAATAAAATCATAATATACCAGAAGTTACGGAAAATATAGATATACCTAACAAGGCATAAAATATAAAGAAAAGAAAACAGCTCGTTGTCTTAAGAACTGAACAGAAAAGATCATAACTTTTATTCAGTACTTTAGCCAATCTTCGTCCATGATTTAAATCATACCAAAAAAGAGTTTAATATTGAGAGTGCCATAAACAGTACTACAAAACACATATGTTAGGTGTTGTCATGGATCCCTTTTAACAGTTGATCTCTTAGTTTAAAGCAAAATACAACTCTAAATCATTTGTAATAAGACTTGTTTTCTGACTGGACATAAATTTGTACATTTATTCACTGACGAGTGGATATAATACATCTCGTCGAGATAATTCTGTCTTAAATTGGTGTAAGAACGTATAATTACAAAATATTATTCATCTTCTGCAGACTTGAATTTTCTTTAAGACATAGTTGGCAGACTGATCTCTTTCAGTTTTAGTATGTCTTTCTAGTTCAATCATTAAATCGTGTTTAGAACAATGAAAAGATGAAAGTGTTTATGTAAAAATAGATGCCAGATCTGATGTTATATATTATAACACATATTTTTGTAGAATCGCCTATCTTACTTTACCGTATATGTAATAAAGAATTAAAAAGAAGTTGTTCGAACAAGGATAAAGGAAATTTTTCTATGACCCATTTCGTGCGCTGTCCATGCTATACCAAAACCACCAAAACATAATTTTTGTTAGTTTTGCTGGACCATGTGCTTTTACCGGTATAATTAAATTTCTTCACATAACACGACACTGGAAATGATATGTTCTTGTGGACATACGTATAATAATTTTTCAGTAATTGACACATCTAACATTATAATTTGCACTTATTCAGTATCGTCCATATTCAAAGAGATTTTCATAAGTATTGACAGTACATCAAGATATCGTTTGCAAAATCTTCAATGAATTGATTTTATATCTCTTGAATATTTATCTCCCAATATTTCTAACCGTATCATAACATTGATTTCATCACAACATCAAATATTATAATAGATACTTTATAGGTAATCTTCCCGATACATGTTCATGCACACATTTTTATATAATGATTCAAAAGCATGGAATCCCAAAACAACATTTTCTTTAGTCTAACTCAACTTTGACGAGGAAAGCAATGCCATAAAACCGTTTCATTAGGTTTGCACCTATAATACCAACGTTCATAATTTTTCGAAAAGTCTCCGTTTCAAACGACAATTAAATTTGCTGGATTAATTTCCACTCTTGATATATTACGAAATTCATCTGTGGCAATAATTAGTTGTTTTAGTAACCTTATAGATTCAGTACAATTATCTTTATCATCTGCATATAATACTAAAAAAATCCTCGATATAGTATCTGTGAAAATACTCCTATTCCGCTTACTTCATAACGTTTTAACTAAATTATAAATAAAGATAGAAAGAAAAAGAATTTAGCTCCGAACACATTCTTGTCTTGTTCCCAAATTGCAATTAAAATTTTTTGTTAAACTGTTTTTGTGTACACACAGTTTTTTTTAAAACAAGAATTAATATTCTTAAAAAGTGATAAAATATATATCCAAGACTTTTCTTTAAAAGAGAAAACCATAGCTTTTATGTTGTTCATGATCGAACGTTGTAGAAAAATCAACTAATAAGTAAAACCCACATCAAAACAATCATACATATCTCTTAACAATTACATGCCAACTGAATATGTTATTACAAGCACTGTAGTGTTTCCAAAAGCCAGCCCGAGACTCATCTACTAGACTATTACTTTATGCCTATCTATACAACTATTTGTTCAAAACAGATGTGAATATTTTGAACACTGTATGTATTAGAAACAATTACTTCTGAAATTGCTAGAAACATTGATATTACAATTCCTAACTATTGAACATATTATATTTGTCCACTTTTTCGATTCTCCCGCTGTAAAGATTTTATTAAAGTACTGTGACAACTGAAAAAATGCATGATAAAGTCCACTGGTAACAAATCATCGGAAAGCAAAAATACATGTGTGGTCCAACTCTACCTCATTCTTACTAGTCATACGAATACAGTGAAGATGATGTGAAAGAATCTAAAAGTTTATATGCTATCTAACACTTTCAAGACACTAAATATTGTGTCCTCAGCATCACTATATTGTTCATAGCATTCTCTAATCTAATTTTCAATTCATGGTGTATTTTTGAGTTTTATTTGTTCATGAAAAATAAACCTTGCTATGTGATCAAATATTTTTAGTCATTCAACTTGAAAATATAATCATGTTTTTCTGTTTATCCTTCGTTCAATTGGATGAAAATATTAATTACTGTTAGGTATTCTATGTACTCTATTCCAGACTGTTCGCAAGGTTGTGAATCATTCTGGAAAGTGATGGATTCTTGTTTTGCAAATCTTTAAATTCTTTATTCCTTTCTCATAGATCTGTTTATTATATATATATATATATATATATATATATATATATATATATATATATATATATATATATATATATATATATATATATATATATATATATACAATAAACTGACGACGAACATTGCGAAACTAATAACTAAAGTAACTAAATAGCCTGAGCGCTTTCGACTCTTTATGAGTCGTTTCAAAGGCAAATACAAAGCATACTAAAAAACAAAACAAAAACACAAAAACGTTGTGTTTGTAAAAGTCTACATGGCTGTCTCTACGTGAGTTAAACCTATAGATACATTGTCTCAATCAGCCTGTATAGACTTGTTGCGACTACTGAAAAATGTTTTTAATTCCATAAAAATCTATGACCCAAAGCGACATCTATTACTTTGTGTACATTTATGTAACGCAGATCATATCCCGGATATTTGATTCTATACGGGATATTTTATTCTTATAGTAATAATTAAAGGATACTAAGAAAATTAAAAAAAGTTTGAAAAGAAACTGTGTGGGATACAAATACTAATTCTACTAGTGCATAGTTTTCTTTTTCTAGTCTTCTTGGTTTAGACCGTTTGATTTCAATGTTCTAAAGTGGCGTATCCAGTAAGATTCCTTTTCCTTCCTGGTTTCGGAACTCCAGATATGGTTGTTAAGTGATATAAGTGTTATATCACTGAAAGTGTGGCCAGGTGAGGAGCAGTGTTCTGCGACCAGGCTTCTGTACAGCTTCTTTGGCATCCAATCAGATCTATGAAGGTTTATCCTTTTGTGTAGCTTTTCTGTTTCTCCGACTTACTGAAGGCTACACACCTTACACGTGATGGGATACATAACATTCTCTGTTATGCACGTTTTGTTTGGACTATGTATGTTTAGTTTTTATTTAGTGACTGTGCTAGTGAATGTCCTGGTCTCTATCATATGTTGACAAATTTTGCATCTTTTATCGCCACAGAGTCCAGATTGACTAGGGTGGTCTAGACTAGTGATTGGCGTTCGCTTTGCACCTGACTAGCATGTCCTTGAGGTATTTTGGTTCCCGGTCGGCTACTACAGGTTTGTTCTGTAGGATTAGCTTTAGTATGTCCGACGATTGCATAATGGGCCAGTGTTTTGCGAGGATTTTACCTATTTTGGGGTTGTCAGGATAGATGGTATCCTATCAGCCTTTTCTTTCTTTCTATATTTGAGTAGATCATCATGGTTTGTTTGTTAGTTTGGCCCTTTGGATTGCCTCTGCAATCAGGCATTTGTCATAGCATCGGTAAATTAAATGCTTAGCCAGCTCTTCACACCTTTTTAAGAATCTTTCATTGTCGGAGCAAATTCTCCGTATTCTAAGTGCCTGGCTATATCGAATGTTCCTAATGCAGTGTTTTGTATGACAGCTGGTTGGGAGGACATACTGGTGTTTGTCGGTTGGCTTCGAGTAGATGTCTGTATGTAATTTGTTTTCGACCAGTCTGGTTGTTGTGTTTAGGAAAACATAGTTTGAGCTGAAAATTTCTGCCGTGAATTTTATTGAACGATGGAAGTTGTTTGCCTTTTATATGAAGTCATACAGACTTTCTCTACCATGTTACCACTTTACTTCTATATCATCGATAAAGCGTACCCACTGGTATGGTGTACGCTCAACCAATGCTAAGAGCTGACCCCCCAGTTTTCCTATAAAAAATGTTAGCATACGAAGTGGCCATTTTAGTACCCATTGCAGTTGCATTGATTTGTAGGTAGTTTCTTCATTAAATTCAAAGTTATTGAGTTTTAGGATAAGCTCCAGGATTTGGACTAAGAAGTGTATGGGTGGATTGTTTACAGTTATTGTTTCCAATGCTTCGCTACACGCCTGAAACCCTTCGTTGTGCGGTATGTTAGTTTACAAAGATGTGATGTCTAAGGAAACAAGTAATGTATCTGGCTGTAATGGTTCACTAGCTTTGCTTTCTATGAGATAATATGTCGTGTCTTGAAGATATGATGGTAATTTGTGGACAGGTGGTCTCATAAAATGATCTAAATATTCTGAAATCCTTTCTCTATAGGTCTGCAAGGGTTTCCTTGTTTGTGGATTTTGGGTAGAATATAAAATCTACCTGCTCTTGGGTTTTCTGGGCTTAAGTAGTTTTTCGTTTGCTGGTCTATGTGTCCGCTTTGGTACGCCTCGTCAATAACATTAGTGATGATTTTTGCATATTCCAGCGTTGGATCATGGTCCAGTTTTTGGTAGAACATAGCGTCACTTAGTTGTCTACTTGCTTCACTAATGTAGTCTTCCCTATTCATAACGACAACAGCAGAACCCTTATCTGCAGGCTTAATTATAATGTCTGTTCTGCTTTTCAGTAAGTGTAGGGCATCTGTTTCTTCTTTTGTCAAATTAGAATTAAAATATTTGTTAGTATGGTTGATATGTCTGGAAGTATCGTTTTCAACCGAGTTGATAAAAGATTCCAGATTCGGAGTTTAACTTTTTGGTGGGGTCCAGTTACTTTTCTTTCTAAATGTGGGTTGGTCGCAGCTTATATTTTCCTTTGATTTATTTGTTGGTTGCAAGGCAAAATGGGCTTTGAGTCTTAGTCGGCGGCTACCCTCTGTCGTATGTTTTCATGACTTCTAAGTTTTCTATCTCTGACTTTGTATAGCTCCGAAGAGAGTCTTTGTTGATCTTTATTTAATTTGGAGTAAAATGTTTGCAATTGTTTTTCTGTAAGAAAGGGAATGTTATTTGCCATATGATTTTTATTCTTTATATATATATATATATATATATATATATATATATATTTATATTTATATATATATATATATATATATATATATATATATATATATATATATATATATATATATATATATATAAAATTGCATCTTCTTTAATATATATGGTTGCCAGTTTACCGGTGTTAACCCACAATAGCTTTTCGAAAGGTTGGTTTTGGTTACGCTTAGATCGCCGAGTAATATGCATGATAACTTGCTCAGTATATTGTGTTTTGGTCATTATTTCTTTCTTCAGTAAACTTTACATCATTTTAGCAGCATAAGTTTCATCTTACGTTAGCATGTACAGACTTTTATATTTTATTTCAAAGGTTTTTTTTATAAAGAGACACAAGTTTGAACAGAACATGTTCATTTTGTAAATTTCAAACTTCATTTTAGTGATACAACCTGCATTTTGCTGAAACAAAACCTGGAGAATATGTTTAACCGAATAAAACATTCCACAAGGACAGCGAGATGGACATTGTCAACTAAGTTTGATTAGATCGGTTCGCAGCGATATCCAATTGAAATTAAAATATGGGCGTGAGGATACAAGAGATGAGTAGAAATACAAGGACAGGTATAAATCAATCTCACACTGCTAATCAAGTGATGCAATAGGTTTATTAACGCTCTAGCGAAAGGAGCGCAATTGGACATTTGAGTAATTTGATCATTGAATTGTTATTAAAATGTATTCATTGAATTTCAACCTTTTTGTAAATCTAACCATCTAACCGTTGGCATTACTGACTGAGAGCTCAGAGCTTTATATCTATCTTGCACTAAATTTAACTTCCAATAAAATAGAGCTTATGTGGGACTTCAATAATAGTTTAAATAAAATATTGGGAGCAACCCACCACAACCATATACCTCGTCACGTTATTCATGCATTAAAATCTAAATAGAAAAGTTTAAACATCACTAAACTCATTTTTAGCCACATAAACAAACTCAGAAAATATTAAATAGAGAGAAAAAGGGTAATTTAACTCTATTTCTTATATTTAAAAAAAATATCTTCTTAAATAATTCATAAAACCTTTGAAAATCCTTGTCGTACACGGGGAGAACCTACTTGCAGACGACTATTCCATTTTGCATTAAAAAAGAAATTATTTTTTGCAACGCAAAAAAAGATTTTGATTTCATTTTGCTTAAAAGAGTCCATTTTGCCAAAAAGTATTTTCTGCACACAATAATCTTTTTTCTCGTTTTAAACCAACCAAAAAAATTGGGTTATTTCCCTATAACATTCGTGCAGTTCTACTAAACACTTCAACAACAGACAAAAACGAGCAATGACAGGCATAGACAGGGCAAATGCGGCACATATACATTTAAACTGACAATAATAGAAACTATTTACTGTTGATATAAACTTTTTAAAAATATAAAAGATTTAGAAATATTTGGTTGTCTCTGTGATGATCTTTTTTAAAAAAAAATACATATAGTGAATTATGTTAAATATTCAATAATGCCTTTATCAAAACAGTTGAATCTTTTCATTATTTGTAATATATTTTTCACATTGAAAACTGACGCAGAAAGTTCGTTTTGAGTTTATGTCTTTTATGTACATATAGTAAGTATTGGAAAAGCGAAATGCGCAAAGACGATGCAAAGACGTTACAATACTGGAAAATGTTTGCTGTTGATACAACATTTTTTATAAATAAACATATAACAGTTAGAAGTGTTTGCTTGTATATATCTTGATCGTTATTTTATTTAAATAAATAAGTTTTTCACATTTGGAAGTTATTCTAATTCCCTTTTATCTAACTGACCATGAAACATACTGTAACTTTCTAACAATACTTAATTACTGTAAGTGTTAAGAGAACGTGGTGGCGGTACAGGTATGTTATATACTTAAATACTGGAAAATATTAACTGTATGTGTATATATATATATATATATATATATATATATATATATATATATATATATATATATATAATTTCTTGGTAATGGTTTAAGTTTCATATAAAGAAATTTAGAAATATGTATATAATCTAAGTGTTGATAGTTTTAAGGCTAGAGTACACAGCAAAGACGGAGAAAAACACGCAATGACGCGACAAAGCGAATAAATGTCTTAAACTGATGATACTGGTAAATACTGAATGCAGATCCTAATATTATAAAATTTGAAATGTTTTTCTTATGATATATAAGATACATATATCTAGTTTATATGTTGATACTTGTAGATTTGTCACCTGTTGAAATAAAGCCATTGAAGCACCAAGCTTGTGTTAGATTTTATTTTCATTTGAGATTAAAACTAAGAAATCCCACCAACAAACAATACAGTCAGGATATAGTTTTTGTTGTTGTCAATCACTGCTGTCAATGAAACCAAATGGTGTGGTGTCCATGTTTTGACGCAATGAATACCGATCGTGCCCAAATGAAATTCAGGAGCGTTTTATCTCCTGTTTTGTCTCATAATGCTTGTAAGCACGATTCAACAGCTGGGCTACATGGTCACGTTTTCCGTTGACTTCGGAAATACATTTATTTATGTACTGATTATATCAGATGCCGCTAGAATTTTCCAAATGCAAGACAATCCAGCATACTTCACACAGATGATGTCAGATTCTTCAAATCTAGGCGAACACAGTATAATGTCCTTTGAATAGTTCTGGTTTTTGTTATAATCGTTATTCATAACCAGTTGTATGCATGTGCACGTGCGCATTTTCCTTCTTTACCAATATACTCCTCTCTACACATAACTATTCACAGCCCACTTAAAAGCAAAACTGCCGTCACCTGTCCTCAGAATTAGTTGAAGATCCCGTCAACATCAGCACATTCCAAGTGCATGAGAAAGTCGAAGTCAATGTATAAGTTTAATCTGTTGAAAAATATTTTGTTGATACTCTCTCTCTCTCTCTCTCTCTCTCTCTCTCTCTCTCTCTCTCTCTCTCTCTCTCTCTCTCTCTCTCTCTCTCTCTCTCTCTCTCTCTCTCTCTCTCTCTCTCTCTCTCTCTATGGCTTTCAGGATGCCAAAACAGTTTTCGGAAGCCAGTATGCAACTGAATATTGATCCCAAAATAACTAAAATGTAATCACTACCCAAAATGAGGTTTTAGTATATACATAACCATTTGTCAATATATGCACGCTTACGTGTGAATAGTCTTTAAGTTGAATAAGTCAATTTTAAAAAAAAGACCAAAACAACATGTTCTGCTGAAAATAATCAACATTTGAAACTGTCCTTATAATGCTGCTGTGTTAACCGAGTTTAAGATAGCACGTGTTTACTTATCTACTTGTAATGTAACATGCGTTGTCGCGTGTTAATCGGAAAACAGTAGCACTTCGTTCCCATATACCGAAAATTTTATGTCATTATTAAATATTGTCCAGTATTGTAAATTTAAAAACGTCTCCATTCCTGTACTATCGTGATGATAATTAAGTTAAATAGATATTAGAAAAGAACAATCAATATATAGATAAAACAAATACTTTTTAATTATTACGTATTTAATAATGTATATTTTGTATCAATATTAAATAGTACTAAATACTGACCAATACTGCAATTATTTGCCCGTCATTTCGGACTTATCTTTCCCAATGCTTGCCACCACATGCATTTTAGAAATATATGCCCCCTCCCTTTAATTTACCTCATAATTGTTAGGTGAGATAAAATGTGTTACAAATATGACAAGAAGACTCCATTTTTGCTGAGAAAAGACATTTTTAAATATTTACAATAAATTATTACATCTGTGAATGCAAATAGACATTTTTAAAAAGAGTAACGAGTAACACACATACAATAGAAAAGTTTTATTTTTATTAAAATTGGAATGAATATTCAGTATTTTCAACTACTGTTATTTTTATTAAAATTGGAATGAATATTCAGTATTTTCAACTAATGTCAGTTTAAAATGTCTATATGTCTTCTTTGCCTTGTTTTTGTGTGTCTTTGAATCTCTGTATCTTTGGCCGTCTTTGCCGTATTTAGTAGGACCCTCTCATTCGTGATACTTGAACTATTATCACGAACGCTCATATTCAAAGAGTTTGACTTTTAATGATTTCGTACTGTCATAATGTCCAGTGACTTAAATATTTTAATGGAGATGGGGTTCCCCCAAAATAGAGCGTAAGTATTTAAACTAAAAATAGTAAAACTATAGAAAAAAGTAACAAACATCGAATCTAAATGAATTAATTTGGATTTATTACTTAATTTCGAGGGTATGAGCTTCACGGTAGATAATGTTTGCATTATTTTCTTATGGATTGTATGCTGTAAATGATAACGTCATGAACAAAAGTCACTAGCTTCCTTTAAGCTGAGTCTTTTTTTTTTGTAGATAGTTCTCCGACAATTTCGCTGTAACTTTTTTGTTGTTCAGTTGTAATTTAGTGACTTTCATTCTCAGTTCAACCATATACCAAGTAGATGAAATGAATCTCATATCAAACCACTCGTGAATTTTAGCACAGGTGTTCTCGGTATATTATCAAACTTTCTTGAATAACCCACTTCTTTTTCTTTCTGTCTTTCCTTCCTGTAGTGCAAAGGCTTTGCACAAGACTGGTTATAAAAGTGTACAGGTTGCAATGGACTGGTTATTTGCACATGATGACGATCCCGATATTGATGAACCATTTGAAGCACCACAAGGACATGTACTTGGACAAGATGGTGAGTGGATTATAATGGAAAGACAACTCCCTTTTCAAATGCAAATTATGTGGTTAACACTAAACACTAGTCTTACAATGTAAGACCTCATTCTTGAAATTTATGTATTTGGCGTCAAGGTCTTGCTGCCTAAATGACTGTATTGGTGATTTTCTGTGTGCCAAATAAACAATTTGTGTCCAAATATATGTAATTAACCGTTTCCAAGATCTCTGATGAACTTTCATTAAAAAATTATTGTGTATGAATAATTGATCAATCATTTTTACTAACTTGCAATTACAATACTGTAATTTAGTTACTAGTATCAATTAAAATTAAATATTGCTTAATACAAATGTTAAATGTTGATATGCATACAGAGAAATAGGAGGCAGAATTCAAATAAAAGACTGAAAACACACACACACATATACATCATGCTACCAGGCGAAGTGGGCGAAAAAGTCACCTGAGAAATGTAAACTTCACCTTCTCCAGTTAGAAAAGTGAAAATGACTTTGCCCTCTGATTTTTTCGGACATCAAATGGCTGTAGATTAAGACTTTTGAGATGCCCCCTCGCTGTATCCAGTTAATTTCTGGCACTGTTGTAACCCAAGGCAAAATGTATTTATGTGTAGTTGATAACAGTCAGCTTAGGGTGACAATGAAATTTTTGCACATTCCCATGCAAGTTTTCATAGCTATGATCATTAACCCTTTCTGGAGTAAGATATTACTGCTTGTTTTCATGAAGTTGGGCATACTGTGCTGTGATGAAAATATACCAAATTGTGGTTTGAAATTTAAACATCAATATGCAAATAGTAATTTGGTTTTAAAAAAAAAAATTATTGAAGAGCGTTTTTTTAATTATTTTTTTTTAAAATGGAGATTTTAACTGCTGTATTTGTTTATTTTCTGTATAAAATCAGTTTGATATACTACTTAATTAAACTGTCTGTATTCGTAAATAATTGGGCAAATAGATTCAGGAAAATATAACATATAATGAAAACTAAGTTTAAATATTATGTGATAGGAGATTTAGCCTAAATACTTAACAATGTTGGTCAGAAACATATAACAATCTCTGTTGTGCAATTCGAAACAATGCTGCAAGTTCAATGTTGTTTTCTGACCTTATTAATTTTTGTCAAACTATGAAAAATATATATAGTAATGAAGCAAATACTATTTAACCAATGCATATTGTTATTACCAGTAGGTAGACAAATAATAATCATAAATATGAAGTTCTCTAATGAATTTTTGTAACAAAGCAAGAAAGTGAGTAGTTATGAAAAGCCTTCATTCTAAAAATATATGCTCTCACATTGTGCAATACGTGTTCTTGAATGTTTTGGTTTGGGGGGGGAAGGATTCAGTTTAGTTATATATCAACTTTAGTGTTTTAGTGTGTTGTCTATGAATAATTAGATTAATGTTTTATCAGGAACAATGAAATCAGGACAAAGAATATGGTTTGAAGATATGTACATGTATTAGGGGTTGTTTTAAAGAGTGCTAGAAATCTTTTTGACTGCAAATTTACACAAAAGTTGTAGAAATAAAATGATTAAATGGAAGTATATTAAGCATTTTTACCAACTTGCCATTACAAGACTCTAATCTTGTTACTGTTATCAGTTAAAATTAATTCAAATTTATAGCTTCTGATGTGCTTTTTAAGTCATATGACCAAAACACTGCATTTACCTCCATCCAAATACACATATACTACAAGTATGAATAGAATGGGTATGAATATAATAATTTTTTATACACTTACAATATATGTTGATAATAAACATAAAACATATTTTTCAAATGAAAATCTATGACCACATTTCTCTCAAAACCAGGAATTTTTTTATATCACAAACCATTGAAAACATAATTAAGGCAGCAGGCCATTGCCAAGTTTTCATTCATTCCAAAACTTTGCTTTTGAACCCCAATTTGTGTCAGTACTTAAATGTACTCGACTATTATGCTCATATACATCATACCTGCTTCCTACGGTGCATGTATGGAGTATCCGCTGATGTTTGTTATCATAGCATCCTCAGTATTGGACTTGTCAAGTTTCTGTTATTATTGTCCCTATATTCCTTGTATCAGTCCCTTGCAGCTCCACATACAAGAGTTGCATCCTCTTCACAACCCTACAATCTCCCACATGTTTCTGGTCCTGAGGTATCCTTTAGAACAGTTCAGAGCTGGGCAGGTGCAAGGTGCAGTGACAGAATTTGCCCCTATTATGCCAAAAAGATTATTTTATATGTACAATAAAGTGTCTTTTGAACCTGTATATTGTGTGTTATTTAAATAAGGACTCTTAACATGAAGTTCCAGATGTATTATTGTGGTGACTTTGACTACAAAGAAATCATTCCCACAAAAAGAATACCTTGAAGGGACTGGTCCTCTACTCTCAGAATACAGATCACAGGAAATTGTTTTTAGTAATATCTTCCGTGCTGCTGTTGCATTGCTATTTGACCATGATGACCTACAGGTTAGAGCATCTGCCTCAGATGCAGGAGGTTGCAGTTTTGAACCTCATCCTAGTCAGAGCAAAGACTTATAAAAATGATACTAGCGGCTGCCTCATTTGGCACTCAGCATTTAGAAAATAATGAATGATTCAGTTTTGTAAACATGCTGATTTCATCGTTAACATTTATGAATATATCTCGATCATTTTAAAAAAAAAAATACTTTGGTTGTATATTTTAACTCTCTTGAGAGAATTATTCCATAAAGAATTGTTTGTTAGTCAATAAGTATAAAAGGTTGCAAATGGTCTGTCATGATAGTCTACTTGATGTTTTGGTAGATAATAACCTATCATGGACTGAACATATCAAACATATCAGTAAAAAAATAAATTCAAGTTTATGGCTTCTCAGTAGGATAAGACAATTTCTCTCGGAAAAGCACAGAAAACTATTTTATAACAGTTACATACAACCTTATTTAGGCTATTGTAATACAGTATGTGGTAATTTAAATGATAAAAACTTAGTAAAGCTGGCACATCTCCAAAAAAGAGCTTTTGAGTTAATATCAATCCAGAAAGAAAGCAAGGTAAATTTAGCTGGTAAGTTAAAAAATACTACCTATTAAAGACCGAATCTGTTTAAGAAAAGCCAAATTAATGTACAAGATAGCCAAAAACAGTGCTCTGGAATATTTACAATCACTATTCAAGTATAGGCTACCTGGAAATACTCCCCACCTGTGATCAATGTCTACCAAACATTACAAAATTCCCAAACCAAATAAGGAATTATTTAAAAACAGTTTCCAATACTCTGGAACTTTGCTTTGGAATAGTATTCCAGTTGAAATTAGAAATGCCCACTCTATTTCCTTTTTCCAAACCCAGTATATACAGTGGCTTCAGAGATGCAGCAAAAATAAGTAAATTCCTTTGAATGAGGGCCTCAAGGTAAATTAGTTCTTAGCTAATTGAATTACCCTCTTTAAATAAAGTAATAATAATAATCATAAATTATGTTTTGTTTTGTATAGGGACATTAGTAATTATTTGTATTTTTTTTGTATTCAGCTTATCAATTCTAAGGTAAAGGTAGGTATTTAGAAGATTTTAATTTTTTTTATCATTCTTTTTCTCATGCAATCAATTGGATTTGCCTACCATTATGATAAAAAAAAATAAAAGAAAGGCAGATTACACACCTTTTACTTAGTGTATCTTTATTAGAATCTGGTTGTTTTGTAAATATTCTACTGGTTTTGTGACCATTTCTAGAAAGAAATTGTTTTCTCTTATCTAGCTTTTGATCCTAGCTTAGCTTTGCTTCCTTCAGTTTGCATAATGATTTATTGAGATAAAGAAAGGTGTTTATTTGTTTAATATTTACATAATTATATTATATTTATATTATGTTGTATTATATTGTAATGTATTATTATATTAAATTATATATTGTATTATATATATATATATATATATATATATATATATATATATATATATATATATATATATATATATATATATATATATTCCTTGTCACTTTTGTTTATATAGGAACAATGTCTAAACTAGGCATGGGTAAGTGTGGCCACAAAATTCTCCATGGGTCACACACCCAGCTTGTTAGTCTTGTACACACTGTAGAAGGATAGATGACTGTCCTGTTTTTAGCTTGTGATTAGATGAGATATGGGATCTCATAGAGAGTTGATGTATCTTCTGCCTAGAAGAAGGTACCATTATCCTTAGAGTTTTGGATTTTCTTTTAATGTATTGATGGTGTGTCACAATCTCGCAATAGAGTGGAGCAGCACTATCCCTATTATGTAAAGGTAAAGAGTGAGTCGCACCTTCCCTATGTGAAGAAGCAGCACCCTCTCATGTAAAAAAAGACAGAGAGCAAGTGAATCACATTCTCCCATAAGGAAGGAGCAGCATCATTTACTGACTACATCTCAGTGACTGATTGTGAGTTTTGCATACACATAACACACACACACACACAAGAGGGTAGCAGCTCCCTTTCAGTCCAAAGGACTTTTTACTCGCTTTGTGATCCTATCCCAAGAAGGAGGGAGTACTGAGATCCAAATCTCTCAAGTCAGTGGATAGTTCTTACTACCTAACTGAGTCGCATGTAGGTTCCTTGCTTGGAGATCAGCCAAAGGTTACCTGGTACCACCACCTGTTGCTAATATCAGTGCTTGGTGAATGGTCAGTGGGCATGGAACTAGGGTATATGATGCCAAATAGAGAATCTTTTGCAATTGGTGTAATAGCAAATAGATCAGTCATAGCTGTCCCTCTATGAGTACATTAGTTTGGCTGATTTTCTTTTTGAAGAGAATACTTAGTTTCTACTATTTAGGGTTATTGAGCAGCTCTTTCACATACCCTTAAAATGTCAAAGGCCCTGCCATTGGGAAGGATTATCATCTGCAGACCAGGTATTTTGAATTGGAGAGATCTGTAACAAAATCCCCTATGAACCCTTAGGTGAAGCTTCCTTTGAGCATCTTACCATCAAGTGCTTGCCTTAACATTAGTGAGTCCCTATTATATAAATAGGTAGCTCACAAAGGGAAGTGAGCTCTTTGCTCTGTCCATAGAGTAGGGTTCAGGTTGGGGATTATGAGTTGCTTTATGTCCTTTGTCAGTTTGGTTTCCAAACCGAAAACTAGCATCCTTGATTTGTTCCACTTTAGATTGGGATCTCAATTCTCAGTTGTATTTGTGCTAGGGAAGACCAAGATAGACTTTTATTCCCAGTCAGGTCTTTCCATTTTTATTTGGCATCCTCTAAATATAGAAGAAAGGGTAGGAAAAACCTTTTCCCTTACAGGTTAATCTGCTATTTCAGCTTCCATAATTTCTATGTGGATTACATTAACTCTCAAGAGAACTTACCAATCCCTCCCTAATAGGGACCTTTTTTGTGAAAATTAAAGCCCATGAGGTTCATGCCATTGCTGCCTCATGGGCCTATCTAACTCATTCCTACTTGGAGTAAACTATCATTGGTCCTTCTCGCAAGAGGCACCTGTGAGTGTTTCTTTTTGGTTATGAGTGTTTCTATTTTGGAACCCAGATAAAAACAGAGGCACCTGTGAGTGTTTCTATTTTGGAACCCTGATAAAAACAAAATACATCAATGAGAAGCAAAGCTTCTGATCCCTGCAACAGGTTTGGACACAAACATATCACATGCGAGCTACTGTCACAGATATCTGTGTGCATAAATAATTCCTCATGGGAAAACGTCATGGTTTTAAATAGAATTTACCCTAATCAATAACCCCAGCCTTACCCCTTCCCATTTTAAAACTACAAAAGGTTAAGGTGACTAAGTGAAAAATGATTTCTGCGTAGTAACATTAGTTTCTACACAACAGGCCTGGTCCAGACTTGGTGGTTAGCTTGCACTTTGATGTGGAAGAAGCCTTTTTTTAGTTTGGTTTGAAATAGTAAACAGTATAGTCACTGTTGCTGAGAAAAGAATAACTGGTATTCACACTACTACAACTTCTTCATCACAAACTTGGACCACACCTTTGGATGGCCAGTGTTTGGGGTAATAAAATTAGATTTTAAATTTTTTAGGTCCTAGAATCTGTCCAGCTGGATCACTATGGATGGTTTCCATGCATTGAAATAAAGTAAGCTATAGAGTCTGAGATTTAAAGGTCAAAGGTCATGGATATGGTACATATAGTAAGAAAATAATGACTTTTGCTCATTAAGTTTATTTCAGAAGACAGCATACCTTGGCACTCACTGAGACCTATTGTTCAGTAATCTTTATAGTAAACCATGCCTTTCTGTACCTACATTGTTCATTCATTTGGTTTTATTCATTGTTTTTTGTTTCCATTCAATTCATTCATTTATCCATATTTCATATTTTTATTTCCACTTGCAACAGGAATAATTTTAATATATGTAAGAAAAACTATTTGCTATATTGTCTTTTTTGCAGAACAGTCATCTGTTTCAACAGAGAGTGGATCACAACCAGCACATGTCAATGTTGCAACCGAGGAACAGTCAACAGGAGGAGGAGATAACTCTGCTCAACCCCCTCAGCAAGCCTTGTCCCTCATGTGTGATGAGTAAGATCAGTTTAACAACATACCAAATGTTTTGTTCTGATCTTATATGAAGAAATTATTAGATTAAAGGGTCATGGTTTTATTGTAACTTCAAAATGGCATTACACATCTATGCAAGTTAAGATAAAAATATTTTCTTTGCAAGGTCAGAGGTGTATTGTGGTACATTTTGGCTGTTTTTTTGCATGGAACAGTTGTTACATTTCTATTTAATACAATAGCTGTTGATACTTTTCATTTTTGTTTACAATTTTTGAGCTGAAGGTTTTATTATGTTTTAAAAATTAATCATTTTGTTTGAGATTTAATGTCCATGTTTGTGAAATTCATGAAAAAATCATAAATTGGAAATAGATCACTGTACACAATTTTTAACATGAGCAATACATACATATTAATTGATCACTGTACACAAGTTTTAACATGAGTTTTAACATGTGCAATACATACATATTGTGGCTGCATTATTATGTTGAATACCTTTAAGTTAACATAGTGATCTTACTTATTTTTTATGTGCATTATCCCCGTCATATGGAATTACACCTGGTCAGGAAGCTTTTCTGTTCAGATTGAGCAGTCTCAAGGGTTATTTGCATGATCTTGTCTCACCTTACAGGGGTGTTAGCATAGTGATTTTATTAAGAATTGCTTCTAGCAAGGGTAGGTATTTAGTTCAAATATACCTACCTATATGGGTCTTAATTTGATTAGTTTTAATCTTCATCACACAAATTAACAAATTATCATAACTCATATTTCTATTATTATGAACTGTGCTATTTTTATGACTCTGAAAAGCAGGTTGCAAGCCATTTTGATCCTTTATATTTTGCCTATCTTGTTCAGGCTGCTTTGAAGCATTTTGGCACTCAAACAATGTGTTAAATTTACCTCACCAGAGCTATGGCATATTTTTCTTGAATCTGATATGTTATCAGGCAATAGTCTTCTACTTTGCAGTGAGGGTGAGATTCCTTTATGTTTGTTTTTCTTTCACTAGTTGTGGAATCATCACCCTTCCACCAAACTGACAAATTCAGGTATGCAAGAGCAACATTCATGTATTACTGATATTCAAATGTAGTTTAGGGGGTAGGGGATAATGCTTATCGATTGTTATTACCTGAATCCCTCCTCATACACCACAATTATGTCTGACTAAGAATGATAGACACTGTGCATGTAGGGTGGACCAGGGGCAACATAGTGCTCTAGAACCTTTTGGTAAACACTATGAGAGGAAGAATTCTTATAATATGGTCAGGGTTTTTACATCTGGAAAAAGTCTGCTATGCAAAAGCAGCAGGTAGTATGACATCATTAAAATAATTTGTACCTTGTCAACCCAACCTTTTTCATTTGGTTTTCCATTGTAGATCATGTTGGGTCATGGTCACCAACTGAAATAAAAAATGTGTTTTTGGCATATTGATGTTAACAGTAGACCACATACATACTTAGAGTACATAAGAGGCTTAATAATGTTGCTTTTAGATGGTCATTGTAGATCAAAGAAAGATTGGTGTTTTAAAATAACTGTTGTTCTAGAGGAAGTTCCTGATCAAACTTTGTGAATGTTTGTTTGTGGTGGTAATTTTGAATAAAATATGATATTTTGTACATATTTTTTTATATAATCAGATGTGGGAAGAGGTTTAGAAATCAAGATGAGGTACAGTTCCATGCAGCCAAAACAAATCACACAGGTTTTTCAGAGTCCACTGAAGATATCAAGCCCCTTACAGAGGAAGAAAAGAGAGCACAAATACAGAAGTAAGGAGACATCTCATTTTCTGGAACTTGTAATAATTTACAAAGATAATCTCATCATTCTACATCCTGTGGTTGTTTATCAATTTGGGGCTCATTTGCATTGTATTAGCGTCATATCTAAGCTGATTTAAATATATAGTCAGTGACTGAACTATTAAGACAAGAAAACCAGCTACTTTGTTGCATTACATTGTTCTGCAAAATATTGCTTGAAGCAAAATTAGATGCAGACACTTGCTTTGAGTTGGGCATTTTTTTTCTCTCAGTGAGATAATGCCCATATTGAGTTTTTGCCAATAATTTTAGAATAGACATGTTTTTCTTCTATGGATGTAGCACAAGGATACTTAAGTAAAAGTGTGTTTCTCAGCTAATTTTCTTGTCAGAGTAGTTTAGATTTCTTAAAATACTAAATGTTGTGATTGAATGGCACATAAACCAATGCCAAAAACCTTAAGTATTTCACATGCTTGTAATTTATTATGATGGTAATATTGGAAGTTGAAAATTGCCATTAATCATAACTGTAGAAAAGTTAGTATGTATCTTGGGTATTCATTACCATTTAATTTCAAAACATAAGGATAAATTAAATGTAGGAATGTAGACTTTCAAAAAAAACAAGTAAAGATATTTAAAAAATTGTTAAAAACATATATCAAATTTTAAAAAATATAGGTAAAAAAGAAAATATTTTTAATAAATTTTGGTGTCTTGCTGTTAAAAGTGAAGTTTAGGATGGCAGCAGAATAAACATAAAATGAGCCTAGAATACATGAACTGTATCTGTTATTCTGTGTCTTGCTCACTCCTGTCTTCACAAGATATAATCTTGAATTTTTACTTGGAAACATTCTTTTTTTTTCACATGAACTAATTATGAACATGTGGGTACCCTGGTACCCATTGCCAGCTTTCTATCAAACACCTTGTTGTAAATTGACTGGATACTTCTGTTATAATTAATGCTGGTTATTCAGTATCTAGGTTATTTATTCTTCTTGTAAGTTAAAATCATCAGCTTAGACCCTTATCAGGCAGTGTTTGATGTGGAGGTCGATCAGGATCCGCTGTCTTAGGGTGGAGAGGGCATTGCATGAGTTCATAAAGTAAGGAATATATGTTGAAATATAAGCCTACAAATGTTATTGCAACTTTCTAATACACAACAAAATGATACTCTGTTTAGACTGTTCCCAATGATGAGTTTTAAAAATGTTTTGATTGGGTTTAGTGTCCTATTTTATGGTACTACAACACATGTAGGTTATTTAGTGCCAAGGCAGTTAGAGTAAAGTGCCCTGACCAATGACATGACATGGTACCTGACCCAAACTGGTCTGATGGTAGGATTCTAACCTGCACCCATTTTGTCACAAGCCTGTTGTGCTTCCCACTGAGCCAGTGTGGCTTCCTGGTTGGGTTAGAGAAGGATACAATGAAGAAATGGTGAAAAGGTAAAGTTTTAAAACACATTTTTAAAAAACTGTAAGAGTCTGTGTACCAGATATCCTTGTATCTTAATCATCAGCAGAATCAATAAACATTCTGATTTCTGTCAGGCTACAGCACAGTAGTTAGTCTTCACACTTCTTTTCTGATAGATATTTATCTGGCTACAGTACGGTAGTCAGTCTTCACACTTCCCTGTAAATTGATAAATAACAATTGCACCACATATCTATCTTCGCATGATTTAAGTAGATGGATAAAACTTCCATGACCATTATGTACATTTCCAAATTATATCCCAACCACTCTGGTGTCCTAAGTAGTTAGAGCATCCACCTCAGATGTGGGAGGTCATGGGTTCTAACACCGGCCAAGTCATAACAAAGACTTATAAAAAAGAGAAAAAATATTAAAAATTTATATTTTTTGTTTGAAATTTATTACTTTTTTCTTGCTGCTAATATGCATTTGAAAGAAATAAACTGAAATATATTACAGACATAAATTTCAATAATAGAGGGACATCACAAATAATTGATTTGTACACCTAGCATAATTGTCTCATTGCAATATTATGTTACATGGAATTTATTTCAGGGCACAAATATTGGACATATCTCAAGAAATTGACAAATTTTGACATACTTTGAAAAATTCTAGATGGCTAACGATTTGGAGAGTTTTCAAACATTTTTCAGCAATGAATAAATTAAGCAGATATAGATGAACATTTTCTATGGTGATTTTTATAGTTTCATGCAATATTATAAGACTTAAATTTACATAATGGTTAAGAACCATGGCAGATCAAGGATCTTTAATGGTAAGACCAGTAGAGCAGGCATTCATCCTGTGACTGGTCTATCCCAGAATGAAATGACCAAGTTATATGCTGCTTACCTTGTTGGGGAAAATTCCTTTGTAGGTGCCATTTATAAAAATCTAGTACATGGAGATCCCTCTTTTACATCTAAAAGTTCTTTGTGGCAATAGTGATCAAATGAAAAAGGTTTTGGGCTGAAGCATACAATTATCTACAATTTACCCATGTGTTGTTTCCAAGAGTTATTTTTAGCATGTCATTGACTTATTTTTAAAAATATATAAAAAAATATAGTCCAGTTCTGTATCTCATAAAATAAATTTCCTGTGACATAATCATGACACTTGTTGTTTGGATATCTTTATCTACAGACCTTGTGGATTTTACTATAACCTATTTCTGCCTCTGGTGTCAGTATCTAAGTGATGTCATTAGATCAGTAAGCAAATGTAGAATTCTCTTGGTTCAAGCTTTTATCACATGTATTTTAAGATCAAAATTTATTTACCCAGTTCACTTCACTGTGAGAGTGTAACATTCTATATTTACCCTTCTTCTTCACCACTGATACCCATGGGTAAAGACAGTGGGTGGGGCCTTTGGTTCAGTATGAAGGACACTTTAAGCTGTTTCAAGTTTTGATTCCATTTCTGACTGCTCCGATGGCCATGTGGTAGAGCTTCTGCCTCGGATCCAGGTCGCAGGTTTGAACCACAGCCTAGTCATGCCAAGACTTTTATAAATGGTACGAACAGCTGCCTAGCTTGGTGCTCAGTATTAAGAGGTTAGTGTTAGGACTGGTTGGCCTGGTGTCAGGATAATGTGACTGGGTGGGACATCATGCCACATGTGTGCACCATGATGCTCCATTGCTAAAGATCACTATAAACTGTCACACTGCGGACATAGCAATATGACTGAAAAATTGTTAGGCTACATTAAAAATCTAAATCACACACACACACACACACACACACACACACACACACACACACACACACACACACACACACACACACACACACACACAATTCCATTTCTTAGGTTTCAGTCAAGATTTAAGACAATTTATTATGAATTGGAAATACAGATGTATTATATAATCCCAAACATCCCTTTGCCCCATGCTGGTGTTTGTTCCCTGGGCAACATACCTGAGTGGAGCCATTGGGTCAAGATGTAGAACACTTTTGATTTTTTTTTTTTTGCTAATACTTTAGTATTTTAATATCTGTTTGCCATTAACTTCAGGATTTTATAAGATTTAGTATATAAGATAATTGATAAATTAATCATGGGTTTTGCAGAACACCTTTGGGGTTTGAGGGATTTTATGATGGCATAGTGACCATTCTCTTTTTTGCATCTTGGATTACTGATAATTGTTACAGACTTTATTGTCTTACTAAAATTAAAAACAAAATAGTTCCACTGACCGTTTTTGCCCATTTTGTTTTTGGAGATAACTCTGATTTATTTAAATAATTATACCTTCTAGTAGTCTTATAATATGGATATTGTTTCATTGATGGCACTACATAATATAAAAAAATCACCACAAAATTTCTTGAAATGTTAACATAAATTTTGTTTTGACATAAAGTACAGAAAATGTAGAAAATACCTCAAAGATTATTAAGATTAATATGACTACTCCTGTGATCTAGTGGATAGTGTCCATCTTGGATGTGGGAGGTTGAGAGTTAAAACCCCTGCCAAGTCATACCAAAGACTTATAAAAAAATTACTAATAGCTGCCTGGCTTGGCGTTAATCATTAAGAGGTTGATGTTAAGACTGGTTGGCCTGGTGTCCAGATGATATGACTGGATGAGACATGATGCTACAGAGATCTCAGAAATGTTTGTTTATGCATATTTGGATGCAAATTTTTTTATTTGGAACACAGAAAATTGCCCATACAATAAATCCTCCGTACACACATTTTTTTTTTGTTGCAAAAAGAAAAGTTTTGCAGCAAATAAATATGTTCTAATCACTATGAAAAATGAAAAAATGCTTTTATTTTAGTTTGTTGCTGACTTCTTTGATCAGATGAAGGTGCATGTGTTATTGAAGGTGCCGTTAAAGGCTCCCTTTGAAGGACCAAACAAATAACTGTTTGTTATTGCTGTGGCAACATCATATAATTGTAGAACATATGAGACAATTTTTTTTAAAAAAATTCCTTAGTATATATTGGTGCTTCAGAGATTCAGTTTTCATTGAAGTTGCAGCAAAACTTTTTTTTTTTTTTTAAATTGCCATAGTGTGTTCCACTGTAGTCATTTCAGGTTTCCACCCTCAGAGGTGGTGGATTGTAGCTAGTCAGTTGTATGGCTATCTTGATTATATTACAGCATACAGTATCAAGGACAGATATCAGCATCAGCAGATTATGACATAACAATTAACTGTTAGGGTGGTTTGTCAATATGAAATAAGGATTTGTTTATGTAACATTTGATCTATATCCATGTTTGGGGCTTCTGTCAAGGTGTCTTTGAATATCTCCACCACTCCAAACCCAAGACTATATATACAGTTTTTATCAGCCAAAAATGTTGTCACCACAAAAATTGGCTGATGGTATATTTTCTCTCCAATAGGTAAAACAAAATTGCAATTTGCAACATTGGCCAAGCCCAGAGCAATCATTTTTTGAGTTCATTTCCAGTTGTTGCTATATAAATATTGCCTGTGAACTCATAATCATGAGACTTGGACAAAATGCCATTTGCAAATTTAGACAAGTATTTTGGGGTTAAATGGAAAAATGATGAAGATTTAAATGAGATTCAGAACTGTGCTAATATTGCTAGAACTGGCTTAGTGGGGACTGCAACTTTTGCTGGTGGAATTCCTATTTTTAGCAGATTAAGAGTACTGGACTCCCAGTTTTCAAATCCTAGTGAGATCTCTGTGCTACATATGTGTTATGATGCCTCAGTGCTAGATACAACTGAAAATTTGTATAACTGTTAAAAATCCAAATCATGCACACACACACACACACACGAATTAGATCAATATGTTTATGATAGCAAAAAGGACATTGAATATGAATATCTCACGTTTTGTTCCTTCATGAGATATTATGTAAATTGTTATCTATTCAGCTCTCCAATTCATTGGTATTCTCAATATTTTTTAAAAATTATAATATAAAAGATACATACCCACATAATTTTTATTATTTTTATTGTTGCTGGTGTTTTCTCTTATTTTTATAAAATGATGAAGTTTCTTCTTCAGCTAATTTACTTTTGTTTGTTTTGTTAGGCTTCAAGAAAAATTAAAACAGAAAAGATTGGAAAAAGAGGAGCAAGAACGAAAGGAACAGATTGCTCGAGAAAAGCAGAGGCGCACATTTGGAAAGGATGTTACTATGGTCAAACAAAAGTAATAATGTCATAATATATCTATCTACACACTTATACCCATTCTTTTGTAATTGAGAAATATAACTAATGAATCATTGTAACGAAAAATAGAGAAAAAATTTTTGCTAAGACTGTATTCAAATACAGAAACATTTTAAATAAATGGAATGTGGAAAACATAACTTCACAGTATTTAGTTTGCATGTGCCTAGAGTCAAAGTATCCAGAAATCTTTCCATATTTTTGTGCTAAAAATGACAAAATTTTCACTAACAAAAAATATTTTCAAATTTAGCAAGGAAACTCAATTTATGACATTGCTATTCAATCTAAAGAATTTAACACATGCTTGTATGCTTGGTTGGTCTCATAACTTGTCAGAATTTTGTTACCATGGTATGTAACATTGGTAGATATAGCACAGGCACTTGTTTCTCCTTCCAATACATTCCCCAATCACATTACATTAGGAATACAGTAGTCCCCCTCTTGAACAGCCCTGTTCACCAGCGGCCACCCACTCCTTATTTCTAAAATCCAAAAGCACAGACAAATTTGTGTTCAAAATTACCCCCTCCTGAAAGGCCACCCTGCTAACACAACCAGCTTCCAGCATATTTGTGCAAAAAGATAACATTTACTCTCACAAATGGCCACATTTTATTTTGTAATATGTATTCAGAATCAATTTTATTTACAATGTGTATTAAGTATGTTAGGTTTTCATTCCTGAATGAAGTGTTGATTAAAATGCAGGTTCCCTTCAGTTTAGTATTATATAATTTATGCCTCATGGTAAGCCACACTTATTCCATAAAGATAAGGAGGACTCAAAATTTTAATCCTTACAATAAGGTAAGTACATGTAATCCAGTTATTCTTACTGCTGTTATCATAAGATGTCTGGTTTAGCCACTGATAATTGTTAAGATTACACTTATTAATAGTAGTTACAGCTGAGTAGTGGAAGAATTGACCTACAATCCACAAATCAGCCAGAAAATGTTTTGATAGCCTTTATGGCTTCTAGTAAGAGGTTGAGCTTGTTCCCTTAAATAATTAGTGTCTATTATTATGGACAATAATTGTCAAGATTACAAATCCTAACTGCTGTGAGGTGCTGTTGTTCAGGTCAATTCTTTGTACATATTGAAGCCATTTTGGCTTTTGTCACTTAGTGTAAAACAATGTAAAATCAATAGAGTACCAGACTGGGACTAATGAATCATGTGACAAGATCACTGCCTTTTAAAATATGGCATTTTGTTTAAATGTAGAAAAAAATTTTATTTAGTCTTGTAGTTGGCAACATTGGAATAAGTAATTGCAAAAAGATCAACATGTCATTGAGGAAAAGAAGAATTCTCAGAGTAGAAAAGAGTGAAAGTATTTCAATTGACAGAAAAGGGAGAGAGTTCGAGGATTTTGATGTCCGAAAAATTTTGATGTGGGAAAGACTCAGATAAACAATATCGTGAAAGATAGGGAAACAATTCTTCAGAAATGGAAAGGTGGAATGGAGGGAGAAAGCAAAATTGTTAGAGCCAGGAGATGTTTGTATCCTGATTTGAATGAAATGGTTTTTGAATGATTTTGTACTGTTCGTGATAAGAACATTCCACTCACTGGTTGAATGATCAAAGAAAAAGCAGCAAATTTTTTTAGTTGAAATGGGATAGGACAACTTTACTGAAAGTAACTGCAAGTAATGGATGGTTGCACAGATTTCAAGTCTGACACAACAGTAAGTGTTCTGTCCTTAGAGGAGAATCAGCTTATGTTAATAATGAAATTGTTGAAGATTGGAGCAAAAGACTGCACAATATATGCAGGGGATATGACTGGAAGGATATTTTAAATTGTGACTGGTTTATTTTTTAGACTGTTACCAACAAAGTCGTTGGTACAAAAAGAGGACTCATGGAAAGGTGAGAAAAAAAACAAAGGAGAGATTTAAAGTTTTGCTCTGCGCCAGTAGTTCTGGTAAGAAATTGAAGCCTGTGGTGATAGGAAAATCACAAAATCCAAGTTACTTTAATGGATCTAGCCATGCACATTTGAGAGTTATGTATGAGAAAAACAAAAAAGCATGGATGACAGGACAGATATTTGTGTCATGGATCAAAAAACTTAATCAGCAGATTAAAGTGCAGAACAGAAAGATCCTGCTTTTCCTTGACAACTGTGCTGCACACCCAAAACTGGATTTGTCATATGTCATGGTTTCATACTTTCCTCAAAATAAAATACAGCTTCAAAACTTAACCCCTGGATGCAGGGATAATTCAGACAGTCAAAGCGAACTAATGGAAAAAGCTGCTGAGACATGTTTTGTTCCTGATGGATAATACAACAGCTGCATCAGTGATAGCACGAAAGGTGATTCTGCTGGATGCAAACCAATTGCTGATGTCAGCATTGGATGTCCTGACAGCTGAGACAATTCAAAAGTGCTTTCGGAAATGTGGGTTTTTCCAAAAGGTAATGGGTGTACCAGAGGCAGAGGAGGAAAACTGGGATGAAGAGAACTATCTTCTCTTAAACCACCTGGAACAACCCTTAAGCATTATGTTTTGTGTGATGATTCATTAGCTACAGAGAACAAAATTAGTGATGACTGGGAGTCATTAATGACATAAGGTGCTAGAAATTCAAGTAAAACACGCCAGGATGAGTAAACTGACTGTAACAGGATACATGTGAAAATCAAAACCCAGTCAAACAGTGCATTACACTGCAGACTGCATGGTTACATTCCACAGAATTGATGGATTATGGTCTTACAACAAACAATGTTGAACTTGTGGACATAATTATGAAAACACAGGGCATTATTAAAAAAGACAAAAGAAAGGCTGTTGAAAGCATGGGACAAATGACACTGTATAAATTTTTCAAGCATAAGAATTTTTAGGATCATTGGTATTGTATTTAAGTGTCTGTTGGCGACAGATGATGTGAATAAGAGGGGGACTACTGTATTAGCCTGCCACCTCATAAATCCAGCCATACTAAAAAGACAAAAATTGTCTTATTGTCAGAATTTTGTTATCATGGTATGTAATATTGGTAGAAATAGCACAGGCACCTGTTTCTCCATCAAATAATTTCTTGATTAAATTAATATTATGAGAAGGAAAAATATCCATTACTGTCAATTTTAGACCTCCAAGAAGGATGAAAATTTTATTTTCCTAGCTATACAAAATAAAGAACAAAGGGAAGAAACTTTTACTCATTATCTCCCCAAGCTGAACCATCAACAGGTTGTTTACCAGTTTAAGTTTTCACTCCAGTACTGTAAACATTATCCCATATTACCTCAACGATTCCTACAAGGCCATCTTTGAAGCTACTTATGCATCAATATGCGTGGTTAAATATTTTGAATTAAGGTTTCTGCAAGATGTGGTAACTGATTTTGTAAAGTTTAATCTTAGTTTGAATCATATAGACTTTGTTTATGAGACCTGGTTAGTTATGCACCATGTTTTCCATGCAACATGGTTCTCAGCTTTTAAAAATATTTTAAGGTAGGAGATAGGAATGAAAAGTATAAATCAGATTGTGACATTTTAGTCCTTATCCAAAACTCTCATCTTTTGTGAGCATAGCTGCGGATACTCTAGTGTCACCTCAACCTCCTTATCCTTTTGCAGTGAGATGAAATTTGCAAGATCAACAATCTCTTGGTCAGAATCCTGGACCTGGATAACTTAAAGCCTTTTATGTCAGTAAATCTATCACCATTATCTTTTTCAGCATGCTTATACCTCATCCACACTCTGACACATACAATGCCAGTGTTCCGAAGTTGATAAAAGAACAATGCCGCAGTAAACATGTTCATCTCACATTTATATTAGGTTGATATCTGGGTATTCCTTGTGACTTCTAGGTTGGTGTGGAATATGGTGGTGACATCCTGAATGCTAAACTTGACAATGTTACTGAAATTTTGCCTGGCCAAAGTTTGGGAAATAAACTAGGATAATCAACAGCCAGCATAGCTGAAGAAGTTACTTCTCCAGCTTACCTGACCTCATGAACCACATTTTCATCACCAGCATTCTCTTCCATGACAAAAGATGATTGGAGCCTAAAGGTGAGGTAGCCACATCTATCTGAACAATAACAGGCTTGGCCTTGACCCTTTTTAAGGGGACAGATGCCTCAGTGTTAGAGGCAATTTAAAAGGCAAATGGAAACCAGGTTTCTCCTTCCCCAAACCTTCCAACAACTACCATTGTCTTCCCACCCCACTTCCCATCAAGTAATACTTCTTGTTGGTGCCAGATTTCTCTATTCAACAATTTTGGATCAATCTATTTCCTCAGAAGGAACAAATGAATGGGTAATCCAAATGGTGTCATCATAGGGGCTTCAGATTTCATTAATCAATCCCCCTCCACTTTTATGTTCCCCATCACAGCTAATCCAGTAAAGACAGATATGTTATGGAGGTGATCAGTTTTTTGTTCTCCAAGTGAGCATTAGAAAGAGTTCACAAAATGAACTCTCCTGTGTTTATTCAAGGTTTTCTCTGATGACAAATTCACACCAGTGGTCTTTGTGGATACTTACCAGCACCAAAGATGGAAAATGGCATGGTCAGTATCAGTTTATATCAAGGGGGATGAATTTGCAATAAGTCTCAGTTTGATTGACACATACATTCATATCTCTATCCATCTAGCCCTCTACAAGTTCCAAGGAGCAGAGTACCAATTTTGCAGTCATCCTTTGGCCTGAATATCAACTTCAGCCCATGCATATTTACAAAGACAAACTGCATCATTTCATTATTTAGGACCACCATGTTGACAGCGATTGACATCCTTCAAATATATATATATATATATATATATATATATATATATATATATATATATATATATATATATTGAGAGGAGACAGAACTGACTACCAATTTCTGGTTGCCAAAGATAGAAACTGGTTTATAGTATGAATTCCAGGTGCATAATTGAGACAACAGAAATATTTGATCTGAATTTTAAGATAATATGGGTCCATTGAAAGGGCATGCAACTCGTCTAACCTGCATGCCAAAGCTAGCTCTATCAGAAAGCTTGTCTTATAAGATGCAGCTTCATTAAGGTTTTGGCTAAGGGCTCAAACTGATATTAGTTAGGCCATGTCAGAAGGCCAAGAAATATACCACTTAGGGAACAAAGTAAGTGACTTAGACATACGCCCTTACTACATTATTAAAACCAATTCTAAAAAATCAAGACTAATAGTTAAACACACCGTTAAATTTAGAAGGTTGTTCTGTCTCTTAAAAATTGACCAGATCATACCTAGTGTTTAGACTTGAGTATGTACTTGTGATTTTTTTAATCAGCAGTCATTTGGAAATTCCAACAAATATGCTATAATAGCTATGTTTTCAAAACAGTGGATCAGACATGTTCTGGTCATAACATTTTATGATGATATTTAAGCTGAGGAGACTGTTATGTATTTAAATTGAAATGTTTTATTAATGTGATGCCAGGCTTAGACCAGCTATATGTTTCTTCAGTGCTGGAAAATACTTTCGAGAATAGCCCTAAAATAGTACTCCCATTGTTTTTTTTGCTGCTACAAGGATGGCCAATTTCATGGGAATGAATGGGTCCATATTTCAGTCAAGGAAAACTTTTGTTTTCTGAGATATCAGCCCCTCTGTTTTAATCATAGAATGGTCATATAGTAATTCCGCTATCTGGGAAACCAAACAGAAGTCAGTACACAAATGAGATTGGTCTTAATTATATTTTTCTAAAGAATTTGTTTGAAATTCTGGGATTTTTGGCCACCGATTTGATCGAAGTTGGCAGTGACAATGTTAAATATTTTAAGATGACATCGCACTATATATTCAGATGAGATTCGAATACAGGATACAAGTCTTCAAATAGTAAAATCAGGTATTCATTTCAGCACTAATAAAAATAATCTAAGATAAAAACATGAATTATTTTTACATCTACCATTATGATTTGCTATATGGCCTTACATAAAAGCAGCAATAAACTATTCATTCATCTAGTACTATAAAGGTCACTGGCCATACTCCATCATTTTTTTTTACATCAGATTTGCATTACATGATTAAACTTAGTTATACTCGCACAAAAAGATAAAAAAAAATTATCAAGTGTAAAGTAGAAATCAGTTAATTACTCGAAATAAAAGTGTACATCACTGTTACTTCCCCTTAGCTATGATTTCCTACCTATAGAGGATGCTAACTGGAAATGACGTACATTTATCACCACAAAACAAAGTACAAGCTTTTTGCTGTTTGAAAAATAAAACACTATAAATTATGAATAGGGAACATTTGGATGAAACTACTGAAAACTAATTTACTGTTCAGCTTTATATTGATTTGTGTGCACCTTGGACTAGCTTGTTTCATTTTCAAAACTGTTCTATTTTTTCAGTTTATTTTTAAATTTCCCATTAATGCAGGTAAAAAAGGAATCATTGCTGGCTTCCTTATGTCTTCCTACTTTATAAAAATAAAAGAAATCAGCACACTTAAAAAGAATCCAAAGGAACCAAACTTGGCTTCTTTATGTTGATTGACTTCATGAGAAAATATCTGCACACTTAAAAGATACCAAAGTCAGTTTCCAGAATGGGTTTGCTTTGTAATAAAATAACCTTTGTATTTGATATCCTGTCTGTAAGTTTAAGCAAGGAGTTTATTGCTCTCTACAAGTTGTGTTTAATCATCACCTTGACTTTTATTTATTTGCCATATGTAATCATAATTGATGTTTGCAGGGCGAATAGTATACATAACAATAACTTGCTTTAATAATACTTCTGTAACCCATGCTAGTGATAAGATTATCATTTGCACTTATGGTGAATGTATTATAAAATAATGATTTTTTTTTTGCAAGATACTGTTGTATAGTTAACCTGGATACAATACAATCTTGCTCAGTTTGCACTTCATAATTTATCATGCATGAATGGCAGGTGCCTTCAAGCAATCAGGTGATATTTTTGTCTCTTGCAATTTTGTTATTTGACATAAGCCTTATACACTAGTCCTACAGTACAGATGCATACTGAAGCCAGCATCTGCTACATATACGGAGTTCATATATATATTTTTTTTCTTTAATAAATTTCACATGATGAAAAAAGAAGGAATAAGTGATAACAATGCAGGGTTAGTTTCTTTCATTTTAATTTCAAATAAGTGTATATTTATTTTAAAAAAATATACCATGCGGGCAGGGGGCACAAATTCAACACAAAATTATTTCCTTTCTTATTTGTATGGCATAATGGAGCAAATATGATTGACAATATTGACTAGTAATGACAAGATTTTGATTTGCATGCACACACACTAAGAAAAATAAACAAAATTAACTAGTAAGATCTTCATATTGCAGCAGCTAAGTACTGACAAAATGCTCAACATTATTCTCTCTCTCTCTCTCTCTGTCTCTCTCTCTCTCTGTCTCTCTGTGTCTCTCTCTCTCTCTGTCTCTCTGTGTCTCTCTCTCTCTCTGTCTCTCTCTCTCTCTCTCTCTCTCTCTCTCTCTCTCTCTCTCTCTCTCTCTCTCTCTCTCTCTTTCTCTCTCTCTTTCTCTCTTATATGCAGCAGTGTTACATCCTGAATCCTAAAATTAAATACAGTGGAACCCTGCTATAACGCACCCCGCATTAACGCGAATTCAGATATAACGCGGTCGTAGCATGGCTCCCGAAATTTCGTATATTCATTCACACATGGAAAAAATTTTTAAAGAAAAGTAAAAAAAAAAAAACAACAAGAAATTAACTTCATTTTGGGCATGAGATTAGTTGTGACTTTTAAAAAAATATTTTCGTGGCATGGTTCCTGAAATTTGAATTTCATTTACGTGTATTTTTTTGGGACCATGAAAATATTTGTTTAACGTACGAGAAATAGTGTGTAAAACGTTTATTATAATTTGATGGAAGAATTTGCGTATTGCTTTTAATAATAAACGATCGGAACTTAACAATTTATCCAGGTTCTTTAAGTGATTTTGGAGAAGTGATCGTGTAAGAATTCTAAAATAATACGATATATATAATGTACAAGAAATAGTGTACAATGCTTGGCTTCTGAAATTTATCAATTTGAAAAGGTTGTGGTGAAGCTCCGTATTCCACTCTAGAAGAGAAAACTGGTTTCAGTAGGTTTTTGAATTGTTAAGCCAAAGTAAACATTATCGGAAGTGTTACTTATTATGGATCCCTGAGTAAAGCCAGTAAATCGTCTTTGTGATTGTCTTCCGTGAATTCTGTAGACAGTCGTTGCTCAAACAATCACAGCCAAGTCACAGACCAAGCGGTGGTTGATACAAGAGTCGCACAATTTAATAAATAACAAAGGATGAAAGCCGCCGACATGTATACTGTGCTTGGCATTGTGGTCAAATAACAAACAGTTCAAAGTAAATAATATCCACTTTATTATCTGTAAATTAAAAGGGCTTGAAATTGTACATCCATTTGGCTTAATTTTGTTTTAAATAAAAAGTGATTCATAACCATTGCAGGCCTTCATTACTTAGTTATCGAGCTTTATCTGTGTACGTTGTTTGCTTATATATATATAATTTTTTTTTACTGTTATGGAAAAGCAAGTTCAAAAACGCAAGTCGTTTTCTGCTAAAGAGAAACTGTATGCCCTAGATCAACTAAAGAAGGGCAAACAAAAAACTCAGCTTGAAGATGACATATGTTTAGCAGAAGAAGCACTCAAAAAATATGAGCACAGACATCATGATATCCTTAACTTGTATTCAGTAGATGACATCTAATCTGCCCTATATATGAACACATATCAGATGACGAAATTTTTACAAATGTCAGGAGGAAGAATGAAGCTGCACAATCAAAACCTGAAACCAGTGATGATAATGATAACGATGACGATGGCACACCAACTCCCCCCACCAAAAGTGTCTGAAGCAGTAGTATATTTAGAAGCAAGTTTAAGGTGTCTGGAAACACAAGATGTTGACAGCGTCAAGTCATTCAATCAAGAAACACTCTTGACTTTGCTAGAACCCAACAGTTCACAGCAAAGAAGCAAACATCATTGAATATATTTTTCAAGAAATGATGAAATTTAAATTTGGGACCACACTGACTTTGCACTTTGGGCAACGATTAATTTAGCAGTTTTCACATGCTTCTTTTGATGTTCACAAAATCTGAAATAAAAGTTATTTGCACGCTGAAATCATGCTTTGATTATTAATTATTCTTGCAGTTGTCGCATATGATAAAATTTTAGTGGTATGAAATTTGTACAGACACCGTATGTAGACCCAGGAAAAGCTGCATGCAATGACCGTATGATATCAGACGGCAAGTAAATGGTTTCAATAGTTTGTTCATCCTATATTTTACACAATGAATTCAGACTATTACAAAATTATTGAATATTTAAATCTGTACAATTTTTAATGAAATTACATCCATTTTGGATGAACTGTATGCCACGACGGCACAGTAGCATACAGTGTTGATACACTTTTCATGATATAGCGATAGTCTGGCATTATCGGTCAATCTGTATTATCGTTCAAACAAATAATAATTAGTAAATGTTTTTAATGCACAGTAATAACCTAGCCATCGATTATTTTGAATATGTCTTAATTAATTCAATCCAGTTAATATTCATCTGATGATAAGCAGACTTTTGATCATTGTACATGTATACATGTATATGTTCTCGGAAAAAAAGTTAAATATTGTAAACCCCGCATTAACGCGACCCCGCTTTTAACACAATTCAATTTTATGGACCCCGATCATCGTGTTATAGCGGGGTTCCACTGTATATTTGTTAGAGTATCTCATGTACACTACTTTTAGAAATATGTATTCTGTAGAATACTGTTAAGTATTATTGTTTCATAAATCAGTATTGATAATTTGACCAGAAGACTTGAGTTGAGAATGTCATTGAGCAGATGCTTAGCTTATTTTTTTATCATATAAAAATGCATATAAATATTTTAAATAGAAGGAGCAAAATATGTCAGTTTGGGTTTTCACTCATATACATTAAGAAGTGGGATTATTTTCTTTGACAAAATATCAAGATAGTTTGTTTTAAAATGTAGGGTTTTTTTGTAAAACCTATGCTAAAACCTATTTTACTCAGTATCTATTTGTTATTTCAAGAAAATGAACTTGTTCTAACTTTTGTTAAGTTAGGATGAATTGTCTTTCTGAGTTGGGCCTCAGTGCTAGAAATCATTATAAACTGTCATACTGCAGACATTGTAGCAATATGACTAAAAAAAATTTAAAATCCAAATCACATTACAACACAGTGCACCATATTTGCTGTACAAAAAACATAATCGGCATATTAAATATCCTAATGGCTAGTGTGAATAGAAGGGACAAATGTACGTCATATCTGTTTTTAGCACATGGAAACTACCGATTGTTTATGGAGATTGCTAAATAAATTTTTCATTAAAAAGAGCAGATTTTTAAGTGTAATTAAACATTTATATGGTGTGCATACATAACAAATGGGTTTTGTTTATGACTATAATAATATCACATGTTTGTACAATATAGGTGGTCTATGATCTTAAATGATAGTCACATTTTTTATCAACTCTTATGGCTGTGATAAAGAATATATAAATTCCAACAACATTGTTTTCAGAATGGAGGAAGAAGAGATAAAGAAACTAGCTGAACAGAAGAGAAGAGAAAAAATGGAGGAGAAACTAGCAAGGTAGACTGGTATTGCACACTTGCACAGTTTGACCTGTTTTCATAATAAAATTGTTTTTTGAAAAAAGAAAAATATATGGAAATGTAAAATTACTTGCTATCAAATTATTGTCTTCAGTTAGTAATTTTATATCCATTTTGCTTATGTTATTATTCTACCATTAATCTATTAATTAGATTTATCAGTCCTTATATATGAAAATTATAGATCAAAAATATTCCTTAGATATGAAAATTATTGATTAAAAATATTCCTGAGTAATTCGATGCATATCATTTATATATGAAACAACTTTTTACCTGGAGCCGTCCTTGAAAAAAAATGGCTGAATACCATTAATGCATACCATTACCTCAAGAACATGGAACAGGCTTTTATTGTTGTTGCACACAAACACCCTTCTATTCATTATGTTTTTTTAATTGTTAGATACTGAAGAAATAAAGTGAATATAAATTTGACAAAATATCATGATGTGACTACTTCTGCTTATGTTTGCAATTACAAGATATAAATCTACGATCAGAGTCATCATATTTAGTATTTCTGTCACTCTTGTATGTTTTGTTCAATAAAATTAATTGCAAAATCTAACAAGTACACCACTCCCACAATAACTCACAAACTCGCTTATAACATATGTCAGGCGTGGATTCCATTTTTTAAATTAGAAAATACCCCCAAAATTGATCCCTCTTAGTTGAACTTGAAGCAAATCGCAATCAAAATTGATGACTGAAACTTTGATATATCACATGTTTATCTTCGACAACGGTAGATAGAACCTGGAAATTTTAATCAACATTATGAAATCTCAAATTTAAAAATAAGTCATATAATTTTTTTTACATTTACTTTCCAAATGTTATTTCTAGTTAATGATATGTAAGGAAATTTCAGTTAATGAAAATGTCACTTATGCTGAGTGGAGGCAGTATTTTATTAAATAAATACAAATTTAATAATTTTGTTGTCAATTTAAATTTGTGTTCTAGTTCTATTTTTAGTTCCTTTTAAGTGTAATCATCATAAATGCAATGTGTCCTATTGTAATTAAACATAAAATGTGTCAATCTACTGTAACAGCTGTGTCTGCAAACATTTCTCTGAAAACCTAATTAGGTGCCAGCCGTGCTTTGATAGCTTATTTGAAGAAGTAATTGGTAACTATAATCAAAGATAGTAAGGTAACCAAGCGAAATGAATACTTTATAATATAAAGAGCTTGGTTTCACAGATTCAGACCATTGTGGGCAAGCAAGTTTCAGAGAATTCTGGACTGGCACTTTGAGATATCTTCAAGGATGATAAGAAATTTCATTATTACCTCCAATAAAATCATGACATCAATACTATACTAATTGAACAGTACAAAAATTGAAATTCGACATTGATGATTGTCTCCCAAATTTAATTCTGTATGTTTTTGAAAAAAAAGAAATTTTGTTTGGTGGTATATCAAAGATTAGTCTAGTTCCCTTCTCTTTCAACTCCTGATTTGGCATGATACTATTACATTCCACTCAAGGAACCATACTCATTGTGAAAACAAAAAGCAATGATGAATTACATAATTCCACATACACATTATGGTTGTTGACACCAGTTTGGAATGATCATGCACATGTTGGGCAGCTTGAAAATAAATGTTTAAATTAAACAGAATAATGAACAACTTCATTTAGAAAAAGCGTGTTATTGAAAATTATTATCAACATGATTGTAAATGAGGATTCAGTCATTAAATAGTCCAGTTTCCACACACACACACAACCAATTTTTTTATGTCTGAGCTAATGTTTTCAATTTTTGAAGGTCCATCGGTAACTTGCACTCTTGCTTATAGTGCGGTTTATGTTTGTGAACCCCGTAGTGCATGAGTTTTTGAAGGATTGGTCTATAAAGGTTTGAATTGTGAAATGGACTATATATAGTTAAGTCCCATTTATCAAGCATTCTTTTATCCACCACATAATAACAGAACCATTTGTGGTTATTATATGAGCTTGTCTGTTTTTGCCATCAGCTGAACAGTGTGAACATTAATGAACTATGTGCATACAGTGATCCATAAAAAAATTTTCATTCAAAAATTATTGTGCCTTGTAGACAAAAAGTGAAAGAAGAAATTGAAAAAGATAGGAGAGAAAGAGCTGCAAAGGTCAGTAAATCTCACTTGAAATTTCATACAAATAAATAATAGAGAGTACAATATACCTTTCATATCTTTCTTCTGTTTATCTTTTAAGGTAGATTTGATATGTGATATTAAATACAAAAAGCTTTGAAAGCGCTGTCAAATCTTAGATATTTTTAGTAATAGCCATTCAATTGTAAAGGTTCATGTATATTGTAGATAATGTACTTAGTATCTTTATGATATTTCATGTATTATTCTTAGACAACCTTTCAAATCAGGCCCCAATGACTTGTTCTTTTTAGAACTTTTATATTTTTTTGTAGAAAAGAACATTTTTATCTTTTTGCAGAAAAATACTTGTGTAAAGAATTCAGTAATTGTGTTCAGAGATTGTTCATGAGTAACAAAGAATATAAGATACAGAGATATTTGATATAAAGTAACAGAGAAGGTAAGATGCAGTGATAGGTTATGAGTGGCAAATAAAAGGTATGATGCAGAGATAGTTGATGATGCAGAGATAGTTGATAAGTAACGAAGAGAGTAAGATACAGAGATAGTTGATGAGTGATAGAGAAGGTAAGAAACAGATAGTTGATTTGTAATATAAAAGCTAAGAGGTAAGATGCAGAAATAGGATATGTATAACAAAGAAGGCGAGATACAAAAATAGCTTATGAGTAAAAAAGATGGTGAGATACAGACTTAGATAGTTGATGAGTAACAAGGAAGGTGAGATACAGAGATAGTTGATGAATAGCAAAGAAGGTAAAATATAGAGATACAGTCATACCCACTTAACTCCACTTCGGTTATCTTGAGAACCCATGCATGTCAAGCATTTTGATCTTGTCCTGAAAAAAATCCTTCTTGTACTATTTTTTCCCCACTTATCTCAATCTCTGTCAGTAACCCTGTTATGTTGGGCACAAGTTTCTGTATGAAGTAACAAGTGGATCTGCTTATTTCAAAATAATGTTTTAAAAGTACTTATATTTTCATACACACTTACCACAAACAATTTCATGTTGTTTACAATCAGCCATTTCACTGTAGCTTCATCATGTAGACATGTAGTCAAATCCACTTATCTTGACCTCAGTTTTTTTGAAATGCATATGTTGAGCATTTTGATCCAGTCCCAAAAAATCCTTTATTATGCTATTTTTTTCCCCGTTTATCTTGACCTCTGTTAAGTTGATAAACTGATCTGAAGTGACATGTGAACCTGCTTAATTCAGCAAAATGAAACTTTTAACATCAATCTTGCAGAAATTATACAAGAAATGGTTTGCAAAAGCGATTGATTTTCACGAACAATTTTGGTAAGCTATGGTGGTAGTCACATGTCAATTTTTGGTTCCTAAAAGTAGCTTAATCAATTAGTTAATTAAGAATATATCATGTTCACTACATAAAATATTCAAGGGTTTACAAAGACAAGAGTGAGCACAAATTTAAATGTAACTTTATTTTATGAAAATGCAGAATCATAGACATCAGCTACATGTGTATTTTATCATTTCCCTTTTGTTTCTTAAGGTACATTTCAGATCTGAATTATGTTCAGAAATACATGTATAAAAGAAACAACAATCGAGGAGATGCAAATAATTAAATTAATTAATGTGCAGACAGAAAATTGCTGAATGGCTGAATATTCAAAAGTCATGAAATTGTTCCATATGCACATAATATCATGATGATTTATTTTATAGCATTTTATGACAAAATAGCCATGTCAGCAGTATTTTCAAAATATCTAGGAATTATAAACATAATCTTCACTGCATTATATTTCTTAGTAAATATCAGTCTGCTTTTGTTTAATCCGACATTGATTTGTAACAAATGATTCAAAAGCACTTGTTTTCTTACATATGCTTGGCACCTGCGACACTTGCCATAAACAATTTTATTTTTTTTAATGCATTCAGCCAACGGCATATACATGTACCTGTCAACAGAAATAATAGTACTCTTTGTAACACATGCTAGCGAAAGGATTGTTATTTGTACTTACAGTGAATGTACATGTATTTTCAAAAACATCTATTGATCTATTGATATGTATTTGCAAGATACTGTCATATATTAACCTGGATATAATACAATCTTGGTTATTTTGCACCTAACAACATGTTATGCATGAATGGAGGAAGTCTGAAAGCATTCCGTTGATGTTTCCTCTCTCTCATTTGTGATTTTCATGCAACCATTTTTCAGTCATAACATGGAATACAGACAAACATGATTTGTTTTTCAAAGCGTCATGTTATATGGGATAAGTGATGCATGCTACAGTATGAATGCATATGCTACATGTGATATGGGAGTTCATATATTTGTTTATTGCATGTGATGATAAAAAAGGAATAAATAATAACAACATCAGGTTAGTTTCTTTCATTTTATTATCAATTGAGCATTTTGTGTATTTTATTGTTACACACAGCGCAAGGGGATTCCAGTTAAACACAAGAGCAAGGAACAGGAGTAATAGTCAAGGACAGCTTAAAATTCTTTATGAACCTTGTTATCTCGGTTCCCCGTTATGTCGGCGATTTTTTTTTACACTCCCGAAATAATCGAGATAACAGAGTTTGACTAATTTGAAAAACTTCCAAAGCAATGCCTATGAAGTATGTGATCTCATCAGCCATTGATTTAAGACATATTTCTTATTGTGGCAATAAAATTTTGATTGATTGTTGCATTTTTCATAGCTATTGGTGATCAGAAGTGCTTGTTTTTCATAAGTATAAGATTTACTTATGCTTAATACAAAACTTGTTGACAGGTTTTCATTTCCCTGTGAGTACCCTCATCATGATATTTACGAATGTTGTCTGGGGCACAAATTTAAGTACATGTAACATGTGAATGCTGTAACAACTAAACTTGCTGGACAATCAAAGTTAATTGTTTAGTTACATGTGTTGGTTGACAACAGAATATACTGTACATAAGATAAGACTACCATTATTTCATTTACAGTATTATGAATTTCTTCAGTCTCCAGAAATGACTAAATTGGATTTTTTTTTTTTCCGTGAGAAGATCTTAATAAATATGATTATTTACAACACATCTGTTCATCTCAATAGCAATTTTTTTTTAAAATTCCTAATCATTTCTTTTAGCCCTTTCAATGTATTATGTGAGGTTGAATGTTTGTTTAAAAAATTTTATTTGGATTCCATCTACATTGACTGGAATTAAATGAGACAACAGTGCATATAGTACCTTTATTTTTGATTTCACATACATGCACAAATACATAATTTATTTTAAAAAAACTGTTCGCTTTGTATTTTCTGCTGTATGCAGCTGGAGTCAGAAGTGTTTCTAAAAAGCAATGAAATCAAAACACTTGGTACTACTGTAAGACTGTATAAATAAAGTAATGATTAATCTTAAAACTGTGAACTCTTACATTACCATGTTTACGAACCCTAATATCTGGGGACCTGGTTATGTTGATAATTTATTGACACCTCACTGTAATAGAGATTACTGGGTTGGACGCTAGTTGATGAGTATCAAAGAAGGTAAGTTGATGAGTAATGAAGGTAGTAAGATGGATTCACATGAATATTCCTAACCTTTCAGTTTGGTAAGCCACAAGTTCAGGCCCCACCTGCCCCTCAAGCTACACAGTCCTCAACAAGTAAGCAGCCAGCTGAGCAAAAAGATTACAAAGAAAGTAAATTACAAGTAAGTTTCATAACCTCAATGTTTTTTCTGTTCATTGTTTCTTAGATAGGTTTGTAGTCTTCCACTGCTATGCAAACTTATGAACTTATTGTATGACTTTGCATAATGCAAAATTTCACCAAAACCGCAGACATTTTGATAAAAGATTTTGGATTGTTCATAATGATTTCTTTCAAAAGTGCATTTGTTATCATTGGGGGGGATATTAGAGGTGTGGTCATCTCAAATACTGTATAATGGGTTTGTTTTCAATGGGTTTTTTTTTGGTAATATACATTTTAGTAATTGAAGACATAGGGTAGGGAAATATTTATTTGAGCAAGGACAGCTGTATTTTCTACACTTAGCAAAACATTGTCTTTTGTGTGCAGACTGAGTCACTCTTGAATGCAGTCTTTACTTAGATCAAAATAATTTTTTTTATCATTCAGCATGGAAAAAATTAAGAGGGACAAAGTAAAGGAGTTAGATTATGTCATTTAATTGATACATCAGTCTGTTAAATTAAGGAAAATAATAGTGCAATAGTGTCAGATTTGTTTGAGATTTTGGTTGGGATTAAAGAAGAAAGCTCACTGTCCTCACCATCTGCTCCCCCCAATTCAGCTAGATTGGCTGAGTGTGTGCACACTATTGCCATTTGATTCACATTGTATGAATATCCCAAAATACAATCATAGAACTTATCACTGTATCATCAACAGCAATTTTTTTTGTTACAGTGATAAAAATGTTGACTGCATTCTCAGATTATACATTTTGACAGAATTTATATTTGCAGTCTTAATTTGGAACTGTTTAATTGTCAAATTTTCAAGTAGATAAAATCACTTGCTATATGGTAACTTCCTGAGCAATCAAAAGTAATGGTTTAATGTCAACTTTAAACAACACACAATACACAGGTTCAATAGACACTTTATTGTACATATAAAATAATCTTTTTGGCATAATGGGGGCAAATCCTGTCACAGCAAACTGCACCAGCCCAGCTCTGAATTGTTCTAAAGGATACCTCAGGACAGGAAGCATGTGGGAGTTTGTAGGGTTGTGAAATTTGTCCGACATCTACATGCGGGGCTGACATGAGGTATATAGGGACAATGATAACAAGTCCGATCCTGAGGATGCTATGATAACAAAACATCAGCCGATACTCCATACATAGACCGCAGGGAGCAGGTATGAAGTATATGGGCATAATAGTCGAGTACATTTAAGTACTGACACAAATTGGGGTTCAAAAGGAAAGTTTTTGAATGAATGAAAACTTGGCAATGGCCCAAATGAGTAAAAGTAGCACTGTGACTTTGGAGCAGTGTGACTGTAACGAGGCCCCCAATTTTAAGTAAGGTAAGGATCTATAAGGGGAATAATGCCTGGAAATGCATGAAATATATTTGAATTGCATGGTAAAGCCTGATGTACACGAAGGTAAGAATGTTAGATACATGTTTTCAATAGTTAGGAATTCACATGTGCACTAATAGATGATACCGACCGGTAAAATTACAGTGTAGCATAGATACAGTATTACAGCATCTCTTAAGTGTAAAGAAATAAAAAATAAAATTGTGTGATGGTTTCACAAAGTAAACAAATGAATAATGTATTGACACAAGCATGTAATGAACTAGTGAGGCACTTAATTTTAAATCTGTCTCTGTGCAAAGCTAATTCTGTCCAGGTGCAGCTGAATATATCTACCATATGCATTAGTAGACCATCGATCTAAGGTGTGGATAAGATGGTCCGGAATTCCAGCCTTAGCAGCACTTGTAGCCACCCCTCAAGTGGAAGGAGTGTCCATTATAACAACGTGCAAAATAACCTAACGTAGACAAAATGGCCTTAATGGTAGTGATAAAAAAAGTTCTACTTAAAGCATGACCATTGTCCATGAAAAGCAGGATCACAAGGGAGAGCTCCAGCTAATATCCAAATACGATGGAATTTCTTCATTACGCAGTATAGGCATACCAGGACGTCACTGTACATGGAATAAATATGGATATCCACCCCTTGACAGAAAACATCAGTCTTAGATGCTCTAAGATGCATAATGAATATGCGCTTAACCATATGAAAAATTGTCAGAATACTTGACCACATTGCATGAATCCAAGAAATGCTACCAAACACATGCACTGCACGAACAAGTCCAGTCGATTAAACACCCTCTTGCAACATGGGTAAGAACTGTACCATCATCTTGTATGTAATAGGAAATCTGCGCATACTGTATGTTTGCCCATGAAGCATGACTTTGGTGCACTCTTCATCATGATTGTACGTACTAAATCCATAGAAACAGGTTCAAATGCTGCTAATGGTTGCTGCTGAAAATGTTTTGCATCTGTATGGTGATGACGAGTCAACTGAAATTGTGTTGTCAAGTTTATCTCTGATGGTTTGTACTTTCTCATGGAAGAAATTTGCAAACAGGTCCGGAAGGTTGACTTGAGAGAAGGTAGCTGGAAGTGGTGTACATTTGTTCCTTGACAGTAGCTTGTTAGTAATCTCAAATAGCTCTTTGCAGCTGGAACTTTCCGTGATCTTAGTACTGTAGTGGGCCAATTTCGCTGCATGGATTATGTTTGTGACATTCTTCTTAGCAGCATCATAAATCTGCTTATGAATAGTGAATCTGGTGGAAAGCCAAAACATCTTAGCTTTACGACGTTCTCTTTTAGCAGTGCGAAGCTGGTCCCTAGCACTGCTATACCACAGAGAACACATCTGAATTGCTACTTTGCACTTAGTTGCTGGGGCATGTTTGTCGAGCAATGAACGCAGGCAGTTATCAAGTTGTTCTGCTGTAATAGGTAAGCTAGTTGTTAGGCTTGTTTGGATGTTGTGCATTAGTTTGATTCTGTTTATTATAGGGAGGTTTCTCTTAATAGTGAATAAAAGTGGAGGGTTAGGCACTGATATGTCAAGATGGTATATAATAAAGAGGTGATCTGATGAAAGTTCGTGGGACACCAGGGAGGATTGAAGAATATTGTCATCAGATCTGTAAAGAAACCAATCTAAAATGTGACCATGTTTATGGGTGGGTTAGCTAACTGACTGAGGTTGAAAATGTGAATGGAATCTAGGAGTTTTGATGTGCATGGGTTTTCAGGACAGTCACAGTGAAAGTTAAAATCGCCAAGAATAATTAGGTAGAATTTAGAATTTCCATACTCCAGGAGATTCAGAAACTGCTTCAAAAAGAGAGATTCTGTCAGCTTGTTTTTTCTATTAGGAGGAGGGTGGTAGAAGCAGAAAAAAAGGACTGGCCTTTGTTCCAGTGTGAGTGTAGTTTGGACTAGTTCAAACGATGTGTGGTCGAAATTGAAAGTTAAGGTGTAGTTGAGACGGTTGATCGTGGAGTTCCTTGCAATGATAGCAATTCCACCTCTGTGGGAGTGGCAGGGGAACGACTTGATGGAGTAACCATATTTGTACTAGCTTTCAGAGGTTAGATAATGAATGGAAGAAGGTATTTAAGTTGACAAAATTTTTTTGCTCTTGACCTTCAGATAAATATCATACAATAGTTCAAGAATTGTCCATATCTGTGTCCCAGGTTATAAGATTTATTGATACTTTGTTCACACTAAAGATAAGGAGGTCACAGCCTTTTTAAAAGCAAATTTATCACATTTGTTTTCTTAAGGAAGATTTCATTAGAACAAGAACTTGTTATACTTGTCTCATACAATGACTTTGTATGTTGATGATGTGTATCATGTTGCTATTCATCATTTCAAATCCATTTCAGATTCGATTGACAAATGGTCAAGCCTTGACTCAATCATTTTCTGCCAGAGAACCTTTAGCTGCAGTCCGTTTGTATGTAGAGATGAACAGAACTGATGGAAGTGGATCCTTTTCTCTGATGACCTCTTTTCCCCGAAAAGTCTTCACAGCTGAAGATATGGAGAAGCCTTTAATTGAATTAGGTACTGGTCCTAATATCAATTAAGGTCTTGAATGTTTGTCAGTATTCAGTGTGACCATACTTATGTTTGATATAGTGTTTTGAAATTTATTTCCTAAATTACTTAACACAGCTCTGTAGTTTTGTTCTGGTACAAATGATCTTGATTCCTAAAAATTGTGTTTGTTATACTGGTAACAGTATTTTTTTATCATTATTAGATTGAATAATGTGGACCTTTGCCAGACTGTGCATTGGCATTATTAAGTTTAGGGTTGTTCTGTTTGCACATAAAAAAATATATTATAGAAGTGATATTATAGAAGTTGCTGTATTCCAATGAAGGTGAGTGCTGCTTTGGTAAATAAATTTTGTATGTTCCTGATAATGATGGTACTCACTGTATCCTTGACTGCATGTAGAATTTATTAACCTATCATTATCAGAGTGTAATAGGCATAACATATGTCATTTTTGTATTGTTATCCTTATGTCCATGAAATTCTTTTCTAAGCTGCATTAATGCACAACCCTCAGAATTACTTAACCTGGATATTTTTATCAGTTAAAAAAAGATATTTAATCTCTCATCCTTTTAATGATATATACTTGATAACAGTGGTTTTGTATATCACTACTGTATGTCATACCTAAGAGTGTTACAATGTAATATACTGTAGTTAATTTATAGATGCCCTGAGAGTAGTCCAGTTTCCAGGGGTGGGAGGTTTGAATCCCATAGATCACTTTTTAGCTAAAAACATTAAGTTAATATTTTTCAAGCAGTTATCTGTATTGTTTTCAATATTTTGACATAACCATAATGGATATTGATATAGTAGGAAGTTTTCTAATAGGTTTAAATAAGGGCAGGTTATTAGAATGGGGACTTCTATTATAATAACTATAATAATTGTCAAAAATCTGAAAAAAACAATGATGACATATATGTTTGCAAAAATTTTTATTTTTATGCCTATGATTTAATACTGTGGGCAAAACAGTATTGAGGAAAACGAACATTCATCAGTTTTCATTAAGGTTTTTTTATTTTCTTTTTAGAAAACTCTTACAAAGCTATGAACTGATTATTCTTCATTTTTTATCTCCTTTTTCTTTATGTTTTATTTTCATAATCTATTTATTCTTACAAATAAAAAAAGAATTTAATTATGGGCAGTCCAAGTTTTACTTTTTTTTTGTTTGACAAATTTTAACAAAACCAAAGCTTGAAACTTTTGATTTACAGTCATACACAACTGTCTTTTAATCAAAAATATCCTAATTATTCTGTTGTATACTGTCAGATCTGTCCTAATGGTCACCTTTATATAGCTGTGACCTGGTTAGCGTGGCCATTCTAAATCCTCCCTGGCAAACTTCCTATATAAAAATCAAGTGAAATTAGTGTTTTGTCATAATAGTCTTGTGTGACATTTAAGTTTGGGAAAGAACAACATAAACATTTATTTTACGATTTTCTGAATAATTAACAGTAGTAATGTCAGTAATAATAATAATAACAATAATAATAGGAAGAAAATGAATTTGATGCATGGTATTAATTCAAGTACCATAGCTGATAGGTGGAGCTTTATACAGAGATTAGGACTATACCATAGCCAGTTTGCCATTTCTTCATTGTGGCTGCTGTTGACAGGTTTGATTATGCATTTTCTTTATTCCTTTCAGGTTTAGTTCCATCAGCAGTGTTAATAGTAACAAACATCTAGTCAGCTGTGCAGTCACATTTCCTGAGATAGTGATGGACAATATTGTTTCCAGAGCCAAGAATGTTTTCAGTTATCAGTCTTTTCCTGAATCCTTCAACCTAGTAGAAAATGTATGAAGTTATGACCAGGTCCCATTCATGGTTTCATTTGAAAAAAAAACCCACATATCTCCAGAACCCAACTGTAATACAAAATAGTATTAGACTTTATCACTGTGTACAAGCAGTGATTATTTAATAATGGTCAACATGGTCCAGACATTTACACACCATCAGACATATGTTATAGATTATGCAATATTGTGTGACACTTTGAAGTATGCTGATAATTTAGAGTTAACTAACCTGATTCATTGGTTTCTGATACACACTCATTAGTTTACAAAGGAACTTCACTTTTGAAAACTCATAGAAATGCCTCAGCAAAATGATGCTGTAAACATGCTACAGCAGAATGATGCTGTAAACATGCCACAGCAAAATGATGCTGTAAACATGCTACAGCAGAATGATGCTGTAAACATGGTACAGCAAAATGATGCTGTAAACATGCTACAGCAGAATGCTGCTGTAAACATGCTACAACAAAATGATGCCAGCAGATTATGCAACAGCAGATCTGAACCTATGTAATTTGCAGTTGGACTGGACTTACAAGTGAGTAAATATGGTAATAATTACTAATAAAAAAATTGGTGAACCTTGTGTTACATATGTTAGAAGTCAAAGACGAAAAGCTAGAGTCCCACATTGCTGAAAGAGTTGTCTCATCATCAGAAACAAACAGTCATGCTATATAACCAGTAAATGTTTTAAAATGACATCAAACACACACACACACATACAGACTAAAAGACAATGATTTTGGATAGTTTAAATCAGTTAAAGCATGCTTCTGAAGAACATTAACACAATTTCTTTTAGGATTTTTATTCAAACCCAGTATCAGATAATAATAACTTTATTATTATTATAGTCCATTAATAATCTTCATCAAATAAAAAAAGAATTGCAGTAAAAATTATTTTTATAGGGTGCATTTTGGTAAAATTCCCAAATTAACATACTAAAAGTATAAAAAATTACATTTGGTGAAAATGTTAGAAATTTTCACATTTCACAGGCATACATTTTTCCATGGAATATAGCCTTATTTTAATCATATCCAACCACTGTTTAATCCTGTAAAAAATTTAATGTTTGAATAATTGATCACTAGTGATATTCATTAACTCTGTTGAAAGTATTGATTTTCATTATGAAACAAATAAATAGTAAGGGGCAGTGCACACCCCAGTTTGACTGGCTTTATGCAAATGATTCATCAAAAACACACTGTACTAATGATATGAAAAAATGGGATCCAGTCAGGAAATGGGTGAAGACAAAATAGAGTATATATGGGTTTGACTGGCCAGAACTGGTTGATGATGAAAGTTAGATTTTTGTAGAAAGAATCTGTTGAGAGCTTATCTTAGTTGTGACTGCAAAAAATATAGACATTATTTGATTGATGGAATTTCAGTCATTTAACATTCTGGAGTTTGGAACACTGATTACTGACTGTTTGGTGCAGAATTGAAAGCACATGTTTCAAAACACATTGGTCCAGAAAATGCTTCACTCCTGTTCTCTACATAGAAGCTATTGTCCTGGATGCATCTATACTGATAAATACAGGTTTGATTATGAGCACTAAGAAATTTAAAGTTATTGAATTTTTAATATGATGGTGTTTGTTTAGGCTTACTACGGGACCTAAATTAGTGCCACAAGACCTCAAGGGAATCACGTAAGGAAAATATCAATTACAATCATACTAATGATTGATTTGGAGCCAAGTAGTATGTCACTTTTCTATTCTACAGTAATCTTCTTGCCAAATCAAGCTAGATAGATTAATGTGGCACAGGTGATAACCTTTGATCAGCCACTGTGGTGGAAAGCTCATACTGTCATAAGCAAAAAGCCACAGGTAGAACTGAGCACATAAAACAATTTTTTACTTCAGAATATTTCTCAACATACCAAGATACATACCATGGTATGCTACAGTTATATTGGAGTCCAACAATTTAGTGTCCTGTGGCATGAGCCAAACACTTTTTTTTTGAATTCCATCTGTCAATAACTGGACAGAATATCTTGCATTAATTGGTAGCAAAATAACAGCTTATTGTATCCATGAAATGATTCGGAAAAAATAGTAATTGTCTTGAGATTGAATAGAAGAAAGTACTTCAGCTCCAAAGAAAATCACAGCCCTCCCCAATAATGAAATGGCCAATACTTTTCTATTGATGAATCTGTTATGTGTACATCAATTGTTGTACAAGTTGCAATCTAAAAACTGTAACTAAAGTTGGATGATTAAGCTTACACAGAGCCTCCCTTGGAAATTGTTTTCTTTGTGCCATGAAATTCACCAAATTTAAGCATTTGGAGCCACTTTTTACCCAAAGGAGCTTACTGTATATCATGATGCAGGGACTTAAAAATATGTATGTGTAATATTATTTTGGCCTTATTCTTGATCTATATAAAAAGGACAATAAAACAGTTTTTACATGTTTTTATTACATTTCAACATTTCAAAGCACAGGAGTAATGATTAAATTTAACAATAAAAGTGTGTGTGTGTGTGTGTGTGTGTGTGTGTGTGTGTGTATATATATATAAATGAATGTTTCTTTGTAACTGATGATACAAAATACTGCTTAGTCTTTTTGTCACTGACACTTCATCAATATCTATTTACAGTTGATGATTGACATCTTTGTAGTGGCATTTTGTATTACTCAAGTGCAAATGACACCAAATCTTTTTGCCAACCTGGTGTACAGTAAAGTATATCCCCTGGTAATTCTTTATTTCCTGCTAAGTCTTAATTGATTTTCAAAAGTGACTAACAGCTTGAAGTTAGCTGCAATCATGTTTGAATAACCTCTTTTTCATCATCTACCAGTATGGTCAACTGACTGCTGCCAATAGTGAAAATGGCTATGAAGTGGCCTGAGTTGTCTATATCAATGAAAAATTTACTTTAAAAATTTGTTGCCAGCAACATTTGTCAGTCAGTAAAAAATAGTGCCACTTTCAAAATTCTTTCACATTTGGCAACAAATGTGAAACCTAGCAGAGGTCCTGCTTACAACTATAGCTTATTCAATGAAAGACATAGTGCTGACAATAAAGATACTGTTCACAAAAATAAGAAGTATTGATACTGAAGCCCACAATTTTCTAGGTACACTATTGATACAATTGATTGGGGAATCTTTAAGTGGGATGCCTCCACCTGGGTAAAATAGTTTACAGTGAGGGCCAGTAATTAAACACTTAAACAACAAATGAGAAAATATTAGGTTGACTTAAAAAATTACATATTGTTAGAAAACAAGAGCACTCCTGAAAATTGTAGGATGATTTGCAGTCTTTTTTGGGAATACATATACTTTACACATTCACATACGCTAGTAAACAACTAACACATGGCATGCATTTTTTTATTGCAAGGGAGGTAATCCAAAATTATTCTGAAAGTTGGATTTTGTCCCAATCAGTTTAACAATTCATTTGGTCACTGCAAACATGACTGGTGTACTGGTGTCAAAGATGCAATTAAAGTGTCATAAATAGAATTTGTAATAATATAACCATTTTGTAAAGAAAGGACTTTTTAAAAACTATTATGACATGAATGATAACATACTGTTGAAATATTACTGTTTTAAAACATGCCATAGGAAAAATAGCACAGAAAAATGATAAACTGGTAATGCAGCACACCTCTACCATATGGCAGCCTCTTGAAATCAGTATTGCTATACCGAAATGAACTTTCTAGGCTGTATTGGGCACCTGATAGATGTCTCTACTTTAAATTAAATTGTGTATACAGGCATGCAGTTACACTCATGATGACTGGAAAAG